>CM035411.1:160032083-160154583 GCA_020310875.1 Ceratopteris richardii | reverse complement strand
TATATGTATACATATGTTAATATGCATATATATGTATTTCATGTATATGTATGTGTGTGATATATGTATACATGTGTTAAATATGCATATGTGTATATATGCATATGCATTTATGTAAAATATTCATGTATTCATGTAATATATGCAAGTGTTTATAATTGTGTACATGTATATATGTATATGTGTCTATGTGTAAATATGTACATGTAAATATGTATGTATGTATATATATGTTTATGTGTGCATGTAGGCATGTATATGTGATGTGTACATGTATATATGTATATATGTCTATGTGTAAATGTGTACATATAAATATGTTAGTATGTATATATATATTTATGTGTGCATTTACGCATGTATGTGTGATGCATAATATATCTACTCCATTTTTATATTTATGTATCCTATCTACATGATGTGTATATATCTTTATATATATTAAGATCCTCATTGATTCGAGTAGCTATATATAGAGGCATAAGGTTGGGAGGAGAGACATCTCTCTAGTAGGACGTCGGAGGTGTACATATACTTCAAACATATGGCTAAAAGGTTGAATTAGAGTTTTTAAATTAGCGGTTTTAAAACCCTAATATCAAAATTAGTGTTTTCAATTTAGGATTTTTGAAATAGGATTTATTTATTTATTTATGCGTATGCATGTGTTGTGTATGTATGTGTATCTATATGTGCATATGCATGTGTTGTGTGTGTGTATATATGCATGTGTATATGTATATATGCATGTAAATATGATTATATGAGTCTATGTGTGTGTACATATGATTATGCATGTGTATGTGTATGTGAGTATGTGTACGTGTATGTGAGTATGTGTGTGTGTCTATGTGTATTTGTTATATGTGTGTAACTGCATGCATGTGTATGTGTGTGTAAAAATGTGCATGTATGTGTGTCTATGTATAAATGTGCATGTATATGTATATGTGTGTAAATGTGCATGTATGATGTATATGTGTGTGTATGCGTGTATTTATACCTCTAGTCTCACTCTTTTCTCTCTCTCTCTCTCTGTCTCTGTCTCTCATATACATACATGCATGCATAAACACACATACTCATATCCACATATATATACATAAAAGCAGTGCATACCGTGCATTATCGTGACGATGAGCCATAAGTGTCCACATATCTTTTAGACACCACTTAAGCGACTTATCCTCTGCCAAACTCTGTCTCAAGTGAACTAAGTACATATTTTTTATCCCTCTCATCATGCTCACTACAAAAATAAAAAACATAATGTAAATAAAACATAAGATATTTATTTCAATTTATATGTAAAATTTTTACTTACTTCCATGATAAGTGGACAAAGCGCAGGTAAGAGTCGCATAGTGCCCGCATTCTTCTCTCGAACTCCAATCCGTTCCCTATGTACACAATGTTCCCCTCTAGCTCTATGTCGCACTCTAGTCCTAAGGTGCCTATGCATGTCCTCATAGGCAACTCTGCTCTGCTATCACAATTTGGAGGTGGTATAGGTGTCCTGAAAATAGATTAGATAAAAAAAATAAAAATATGTGTTATTATATCATTAAAAAATTTTATGAAAAAAAAACATACCTATGAGTAGATAGCACTCTTCCTGCATGTGGAGCCGTAGAAGAGCCCTCATCTGATCACTGGGTAAGCATCTGGATCGTATAGTCCAGTTCCTCATCAGACATCCCTGAGTAATCACGCATTATGGCCCCTAGAGTATCAGACGGAACTCTTGCTCTCATAAGACTTTTTATGAGAGTGAGTTTCGCCTTTCTCTCTCTCTACTGGGATCCATAATACCTAACATATAAAACAAAATGGTTAGAAATCAATATATATACGCGTACATATGTAAGTGTGTATGCATTAAGTATGTGTATGTATGCATGTGTGTGTGTATGTATGTGCGTGTATGTGTGTGTATGTGTGTATGCATGTGTATGTGTGTGTATGCATCATTATGTGTGTATGTGTCTATGTGTGTATGTGTCTATGTGTGTATGTGTCTATGTGTGTATGTGTGTGTGTATATGTGTGTGTGTATGTGTGTGTATATGTGTGTGTGTATGTATGCATGTATGTATGTATGTATGTATGCATATGCATATGCATTATGTATGTATATATATGCATGTATGTGTATGTGTGAGTATGTCTCTCTATGTGTATGTATGTATCTATGTGTATGTATGTTTATGTGTATGTATGTATCTATGTGTGTGTATGTGTCTATGTATGCATGTATGTATGCATATGTGTGTGTATGCATGTGTATGTGTGTGTATGCATGTGTATGTGTGTGTACGCATCATTATGTGTGTATGTGTCTATGTGTGTATGTGGGTGTGTATATATGTGTGTGTGTCTATGTGTATGTGTGTGTGTCTATGTGTATGTGCGTGTGTCTATGAGTGTGTATGTGTTTATGTGTATGTATGTATCTATGTGTGTGTATGTGTCTATGTGTGTATGTGTATGCATGTATGTATGCATATGTGTGTATGCATATGTATGTGTGTGTATGCACCATTATGTGTGTATGTGTCTATGTGTCTATGTTTGTGTGTGTGTGTGTATGTGTATGTGTCTATGTGTATGTGTCGCTATGCGTCTATGAGTGTGTATATGTCTATTTGTGTGTATGTTTATATGTGTGTGTATGTGTCTATGTGTGTATGTGTATGCATGTATGTATGCATATGTTTGTATGTGTGTGTATGCATTATGTATGAATATGTATGTGTATGCATTATGTATGTGTATGTATGCATGTATGTATGTATGTATGTATGCATATGCATATGCATTATGTATGTATATATATGCATGTATGTGTATGTGTGAGTATGTCTCTCTATGTGTGTGTATGCATATATGTGTGTATGTATGCATATATGTGTGTATGTGTGTACGTGTGTGTATATGTGTTTGTATGTGTGTATGCATGTGTATGTGTGTGTATGCATCATTATGTGTGTACGTGTCTATGTGTGTTTGTGTGTGTGTATATGTGTGTGTGTGTGTTTATGTGTATGTGTGTGTGTCTATGAGTGTGTATATGTTTATGTGTATGTATGTATCTATGTGTGTGTATGTGTTTATGTGTGTATGTGTATGCATGTATGTATGCATGTGTATGTGTGTGTATGCATCATTATGTGTGTATGTGTCTATGTGTGTATGTGTGTGTATATGTGTGTGTGTGTGTCTATGTGTATGTGTGTGTGTCTATGAGTGTGTATGTGTTTATGTGTATGTATGTATCTATGTGTGTGTATGTGTCTATGTGTGTATGTGTATGCATGTATGTATGCATAGTGTGTGTATGCACATTATGTGTGTATGTGTCTATGTGTGTATGTTTGTGTGGGTGTGTATATGTGTGTGTGTATGTGTATGTGTCTATGTGTATGTGTCGCTATGCGTCTATGAGTGTGTATGTGTTTATGTGTGTGTATGTGTCTATGTGTGTGTATGTGTCTATGTGTGTATGTGTATGCATGTATGTATGCATATGTGTGTATGTGTGTGTATGCATTATGTATGCATATGTGTGTGTATGCATTATGTATGTGTATGTAAGCATGTGCATTATGTATGCATGTAAGTTTGTATGTATGCATGTAAGTTTGTATGTATGCATATGCATTATGTATGCATATGTGTGTATGTGTGTGTATGCATTATGTATGCATATGTGTGTGTATGCATTATGTATGTGTATGTAAGCATGTGCATTATGTATGCATGTAAGTATGTATGTATGCATATGCATATGCATTATGTATGCATATGCATATGCATTATGTATGCATATGCATATGCATTATGTATGCATATGTATACATGTATGTGTATGTGTGTGTATGTCTCTCTATCTCTGTGTATGCATATATGTGTGTGAATGTGTGTGTATATGTGTTTGTATGTGGGTATGCATGTGTATGTGTGTGTATGCATCATTATGTGTGTATGTGTGTGTGTGTCTATGTGTATGTGTGTGTATCTATGAGTACATATGTGTGTGTGTATGTGTCTATGTGTGTATGTGTCTATGTGTGTGTATGTATCTATGCATGTGCATTATGTATGCATGTAAGTATGTATGTACATTGTATGCATATGCATATGGATTATGTATGCATATGTATGCATGTATGTGTATATGTGTGTATGTCTCTCTCTATGTGTGTGTGTATGCATATATGTGTGTGTATGTGTGTATGTGTGTGTATATGTGTCTGTATGTGTGTATGCATGTGTATGTGTGTGTATGCATGTGTATGCATGTGTATGTGTGTATGTGTCTATGTGTGCATGTGTGTGTATATGTGTGTGCATGTGTGTGTGTCTATGTGTATGTGTGTGTATCTATGAGTGTGTATGTGTTTATGTGTGTATGTGTCTATGTGTGTGTATGTGTCTATGTGTGTATGTGTATGCATGTATGTATGCATATGTATGTGTATGCATGTGTATGTGTGTGTATGCATCATTATGTGTGTATGTGTCTATGTGTGTATGTGTTTGTGTATATGTGTGTGTGTATGTGTGTGTCTATGTGTATGTGTCGCTACGTGTCTATGAGTGTGTATGTGTTTATGTGTGTGTATGTGTCTATGTGTGTGTATGTGTCTATGTGTGTATGTTTCTATGTGTGTATGTGTATGCATGTATGTATGCATAGGTGTGTGTATGTGTGTATGGATTATGTATGCATATGTGTGTGTATGCATTATGTATGTGTATGTATGCATGTAAGTATGTATGTATGCATATGCATTATGTATGCATATGTATGCATGTATCTGTATGTGTGTGTATGTCTCTCTATGTGTGTGTGTATGCATATATGTGTGTATATGTGTGTATGTGTGTGTGTATATGTGTGTATATGTGTGTCTATGTGTGTATGCATGTGTATGTGCGTGAAAGCATCATTATGTGTGTATGTGTCTATGTGTGTATGTCTGTGTGTATATGTGTGTGTATGTGTGTGCGCGTCTATGTGTATGTGTGTGTATGTGTTTATGTGTGTGTATGTGTCTATGGGTGTGTATGTGTCTATGTGTGTATGTGTATGCATGTATGTATGCATATGTGTGTGTATGCATTATGTATGCATATGTGTGTATGCATTATGTATTTGTATGTATGCATGTGCATTACGTATGCATATGCATTATGTATGTGTGTGTATGCATGTGCATTATGCATGCATATGTGTGTGTATGCATGTAAGTATGTATGTATGTACGCATATGCATATGCATTATGTATGCATATGTGTTTGTATGCATGTAAGTATGTATGGATGTACGCATATGCATATGCATTATGTATGCATGTATGTATATGTGTGTGCATGTCTCTCTATGTGTGTGTATGTGTGTGTATGTGTGTATGTGTGTATGTGTGTGTGTGTATGTGTGTGTGTATGTGTGTGTGTATGTGTGTATGTGTGTGTATATATATGTGTATATGTGTGTGCATGTGTATGCATTATGTGTGCATGTGTGTATGCAACATTATTTGTGGATGTGTGTATATGTGTGTGTATGTGTGTGTGTGTCTATGTGTATGTGTGTGTGTCTATGTGTGTATATCTGTGTGTGTATGCATATGTATGTGTGTATAAGTGTGTGTGTGTGTGCATACCTTGCTTCAAGTAGATGCGTCTCTCTCTCTCTCTCTCTCTCTCTCTCTCTCTCTCTCTCGCTCTTTCTCTCTCTCTCTCTCTCTCTCCGTCTCTTCTTGCTCACGTCCAAATCCCGGCACAAATGTGCCGGGAGAAATCAGAAAACTTTTTCTTTTACATTCTAGAGCGTCGCATATGCGAGGCTCTTCAGTTTTCCAACATCACTAATAACATTGCTAGTTAGTGACGTTATTTGCGACGCTCTGAATTAGCATTGCATAAGCGATGCTAGCATCGCTTATGCGACGTATGTCGAAAAAAAAATCGAAAATTGTACCGTCGCATAAGCGATGGTACCCGTTTTGTTTTTCAATTCGGGGGTGTCGCTACGCCCCCTATTTCTTGTAGTGTATGTGCAAAACAACAAATGTTTGTGTGGGTGAATTGCACCAAAATGCCTATTGGCTTCATGAAGCAAATCTCAAGAGGGTACAAATTATACAATGCACCTCTAATCAAAATCGAGGATGGTCATCTCATAATCTTAGGGCTTTGTTATATCTAACAATTAGTCATCTTTAAACTAAGACCTCTATCTATAAGCTAACATTATTACTTAGCTATCTTTTAGCTAACCCATCTATCTCTCAACTAGCTATCTCTTAGCTAATGGTATCACTTAATATTATTTGACTAAATTAGGTTAGCTATGCTCCTATATTCATCTATTCAGTTACTTTGTTAATGGTATGTAGCTAGTATAGTTGGCTATCAAGTGTGTATAACTATGCTATAAATAAGGTAATTGACTAATAGTACTTAGCTAATAGGTGATATCAATTAGCTAGTTTTTATTTTCTATAAGTTCTTAACCATTTCTCAAGTGATAGTAATTAGCTAGTAGGTAATAGTACTTTGCCAAAAGGTGATAATAATTAACTAAAAACATCTGTAAAGTAGTTACTTACATAGCTACTTTGCAGTAGTTAAACACATGTTTGCTTTAGCTATTGTTCAGCTATTTCTCAACTAATAATACATAGCGAAAGAGTGATAACACTTAGCTTAAACCTATGTAAAGTACTTATTTACATAACTCTTTCTTAGCTATTTTGAAATAGCTAAACTTATTTTGCTCTAGATAATACCTAGATATGTCTCAACTAATAGTACTTAGCTAAAGTTGATAAGAGTTACCTTAAATCTACGTAAACTAGTTACTTACATAGCTATTTCTTAGCTCCTTTTTTGTAGCTAAACACACCGTGCTTTAGCAAATACTTAGTTATTTCCTAACTCAAAATACTTAGCTGACATGTGATAATAATTAGCTAATTTGTGATAAGAATTAGCCAATTCTTAGGTCTTTTTCTTAGCTAATAGTACTTAGCCTGTTGGTGGCAACAATTAGCATAAATCAATTTAAAGTACTTACACAACTATTTCTTAGCTACTTTGTAGTAGCTAAACACATTTTACTTTAGCCAATACTTAGCTATTTCTCATCTAATAGTACTTAGCTAACTAGTGATAACAATTATTTAATACTTAGGTATTTTTTCAATAAATAGTACTTTACTAATATATTATAACAATTAGCTATCGACTTTCAATGGTAGTAATTGATACCTCCAACTATTTCTTAGGTACTATCTATTTCTTAACTAATAGTACTTAGCTAAAAGGTAACAATAGTTAAGTGAAATCAATGTAAAGTAGTTACTTAAACAACTATTCCTTAGCTACTTTCGAGTAGCAGAACACATTTATCTCTAGCTAATACTTAGCTATTTCTCACCTAATAGTACTTAGCTAGCTCATAATAAAAATTAGCTAATACTTAGGTATTTTCTGAATTGATAGCACTTTGCTAATAGGTGATAACAATGAGCTATAAACTTTGAATGGTAGTAATTGATACCTTCAACAATTTCTTATCTATCTAGTTATTTCTTAGCTAGCTATTAACTACTTGCTAGCTTTAAATAGTACTTAGCTAATAGGTGACAAAAATTAGCTCTAATCTATGTATAGTAGTTCTTAGCAAGTTTCTAAGAGCTAAACAAGTTTTGTTTTTTAGATAATACTTTGCTATTTGTGAGCTAATATTACTTAGCTAATTGGTGATAACAATTAGCTATTAGTTAGGTATTTTACCTTTTAACGGTACTCAGCTAATAGGTTATAACAATTAGCTATCAACTATTCAAAGTAGTTATTGATACTCTTAGTTATTTCTTAGCTACCTACTGTTGGAACTGAAGGACTCACCAGGCAAGGAAGCTTACGAAGGGAGTCAGAGAGAAGAGAAAGTACAAGCAGACAGAGCAGTCAACGACGATCTAGCAAGTAGGCCACTATTTTTTTCAAGACACTAACGCATATAAAAGAGGTGGACACACAAGGAGAAGGAGCAAGTAGGGAGCTCCAGGAAATGTATGTCGAAATGTTAATAGAAACCCCTACAAAAATAGTGATTTTCATCACTAAAAACCATTGTAAATACCATTTCATATTCTTGTAGCTCCATTTTGTGCAAGCCAAGGAGTCCTTGAGCTTGAGGAGCTTTAGAAGTACCTACCTGTCAGTTTTCACATTTTTTAGACTTCGTTTGAACCTCCAAATAGGGTAGAGAACCTAATTTTTAACTAGGTCGGACACTAGGTCTGGACACGGCCAAAACCTAGTCAAAAACTATAAATAGAGCTAGAGAGCTCATTTTTGAGGTTAGCTTGTAATTGATTTGAACTTGTAAGAGCTTTTTGAAAGTAATCTAAGAACTCCATTGCTTCTCACTCTTTGTCTTACCGTGTGTGCGCGTGTGTGTGTATGTGTGTGCATGTTAGTGTGCTTCTCACTCACGCACTTGTGCCTTCACTTGCTCGGGGTCTTCATACCATCCTCACGTCTTCCCGGATTGACATTAAAGGAGGTGCTACTCATCACTGAGCTACACCAAATTTTGGCACCGTTGCCGGGGATCGAGCTTTGAGGACGAGCGTATGATGGTAAGACGTAGATTGGAGACGTTGGCGTTGTAGGTAATTTCTTTACTTTTCTTATTTTTCTCTTTCTTACCTCACCACCATCATCACCATCATCATCCTCACCATATCCGATCTCCACCTCCATCATCGCGAGAAAAATTTCAGTTTTTTGATCATATCACCTTCTCCACCTCATTCCCCTCATTCCACTTGTGAGAGAGAGCGAGAGAGCAATATTGTGTGCGTTGTTTTTGCATGTTTCTTGAGTTTCTTGCAGGATCCAACTGTATCATCCCCTCCAGCACGCTGCGTAGGTACGGAAAACTCAAAAACTGTCTCTGTGTCGCAGACCTCTGTCGATAAAAATCGCCCATTTGGTAAAACAAAGTGCACCACCATAATCTACATGATGAGCACATTCTAAATCACTAAAAACAGTTGAAAAATTCTGTGTTTCTCTGTCAATCGCGACCGACACCATCGATCGCGATCGACAGCCGCGACCGATAGACCCTGTCAATCGCGACCGACAGACCTGCCGATCGCGACCGACAGACCCCACGACCGACTTACTGCCACGTAGGACACTGTCAATCGCGATTGACACCGTCGATCGCGATCGACAGCCACGACCGACACCTCTGTCAGTCGCGATTGACACCGTCGATCGTGACCGATTGAATTTCAACGATTGATTGACTTTTTTGCATAGCCAGGTGTCCATCGCGACGGACACAGCCCCGATTGACTGAATTCACGGTGAAAAACCCAAAAAAAGTGTTGATCATGATTGACACCATCGATCGCGATTGACAGGGCTCACGACCGACTCTGTCGATCGCGATTGACACTATCGATCGCGATTGACACTATCGATCGCGACTGACGTGTCGATCGCGATTGACAAGCCCCGACGGACACCTCTGTCAATCGCGATTGACAGACCTGTCGATCGCGATTGACAGGCTTTTCGGCCAAAATTTTAGGGTTAATTTTTCCAAGTCCTTGGGGAATTTTGGGCATAATTAGCAAGCCATTAGTGATTTGTGAGGTCCCTACACATGTGTTTTTGTGAAAAATCTTGTGATCTGTCAGCCTGTTTGAACCCTGTTTTAGCACCAGAACCCTGAATTGTCATAACTTTCTCATACGAAGTCCGTTTGCTGTGATTCTTGTCTTGTTGGAAAGCTCGTGGGGTTATGGTTAAATTAAGATCAGGATTATTAGATAGGGTATTTTGAAGTTGACCATACCCTGAGGTAGGAGAACTAAAGGATCCTTGAGATTGTTTTCCATAAAGGCAAAGGGGAATTTGGGTTGTGAATTACATGCATGAAAGTGATCTGTCTGTCATTTGAATTTAAGTCTTGAGATAATTTTGGGATTTTCACAGGTCCATTGAGAGCAATTGAGAGCATCCTAAGCAAGGGTTTCTTTGCAAGCTTGAGAACCGGGTTCTTGAGCATCATAAAGCAAGGGATTAGCAAGAAAGGTCGGGATATTCTCAACTCCCTTTGTCAATTCCTAGCTTAGGCTAAGAACGATCAGTGATAGGAGTAGGCCAGGGCGGTGATAGGCATTTATCAAGTTGAAGACCACCTAAATACTCAAGTTCAAGCTAACGACATAATATTTGTACGGTTGAGAACTTTAAAGGAAAAAGAACGTAACGTGGAACAATCAACTTCAAGTGCGGAAATACACTCAAGTATACCTGACAACGTGATATCAGACAAGACCATAAACATGGTAATCAACTAAAAAAGAATCAAGTAATTGCTACAAAGGAACTCAGCAACGAGGTTGTACTTGGGCAAATTTGGGCTATTCAATCAAGCTTATGAACCTTAGATCAGGACGGCATCTAGTAAGGGATAGGCAAAGTCTTAGGTCTTCAGAGGCTAGCATTAATCATACTGCTAGGTCTTGGGCCCAGCAGCCGAGCCACCACTCGCATTACCCTAGCTCTGAGACTAGTGAATTAGAGATGTCTCAAGGCATGGACCGACCTACGGGAAGTTCAGGAGTGCCATATCTGTATAGGGTGGAAGGCCCCTACAAGACGTAGTTGGAATACCTTAGGACCAACCGACTAGGCACTAGCATCTATGAGGACGGCCTAGGAAGATCAGTGGTCTAGATTAAAAACCTTGACCAATCCATAGGACTAGAGCACCCAGTTGTCAAGTTTGAAAACGGAGCATACCTAGACAAGGAAGGGACAATATATGTAGTCACCAGTCACCCAGATAGGACAAATGAATTTGGCAATGTGATCTCAGAAGCAAATTTAGGTGACTTGGAGCAAGGAAACATGGGTGTAGAACCTAGAACCCCCCGAGGCAAGTCTGTTCTCACTAGGATTATCACACTAGAGTGGATTCCCCAGGACAAGAAGAGTATAGATCTGCTTCTGAATGGAGAGACTGACGAAGCCTTTTGGAGGTATAAATCTGATCGGCCAAATGATAGGAACAATCATGATCTATGAGTTTAAAGATCCAGATAGCCTAGGCAGAGTGACCTACCTAGATCACGCTTCGGAGAGGATCTTTGTGGTTACAGAACATGATAGACATGCTTACACTTGGAAGGGTGAATTCGTTTTCCCCCAACCAAGATCGAACGTGTCCTATGGTCACCCTGGAGCTGGAACATCCCAAGCTCATGGAACTCAAAGAGACAGAAGTAGAGATAGGCCAGAAGTAAGCTTTGCCAACCCAGGGGGCAGAGAAAGAACGAGGACGGAAACAAATAGAGTAGAACCTGAGGTACTTAGAGCTCCCAGGAATCAAAGAAATGCGGATGAGTTCCCTCTACCACGACCAAGAGAGCACACGAGGACCCTGAGACCGACCCAACTAGTTAAGTCCATGAAAAACTACTTCGATGGCACTGGAGATCCCTACGATCATGTGGCTGAGTTCAGGCAAGTCTTGAGAGCTGAACAAGTGGAGGATCTATTCATGCAGTACAATGCCTTTGGTCTAACCCTTAGGAACACAGCCCTTACGTGGTTTCAACCATTGAATGAGAGACGATTCAGGTGTATAGACCAACTCCTAGAGGCTTTCATTATTGAATTCTCTAAGAGTGGCATAAGGCATAATACCTCCTCATTGATTCACAGCTTCAAGCAAACCCCTCAAGAGACCGTGAGACTTGCAGGAAGAAGATTTAGGCAATACCTAGAGAGATGCCCTGTCCCTGAGTTACCCACACCAGCTAAGCAAGTGGCTTTATTCTTGGATGGATTGCTAAGTACCAAATTGAGATCTTATGTGTACTTGAAGGACCCTAGGACCATAGAAGAGTGTGTACGCATGTGCATTGACATCGAGGATAACCTAGGGGAAGAACTAGAGCTCTCCAAAATCTACAAAGACTCAGATAGTGCCTCTAGCCTCTCTTCCTCGCAATCCACATCAATTGAGGAACTTGCAGAGAAAGTAGCTCAGAAATTAGGTGTCACTAGCAAACAGATCCCAAGATTTGCCCCTGTGAAAAGATGCTATACTTGTGGAGGTGACCATATGGCGAATGTATGTCCCATTATGGCTCAACGCCAAGTAAATCCTAGTAGCCAGTACTGCACCATCGAGCGAAGATACACAAATCACTCAGTACAAGACTGCCCATACAATAAGCAAACGGTTAGGCAAACCTACCCTCAGCCATACCCTCAACAAGGCAGATACCAGAGTCAATACCCACCACAACAATATACTAGGCCTTAGCAAAATTACCAACCGCAATATCAGGCCCAACTAAGACCCCAGCCTGTGTTAGCCCAACAACCTCCAACTCCGTCTAATGTGATCCCTATAAAGTATGTAGCTGCAAAAGAAAACCTGAATAGGGCCATAGTGCCAGTAACCCCATTGCTATCAGAAAGTGACCCCAGTGACCATAGTTTCGATTCTACACATGTTGATAGCCCCCAGGCCTACTACATGCAGTCTCCTGAACATGGTGAGTCCTACTATAGTGAAGAGCCTAGTGAACCTAGTTGGGAGTCAGATTACACAAACGTCATGTATGCAAACCCCAACCCTAGACCTCAACCAAGGCAAGTAAGACCCCCATTTCCTAGAGGACCATGCTACAGATGTCAGGGAGATCATCTCATTCGTGATTGTCCCTTACCTCCACCTACACAACCCCAGTCAGTGACGATCCAGGGCTATTGCCAGGAGTGTGGAAAAGAGCATCTCTTACGAGACTGTCCAAAGAATCCTAATAATATGCCAAAAATCACTCCTATCAATGTTGTTGGGTTAGTGGTAGACTCCACAGGAAGTGTCACGTCCACTACACCAGTGCAAGTGATCACTAGAGCCCAAGCTTTGCAGCAGAACCAAAGTGTAGGCCAGGAAAAGAGCCCAGATGTTAGTGAAACGGAGAGCATGACAAAGAAGAGGACTAGAGCCTGGAGAGATAGTCGTGAAAGAATGAAAAGACAATGGGCAAAGAAAATGAGTGAACTCGAGGAAAGCCTTAGAGAAACAAAGGCCAGGATAACTGAACTCACATCTCAAACTCCCTCTCACACTACCCCACCTCCACCATTCCCAACTCCATCCGACCCGCCACCATCCAACCCACCTCACCTAATCCCACCACCCCGTAAAGTAGGATCAGTCCTAGCAGATCCCACTCCCGAGGATCTAAACATGATGCTTAAAGCATATCAGGCCAGAATCCAAGAAGGGCCAACCATAACGGATCACGAAAAATGTTACCCTAGAGCGGAACTAGAGCTTGAACGAACCAAAATCTGCGCTAAAATGGTGGAATTGGCTCAGACCATGTTTGAAGCCAATCGTCTGTTTAACATCTCTAGTTCAACAAAGACACAATTGCACTTTGAAGGACTGTTAGAAAGAATAGAGAGGCTAATTGCACAATCAGAAAAGGAACCCGCCTCTCAACACAAGGACAAGGCAAGTGAAAGGGCAGGTCTTCCTGCCCAGGAAGCCTATGTGCCTAACTCTACGGAGCCAGACACATCATCTTCTATGAATCAGTTCACACCCGAATTCCTACGAGAGATTCAAGAAGACAAATGGGCTAAAGAGAGTGAAGTCCCTCCTCCCATTGAACTTGTGGATGATGCACACGACCAATTCCCACAAGACATCCCATCCATTTATGAGGAGCAGGAGAGCACCCAATCTCAGGAAAGATTAGACTTTGAGTCTAACTCTCTACAAGAATTACCCCACTTCACAGGCCCATGGGAAGCTAAGTCTACTTGTATGAGAGCACCCACGGTCATGGTACGCAATGAGGACTCGGTCATACCTAGGAACACGGAGGTAGTAAAGAATACTAAAGTGCAGTGCAACCTCACCTTAGAAGAGCTACTCAAAGTTAGGCCAGAGCTATGGAAACATGTAGCCAATTAAGTACCAAAGATAGCAAAACCTCGTTCCCGGGCAGAATCCTAGAGAACAGTGCCAGAAATACCATTGGACAAGATAGGAGACATGAGTGAGGGCGAAGAGGGAAACACATATCTTCCTATCACCCATCAAGGATACACCACCAAGGCCATTCTAGACTCAGGCGCAGGAGTTGCAATTGCTACCACTTCCCTATGGAAGCGTTGGGGAAAGCCAGCACTCAGACCCACGAGGATGAAATTGCAGATGGCCGATGGTCACATAGAGAGACCCTTAGGGCTGTTAGAAGTAATAACTCTCACCACATGTGGTGTTGAGTTCAAGCACACATTTGCTATATGTGATTTTAGCAAAAATCATGCCTATGAAATGATCTTGGGAAGACCCTTTATGCGACAGTTGCAAGTGGTACAGGATTGGGGAACCAACTCCTTGTATTTGCAACACTTAGGTGTCACGACCAAAGTGAATCTCAAAGATTACTCTCATAGAGATGTCCCTCCTATCCAATGGAATCCCATCCATAGAGCCAAAGATGATACGGAATCGGTGCATTCCATAGGATCAGGATCCTCATGGATGCATGAAGACACCCACTTATGGATGTGCAAAGTGGCAGTAGAAGAAGAGAAGAGAGAGAAAGCTAGAGAAATAGGTGCAAACGAAACACATAGATCCATTCAAGACCCAGCCTATGCACCTGTAGTCTTCCCTGATGAAGAATTTGAACCCCACGGCTGGGCAGAAATCTTAGCAACAATGGATGTAGCCATCAATGAGGAACAATGGACACCCCACTGTGATGAGGATGGCTATGACATTTCAGTTTTCTCCATAGAGCCAATCATGGGAGAGGAAGTGTTAGAAGAATGCGAACCTAGCCCTGATGCATTTGAGGATGCAAGTGACTCCGATCTAGAGTCAATCATTATGGACCCACCCTTTGCATCAGATGAAGAATACTTCTATGAAGTAGAATTTCAACCCCAGAGGTATGGAGAGCTTACAAATGATGTAAGGCTAGCCACACATGTGACCCCGAAGGAAGAAGGAAAGAGAAGAAAGAAGAGAGAAGTCACACCAGAAGAGGAAGAATCTTTGTTTGAGGTCCCGGAAAATTTTAAGAAGTATGAGATAGATGACAGGAGATTCATGATCAGAATGCCTAAACGAGAAGCGCAATCAGGGGAGGCCTATGATAACAAAGAAACCACCAAGAAAATAGTGGTAGCCGTGGAAGAAGGAGAAGAGAGATGCACGTACATAAGCCATGACCTCACGGAAGACGAAGAGCACAAATTGATATCCTTGCTAAGAGAATACAGAGATGTATTCGCTTGGAGTTACAAGGATTTGAAGGGTGTTGACCCTGACATATGCTCACATACGATACCCATGACTTCAGAGGCTAGGCCCTCTAAGCAAAAGCCATACACATATAATGACAACTATGCGGCCAAGATCAAAGAGGAGATAGATAGACTGGTAGAAGCTGGATTTATTTATGAAATTGAGCATACTGAGTGGGTATCCCCCATCATAGTGTTGCCCAAGAAAAATGGGAAGCTGTGGGTATGCATTAACTTGAAGAAGGTCAATGCAGCCACAATTCGAGATAACTATCCACTTCCTATCACAGAACATCTCTTAGAAAGGGTAGCAGGCAAGGAAGTGTACAGCTTCCTTGATGGATTTTCGGGTTACAATCAAGTAGCCATAGCTCCAGAAGATCAGCATAAGACGGCTTTTGCCACTGAATGGGGCATTTTTGCCTTTAGAGTAATGCCATTTGGGCTCACCAATGCACCCGCTACCTTCCAGAGGCTGATGTGCCATGTATGTAAAGAGTTCCTGAGGAAGAACTTAGAAGTCTATGTTGATGATCTTTGTGCTCATTCCAACATTAGACAAACCCATATTCCTGAACTCAGACAAATCTTTGACAAATGTAGAGAATATCAAGTCTACCTGAACCCAGAAAAGTGTGTTTTTATGGTCAGGCAAGGCAAGATTCTAGGACACATAGTGTCAAAGAATGGCATATCCATTGATGAAGAGAAAGTGAGAGCCATAGCCGAGTTACCTAGGCCAAAGAATGTCAAGGAAGTACAAGCTTTCATGGGGCATTGTGGTTATTACCGACGGTTTATACACATGTATGCCATCATAGCAAAGCCTCTCTATGGACTTTTGACTAACTTTGAGTGGACTAATGAATGTGAGAATTCCTTCAATGAGCTTAAACGACGATTATGTTCAGCACCAATCTTGACCACACCAGATTGGAATAAGCTTTTCCATGTTCATGTGGATGGATCCAATTATGCTATTAGATGTGTACTCGCGCGGCCTACCGGTGAAGGTAATATGGATCTTCCAATTGCCTACGCTAGTAGACAATTGAATACGGCTGAACAAAATTATACCACTACGGAGAGAGAAGGATTAGGCATGGTATATGCAGTTAAAAATTTTAGACATTATTTGCTTGCAAATAAGTTTAAATTTTTTACTGACCATCAGGCACTGCTATATCTCGTAAACAAGCCATGCAATACAAGAAGATTAGTAAGATGGTTTCTCTTGCTAATGGAATATGATTTCGAGGTTGTGGTAAGGAAAGGGAAGACTCATTTGAGGGCAGATCATCTCTCTAGGCTCACATCGGGAGAAGCCCCACATGGAGTGTCAGATGACCTTCCTGATGCTTACTTGTTTAATTTGGAAGTGGTGCCACAGTGGGCTAAGCCATTGGTGCCAGTATTGACATACGGGCCTAACCACCGAGTAATAAACACACAGGATAGAGAGGTAGTAAAAGCCCAAAAGTATCACATCATGGCAGGATGTATGTACAAGCACATAGATCAAGGGATCTTGGCTTGTTGTGTGGAAGAGGATGAGTACGCTAAATGGTTGCAATTAGCACATGTAGGTGCATTAGAGCAACACTACTCAAAACAACGAACCCTATAGACACTAAGGAGACTCGGAGTGCATTGGCCTACTATGGAGGCTGACGTCCAAAAGTTGTGCAAGGAATGCCCAATCTGTTGCACTAAACCACCTATGGAACATGCCACTCTTTATCAAGTGTCCATAGTGCCAGATTGGAGTGAACCACTAGTATCCTTCCTGAGGATGAAAACATTCCCTCAAGACATGACCCTAACGAGACAAAGAAGTCTAGAACAAGAAGCCCTAGAGTACTCTCTCATTGGTGATAATCTCTACAAGCGTGGTAAAGATGGTTACCTGAGACTATGTGTCCATGAAAGTGAATATCTCAAGATCTTGGAAACTGCTCACCAAGGTGTAGCAGGAGGACACTTTGGACCTGATCGGGTGATCAAGGCAATACTATTTGCGGGTTTCTGGTGGCCTACCCTTCACATGGATGCACATACCTATGTGAAACGGTGTGATGTTTGTCAAAGAACTCAGTATCCTATACGCAAAGATGAGATGCCACTGAAACCTATGATGGGTGGACGTGCATTCTCTAAGTGAGGAATAGACTTTGTAGGTCCTATTAATCCCCCAGCCAAGGGTTCACATGCTGAATACATCATTGTTGCCACAGACTATCTAACCAAGTGGGTAGAGGTAAAAGCCACAACGAAGAACGATGCTCAAACAATAGCTAAGTTTTTATTTGAAAATGTGTTCACTAGATACGGGTTACCTATAGAGCTAGTCAATGACAGAGGCACTCACTTCTTGAATGAAGTTATTGAAAATCTACTCCAAGAATTCTTGGTAGTTCATAAGAAGTCTGCCCCCTATCACCCTCAAGCAAATGGCCAGGCTGAGAGCACCAACAAGATTCTATGCAATGTGTTGACCAAATTAGTGAGTAATAAACGCTCTGATTGGGACAAACAGCTGCACCATGCTGTTTGGGCATACCGAATTGCCTACAAAACGGTACTCCAAGCCACCCCCTTTCAGATGGTATTCGGCCAAAATGCAGTGCTACCGTTGGATTTCTTAATACCTACATTGAAAGTAGCACAAGAGCATGAATGGACGGGTCATGAACTCTCCTCTAGACTTTTTGACCTTGAACGATTAGGAGAAACAAGACTGAGGGCGGCTGCATGGATATATGTAGCTAAGAAACGACAGAAGGCATACTTTGATGCCCACGTTCAGGATAAAGGTTTGAAGGCAGGCGACCTAGTACTAGTATACATGTTGAAACAACATGCGAGGAAACTAGAGAAGAGAGGCTACGGACCCATGATCATTAATAGAATCTCAACAAGTGGAGCAGTGCAACTAGCCACATTAGAAGGCGATGTTCTCCCAAGCTACATAAGCGGATGCAGGGTCAAGTTATATCAGGAACCTCTCACAGAGGAAATGCTAAGTCGACTCAATACTGCTAAGAAACGCAAAGAAGAAGAAAATGGAATTCGAGAAGAAGCTCAAGCAGAAGCATTAGAGCGCATACGGAGAATGAAATTAAGAAGAAAAGGCAGAGAGCAACCTAGGCCAGATTCATATGCAGATCAAGGATATCACGTGGCTATGTGTGAAGTTTCAAATATCAGCTCCCATAGGATAATTGATCGACGTCCTTTTATAACCTTAGATATAGGACAAGGAAAGGGTGCAAGGACTGTAAGAGCCTTGATTGACTCAGGTGCAACCACTAGTGCTGTTAAATTGTCTTACTGTCAAGAGTTGAAATTAACTGTCAATCCTATAGAAGCATATCTCATAGGATTGGGAGGTGTGGAAACCCCTTGCATGGGCGAGGTGGAACTTCCCCTCTACATTCAAGACGAAGTAATGACAGTCAAAGTACTAGTGTGTCAAGATGAGGACCTCACAGAGCCTCTTGTCTTGGGTCAGGACTGGATCTATGATCATGCAGTCAACCTAAACCTAAGGAGTGGACTTCTTCAAGTATGGGTAAATCATAGTCGAATTACAGTTGAATTGGAAAATGAGGCACTCAAGGAACTAGGTAAGGCACGAACTCCTGGTCCTTCCAGGGGCGCACATGAAGTTGACAATGCTATTCTTGTCCAAAATTGTATGATGCAGAAAAAGGATTGTTTCAGCAACGAAGTCAAGGATAAGACGGTACTCCCTTCTTTTCCAAAAGCCAGAAGGATGCAACAACCAACGGCAGATCAAATAGAGAGGAAGCAGAGCACTACCTATACTGGAGGCCAAAAAAAGGAGCAAAGCAGATTGTTTCAGCCGTTGAAACAAGTATGGATGCGGAAAGGCAAACACCCTGTTGCGACCAGGCCAGCCCCACGGCCAAAACCTCTTATTAGTAATCAACAACACGACACTAATAAAAAGTCCTTCATAAATTCTTCTACGAAAGTGAAGTCTATTTGGGTACCCAAGAAGTCAATGAAGGCCAGCCCACAATCACGACAAATCTGGGTCCCTAAGGCTTGCTTGCGGGCTCAAATAGCTACACCGAGGCCACACCTGGTACAACATGTTTCACTCACTCGAACATCTGATGCCCAGTCTTACACATCACGCACGGACACATATTCTTCCAGGCGCACAAGTATATTCACTTGTAAATGGGTCCCTAAAAAGCCTCATTTTCAAGTAAATACTTCTATCAAACTCTCCAGAGTCTCCACAAAATCAGGATCAAAACCCATCCACTGCATTTGGCAACCCAAAACTTGTAATAAACCCCCGGACCCCAGTTGTAAATCCATGCCCACCTACTAACTACGTCACTCTCACACTACATCATTCCACCTAGCTCCTAGGTCTACCCAATTCCTAACTACATACACAAGCACCGAGCACTTAATAACCTCCTAATCTCTCTCGAACCTCATGTTAATGTTGTAATGGGGACACAAATGGTTCTATCTTGTCCTTTACAATGTTAACACATGTTTCTATATTCTCACAGAATCAGGAAGCAAGAAGTAACATGGGAGATACGGCAGGAACTAGCTCCCAGGCAGGCACCAGCCCCCAAGTCGTGGACATTGAAAGTCTTCCCGTTGAGGAGGAATTAAAGGAACGCCCAGTGGCATTGAGGGCATTACACGCCATACCGGTTCAGAATCCTCCATAGGGGCACACAATGCTGGTCAGCAAAAACTCACATTGCTTCAGTGATGTGGCAGGAGCCCTAGGTGAAGGCACTTACATGTGGGAGGCCAAGATAGAATTCAATGGGCGCTGGGGCAGATATCACTTTTTCACCAGGGAATTTGAGAGACTGCAGAATAATGAAGGACTGAAACGTATATGGAAGAAGGCCGGACTCTACGATTACTTCAAATTCCAATTGCCAAAGCCTGATTTTCTAAGGTGCTCTTATTTGATTAGCACCCTCACTCCGAGCAAAGACAAGAAGGGATACAACTCCTTTGTCCTCCCATCTCTCACAAGGGGCAATGAACTGAAGCGTTTCAGGTTGACTATCAACTTGGTAAGGGAAGCTCTAGACATGAAAGGTATGCACATTCCTACGGAGAAAGAGACTATGGTCCCCGACAATATGAAGAACAGGAATCTGACGAAATTAAAGGACATGGTGGCAATGACACCTACAATTGCCATTCACTTGCGAATGGTCATGCAACATTTTGCTTTTCCCGCTCAAGAGAGATTCACAATGCCACCTAAGAAGATATGGTTTAGTCTATATTTGGCTGATGCCTTTGATTTGACAATCAACATGCCCCACTGGATTATCGACCAAATCCACTTGGCTCATCAAAGGTGGTATAAGAAACAAAAGTTTGTACTGTATAGATGTTGTGCTCTCACCAGGATTGTGTATAGATGTTTGGCTTATGATGTGCCAGTGCAGAGGGCGTTAAATTGGACCAGGGTACAGGAATTCCAACGTAGACTATCAACCGCAGGACCGCCATCTAAGAAAATGAGAGGCGCAGTTCAGATGCCCTGTGCACAACCCCGCGGTGCGACATTGACACTAGAGATAACTCCACAACTTCCAAGGCGGGTACAACCCTTCACTATCAGATTACCAAGACACAGCACTGATGGACCAAATCTAGTGTTTCCACCTGTACCAACCGACCTAGAGTTCCCTCACGGATTCACTTTAGAAGACCTAACTGATGAGGAGGTAGCCAGAATCATCGAGGCTGTTAACGCAGAAGTCGAGGGAGAACAAGCTAGTGGACAACAAAATGCTACAGACCAACCCCATCCGAGACAACTAGATGTCGTCGATGTGGAGGGTGAAGAAGAAGAAGAACAAGAGGAGGAACATGATGGACAATCCGAGGAAGAAGAGCAAGAATATGATCAGGAAGCTCTGCAGGTACTTGAAGGTGCTCCAGCTTATACGAAGCCATTGAAGAAGCTCTATGATACCATGAACAGAGTTCAAGAGCAACATAGACTGTCCCTAGCAGCAGGCAAGGCCCTCATGAACCACAAGCCACATCCACAACCACGGGCACCGCACACACTGTCCATGATACTGAGGAAACCCATGTATCAAGTGCACCTCCGTCACCCCCTTTGCCACCCCTGCCTCCAAATCCACCACATTCACCTCCCACTACCAGTGTAACCACTACTGTCACCACCTCCGAGTCCACTACCCATACCGAAGCACAGACCGTCAGTCAACCCACACAACCCACACACCCTATCTCCACCTCTTTTGTCTATACGGCCACTGAAACAGTAATTCTAACCGCAGCCATAGAAAATCTCGTTCCCCCAATCACACTTTCGGGCAGTTCGTATTCACAATTGCACACAGCACTGTACACTTTCACCACTATCACCGCACCCACAATTCCAATATTCACAATCACTCCCACTACTGCATCCACCGTTGATCTTATGGACATATCACCCACCTCCGCACCTCTCCCTCCCCCCATACACCCACCATCTCCCATTCCCCCACCTCCCACTTCACCATTTTCCAGGACCGCATCCACACTTCCATTCCCCTTCCCCTTTCCCTTCCCTTCTGCATTCAACACCCTTCCCACATCCACCCCTATTAATAATGTATATAATAATATGTATCAGTGTATGTCGCAACTACAACAACACTACCAGCATCTTGACAACCAACATACTCGTCTCTTTTGAAGCCATGAAGAACTTCAAGTATGATTCATTGATCTCGAAAGGGAAAAGCGGCTACTACAACAACAGTACGCCACTTTACAGGAACAACATGAACAGTTAGTAGCCAATCCACCCCAGTCAGATGCAGAAGAAAGGCAACATATGGATGAATTGCTACACTCCCAGATAACGGAGAACCTCAAGCTTCGACGCAACCTAGCCCTCCTACGAAAACACATGTCTACAGCACTCGAAGAGAATAAACGGCTGCAGAAACAGAATGAAGAAAACTTGGAAGCAGCCATGGAGGGTTCCGCGCAGGAAATCGACCCAGAGAAATTCAAGGCCATTCCCTCAGAGAATATGCAACTCGTGTTAGAAACCCATGCCGACCTCCTGGACGCCCATGCAGCATTGGAACGAGAAAGAGATGACCTACTTAAGCAACTGGCAACCCAGCAGGAGTCACCAAGCAAAGTCACAACCATAGTTGACACGTCTAAAGAAGTCGAAAAACGCAGAGCAAATTACGAACTAAAGTCATGCAATACGAGCGTCAGCTCTCTCCACTTGTAGAACCGGAACCTGAAGACTTAGTACCCATTGAAGTAGAGGAAACCTTCAAAGACCCATACGTTCCCATGCCTGCACCAGGGGGCAAGCAAACAGAAGAGGGCATGGACACCATCGAGATAGAGGCTCCTGAATGGATGCAGAGGTTAGAGAAAGTGGCCACAACCCATGATGATAGAGTGGAAGTTCAAATAGCGTCAATGTCACGATTGGAAGAGGTAGTTATAAAATCGGAGTACTTTCAAAACCTCTCCCATCATAGGTGGATCGGCACATCCGACGATTTGTATGTTCCTTTCCGTGTCTTAATGGCGGACTACAATGCCAAAATCAAGCAACACACCTCAAAAGAACCAACCTCGGCCACACAGTTTGCACTAGACGACATCCCAGGAAGTGCCAAGCAGGGCAATATACATCAACCGACGTGGAGGATTCGTCTACTGGAAACCTACCCCGAGATGGTAAGAACATGGAATAACATGCCTTTGTACATCAAATACAACCCATGCTACTGCCCCGTATTTCGAAGAAGGTCATGGCCGGAATACACAAAAACTGTGCTGACAACCAAAGGATGTGAGAAATGGCTCAATTATGTCTATTTAGCACCACCTAAAGGTCAACCTACCATAGGATATATGATTTCGACGATTCGGCATTGGGGGGTCAGGTTTAAAAATGTACCAGATGTCATGGCCCAAATGTGCCTTAAAATTTTTGAGCTCATGTTGGTCACCTTCAGGACTTTCAAAAATGTCAAGGAACCTCATCTATCAGCTCTTGGATTTAATGAAGGTAATCAGGACCTTGTCTACGACATGAGCGCAACACCATCTATTAATGTTGTATATGCATGGCACACGCGTATCAAGTATCTACCAGCCTGCTTCAAACAGATGTTTGAAGAAATGTTTGTCACGGGATTCTGGGAATACCATTAAGAGATATTCATTCCCAGACCATCACATTTATTGCAGTTGTTTGCAGTGGAACAAGCTCTCCATTCAGAAAAGTTACGTATACCACATCCAGAGGTTCCCGGGCTGGTAGATTGGGATGCTCTACTCACGGACTTGGCCAAAGGGTTGCGGATTGCAGAACATCACTTAGCACAAGACGTTGTTGAGTACTACATCCAACGACCCACCCAACAAGGGTCTGTCAGGGATGACAGATGCGAGAGAGGGGGGGGTGTTGGAACTGAAGGACTCACCAGGCAAGGAAGCTTACGAAGGGTGTCAGAGAGAAGAGAAAGTACAAGCAGACAGAGCAGTCAACGAGGATCTGGCAAGTAGGCCAATATTTTTTTCAAGACACTAACGCATATAAAAGAGGTGGACACACAAGGAGAAGGAGCAAGTAGGGAGCTCCAGGAAATGTATGTCAAAATGTTAATAGAAACCCCTACAAAAATACTGATTTTCATCACTAAAAACCATTGTAAATACCATTTCATATTTTTGTAGCTCCATTTTGTGCAAGCCAATGAGTCCTTGAGCTTGAGGAGATTTAGAAGTACCTACCTGTCAGTTTTCACATTTTTTAGACTTGGTTTGAACCTCCAAATAGGGTAGAGAACCTAATTTTTAACTAGGCCGGACACTAGGTCTCGACACGGCCAAAACCTAGTAAAAAACTATAAATAGAGCTAGAGAGCTCATTTTTGAGGTGAGCTTGTAATTGATTTGAACTTGTAAGAGCTTTTTGAAAGTAATCTAAGAACTCCATTGCTTCTCACTCTTTGTCTTACCGTGTGTGCGCGTGTGTGTGTGTATGTGTGTGCATGTTAGTGTGCTTCTCACTCACGCACTTGTGCCTTCACTTGCTCGGGGTCTTCATACCATCCTCACGTCTTCCCGGATTGACATTAAAGGAGGTGCTAATCATCACTGAGCTACACCTAGCTATATCTTAGCTAATATTACTTAGCTAACAATAGTTAGCTTAAATCTATGTAAACAGTTACTTACACAACTATTTCCTAGCTACTTTGTAGTAGCTAAATACATTTTAATTTAGCTAATATTTAGCTCTTTTTCAACTTATAGTACTTAGCTATTTCATGATAACAATTAGCTAATATTTATGTTTTTTTTCTTGACTAATATTTTGTAACATTTAGCTATCAACTTTGAATAGTTGTAAATGATACCTTCAACTATTTCTTAGCTACCTAGCTATTGCTCAGCTAAGAGTACTCAAGTATTAGGTGAAAATACTAAACTTAAATCTATGTAAATAGTTACTTACACAGCTATTTCTTATCTACTTCTTAGCTAACTCATAATAACAATTAGATAATACTTATGTATTTTCTCAATTAAGTACTTAACTAATAATTTATAACAATAACACTACAACATATGAGCCTTATACTAGCCCTATACGAGTGCAAATACACAAGGGCAATTTGGCCACGGTGCCAGTATAAGCATCGACATAAAAATTGGTACCATAATATCAGTATCGACATTGATATGGATACTTATATAAGCATTGATGCGTGCTCAAAACTGCTGGTACAAGCATCGGTATGAATGTCTATACATTTTCATTGGTATACGTGCCAATATTTACCTACAAACCAATGGGATAAGCGATGGTATAAGTGTCGATATCAAAATCTCTGGTATAAGCACTAGTATGTCACTTGGTAAAATCGTCTATATAAAGAAACATGTTTTTTTGGAAGAGTGTATTGTCTCTTGCTACAACAACATGAAAATGTTGTTGTGTAGCAAATGACAATACACTTTGCCCAAAAAAAAAACAATTGCATGTGACATGTACTCTAGTGGTTGTCGATTTAGGGTTTAGATTACCAACAACCTAAACAAGATTTAATAAAGTAGAACACATTGTCGAAAGAGATATTCCATGTACAAAAGAGATATTCCATAAATGAACCATGTACAAAAGTGTGGCAAACCACTATCATATATGAGCCAACTACAAAATGTGGCAAACCACTACCATATATGAACCAAATACAAAATTGTAGTGCACCACTCCCATATATGAGCCAAATACAAAATTCAGGCAGATCACTACCATACACATGCCCAAAGGGTTCAAAACATCTATGTTTGCAATCCTCTAACAAACCACATTCATGAAATGAGAGAAATTGAAATAATATTTATAAAAAGCAACTTAAAAACACTAAACCAAGTTAAGAAGCTCACCTCACCATAGATGCTCCCATAAAGTGATCGTAGTGTGTCGATCCAAGTCCTCCAATAGTGCAACTAATCCATGATAATATCCATAAGCCTCCTCTGCTCGTGTC
The DNA here is from genome assembly GCA_020310875.1 of Ceratopteris richardii. Classification (NCBI taxonomy): domain Eukaryota; kingdom Viridiplantae; phylum Streptophyta; class Polypodiopsida; order Polypodiales; family Pteridaceae; genus Ceratopteris; species Ceratopteris richardii. The sequence goes on along the minus strand of CM035411.1, from coordinate 160,128,609 downwards.
AGAGGATGACCCTCTGCCAAATCCTACAACAAATATGCAAAACATGAGATCAACAAACATTACATGCTTAACATAAGCAAATTTATTCATCAAAATGATACTTAAAAACTCGTGATGCATAGTATCATACCCATCGCTACCCAAATATGATGCTTTTCCCATATCTAGAACTGTGGCCACCACATTCCATTGTTCATGATATCGGTTAGGAGTCTCCTACTACGTATCATGAATCATCTCCTACTCCTCAACATCTACCCATATAGGCTTGAGTAAGCCTCCTCTAAAAGCAACCAGAGACTTTGATTGTTAATGGGATATCACCTCATGCATTGTCTACTAAATCGAATCTGAGCTGACAAGTGTAGAGAGTATGCACGCGGAAGCAAAATGAAAAGTAAAGTACTCTCACAAAACAAAGAATGTGTGAGACACAAAATGAGTAGACCATGAAATGTGTAAACTCATGTGGATTAGAAATGAGCTTTCCAGGAGCATGGAGTAGGCTCCTCAAGCTTCCAACCAAGTACAAATGAGGGGAGAGGCCCTCCTTATATAGATTTGGGAGGGGCTCTCAAAAGTACATCATATGTGGGATAAGTCTCTTGAAAGGAGAATGAATACAACTGGTAGAAGCACATGGCAAGGTACCCAAATACAAAGGAAATACAATATAAAATGGAAATAGACTAGAAATGGAGTGCCTCCTGAATACAAAATGGAGATGCACTCATGCGGCTACAAATGTAGATGAACTAGGAGAAATCATGTCGTCAACACCCCCTCTACAACTCCATTTTGGAGCGGCTGAATGCTGCAGAGGTCCACTAAGCGCTAAAGCGGAACCGGAGGTAGAGCCTTCGTGAACATGTTCGCTAGGTTCTCCTGAGAGGTACACTACTCTAGAGTAATCTCTTGAGATATGAGCTTCTCGCGGATGAAGTGGTACTGGATCTCGATGTGCTTCATCTGAGCGTGGAACACTGGATTCTTGGTGATGGCCAAGGTTGACTGGATGTCTGTGTGAATACATGTCGGAGTATCCTGCAAAACACCAATGTCAGATAATAAACGTTGAAGCTAGATGGCCTCACATGCTGCAAAGCTCGATGCTTGGTACTGAGCCTCTATGGATGATAGTGCAACTGTAGGCTGCTTCTTACTTGCCCAAGAGACAGGTCCTGAGCCAAGCAAGAATATATACCCAGAAGTAGACCGTCAAGAATCTCGATCACCAACCCAATGTGAATCTGAATATCTGGCGAGTTCGATGCCCCCTATATACCAAAGACCATGATTTCGGGTGAGGGCAAGGTAGGAAGAAGTCTCTGAGCAGCATCCCAATGATTCTAACGAGGCTGATGTGCAAACTCACTAAGTATACCAGCTATATAAGCAATATCTAGTCTAGTGCTGGCAAGATAGAGTAATGAGCCAACAAGCTGTCTATAGGTATGCACATCCACGAGAGATGATGAGTCCTCTAGTGTAAGCTTGATGTTGGGACCAAGTGGTGTAGAAACTAAGCGACACTGGTCCATGTTATATCTGGAAAGTAGATCAGAGTAGTACTTCTTCTGTGATAGGAATATACCTTCTTTTGTTTGCCAGACTTCCATACCCAAGAAGTAGTGAAGTAATCCAGGATCTATCATAGAGTACTCAAGGTGAAGCTGTGTGATGATAAACTGGATTCGTTCTTCGTCAGAGCATGTCAAGGTCAAGTCATCTACATAGAGAATGATGATGGCTACTAAAGGCTCCTTTTGATAGATATAGAGATTAGCATCAGCATTGCTTCTATGACATCCCTTGTCTTCAAAGAACTTGAGAATCTTTTCATACTAGGCCCTCGGAGCTTGCTTGAGTCCGTAAAGTGCCTTGTGAAGCTTGTAGACTTGATCTTCTTTGCCTTTGATCTTGAAGCCTTCAGGTTGGTCAACATATACTTCTTCTTGAGGATCTCCATTGAGGAATGCACTTGTGACGTCCAACTGATAAATGGGCCACTTAAAGTGAGCACTTAGTGCTAAGATGATTCTGATGGTTTTGAATCTTGCAGTAGGAGCAAAGGTTTCTTCATAGTCAATGCCATGTTGTTGCTTGTATCCCTTAGCTACTAACCTTGCTTTGTACTTGTCTAATGTGCCATCTGACTTGTATTTAACTTTATAAAGCCACTTAACTCCTATGACTTGATGATTTGTGGGCTTAAGTACAAGAGTCCAAGTTTTATTCTTCTCGATTGCATCCATTTCTACTTGCATAGCTTCTTCCCACTCTACTTGGCCTTGAGCTTCTTTGTAGTTGGATGGCTCTGGAATTTGCTGAATTTGGTGCATTAGAGCATAATTAACATAATGAATTTGTTCTTGTTGTCTCTTGTCAATAAGTCTTTGAGATTGTCTCAGATGACTTGAAGTACTTGCTTTTGATGTTTGCTTTGAAAATACTGAGCCCCCTCTGAAGTGTAGATAGGTGGACTAAGACTTGTACTTGAATCTTTTCTTGAGTATGAGGAAGCTTCATTGAAAATCACATCCTTCAAAATGGTGATGGAGTGGTTTTCCATATCATATAGACGGTATGCCTTAGATTGGTCACTATACCCTATGAATATGTGTTTCTTGGAATTTGATTGTAACTTGTTTCTATCTTCTTTTGGTACATGGACAAAAGCTTCACTGCCAAAGACTTGAAAGTAATTCACATTTGGTTTTCTTCCATAGTATGCTTTGAAGGGTGTTTTGTTGTGTAAAGCACTTGTAAATCCTCGGTTGAGAATGTGAACGGCAGTATGCATGGCTTTTGCCCAAAACTTGTAGGGTAGATCCTTGTGATGAAACATAGTTCGTGCCATTTCCATCACACTGCGTATCTTTCTTTGAGCTACTCCATTCTGGGATGGAGTATGAGCTGAGTGACTTGTCTTTTGATCCCTTTATGGTTGAGAAAGTTATGTAAGTCATGATTGATAAACTCACCACCTCCATCTCATCTTATGGTTTTAACTTTAGTTGAAGCTTCATTCTCAACTTCCTTGATCCAAGTATGAAACTTAGAGAATGTGTCTACCTTTGACTTCAAAAAGTACACCCAAATATAGCAAGAGTGGTCATCTACGAGAAGATAAAAGTAGAGGGATCCACTTAGGGATGGGGTATTCATAGGTCCACATAAGTCCATGTGGATAAGGGCTAGAGGGTTGCTCGCTCGTGTTGAAGCTTCCTTGGGAACTGGGGCCCTATGTTGCTTGCCTTGGGTGGAAGCCTGGCAGACATCAATAAGTTGTCCGATCTTGGGCAATCCCTTCACAAGTTGGGATGAAGAGATTTTTGATAAGTAAGAAGTGTGGCCAAATCTTTGGTTTCCTCAATACCTTGAGCAATGACATTCTTTGTATGGGGATCAACTACCTTAACTGAGGTGTTATCAAACCATACTTGTTTGTCCTGATCTATAATGGTCTTGACAGAAAGTAGATTCATACATAAATTTGGAACAAAAAGAACATTGGATAAAGACTTGCATTTGCCCTGATTGTTGGTAATTTAAACTTTTCCTTTTCCTTCGATGGGTAAACTTTTGTTGTTGCCAAGATAGACTTCGCCTGTATGTTCTTCGAGTTCTTGAAAAGAGTCCTCGTCTTTGCAGATATGGGACGTAGCTCCGCTATCAAAGATCCACTCATGTGGGGAACGAGAAGTAACTAGGGCATTGGCTTCTAGGGAGATGAAAAGTTCCTCACTAGAGCAATGGGATCTATGTTGGGATACTTTGGATGCTTGCTTAGATGTAGAAGCCTTCGAGGATTGTTTATTTTTGTAGCAAAACTTTTCTAAGTGTCTTGATTTTCCACAAAAATTATAGGCGAACTTCTTCGACGGATTATGCGATCCTTGCTTAGATCCATTGCTAGCATGATGACTTGTGGTTTTGTCCTTATTGAATGGGCCTTTGTCCTTCATGGCAGACTCTTGGGAGCAAGTCGATTTGGCTCGTGAGCCGTGAAGGAGCAATAGTCGACAAACCTCTTCCCAGGATAAGACTTGGCCATGATTATACAAAGTTATGACAAATGTCTCGTATGACTTGGTAACTTTTTAAGAAGCCGAATGGCCATGTCTTCACTAGAGATTTGTCTACCACATAGTGCTAATTTACGGTGGTAGTCCTCAAATTGGGCTATGACCTTAGTAATCGTGTCGTGTGGCCTAATTGTCAAATTACGAAACTCGGCCTCTAATGCATATATTTTTGAAGGGGTTTTGTCTTCATACAAAGCGAGTAATGTATCCAAGTGTCCTTGGATGTCTTACAGGCCATGATATGTCCTTTCGTCAGTTCGTCATAGGCAAGTAACAGCTGACCTAAAGCTCTTTTGTCCTTGACATTCCACACATGCCAATTGTCTAAGTTGGTATCCCTATTGGGTTTGGGGTCTGACCCCTCTACTACCTCATGAAGGAGATTCATGTAGAGATATGTGTGCATGACATCTTTCCATAGATTGTAATTTTGTCCATTGTGGTGTTCATCCTTAGGCATAAAAATAGGGGTGAAAGGGGGTAGGAAGTTTGCCATAGATGATGAGCTACCTTCACTTTTGGTCATTACAAAGCTTTGAGGATAAAGTGTTGAGAAACACTATCAAAGATACTTGCCAAAAAATACTGCTTCGAAATAAGTGCAAAGCTTGAAATGAACGACTTGATACCAGACTGAGAAACTCCTTGGGGAGTGGGGGGGGGGCTTAGAGTAGCCCTTCACTTGCACCAAGAATTAGAAGAGACACTTCGGGGGGGGGGGGGGGGGGGGGGGGGGGGGGGGTTAGAATATCCCTTCACTTGTGCACAGAGAGACAGCGTGGAGTGGGGAGATTTGATGCTCAAAGAGAACTTCTGGGTGGGCTTAGACTAGCCTCCAATCCCAAAATCCTACACATATAATACTTTTTCTTTTATTGCTTGACTTTACAAGAGAGGGCACTTAGTGCCAAATGAGTGCCACTATGGGTCTCAAGAATGTTGCTACAAAGAGCAAAATGACTTATGGGTGCTACAACGATCTGATGCTTTACAATGTTTAAAATAGCTCAAAGCATAAGCGAATAAAAGTAAGGTTGGTTGTTTGAGGGACCCATTTTTTATACGAGTTGGATCAAAAACTTTGAAGTGACCATGTGGGACTACAGAGAATGCACTTGGAAAATGCCATTTAACAAAGAATCCGGCGATTCAGAGTCTGAGACTGACACGCAAATGTGAGCAGTCACCTAAATTATATGTTACAAAGCATCTCAACATCGCTTGTCTGATTGGTCCATGTGGTCGATTGATCCATCTACTTTTGATTGGTCCATGTGGATCATTGCAAGTGTGAGCAATTATGAATTATCCACGTAACAATGCTAAAAAATACAAACGAACAAGTAGAGTTGTCATGGCAAACTTATCTATCCATTAAGAAGTGCGGAGAACGAGAAGGCCAGATTCAATTCATTTCACACAAAAAGAAAATTGTGATGAAGTAGCTGCAAAGAATCTTGACCCGACACCCAAAATAGAGCATTTACAAGGGTAAAGCGATGAAGTAGGTGGAGAGAACCTTGACCTGATACCCAAAATAGAGCATCCACAAGAGCACGTAAATCATGACATGAAAATTGGTGTCATAAGACCTCTCTGATAATCGATTGCCACACAGAACTTGGCATAATTGAGGTGCATATATTTTTGTCAGAAGCGTGTGGTGTTGGAGAGTTCATGGAAGAGATTGCACAATGCAGCTGCAAAGCATTGTAGGAGAGAGTAAAGGAAATCCTGAAGAAGCATTGCACGCTGGAGGTCTGCTTTCTCCACCTTCAGTCTAACCCGTGAGCTGGAGAGTTGAGTACTAACCCCTAGCTGGAGAGTTCTCTCAGTCTCTGTGGCAAAGGGAATTCTTTCTTAAGCACTCAATTTTACTCTCTCTAATCCTATAGAAGGGAGGTAGAGCTTGATGGGTTTCTGTTGGCGGTCCGTTGCAAGGACTTGATCAGAACAAGAGCTGGGTCCTTATGTGTTCTCAGTAAGGCAAGTGATTACGTGCATGATGCTTCACTTTTTGTGTGAGCACGGTTCTCCATTCTTCTCTGTGTAGCAGAGTATTGCGAATCCTTCTGAAGTAGAGTTTTACAAAACAGATTTCACTCTCTCTTTCTCTCTCTCTCTCTCTCTCTTGCTTAGAGAGTCATGATCTGTAGATGAAGTACTGAAGTTATCTCGCTGTTGCTCAGAGAGTCATCTTTCTCTCTCCTTTTTAGCAAAGATTGGTGCAATAGCTATTGAGAGAGGTAGATCGAAGTACTGATGAGCTCGGTAGCACCTTTCTAAGCAGAAGCATAGCCCACAGCTGCACTTGTTCTCACATCTGGGAATGCCCCAATTGTGCCGCCCGCAGTGACTCCACCTATGGCGAGCTTTCAAAACGAAGCTGCACGTTCTCTGTGCAGTTCACAAGGATGAGGGAATAAGGCCTCAAATTGTTCTTCTTGTGATCTCTACTAGGCGATAGAGATAATGGAAATGGAAACCACCACCAAGTGAAGGATTTCCCACAAAAGTGTCTGTGCTTCACCGAGGTGAGATTAGCATCATAGAAGATGACTTCTGCATGAGGATGATCTCTGCTTCGTACCTTCCTTAGTATAGAAATTAAAACTTATGCATATGAATGAACATGATATTTTCATTATGCCTGTAGATATTTCCATTGGCACATCGAATGAGAAAGAAATAAGGAGAATACGGCAAAGTGTTTATAAACACTTGAAAGTAGATGAGATACAAGATTAATGGTAAATGAACACGAAAATGATCACAAAATATTGCCAAATGCAAGGGTGGGTGGGATGGAAAATGGGATAAAAGAGGTACAAAATGATGAAGAAGAAGGGTGGGAGGGTGGGCACATGGGCAAAATGAGGCCCCAAAGAGTGAAGTGATGGCAAAATGCTTCTCCAAAGTGAGTGGAGAGCAACACCACCAAACTCAAGCACCACCACCACCAAAATCACCACCAAGACCTCCACCTAGCACTCTGATACCATGTAGAGAGTACGCACGTGGAAGCAAAATGAAAAGTAAAGTACTCTCACAAAACAAAGAATGTGTGAGACACAAAATGAGTAGACCATGAAATGGGTAAACTCATGTGGATTAGAAATGAGCTTGCCAAGAGCATGGACTAGGCTCGTCAAGCATCTAACCAAGTACAAATGAGGGGAGAGGCCCTCCTTATGTAGATTTGGGAGGGGCTCTCAAAAGTACATCATATGTGGGATAAGTCTCTTGAAAGAAGAATGAATACAACTGGTAGAAGCATATGGGAAGGTAACCAAATACAAAGGAAATACAATATAAACTGGAAATAGACTAGAAATGGAGTGCATCCTGAATACAAAATGGAGATGCACTCATGCGAATACAAATGTAGATGAATTAGGAGCAATCATGTCATCAACAACAAGAGGGTGCCCAGGCATTGGTTGATACTTGTGGTATATTGCCTCTATAATGTAGTTTTTGTGATCCTTGTCCTATTCACTCCATTTGACCATTAGAGAGTGTCCAAATTCTATTATGGACAATTCTAGTATGCACTCACATAAGGCCTTTCTAGCCACATCCATCATTGGAGCTCCATCACGTATACAATATACCTTGCATGCATCATGGTCATGAGCATTCCAAATTATACATGGTGTACTATGTGGCATCAGAGTGCTTCCATAACATCCAACTTCTGCAAATCCACCTCTGGAACCTACTCCTCCAAAACATGTTCTAGATCGACGAGATGGACAAGATGGGGAAACACTTTTATCGTGCTATGGTTTCCAACAATTGTGCATACATTAACTACTAAAGCCACTACGGGATGACTTAGAAGACGGTCATGGTAGAGTCATAAAGTATGGATGCATGCAATCCAAAAGTGTTGTCCATGAGACCATACACCGTATTCGTAATACTCCTATTCACACCCCTTTGCGAGTTCCTCCTCTTCTTCAGAGATATCCTAATATACTACCTTTGCTTGTGACATGGCTCTATCTAGCAATCCGCTTGTGGGAAAGGGTGGAAGAGGTCAAATACTTTTTAGAAGAGGAAAAAAATGAGTGGAATGATTCTTTCAAAATTGGGCTGTTTCCTTTGGGTTTGCATCCTTAGCAAGCTTATACCTCTCCAACCACTTCTCCATTGGCTCTGAGTTAATGGTGCAAAACTTCATTGCCCTCTCTCTGAAAACTACATCCATTTTTCTTTGGCTCCATTCATCTTGGGGCTCATCGCCTACGAGATGAACATCTTCAACATCGCTCCATATGCAAGGCATTTTTAGGTCTGACATGTGTGGAAATTGTGTTATGAATACTAGAGACTCTTGTATAAGCCACCCCTCTACCAAGATACCCTCTCGATGTGCTCTCTGACAGACAAACCCTTTTAATGTCTCCATGAACCGCTCTAAAAAGAACATCTATTGACCATGGATAGTTCCTGCTATTGCAACTTCATCAACCACATGAACTAGTAAATCAAGCTGAATTGTGAGAATACTTGTTGGAAAGTACTTCTCAACCATACAAACAACCTCTATAGCATTGATTTTGGCACTCTCTATGTGGTATCTCTTTAGAAGAAATCCATCATACCAAGGAACTTATTTTATAAATGGTTATTCACACATCCTTTGAAAGACAATCTTTCATACCTACAAGGAGCCAAAATTATAAAAATGTGCACTAACCATGGGACTTGAGCCCTCCAAGATCATTGTTCCGTCTGAAGGTCCTCTGTGGATACCTCATGCACCTACTAGGTGTGAAAACTCTCAAATCACCTTCTTCACTTGTTGCTCTTCCATCTTTTGGAGTACTCAAGGAGCTCTTGGTAGTGACACTATTTCATTCAGCTTGGTAATTGCCCACAACTCTTGCATACAAACTTTCTCTTCCAAGTCCTCCCTTTGTGCTTTGCTTTCCTTCTCTGCGATCAATGTCTTCTAGAGAATCTCTCCCACATTCTTGAAAATATGCATTGGGTCCACCATATCATTGATCAATAAATCACTCCAATAAAGGAGATCATGAAATATCAACAATCGTTTCATGCCAGTAAGTGGTGTTCTTGCATTTGAGAGCTGCTTCCAATTGTAAGATTTCATTTGTCTTTACGGGTGTTGGTCAATTAGTCCTTCATGTAAGACATGTTCATCAAGAAGATATATATGATGTCTTTCACAGACAGTTTTTCTAAGTGCTTTGGAGTAGCATGCTTCAAGTCATGGTCTGTATAGGGGACAAGTATTGTAACCCACACTCAATAAACCTAAACATTCATCATAATCAGCCAATCATACATCGTCCACATAAGTATGCCTTGCACTCACATGTCCTGTCTTGTTCAAGGTTCAGACATGTTGTGCACAATAATCCCATCCCATAAAGTATGCAGCTCCTACACAAGCGGCGCTAGGTATGCATCCATGTTTTTGACCTTATACTTAACTCACACAATGAGAGTTAATATTAAATGATCCTTTTTTGTGGCTAGCGATGGTGGAATGTTATAGTTGACCAAACATATAGACCATGTGCTCCAAGAGGAGTTGCATAAATCAAAATGGAATTATGCCATCCATAGATAGGCTTAGAGGTATATTCCAAGCCCTCTAACAAAAACCTTACCACTTACTCTCTATGTGTTTCCAAGCATCAAAATCAAAAGGCACTCACATTACACCATCTAAAGGGGATCAATACTACTACGTTTACATCCTTTTTTTCAATCAATCTTTGTTGGTTGATATGGCAGTCATGTATCCACTAGTGGTTTTGCTTCATGCTTTGTAGTTCATGCGTATCTTCATTGAGCAAGAACCAACCTTCTATGGCCACTTCTAGTTGTGAGGTTTAGTATAATGCAACTTTTGTAGTGACTATTGAATGGTAGGTGTTGGTAAGTCTTCTACCACGACCGTCTTTACTTACAATTAGAGCGCATTGGCATTTCTAAGAACCTTGTGTTCCATGCTAGCACAAACCACATTGAGGTAATCTATCATTTTTTGATGGGGAGATTCTCTTCTAGAGAGATCAGTTTGTCTTATGTTCCAACACTTAATAACATTACAAGCCTTTTCACAAAGGCTCTACCTAGGGATAGTTTTGAATATTTCCACAAATCTTTGGGCTTACTTCCTTTTGTGGATTGATTTCCATGTAGCTTGACACTTCCGTATACCTAAATGCCAACTCCTTGTTCAACACCACTCCTAAGGGTATTTGTTGATATATTCTCGTAGTGATGTGTGTGAACACACTTAGGACCATCATGACACTTTTTCCCCTCTTAGAACTTTCCTCCCTTGGCTTGTATATATGCCTATACCTATAATGGATAACTTATCTTTGTACATGCTCTTGCTAATACATGTTGCATTGTGTTGTGCTCCAAGTTTCTTCTTTTTCCTTGTGTTGTTCATGTGCTTTTGTAGTCATAAAAATCCAACAATTATGATATTACATCAATAAGTTCAAAAAACATGAACTTTTTATGATGTATGGTTCAAGTGAAAGAGTCAATTGAGATTTTACATGGTACATAGAGAGTGCTTGTATCAACCATATTAGTTGCAATGAAGATGTTTTCTTGAACTTAGACTCACCCAACACTCAAGGACATGTATGGAAAGGGAAGGACACTAAACACAAGATTACACATGTGGGAAATGTTCCATTGAATGGATCTAAAATCTCCTAGGTATCTAAAGGATGTGTTGCATGTGCCAACCATCACCGAGAACTTGGCTCAATAGATTAAATGGTTGAAAGAGGTTATGAGCTGAGGTTATTATCAAAGATGTTTTTTTTAAGACCCCATGTAGGATTACAAGATCATAGAAAAAAGAGAAGCAAGAGAGACTCTTCACCATGGACGTAAAGCCATCAACCTCTCATATTTTCTACTTGTCAACTAGAAATAAGAAGATTTCAGAGATTGACTTGTGGCATAAAATAATTTTCCACATCAACTTACAAAGGATGAAGAACATGCAAAGGAAGGGCTTGCAGAGTATTCTATTTGATTTCGCATCTTAGATATGCAACATTTGTGCCATGCTTTTCAATTAGGGAACCAAAGAAGATTTCCATTAAAAATGGAGCATATGTGAGCAATCTACAAGTGATCCATCCATTAGAGTTCATAGATATTCATTCACATTTAAAGATGATCCTTCAAGTTTTCTTTTGGATGCATTTCATGAAGGCAAAGTCCTTGGTGTTTTTACCACTTCATGAGGCTCAAAAACCTAGTGGATACAAAGACAAGGAAGAATATAAAGACCCTTAAATCAAATGGAGAGAGAGAATATTTCTCAAATGAATTCTCTAATTTTTTCCATAATCATGTAAAAAACAAACTCACTTTGTAGGTAAATACCTCAACAAAATGGCGTAGAAAAGAGGAAGAACAAATATATAGCATAGGTGTCTAGAAGTATGTGAAATGAAATAAATGCTCATAATTCTTATTTGCAACCTCACGAGTACATGGAGTCACACCTTATGAAGCTTGGTGTGGTAAGAAACCCAACCTTTTACATTTAAGGTATTTTTTTTGTGTATGTTATGTTTACAAACCTCAAGAATTGAGACACGAGCTAATACCCAAACGCAAATAAGTGTATATTTCTTGGATATTATTCAATAAAAAAAAATATATGTTATAAAATTATCACCAATGTCTTACAATATCTAGAGATGTAATATTTAATGTGTTACTACCTTGGTATGGTAGCAAAGATGTGTTACAAGTTGAAGATGCATACGAAGTAGAGAAGACTCTCAAAGAGCAACAAGAAAGCAGGGAGATAAGTAATCCAACCACTTCAAACACCATCAAAAGAGATTACTACATTTGCATGTCAAGGGAGGACAAGGAATTAAGATTTTTCAAGTGAAGGAAATAAAGAAATACCATTGATGGGTAGATGTTGACTCGACAAGTGATGAAGATGAGGAGAAATTAGAAAGTCCATGAGTTAAAACATCCTGATCAAGGAGGAAGAGGTTCCTAAAAATAATGGTGAGGTCAGATCATCCAATAAGGTAAAATACCTTATTCAAAAAATAGCTTATGATTCATCCATTTCACAACACCATGTCTACCAATAATGGTGAGGTCAGATCATCCAATAGGGTAAAATACCTTATTCAAAGGTTAGCTTATGATTCATCCATTTCACATGAGTCAAGTCATAACTTGTGAAGAAACTATTGTTTTGAAGAAGAAAATATACACAAGCAATGGAATGAAGACATCGATGAGGATTTTAAGGAACTTCAAGAAAGTGATACTTTTTCATTAGTGCCAAGAACAAAGGACATGAAAATTTGCATCGGCAACAAATGGGTGTACCAAGCAAAGAAACATGTGAATGGAAGCATCTCTAGGCATAAATGAAAGTTTTTTATCAAAGGTTTTCCTCAAACCTATGGCATAGACTTTGAGTATACAGCTAAGATGCTAGCATAAAGAGTTTGATCAGATTATTAACCTCAAAAGGTTGGAGGATGTCCCATTTGGATATGAATCATGCTTTTTTAAATGGAGATCTACAAGAGATAATCTTCATGTAGCAGCCCCAAGGCTTTGAAAATGAGAGGTTTCCACATCACATATGCATGCTCATGAAGTCTCTTTATGGACTCATGCAAGCTCCAAGGGATTAGAACCAAATTCTTATGGAAAAATTGGTAAAATGAGGTTGCATTCAGAGTAGTGGAGTCCTATCAATTTTTGTGAAGGAGGAAGGATGATGAAGCCAATATCAAGGACATAAAGAGGAAACTTGGGTACGAGTTTAAAATCTCTTATTTATGGATTTTAAGGTGCTTCCTTGGGATTGACGTACTATACAAAGAAGAAGGTATATATGTGATGTGAAGGAGATACATTCTAGATCTTTTGAAGAAGTTTGGCTTGTGTGACTGCAATCCCATTACAAAAACATTAGAAGTTGATGGTAAATGAAGTGCTCACGAGGGTGAAGAAGTGTAGGATGTGACATTGTATATGTCATTTTTTGGTTCTCTCTTGTATGCTACTATGACAAGACTAGATATTGCACATGTATTTGGATTGTTATCTCAATCTTTGTAGGCAATGAGAGTTCCTTACCTTCTTCTAGCCAAAAGTGTACTTTGGTATATTAAAGGATAAATGAATTAAGACCCTATCATCCATTTGATGATGGATTACATGTATAATCTTATTATGATGTTGATTGGGAAGATTTCAAGGATGATAGGATGCACACTAGTAGATATATCATCATGTTTGGGAAGAAGAGATTCTCAAAGATGTCAAAGAAACAATTAAAAGTGGATCTCTCCTCAACTGAGTCTAAGTATAGAGGGTTATCACAAGTCTCATAAGAACGTATGTGGCTCAAGAAGTTTTTTATTGATCTTGATGTGTAAGTTAAGAAATTACCTATTTTTGTGACAACAAAAGCAGCATATGCTAGGCTCAAAACCTATTGTTCCATGCAAGGTACAAGCATATAGAAGCACATTGCCACTTTGTAGCATTAAGGGTGTGCTAAGTTTCATATGATCACTTTTTCTTTGTTGCTCAATTGCCCTCACCCATTTTGAATAATAAGCCAAGTTTAGTAGCCAATGTGTGGCTAACTCGTAAAAGTTCAAGTCGCCCACTTTTCCTATTACAACATAAATTAGTTGTCCCACATTGCATGAAAGTCCTAAGATAACGCTCTAGATTTGACATTGTAGCATAAAAAATAAGGCACCACTTGCAAAAAGCAATCGCGTTATGGTAGTAATTATTCTCTTGTTATATCTCAGCCTCTAGGCTATGTACACAATGTGTGCAGGCTACCCAAGCTACCTTGCTCTGTGTATTTGGGAAGTGCTCTTCTTGTATCTCGTTAATGCTGTGTTGTTTTTTGAGGGCATATTGGCCTATTTTTGTGATGCTCATTGAGCTATTTTTCATATCATTTATAAGTTGTTCTTGAGCTTTGTATTCTCTGAACTAGCACATAGTCTTTAATTGTATGATTGTTGTTATGATTTTGTAATGGATCTCAATAGTTGGTTGCTAACTCCTTCTATTGTTGGTGGAAAGGGAGCCCTACTAGTAAGAGGATTGAGCAGGTTACCTTAAGGATGGGCAAGTGGCAGTAGGGAGCTAGTGTGGGATCATTCAAGTTGTGTGTCTTATTGCATGTTTTCTTTCTCTTTTAACTCTCTATAAATCTCTCAATACAATTTTGAGTCATTAAAACCTTATGAACGCCTCATTCTCGCACTCTCCATTTGTGAAGTGTCTTTCTTCACAAGCATGTTAGAGGGTATACTTCCCTAAGTAGAACCCCCCTTGAGTAGAAGGTTTCTTTTGAGATGCGTCTACTCCTCTTCTTAAAAGAGGTCCTAGGTCTCACTTCTATTGTTTTTCATGTCTGCTGGAGCACCGTGCATGATCTGTGCAAGGCACTAGTTCAAAGTAAGAAGTCATTTTATTTGTACTTTTGTTTGATTTTTTAGCACTGCTGGGCGCCAACCCAACTTGGGGAAGTGGGTACATGACCCACACCAAAGCAGCTAGGGATTCTCTTTATCCACAAAAGAATCCCATGAAGAAATATGATAAAGAAAGGTAACCTCATCATTCTTCTTGAAAACCAATCACCCGTATATTGTTAACTCTTCCCATTGACTTTCTTGAGATTTAGATCGGACACCAGTGGGAGAGCACTCAACTCCACCTCTAAAACCTCTAAAGATACCCAAGTACGTATGGAGGAACTTTCAAATTTGCTATCGTCATTGAACATCAAATTTCCCACTTTCAATGGTTTACTATCAGCTGACATTGATGACCATGTAGGGAGATTCATCTCCTTATGTCAGGGATGAGGATCGCAAAACCACAAAGATGCCATGCTAGTATTGTTTTCATCTACTCTTGACAAATTTGTAGAAAAATGATACAGTCAACATGAAGATGGACACTTTACCACTTTGGAAGCTTTGAAGACCACGTTTTGCCAGAAATTGCATCCTAGCAACTTCTCAGAATGACTTTTGGACCAACATAATGTAAGAGATAAAACAGCACAGCGGAATAGACCTGTAGACAAAGTTGAGAGAAAAAAGCAGACAAAGATAGACACAGATTGAGAGATAAAGAACTCAAATTCTCACATTGCCGAGTGTAATGCAGTTACAATGATGGTGTTGTCCACCCGTGCGCTCCCACTATGGAGCTTAGATGGTGATCTAGACAGACTCTAGATGAAGGGCTTACTAGTGCGCAATGCTATGTAAAGCTCAACCTGGGTCGTGCTTATATAGCTTTTACAAGGCGGTTCGATATAGATAAACATAGTCGGGAGATATAGAATAGTCGGTAAAATATATGATCCGACAATATCTCCACGAACAAAAGTCCTACAGTCTCGGCCCTACGGGGTGGGGGGATAGGCCCCCCGGACCCCGTAGAAGGGGGCAAGCCCCCCTCTGCACTCCCCCCATTAAGGTTCTATGGGGAAACCGCGCGATGTCACAGGGCCTTTATTTTCACCTTAAATGGCAACCCAATGGCCTGGAAGTTTATGCCCTACCTAACCTAGCGGCTAGGCTCACAAAGATCATCTTCAACCATCAATGGTCACACAAGGACCTCATCTAACTTGGAAGTTAGGGTTCCACAAATGTTCGGGCTCTCATAATGGCTTCTCCTCATAATGGGAGCCTTACAACTTAGAGCACCATAGATCATTTGTGGTCACATGAGGGTGGAGTATTGAGCATATCTAACACCCCCCCTCAATGTCCACCCGATGGTGAACTACCTCCTTGGTCCAATCCCATGCTTTGGAAAGTGTCGAAGAAGTTGCTCTCTCCCAAGAGCCTTGGTGAAGATGTCTGCCCCATTTTCTTCAGTAGGGCAATAGGTTATCTCCACGACCCCGTCCTCAATCAACTCACACACATAGTGATACTGGATTTCTATTTGCTTGGTACGTGCATGGAAAACACGATTTTTGGCGATGGCCATGCAACTTTGGTTGTCACACTTCAACTCTGTAGCCTCCTCTCCTTGTATTCCTATGTGCCATAGGATCCTCCTCAACCATACTGCTTCACATGCTGCAACGCATGCAACTTTGTACTCAGCTTCAGTAGAAGATAATGCTACAGTCGGTTGCTTCTTACTGATCGAAGAGAAAATCCCTAATCCTAAAGAAAAGCAATATCCAGAAACTGATTTTCTGGTATCAATATCTCCTGCCCAATCCGAGTCACAGTATCCGACTAGAGATGATCCTTCTTCATAAAGAATACCATAATCAAAGGTTCCTTTCACATACCTGAGTATCCGCATGCTTGCCTTCCAATGAGTTTGGCAAGGCTTATTAGAGAACCTACTTACTACTCCAACAACATAAGAGATGTTTGGTCTGCTATTGCACAAGTAGATGAGACTTCCAATTAATTTCCTGTATCTTCCAATGTCCACTAGAGGTGAAGTATCTTCAATAGATAATTTTGTGTTGACCTCCATAGGTGTAGAAATTTCCTTGAGAATCCTCCATGTCGAATGCCTTCAATATCTGCCTTGCATACTTTTGTTGAGAGATGAAAATCTTCCCTGGTTCCTGCCAAACTTCAAGACCTAAGCAATAATGCATTAAGCCCAAGTCTATCATTTCAAATTCTGAACTCAGGGCATCTTTTGTTTGTTGAAGAAGAGCATAATCATTTCCTCTAATCACAAGGTCATCTACATGGAGTACAAGCACAATTGTCTTCCCTCCTTTCTTTAGAACATACAAGTTAGCATCAGAAGCACATCTTTTGAACCCTAAATCCAAGAGATACTTATCTATCCATTGGTACCATGCTCTAGGGGCTTGTTTTAGCCCATATAATGCCTTCTTCAGCTTACATACCTTGCTCTCTGAGTGGGGAGCCTCAAAACCTGGTGGCTGAGACACATATACCTCCTCCTTGAGGTCTCCATTCAGGAACGCTGACTTGACATCCATGTGATAGACTGGCCAACACTTATGTGCAGCCACAGCTAGTACTACTCGGATAGTAGTCATTCTTGTAGTCGGGGCAACTGATTCACAAAAGTCAATGCCTTCAACTTGTGAGTAGCCCTGTGCAACAAGTCTTGCTTTATACTTTTCTAGAGTACCATCATCCTTGTACTTTAGCTTCCAAACCCACTTGGTGCCAATGACTTTACGCTTAGGGGGTCGATACACTAGCTCCCAAGTTCCATTCTTCATGATATTGGTGTATTCTGTTTGCATGGCAGCCCTCCAATTCGGATCATGGAGTGTCTCTTCCACATTGGTTGGTTCCTTTGCTTCTTCTTGAATGAGATCAGCCATCAAGGCTGTGTTTACAATATGGGTGCTTGCCCGTCTCGGTTTCTCTATTCTCTGTGATCGCCTCGGTCCATCTGCAACTTGTTCTAGTGACTGTGGGATGGGGTTTGCAGAATCATAGAGCTGCCTCACCCAACGTGGCGATGGCTTTTCCACTTAGGTGTCGGCAGGTTGGTGACTTTCAGACTCATCATCTGAAGATGATGCTTCCTTCTCTTGTGTAGAAGGGATAGCTCTTGGGCCAGGTTCATAGTGGATTGCCCCTTCGCCTGATGATAAAGTGGAAGCTCTCTTTTCCTCCTCCACTGCATGTGGTTGCTCCTCCTTAAACACCACATCACGACTCGCCATGATCTTCTTAGCCTCAGGGTCATAAAGCTTATAAGCCTTCTTATCTTCACTGTACCCGAGGAAGATACATTTGATGCTTTTTGGTTGAAGCTTGTTTCTCTCTCTATCTGGAACATGTGCATAACATTCACTTTCAAATACTTTGAAATGGGAAACATAAGGCTTTTTACCAGTGTAGGCTTCTTGTGGAGTCTTTCCATCAAGTGCCTTGGTGTAGCTTCGATTCAAGATGTAGAGAGCAGTGTTGACAGCCTCTACCCAAAACTGATTAGGTAGACCCTTTCCTTTCAACATGCACCTTGCCATCTCCATGATGGTTCGATTCCGACGTTCTGCAACACCGTTCTGTTGAGGACTATGTGCCACTATGAGTTGATGCTTGATTCCCTTACTCTTGCAGAAATCTTCAAACTCTATTGATGTGAACTCACCACCACCGTCTATCCTGAATTTCTTCATCTTCTTCCCTGTTTCAGTTTCAACAAGCTGAAGCCATTCTTTAAATTTACCAAAAGCTTGAGCCTTATCGTGAAGGAAGTACACCCACATCTTCCTGCTATAGTCGTCGTCAAGTAACATGAAGTAGGAAGATCCGCCCAAGGCTTGTGTAGGCATTTTTCCGCACAAGTTAGCATGCACCAACTCTAGAGGATAGCTTGCCCTGTTCTTGCTTTCTTGTGGAAACGCCTTCCTCTGTTGCTTGCCCATCATGCAAGCCTCACATGGTTCCTTCATTTCTGCAATCGATGGTAGGTGTGCAACCATACCTCTGCGATGCATCTTTTTCAGTACAAGGTATCCAATGTGGCCGAATCTCTCATGCCATAGCTTACTTGTGCCCATGTTTGTAGTGGTTGTAAGAGCACACAACTCATACAGGTTGTTCCTCCTTATGCCAGTCCCAACGATGTTGTTGTTACCATCCATAATCTTAGCTCCTGTCTTACTGAAAGATACTTGGTGACCTTGATCAGTTATAGAAGCTACTGAAAGTAGATTTCGTTTTATTTGTGGAACATACAACACATTTGAAAGCTTTCTGATATCACCATTAGAGTTAATGAAAGAAACCGTACCTTCACCCTCTACAGGACATCTTGCATTGTTGCCTACCTTTACTGTGATGGGTTCCTTTAGAGGCTGTAAGGAACTGTAAAGGTCTTTTCTACTCGTCATGTGATGAGATGCACCACTGTCCAACACCCATGAGTCATCTGTTCCTGAATCTTCTGCCGAGGAGCACACCTCCTCTATCGTAACAAATAACTCAAGCTCTGTTTTTGCTATGTTGGCAGACTACTTGCCCTTGCCACCTTTTGAAGAGCCACTCTTCTCTTCTGCCTTCTTGATGCGACAGTCTTGAATTCTGTGTCCCTTCTTCTTGCAGTGGAAACACTCTCCCTTGAACTTCTTTTTGTCGTTCTTCTTTTTGTCTCCATCCTTTGAAGAGTCTGTTTTGCCTCCTTCGGCATTTGCTGTGAATGCAACATCTCCTTTGCTACCACCACTCCTTGCCTTGAGCTGTAGCTCCTCCTCCATGAGTAAGGCATTGAATTCTTCAAAAGTTAGTGGTTGAGGTCTGATTTGAGTGTTAAGAGCAGTTACCAAACAATCAAACTTAGGTGGACAGATTCGAAGACAACGTCGAGCTAACTCCTCACTTGACTTTTGAACACCTGCTCCCACCATTTGATCTCGTAGATTCTTTATGCGAGTGATAAACACCTCTGCAGTCTCCCCATCAGCAAACCGTTCTGCTGCAAGCTGATTCTCCAAGTTCTGAATCTGTGTCTGATTATGAGTTTCATATTGATTTCTCAATATGTTCCATGCTTCACATGCCTTCGTAGTATGCTAAATGAGAGTCAGAACACTATCAAAAGTACTTGTAACAAGAGCACAGAGTGCATCTGCAGTTCTACGTTTCCAAGCACGTAGAAGATCAGCATCAGGAGGAATCATTCGACTAGGATTATTTGGATCAGGTCTTTCTTGGGGCTCATGATCAGTCCCAAGAACAGTCTCCAAAAGCTCATATGAATCAAGAATAGAAGTGATTTTGAACTTCCACAGGGTGTAGTTCGTACCATCAAGTTTACCTTCTATGAAGGCTCGTGGCCGTATCTGCAACGTTGGAATGACCGACATCATTGTTGCTCCTGCTTGTGCACCACCTACTCCTGTTGATGAACCGCCTTGGCCCCCAGTTGTAGATGATGATGCACCGCTTGACATCTTCTCTCTTTTGTTGTTATGACCTCTGCAACCTCTGCGTTTCTACTTCTGCACCACTCAGAGCCTCCTAAGCTCTGATACCATGTAAGAGATAAAACAGCACAACGGAATAGACCTGTAGACAGAGTTGAGAGAAAAACGCAAACAAAGATAGATGCAGACTAAGAGATAGAGAAGTCAAATTCCTAGATTGCCAAGCGTAATGCAGTTACAATGATGGTGTTGTCCACTCCTGCGCTCCCACTATGGAGCTTAGATGGCGATCTAGACAGACTCTAGATGAAGGGCTTACTAGTGCGCAATGCTGTGTAAAGCTCAACCTGGGTCGTGCTTTTATAGCTTTTACAAGGCGGTTCGGTATAGATAAACATAGTCGGGAGATACAAAATAGTCGGTAAAATATATGATCCGACAATATCTCCACAACCAGAAGTCCTACCGTCTCGGCCCTACGGGCCGGGGGGATAGGCCTCCTGGACCCCGCAGAAGGGGGCAAGCCCCCCTCTGCACTCCCCCCATTAAGGTTCTATGGGGAAACCGCGTGACGCCATAGGGCCTTTATTTTCACCTTAAATGGCAACCCAATGGCCTAGAAGTTTATGCCCTACCTAACCTAACGGCTAGGCTCACAAAGATCATCTTCAACCATCAACGGTCACACATAGACCTCATCTAACTTGGAAGTTAGGGTTCCTACACAAATGTCCGGGCTCTCATAATGGCTTCTCCTCATAATGGGGGCCTTACAACTTAGAGCACCATGAAACATTTGTAGTCACATGAGGGTGGAGTATTGAGCATATCTAACACATAAAAATTTAAAGCCCCATTAATATGAATCTTTTCACAAACTCTATGCGCATGCTAACGCTCTTTGTGATTGCTGCCACATGTTTCAGGTGACTTCTTGGTGAATAAATGGATTGAGAAGGCCCGCCCAAGATCTTGTCATCAAAATATATGGAATTGGTAAGGTTATATGTTATGTCGGACACTAGTCAAAATATAGAAGAGGCAAGAATAAACTTTGAGGGCACTAGTCAACAAACCTACACCATCTTTTCGAACCTAATCCAATATCTCAAGAGGGAATTGGAAGTACTTAAAAATGCAATGGAGCCAACACAAAGAGAAGGTCACCTTCCTACCTATAGGGTACAATGATGACTTACTAGTGCAACTTTGAGGGGAATTGAAGGATATGCAGACTCCTTAGGAGATCCGTAGGTAGCTTTGGTGTACAACATGCAACAATAGTGGCCATTACAACTTGAATTGTCCAAATTGAGTGACTTTCCAATTTTGTGATTAAAATCTTCATGAGGCTGGTGACTACTACACTCAAAGGCACTCAATAGAGAGCTGATTCATAGGTCTCCAATACATTTTATGCAAGCACATCAAATTCGCACAATAGCGAGTAGAACCACACAAACAGAACAAGGTATACTAGACCATTGATGTGTTATCAATGCAAAGAATATGGAAACGTTCAAAGTAAGTCATGTCTTCCTAAGGCAACACCTCCTTATCCACACTTTCTTGATGCCAAAGACCATTATATGAGAGACTCCATGGACAACCACCCCTCTTCAATTCATATGATAGCACTCTATTCACAAGAAGAATGTGTGGCTCCACATTCTTTTATTGTTTCATTTTCTTTGGCACCTATGATGAATAAAGCCAAGAGATCAATAGTAGCTCCTCTAGAAGAACAATCAAGACCCAAGGAGAAAGAAGATGGGAACATGCCAAATTGAGCAAGCAAGAGGCCATTGAAGAATTCTATGAGAGGCTGAGTAACTCATTGAGGGACCAACTCACTCACCCTTAGGTACATGCATAGGATGTAGATATTAAAAGTTTTTTGAAGGAAACTCATCAGAAGGTTAGCCTATACAAACTCATTAGGATGGTTGCAAAGGTAAGAAGTAGCTTAATCAAAGCCATAGACTCCACCTACTTGAGCTCGCCACCAAGTGTAGATGGGTACATGGTGGACTTTCTCCGGCTCCACTAGAAGACTACTAGAGTTCAAGGTTGACTATTTTTATTGAAAATGATATTTTTGAGGTCAATTATAGTGGTTGGCAGGTCTCATATGAAGTTGATGCCAAAATTCACCATGAAGATGTTGAAACTTGACTTGATGAAAGGAGAACCATTCACCGTGACATTGGCATACCAACACGAGTTACACCATTAGGAATCCTCAAAAACGTATATATGTTACAAGAATGTTGCCAATTTATGATGGGTTGTGTTTTCCTCTTTTCCTTTGCTCTTGAAAAGAACATGGCTAAGCAAGTTGAGGCATACAAATATTAGGGAAGAAACATGGTATGGATCTCCACAAAGAACAATAACTACTTACATATACATTTCGAAGAAGGGTGCGACAATGCTCAAGCAACTCGATATACGATGGGTACTGGGGTGTTGCCTTCCTTCACATTTGAAGAAGATAATCTACTTAAATTGATGATGGGTAGCCTGGAGTGTTTCACTCTTGAAATCTATAAGATAAATGAAGAATTGGACCAAGATGGACCTTGTCGAACCTATGCACATAGAAGTGAATTTTCTGCAGAAGAAGCACAATTATGTATGAATTATCAAGGCAACCATTTCCAAATGGTTGACTGATGATGAGTAAAAGGTTGATAGGTGTACTAGGATTTAGATTTTGTAATATATCTAGGGATTTGAACTCAGAACCTCCCAACTATAAGAATGCTAGGCCAACTATAAGAATGCCATGGTTGGGGATTACTTTCCAATCCTCCCTCTTAGGGTGTAGTTCAACCATCTCCTACCTAACAAGGGTGTCTGTCAACCATCTCATATTTAACTCATGGGTAGTCAATGTGGGAGGTGAGCACAAACATCAAAAGACTGTTAAGAGGTTTCTCTGTAATAGTATACATGTGGATGAATCTTTTTTAGTAGCCATAGTTGCCCATGAAGGCTTGTACCTCTTTCATTTTCTTGTGTCTAGGTATGTCTGAAATTTCCCTATTCTTGTCTTGATTTGTTGATTTGATAAGTTCTTGAAACAATATGAGCTAAAATCGTACCTTGGCACACCATGAATACACATGTTTTTTGGTTTTAAGCGCACTCTATATTCTTTGTAGTTGTCGAATATCTGCCTGAACTCTTGAATGTGATTCTTTCTTGTGTGGGAAAATATGCATAAAGATTATCCAATAAGACTTCTAAACTCTTTCACATGATTTCCTTAAATATACATCAACCTTTGAAAATTTTCACGGACATTGATGAGCCCAAACGATCTCACATTAAACGCATAGATACCAAATTCTATGGCAAAGACCATCTTATGTTGAGCGAGCTATAGATACTTGATTGTAGCCTAAAAATCTATCAAGGAAATTGTGAAATTCCTTTCTATCAACTTGTTGTAGAGAATGCTCTATGATACAAAGAAGATATCTATCTTTGACTATGGTTGCATCTACTATTTTTAAGTTAATACACACGTGTAATTTATTATTCTTCTTTGGAAAAATTTCAATGATGGATACCCATTTGGTATGCTTAATCTCATACATGAATCCATCTTCTTTCAATATATCAATTCCTTCTCAATCTCATAGATGTAAGGTCTCTATTTCGTGGGTTTCACCTCTAGAGCTATCCTATGGGAGAAAATCTTTGGTTGTGCTTCTTTTAAATCCTTATACATCCAAGCGAATACATCCCTATATTCTCCAAGGAGAGTGATGAACTCCTCCTTCTCTTACAGACTTAAGTCTGCTCCAATGTACATACATCTTTCCTCTTGATCCTCGGTTATTACTAGAATTCTATTGAGAAACATGGACGAAGATAAACACAAACCAAGAACAAGCTATGGAGGCTGAAACCACACTAGAAGTGACTTTATGAGAAAATGAAATAAAATCAACTAGATAACGAAAAAGGAAACTTACATAAGAAGCATATAGATTCAATTGCCTCATAGTATTGCATAAGTAATAATGAGAGGTGAACTACGACCCTTGTTCTATGTAGTAGAGGAATAAGTACACCCTATGTGGGATAAGTAAAAGTTTATGAAAAAATGAGAGCTTGTGAGAGTTCCCTTGCATGTAGGATAAAGTGGATATATGTGAATACAAAAGGCTAGATCATGGATATCTCAACACCCCCTCCATGCGATGACCCTTTTGATTGTAATGTGGGGAACTAGTGACATATGGCATCACTTAGTCCATTGGGTTTTGCAATCTAAGGACATATGCGATCCTTATACATATCTTAGACATATGACATCCAAGTGTGGGACATATGGAATCCTTGGTTTTCATGGAATTCATGTAGGTTTTATATCCATGAGCATATGGAATCCAGAGTGGTGGGACATATGGAAACCGTATTATCTTGGGACATGTGGGATCCCAATACGTAAAACCTAGACATTTGAGATCCAAGTGGTTTAGAAATATTGTTGAAGCTAGTGCAACAACTCCTAAAAAATATTTCGAAAGTTGAAAAATTAGTGTTTGGTAGAAGGTAGTCACAAGGGCCAACAACTGAGCACCTCTATGTCAAGAACAACTCAAAACCTTAACCAATTTTGGAAGACCAATGCCAAATGATCAAGATTCTATCTAACTGTTAAGGAAGTCACTACACAGAAAAGTCTGTTGCACTTAACTCATTCATTGGCTGACCAAATGTGTAAAGTCTCTAATGAAATTTGTACAAGATGTTGCCTAAATATTACGCACCTTCTGCAAGTTAAAAGTTCTCAAAAGATTTTAGTAACTCTTGAGATTTACTCCAAACAATTCACCTATGTCTAAAACTATACTTCTCTATAGTCGATTTGACACCTTCCAACTTAAAGAATGAGTGCTTGCTTGCTCGAAACTTTTCACTATGGAAGGAGAATTGAACAAAATATTATCATCGAATTTGCACTTGCTACAGTCTTCTCTTCCTCACATTTACACATGTAAATGTTCCTACCCTCAATTCTCTCAGCCTGATCACAATTGAATCTGAAAATTTGTACAGAGGTCACTCAACTATACACTTAGACTTGTACAAAATCATTTCACAAAATGATAATCACAGAAGGAGCTCTGAGAAAAATATCGGGTGCAACTTTTCTTCTATTCAGGAAAACTTTATATCTGTCGTATGTAGGAATTTGACATGAAAGATCTTGGTGTGATGTGCTATTTCTTGGGCATTGAGCTTATACATACAAAAACAGGTATATGGATGTCCCAAAGGCAATATTCCTTGAATATGCTACAAAAGTATGGTATGCCTGATTGTAAGCCAATTTCTATGCCATTAGATCAAAATTTGAAGTTGGATACTACATGAGGTGAAGCATTGGAAAATCAGGAAAATTGTGGGAAGTTTGATATATCTCAAAATTACAAGGCCTGATCTAAGCTACACTATTGGAATTGAAAGTCAATTTATGTAGGTTCCTAGGAAGCCACATTTAGATGATCTAAGGCACACTCTACATTATGTGAGTGCTAATTTGGATTATGCATTGTTTTATGAAGATGTTGTAGAATTGCAGGTTCATGGATACACCGATGCATATTGGGTTGGTAGCATTCCAGATAGAAGATCTACTAGTGGCTTTCTATTCTCACTTGGAAGTCCATTTATTACATGGAGCAATAAAAAGCAACTCATTGTTGCTTTGTTGAGTACAGAGGCTGAGTATAGAGGTGCTACAATGGTGACATGTGAGGCGTCATGGCTAGAGATGCTACTTGCAAATTAAGGTGTGGAGGGGCACAAGCCTATCACCATCTATTGTGATAATGTTAGCAGCATTTAGTTAGCACAAAATCCTATTTTTCATGCTAGAACAAAGCATATCGAGGTACATTATCATTTCATCAGAGAGAAGGTATAACAGGTGATACTGATCTTGTTTATGTGAGAAAAGATGAGCAGGTTCTTGATATTTTCACGAAAGCACTTGGACTAGAGAAGCTGAAGAAGTTTTGGAAGATGCTTGGATTAGAGGACATGACATTGAGCTTGAGGGCGAGTGTAGTGATATCAAGCTCAACATGTAATGATCTAGGATGACATGTATCATGTTTTACTTTCTCTGAAATGTATAGTGGTCACACTGATAAATATCAGCGATACTTCATTGATCTTTACTAGATTTATCTATCGAGAGTGATGACACATTTGTTTTCTTGCCAGCTCACTCATTTGCCAACATTAGGATTCTCCCTTATGTAGTGTTCTTTATATATTGCACTTGTTGTATTGTTGTTTTAAGGTCATTCTTGTACATTCCTTTTATGTAATAGAAGAAGAAGATCATTCTTCCTTGCCTCAATCTATGTGTGTGCTCCTCTTTGAGTGTGAGAGTGTGTGTGTGGGCTCTCTTCGTTATCTCCTTCCTCATGACAGTAGACATCTAAAACGTGGTCCTGTAGGAACTTGTGGCATAAATTGTCTCATCTGAGACTTAGGTTTGGATTCACATACATGACATTTGTGTAATCAAGATCCCAATTAGCCGTAATATGGGTACGAAGGCTCTCTCTTGATTTTCTTCTATTGTTTCTTACTTGACTTGGACTAAATTTGCAAGTGGATGTGGTTGCTAGCCTTAGAATGGTTGAGGTCTTTGCTAGAAATGGTAAGGCTATTGATCTTTTACTTGAGGTTTTTATCTAGTATTGGTTTTGATACTGATATGTCTATTGGTAGGTCTGTCTAGCTATTTATTTGTTATAGGGACAATCTTGAGCTAGGTGACTCATGTATGTGAACTCTAGAGTGTAGTAGTAAGATGGTTAGCCTATGCTTGCATAGGACAATCTGCAAGTAGTATCCACCACCAGTTTAGCAACTCTTTAGAATGATTACTCTTTAGAATTGCTAGTTTTGAAGGTTTCCTCATAGGTTTTGAGCTACTAGTTCCACAATTTTTCCACTAATGAAGGAGGCTTTGAAATAGTGATAGATGAATAATCTCACCCTTTGTATTTTATCCTCATTGTCAATGCATATCCTAACACATTGATCTAGGATGTTTGGCTCTTTCAAGTACTCATACATCTAAGATTTCCACTCAAACGTTTTTCTAAGAAAAAAGAAAATTGCTTACCCTTGGTAGCTAATCATGGGATGGGATATCTCTTAGTGTATTGTTTGAACCTACATCCTACTAACCTCACTATTTCTTGAGGGTTCTATCTCAAACAATGAATCAAGAATGAAGTTTTATGCATGATTCCACTTTTTTAAAATGCAATGACAAAGGCTTCTAGTAGCTAAGCTATCTCACGATAGTAGCTAGGTTTAATGGCTAAAACCATGCAAGGGTAGTTCCTTTTAAGATTAATCCAATGGCATCAAATCAAATAAACACATCTTGCACCACTCATTTTAGGAGTGGCTGTACCTTGAGACAATATAATCATGTGCTCATAAGCTTAGAAGTAGTTTTGAGACATTATCTTGGGCTCTCAAGAATCTCATAAGGCACGTGGTTTAAGGTTTGAAAATGCTAAAACCCTTGGAAGAATACTCACTGATGGAGAGTGTTAATCTCCAAAAGAACAAGTTAACCTTGAAATTAGACCACCTCTATATCAAGATTAACCTTAGACTCCACCAAACTTGGAGATCATTCACCAAGTTATCAGAAAAATTGAAAGTTCTGAAAAATTCAACTTCTTCAGAAAGTCTGCTGCAGATTAATCACTCATTGACTAATCAATCCTGTAAAGTTTTTGATAAAACTTTGCACAACACTTCGCCTTAAGGTTGCGCAACTCTGCCAAGTTAAATTTCTCAAAAAGATTAAGTACACACTGAGAAATGTGTGAAACACTTTACCTATGTCTGAAAGTGCTTCTCTGCAATGGCGACTTTGACACCTGCAACTTCTTAGCACTGGTTCTCCCAACTCTGAACCCGTTTGATCAAGATCTTCTAGCCATAGATGGCTTACCTTCCAACTTAGATTTTGAGCCCTCACTTGTGTAAAACTTTACACTGTAGACTGAGCAATGATCATTTCATTGAAGATGAAATGTGCGCCAGATTTCTCGACTGTTAAAACATTCTTACATATGAATGTTCCTAAACGAAATTCTCACAGCCTGATTACAATTAACCTCTCAAATTCTAGCCATAGATAGATTAGCTATGGACTTAGATACGTGCAAAAGGATTTCTCAAAAGATTAAGCACAGAAGGAGCAGACAGCAAAATATCGGGCGCAAAAATTCTTGATTTTTCAGAAAATTTACATCTAAGTGAGGATGGACAATTCACTCACTCTTCATGTGTCTAATGACACTAATTTCTCTCTCCCTATTCTCAAATCTTCTTCTGCTCTATTTGCCCGACATTTTCCAACATATTTATAGATGAATATATACAAGTGTATGACTAGACAAAGGTATAAGTCAGCTAATGTACATATGTGTACATGTCTTTGGATTTTCTGAATATGTCCTTCCTTCACCATCTGACTTTGTTTTCTTCTTGACTCCTTGACTTCATTTCTCCATAATCCTTCAATTGATGATTGTCATGCACCAACAGCTCCCCCTCAATCATTAATTGAGGTTCTTCTCTATCTTCTTTACTCCAGCCATATCCTTGAATCTTTGTAGTTTTGGTCCATCTAGACTTTTAGTCATCATATCTGCAACTTGATCTTTTGTGGGAGTGTGTATGACTTCAATCTCTTTCTCAATGACCTTCTCTCTCAGGAAATGATACTGTATTTCAATATGCTTAGTTCTAGCATGAAATACAGGATTAGCTGCCAAGTATAATGAACTCATATTGTCTCCACAAATAATAGGAGTACTCTGAATCACATCAAAAACTTTCAAAAGTGTCTTTAGCCATATTACCTCTTTTGCAGCTTCCACCATACCTTTATATTCTGCCTCTGTAGATGACAAAGCAACTGTATGTTGCTTCTTGGAACACCATGAAATCAATTTGTCTCCTACATAGCACAAGTATCCATGTGTTGATCTTCTATCATCCACATTACCTGCCCAATCTGCATCACTATATATCTTGATTCTTGTATCTGAAGTAAACCCATAGTACAACCCTTCTTTGAGTGTACCCTTGATGTACCTAAGTACTCTTTGTCCTGCAATCCAATGTTCCTTTCTAGGACAATGCATGAATTGTGAAAGCACACCAACTGCATATGACAAGTCAGGCCTTGTTAATGTAGCATAAATCAAGCTACCAACCAAACTTTGATAGAGTTTCATATCTCTGAACTCTTCTCCTCCAAACTTAGACAATTTATGGTTCACTTCCAAAGGTGTAGATGCAACCCTGCAATCTTCCATTTTAAATTTGGTTAGCAAATTTTTAAGATACCTTTCTTGGGTCACATATACTCCATGTTGAGTATAAGAGATCTCCATTCCCAAGAAGAATGATAGGTTCCCCAAATCACTGATTTTGAACTCTTTCTCCATCTGCTTTTTGATCATTTGTATCCCCTTATCATCTGTTCCTGTAAGTATTATGTCATCAACATAAATACACACACAAATGAATCCATTTTCACTTGCTTTGACTAGCAAGCTACTATCTGCCTTTGATGCTTGAAAACCAAGATCATTTAAGAATTTCACAAGCCTATAATTCCAAGCCCTTGGGGCTTGCTTCAACCCATACAAAGCTCTCTTGAGCTTACACACATAATTTGGACTCACTTGATCTTTGAACCCATCTGGTTGCTCCATGTAGACTTCATCTGAAATGTAACCATTCAAGAAAGCATTTTTAACATCTAATTGAGACAACTTCCAACCTTTACAAGCAGCAATTGCAATGAGTGTCCTGATGGTTGTCATCTTTGCCACAGGACTATAAGTCTCATCATAGTCCACTCCATATGTCTGTGCATACCCTTTCACAACAAGTCTAGCTTTGTACCTAGACACACTTCCATCTGCAAATCTTTTAGTTTTGTAAACCCACTTACATCCAATGATCTTCTGACTATTAGGTTTAGGAACCAAATCCCATGTTTGATTCTCTATCAATGCATCATACTCCTCTTGCATAGCATCTTCCCAATTCTTCT
The DNA here is from genome assembly GCA_020310875.1 of Ceratopteris richardii. Classification (NCBI taxonomy): domain Eukaryota; kingdom Viridiplantae; phylum Streptophyta; class Polypodiopsida; order Polypodiales; family Pteridaceae; genus Ceratopteris; species Ceratopteris richardii. Next base: position 160,098,437 of record CM035411.1, on the reverse strand, counting down.
TTCCTTTGGCCTCTTCATATGTAGAAGGGTCTTCATCTGTTTTTACCAAATAAGCATAATCTTTAGTAGTCAAGAATGAAGTGTCATAGCTATACCTTGTAGGTTGCCATCTGTGCCTAGATGATCTCCTAACTTCTGCACTTCTTGAGGTCTCTGATTCATCACATTCTGGATCAAACCTTGGCCTCTCTTCAACTTCAATCTGCACTTCATTACTCTCACTTTCATCAAGTAATTGAACCTTTGCTTTACCTTTCCTTTGTTCCACTACTTCTTCATCATTTGCATGTACATTATATTTACCTGCATACCAAGTACCTTGCTCATCAAATGTAACATCCTTGGATACAATAAATTGCTTTGTGGATGGACTCCACAACCTGTATCCCATTTGCTTATCATCATAACCAATGAATACATACTTCTCTGCCTTAGGCTCCAACTTATGCCTCAATTGAGATGGCACATATGCATATGCCAAGCATCCAAATATTCTGCAATGATCCAAGGTAGGTTTCTTACCCCACCAAGCTTCATATGGTGTCATACCCTGCAAAGCTTTACAAGGTAATCTATTAACCAAATATGTAGCTGTATTAACAGCCTCAGCCCACAAATAATTTGGGCAATTCTTCTCTTTCATCATGGACCTTGCAAACTCAACAAGAGTCCTATTTCTTCTTTGTGCTACCCCATTTTGTTGAGGAGAGTACCTGCAAGTAACTTCTCTCTTTATACCTGCATTCCACAAATAATCATTGAACTCATTTGAAAAATACTCTCCCCCTCCATCTGACCTTAGTCTCTTCAATTTTTGACCTGTAATCCTTTCTGCATATGCATGATAGTGTTTAAATGTATTAAACACTTCTGACTTTTCCTTAATCACATAAATTGTGATCCACCTGGTAGCATCATCAACATATATGACATAATATCTTGAACCATTTATACTAAAGTCCTTTGAAGGACCCCACACATCTGTATGCACCAATTCAAGTCTTTCTGAATACATAAATCCATGCTTGGAATAGGATTGCTTATGAGCCTTACCTAATTGACATGCCTCACATCTGTATGTCATGTGTTGACCTGCAATGTTAGGCATTCCAAGTACTGAATCATTGTTAATCATTTCTTTGATACCTCTTTCATTAAAGTGTCCAAGTCTTTTGTGCCAAAGATCCAATTCTGACACCTTCTGCTCTCCATATGTGAACATAGCATGTCCAACATTTCCTTGTACCTTCAATGTGAAAAGCCTTCCTTCTTTCTTTCCTGCAATAACTTGTTTATACCCTTGACTAGGGTCTTCCACATAAACTCCATCATTGGTAAACCTTACCTCATAACCTTTTTCCACAATTTGACCTACACTGATCAAATTCTTTGGAATTGTGGGAACATAGAGTACCTTACTCAGAAGAGTGCTCCCATCCTTAGCTTTGACTGAACCAATTGACTTTACCTTATGCTTTGTATTATCACCTGTCTGCACTGTATGATTAATTGCATTGTGATCTAGGTCAGTCATCAAAGCAATATTTCCACTCAAATGATTACTACATCCTGAATCAATATAAAACACTCTCATGTCCTCATGTGAAGTTTCACATGTATTCATAATGAGAGTCGAATCCTCCTTTTGATCTGATGCATAGTTGTAGTAGGTGTTATTATAGGATTGATTTTGGAAGCTTCTTCCTCCACCTCTTCCAAAAGAATTCCTACCACCTCTACCTCTGAAATTTCCTCTCTGAAATTTACCACCTCTTGCTCTTTGATTAAAGTTCTGATAATTACCATTGTTTTGATTATTATGCCAACAATCATGAGATAGATGATTGGTCTTACCACATATCCAACAAGCTCTTGCATTATCTTTGTTGTTTCTGCCTCTTCCTCTACTCCTGCCATTTCCTCTTCCTCTTATGAAGTTTGCTTGGTTTGATGTACCTTCTTCTTCACCTGATTGTTGCTTCCCTTTGTTGGCTTTCTTCTTGTCTTTAGAATACATTGCATGACCTGCACTCTTATCAACATCTCCTTTGATATCATTCTCAAAAGTTAGCATATGGCCTAACAATTGATTCAAATCAGGAGTAAAGTGATCTAATGAAAGTTCTGTAGATAAAATGAAAGGCTTCCACTTCTCATCTCCTCTTAGTCCTGTGAGTATTTGTCTTACCAATTTGTCTTCTTCAATATCTTCATCAACTGCACCTAAAGAATCTGCAATATCCTTCATTTTTGTCACATAATTAGAGATTGATTGTGAGGCCTTCTTCTTGAAGGTAGTAAACTCTGCCCATAGTGAAGCCTTCCTTGATTTAGTTGTATTTTGGAAATGCTCTTCCAAAGCATTCCAAATGTCACAAGCACTTTCAAGTCCTCTAATGTGAGGAAGCAAATAGTCATTGACTGCCATGTAGATGATGCTTCTTGCTTGAGCATCCTTCTTCATCCAATTCTTCAAATCTGCAAGCTCCTCCCTAGTTGGAACACTAGAATCTCTGAATTCTGGCTTTTCTTCATCTCCTGTGATGTATCCTATCAGATCTTTACTCATAAGGTGAGCTTCCATCCTCATAGACCATGCAGGATAGTTCTCTCTATCCAACTTTTCAATTTGGAGACTATCTCCCATCTTTACTTCACCTGTAGCTTCAAATCTTTAACCTTTACAGATAATAAGTGTACCTTTACTTCGAATGTTGCTCCTTCTGATCCTTTTGATACTCTTTGTATGTCTTCCTTTAATCTTTCTTCACACTTTGACCTTTTGCACCTTCAAAATGTAAAGTTTTGTATTTCTGCAATAGTCGGAGTCTCCTTCACTTCAATTTTGACACAACCTGCTCTGATACCACTGATGGAGAGTGTTAATCTCCAAAAGAACAAGTTAACCTTGAAATTAGACCACCTCTATATCAAGATTAACCTTAGACTCCACCAAACTTGGAGATCATTCACCAAGTTATCAGAAAAATTGAAAGTTCTGAAAAATTCAACTTCTTCAGAAAGTCTGCTGCAGATTAATCACTCATTGACTAATCAATCCTGTAAATTTTTTGATAAAACTTTGCACAACACTTCGCCTTAAGGTTGCGCAACTCTGCCAAGTTAAATTTCTCAAAAAGATTAAGTACACACTGAGAAATGTGTGAAACACTTTACCTATGTCTGAAAGTGCTTCTCTGCAATGGCGACTTTGACACCTGCAACTTCTTAGCACTGGTTCTCCCAACTCTGAACCCGTTTGATCAAGATCTTCTAGCCATAGATGGCTTACCTTCCAACTTAGATTTTGAGCCCTCACTTGTGTAAAACTTTACACTGTAGACTGAGCAATGATCATTTCATTGAAGATGAAATGTGCGCCAGATTTCTCGACTGTTAAAACATTCTTACATATGAATGTTCCTAAACGAAATTCTCACAGCCTGATTACAATTAACCTCTCAAATTCTAGCCATAGATAGATTAGCTATGGACTTAGATACGTGCAAAAGGATTTCTCAAAAGATTAAGCACAGAAGGAGCAGACAGCAAAATATCGGGTGCAAAAATTCTTGATTTTTCAGAAAATTTACATCTAAGTGAGGATGGACAATTCACTCACTCTTCATGTGTCTAATGACACTAATTTCTCTCTCCCTATTCTCAAATCTTCTTCTGCTCTATTTGCCCGACATTTTCCAACATATTTATAGATGAATATATACAAGTGTATGACTAGACAAAGGTATAAGTCAGCTAATGTACATATGTGTACATGTCTTTGGATTTTCTGAATATGTCCTTCCTTCACCATCTGACTTTGTTTTCTTCTTGACTCCTTGACTTCATTTCTCCATAATCCTTCAATTGATGATTGTCATGCACCAACACTCACGTGACTTAAGTGCATAGCTCTAGCTCTAGGATAGAACTTAAGCGAGTTCAATTTCAAGGATCTAGAATATAATTCAAGTCAAAAATATAAGGGAAAAAACTTAAGAAAACAATCAAACAAAAATATCTACTCATGTAAGTAGTTCCTCACGCTTCCATACAAAGAAAAAGATTAAATAAATCATGCTGAAGAAAGAATAAGAGTTCGAGAATTACTAAAAAAAATGTGTGGGTGTATTTCTAAGAAAAAGGGCTAGATAATTCAAAAACTCAAGATCCAAAAAATACCTTGGCAAGATGGATAAAAACATCTTGAGGTCCTCTCAAGCTAGTGTCAATCGCATGGTCTAAGAAATTAGGTAGGAGCTTCCCTAGCTTGAACTCAAAAACAAGTGAATCAGATAGTTTATATAGCATGGAGAAACCAACAATCAATTCAAGATTAGTTTTCCTAGAAACACCCAAAGGAACATATGAAACTCAATTGGAATACATCTCTAGCAAACATAGTTAGGTGCTTGCATCTATGAGGATGCTCTGTGAAGATTATTAGTTAAACTAAAAAATGGTGAACAACCTTTTTAGATGGATCACCATGGTGAAATTTGTGGAGGGATCAAATATAGATAAGAAAGGAACTTTTATGTGGTAACCAAGTTTCCAAAAGTTTCCAAGCATGAATCATGACTTTTGAATAATTCTTTGTGATTATGAAATAAGAGAAATTGAGGAAGAAGATCGAAATGAAGGATGTAATACATCTGGAGGAGAGTTGACATTGACAAGGATCATTGCCACATCCAAACTACCTCATGACAATATGAAGACATAATTATTTGTGAGCACGGCTATGCAAGATGCAATTTGGAGGTTTCACCCAACAAGAGCCTATGCCTAGGATGCATTCCTAGTATAGGAGTTCAAGGATTTAGAAACCATTGGAAAGATAATCTATTAGGATCAGAATAAGAATTGGATGTACCAAGTTTTGGAGATTGATAAGCAAACACATGCATGAAATGGAGAGGAAGTGTTCCCCTTCCATAACATGTTTCTCATAGGCAAACAAGTGACCAATCCTCAAACCCATTAGGTGCATAAAAGACAAATCAAGAGAAACTTTAGAAGTGATTTTCGTACAAATGTGGGTATAGGAAGGTTAGAGCAAGGAACTATTCCATAAAATCAAGATAGACCAAAAGGAAATAGGACACATAGAGATTCATAGAGTTTCCCTTACCTAGACCAAGAGAACATTCTAGAACTTTGAGACCTTCACAAGTAGTAAAGCCCATTATTCCCAAGAGCTTTTAGCTCAAGTCTTTGAGAAAAAGTATCCTAAGTTGGATAAACATTTTATTCTTAATTTGAATTAGTCAAGTTATAGTATGATTGACTCAAAGAAAATGGTAAAATTTCTCCTACAATTTACATACGATTTTCAAACCCATTAGGACAAAGTAGTCCTCTACTTGAGTGAATAGATCAAGTAATTGTTGAATAGAAGTAAACCATTGTACAAACATCCAATTTAGATGTTTGAAACAACCAAACTTCAAGTTTTTCAAATCAAATTCATGTGAATCTAGAATTCTCAAAGTCTTGTGATCGATAAGAATCCTGCTTTTGTTACTAAGTCCATGCACTAGTCATGCCCAAAAATGGACTAGTAATTTGAATCCACCGAGTTCACATGTTTGTTCCCAGATCGAACCAAGTAAAAAACTATAAATCGGCTAGGGATGTTTTTAAATCCACCCTTATTATTCATTCACTACTTTGTACTTTGACCAGTTTATCAAAGTGCAAAGCGAGAAAGTATTTTGAATCATTTGGGCAGGGATGCCACCATAGAGATGAGACATGTTCCTACAATTTTAGAACATGACCATGCTCTTTCGGTTTTAGAACATGAGGCTGGGGGGTTGACTATAGTAGTTATATAGCTCTATTATGAAGGACAAAAATATTTTCTAAGGGGAAAAGAATGTAATAAAACAAGTCTATGATCTATGGATTGTTGGAGCAAACCAATCACAAATTGGTGATTATACAGATCTTGGAGAATGCTTATGGTCAGAATGAAGCAAAGGAAGACATTTGTAAAAATGAAGAAGAAGTCAGAATGTTGTCTTGTACACATATGTACATATAAGTGAAGAATCTTGTAAGCTACTATAGTTAAATCCTTAGGATGATAAGGAGTAGAGTCATAGACGCGAGATGAGTCCAAAGTCGTGTATATATAAGATAATTATGACAAGAAATGTATGAGAGAAAGTAATAGAGTCATTTTGTAGATGACAATTTTGAGGAGGATGTGTAGAGAGTTTTTTCCCAGAAAATAGCGACGGGTTTTTCTCTGAGTGCTCTCTGTCTGATCATGTGGATCAGAAATCCTTTTGTACACATCTAATTGAGAAGCTAATGAAGCTATGTCTAGAGTTTCAGAATCTAATTCCTCTCCTACTGTGAGAATGATCATTAGGAACATTCATATGTAGAATGTGAGAACTGAAGCCTGAAAGTAGCGCACTTTTCCGTCTCAGTATTTTGATCAGATCTGAGTGTATACTGTAAAGTTTTTGATGAGTGAGCACTTAAAATTTAAGTTAGAAGATAAGGAAGCTATGGCTAAAAGCATTTAGCAAAACGGGTTCCAGATTGGGAGAAATCAAGTTAAGAAGTTGGCTATGTCGAAGGCGCAACTTCTGAGAGTCATTTTCTGACATGTATTTGATCTTAATGATCAAATTAAACTTTTGGTGATTAGTTTTGAGAACTAATGGCTAGTATGATTGCGCAAAGGTATTGCTAATACTTGTGCATCATTTATTTGAAGAAATTTGAAGATTTGTGCAGGTAAAGAAGTTGATATCTGAAGCAGACTTTCTGAAGTTGACACTTATTCACTCAGAGAAGTGTTGCTTGAAGTTTTGGTAAAAAGGAACATTGTTTGTGTAAAGTTTGGTTTATAGCTGACATAGAAGTGTTCTTCAGTCAGTGTAGATCAAACCTTTGGAGATTAAAAGGTCTCCAACAGTGGTATCAGAGCTAAAGGTGAAGTACAAGAGAAGAAAAGATAATCGAAGTTCCGACTGGTGCAGATATTGAAGATCTTCCAAATCAAAGGAGGATAAGGACAAATTATTGAAGATAACTTGCAGAAGTTCATAGTACAAGTTTGAAAGAATCAAGAAGGACAAAGAATATATCAAAGGTACACTTTCTCTTCATAAACCATAGTAATTGCAGATACAGAAAGTCAAGGATGGGAGAAAGCTTGCAAATTGATAAGCTAGATAGGGAGAACTATCCAGCATGGTCCATGAGGATGGAAGCACACCTCATGAGCAAAGACCTTATAGCATTTATTACAGGAGATGAAGAAAAACCTGAGTTTGCAGATCCTAGTATTCCTACTAGGGAAGAGCTTGCAATATTGAAGACTTGGATGAGAAAGGATGCTCAAGCAAGGAGTATCATCTACATGGCTGTAAATGATTATCTTCTACCTCACATCAGAGGTTTGGAAAGTGCTACAGATGTTTGGAATGCTTTGGAAGAGCATTTCCAAAATACTACTAAGTCAAGGAAGTCCTCACTATGGGCTGAGTTCACAACATTCAAGAAGAAGAGTTCACAATCAATTTCAGATTATGTGGCAAGGATGAAAGATATTGCAGATAGCTTGGGAGCAGTGGATGAAGATATTGAAGAAGAAAAGTTGGTAAGACAAATACTTACAGGTTTGAGAGGAGATGAGAAGTGGAAGCCTTTTATATTGTCCATAGAATTGTCACTTGATCACTTTACTCCTGATCTTAATCAATTGCTAGGACACATGCTAACCTTTGAGCAGGATCTTAAAGGAGACAATGATAGAAGTACAAGTCAAGCTATGTACTCCAAAGACAAGAAAAAGAATGGCAAAGGAAAGCAATCAAATGATGATGAAGGGAATTCAAATCAAGCTAACTTCACAAAAGGGAAGACAAATTTCAGAGGTAAAGGAAGAGGAGGTAAGAACAAAGATAATGCTAAAGCTTGTTGGATTTGTGGCAGAACAAATCATTTGGCAAATGATTGTTGGTATAATAATCAAAGTGGAGGATACAACAATCAGAGTTATAGTCAAAGAGGTAGAGGAGGCAGAAACCAAAGAGGCAATTTCAGAGGAAGAGGTGGTAGGACATCATATGGTAGAGGAGGTGGAAGAAACTTCCAATCTCAGTCCTACAACAATAATTATTACAATTATGCATCAGATCAGAAGGATGACATGACTCTTATCCTGAATGCAACTCATGAATCAATGGGAGAAGATCAAAGAGTGTTTTATATTGACTCAGGGTGCAGCAATCATCTGAGTGGGAATCTATCCTTGATGACTGATATGGAAGCAAGGATGAATGGACATACAGTTCAAACAGGTGACAATACCAAACATAAAGTGGAGAGCATTGGATCAGTGAAGACAAAGAGTGGAAGTACACTTCTGAGCAAGGTACTTTATGTCCCTACTATTCCTAAAAATTTGATAAGTGTAGGGCAAATTGTGGAGAAAGGATATGAGGTAAGATTCACAAATGATGGTGTTTATGTACAAGATCCAAATCAGGGATATAGAAACATAATTGCAGGTAAAAAGGAAGGAAGATTGTTTACTCTCAAAGTCCAAGGTAATGTGGGACATGCATTGTTTACCTATGGAGGTCAAAAGGTATCTGAATTAGACCTATGGCATAAGAGGCTAGGTCATTTCAATGAGAGAGCTATAAAGGAGATGTCAAAGAATCAGGTGGTGCTTGGATTGCCAAACATTGAAGGGCAACATATGGTGTACAAGTGTGAAGCTTGTCAATTAGGTAAAGCACATAAAAGTTCTTATAACAAATCAGGGTACAAGTATTCAAGTATGCTTGAATTGGTTCATACAGATGTATGGGGTCCCTCAAGGGACTATAGTATAAATGGATCCAGATATTATGTGTTGTTTGTTGATGATGCAACCAGGTGGATTACTTTGTATGTAATCAAGGACAAATCAGAAGTCTTCAAGACATTCAAACACTTTCATGCTTATGCAGAAAGGATCACAGGACAAAAGCTAAAGAGGTTAAGATCAGATGGAGGGGGAGAGTATTTCTCAAAAGAATTTGATGATTATTTGTGGAATGCAGGTATCAAAAGAGAAGTGACTTGCAGGTACTCCCCTCAACAAAATGGAGTAGCAGAAAGGAGGAATAGAACTCTTGTAGAGTTTGCAAGAGCCATGATGAAGGAAAAGAATTGTCCAAATTACTTATGGGCAGAGGCCATTAACACTGCAACATACCTTGTGAATAGGTTGCCTTGCAAAGCTTTGGATGGAGGAACCCCTTATGAAGCATGGTGGGGTAAGAAGCCTAGTCTTGATCATTGCAAAGTATTTGGATGTATTGCATATGCTTATGTTCCTTCACAATTAAGACATAAGCTAGAACCAAAAGCAGAGAAGTATGTGTTTATTGGATATGATGATAGACAGATGGGTTACAGGTTGTGGAGTCCATCCACAAAGCAATTTCTTGTTACTAAAGATGTGACATTTGATGAGCAAAACACATGGTATACAGGATCACCAAATGAGTATACAGGTGTTGAAGAAGTTCAAAGGAAAGGAAAGGCAAAGGTAAAAGTTTGTGAAGAAATTGTTGATGAAGTTGACTCTAGATGTAGAGTGCAGGATCATGTAGAAGAAGGGCCAAGATTTGATCCAGAATCAAATGAGGCTGAAACATCAAGAAGTGCAGAAATCAGAAGATCTACAAGGGAAAGGAAAGAGCCTATAAGGTATAGCTATGATACATCTTTCCTAACAACAAGAGATTATGCTTACATTGTGAAAACAGAAGAAGATCCAACTACTTATGAAGAAGCCAAAGGTAAACAGAATTGGGAGAAGGCAATGCAAGAAGAGTATGATGCTCTACTTGAAAATGAAACTTGGGAATTAGTACCAAGACCAAAGAATCAGAAAGTCATTGGATGCAAGTGGGTATATAAAACAAAGAGATTTGCAGATGGTAAGGTGTCTAGATATAAGGCTAGACTAGTGGTTAAAGGTTATGCCCAAACTTATGGGGTAGATTATGATGAAACCTTTAGTCCTGTTGCTAAGATGTCTACAATTAGAACATTGATTGCTATTGCTGCTTGCAAGGGATGGAAGTTATCACAATTGGATGTGAAGAATGCATTTCTTAATGGTTACATTGCAGATGAAGTATATATGGAGCAACCAGAAGGCTTCATGGAATCAATTGGATCAGATTATGTGTGTAAGCTCAAGAGAGCTTTATATGGGTTGAAGCAAGCCCCAAGAGCTTGGAATTACAGATTGGTCAAGTTCTTGAATGAATGTGGTTTTCAAGCATCAAAGGCAGATAGTAGCTTGCTAGTGAAGGCAAGTGAAAATGGATACATTTACATGTGCATTTATGTTGATGATATTATTGTTACAGGAACAGATGCTCAAGGAATCAATGAACTCAAGAAGCAAATAGAGAAGGAGTTTAAGATAAGTGACTTGGGAAACTTATCTTATTTTCTAGGAATGCAGATTGTGTATACTCAACATGGAGTATATGTTTCACAAGAGAGATACTTGAAGAATCTTCTAGCCAAGTTTAACATGGAAGATTGCAAGACCTCAACCACACCATTGGAGGTAAATCATAAATTAAGCAGGTATGGAGGTGAAGAGTTCAATGACATGAAAAACTATCAGAGTTTGGTAGGTAGTCTAATCTATGCTACCTTGACAAGGCCAGACCTATCATATGGAGTAGGTGTGTTGTCACAATTTATGCATTGTCCAAAGAAGACTCATTGGATTGCAGCCCAAAGGGTACTCAGATATATCAAGGGAACCCTAAGTGAAGGTTTGTACTATGGTTTCACTTCTGACACAAGAATTAAAGTATTTAGTGATGCAGATTGGGCAGGTGACTCAGATGATAGAAGGTCTACTCATGGATATCTATGTTATGTTGGAGATAAGCTAGTATCTTGGTGTTCAAAGAAGCAACATACAGTTGCTTTATCATCCACAGAAGCTGAGTATAAGGGGATGGTAGAAGCTGCAAAAGAAGTCATATGGTTGAAGACCTTGATGAAAAGTTTTGAGATTGATCATAGTACTCCAATAATTTTTGGAGACAATATGAGTTCTTTGTATTTGGCAGCTAACCCTGTTTTTCATGCCAGGACTAAGCATATAGAGATACAGTATCATTTCTTGAGGGAAAAGGTACTTGATAAAGAGATTGAAGTGATGTATACTCCAACAAAAGAACAAGTGGCAGATATGATGACAAAGAGCTTGGATGGACCTAAGCTACAGAGATTCAAGGAGATGGCAGGAGTGAAGAAGAATGGAATAATCACAATTAGTGATTGAGGGGGAGCTGTTGGAGCAAACCAATCACAAATTGGTGATTATACAGATCTTGGAGAATGCTTATGGTCAGAATGAAGCAAAGGAAGACATTTGTAAAAATGAAGAAGAAGTCAGAATGTTGTCTTGTACACATATGTACATATAAGTGAAGAATCTTGTAAGCTACTATAGTTAAATCCTTAGGATGATAAGGAGTAGAGTCATAGACACGAGATGAGTCCAAAGTCGTGTATATATAAGATAATTATGACAAGAAATGTATGAGAGAAAGTAATAGAGTCATTTTGTAGATGACAATTTTGAGGAGGATGTGTAGAGAGTTTTTTCCCAGAAAATAGCGACGGGTTTTTCTCTGAGTGCTCTCTGTCTGATCATGTGGATCAGAAATCCTTTTGTACACATCTAATTGAGAAGCTAATGAAGCTATGTCTAGAGTTTCAGAATCTAATTCCTCTCCTACTGTGAGAATGATCATTAGGAACATTCATATGTAGAATGTGAGAACTGAAGCCTGAAAGTAGCGCACTTTTCCGTCTCAGTATTTTGATCAGATCTGAGTGTATACTGTAAAGTTTTTGATGAGTGAGCACTTAAAATTTAAGTTAGAAGATAAGGAAGCTATGGCTAAAAGCATTTAGCAAAACGGGTTCCAGATTGGGAGAAATCAAGTTAAGAAGTTGGCTATGTCGAAGGCGCAACTTCTGAGAGTCATTTTCTGACATGTATTTGATCTTAATGATCAAATTAAACTTTTGGTGATTAGTTTTGAGAACTAATGGCTAGTATGATTGCGCAAAGGTATTGCTAATACTTGTGCATCATTTATTTGAAGAAATTTGAAGATTTGTGCAGGTAAAGAAGTTGATATCTGAAGCAGACTTTCTGAAGTTGACACTTATTCACTCAGAGAAGTGTTGCTTGAAGTTTTGGTAAAAAGGAACATTGTTTGTGTAAAGTTTGGTTTATAGCTGACATAGAAGTGTTCTTAAGTCAGTGTAGATCAAACCTTTGGAGATTAAAAGGTCTCCAACATGGATCTGGTTGGTTCAGATAGATCTGAAAACAGACACTATTTGGTCACCCATGTGTATGACCAAAGATCTTGAGTCTAGACTTACTAGAAGGTCATTTATTCTTGTAACCAAGTGATCAACTTAGCCCAGTGGTTAAGACTCCAAGATGTGAAGGAGGAAGTCTTGGGTTTAATCCCCATGGGTGCATGAGGACAATATTTTGCCCAAATATATCTAGAACCTTCTCGAAGCATCCACTTGAGTTAACTCTAGTTAGCTAGGAACATGTAGTTACGAGGCTGACACTTGGATGATTAATATCCACCTATCGAAGAAGGTAGACCTTTGGAGAGAGGTATATATAAAGGCATTTTGTTGGGAGGAGAGTCATCTCTCTAGCATGTGGTGGTCGTAATCTTGCAATAGAGACCCTATATGATGATAAACCATATATATTGCAACAAGGTCACCGTATCAAGACAAGAGTAATCCTATCGAGATCATCTATCATGATACAAAACCTCTATTGCAATGGACTAGTATATCACAATAGATCACTCTATCAAGATAGAACCACCCTATTATGATAGAGCCACTCTATTGGGATGGACACCCTCTATTGCCCTAGAAACACTCTATCAATATAGATCCAATCAATTGCAATAAACCCACAGTATTGTGATAGATCCACTCTATCATGACACACCACTCTATGGAAATTGATCGGGATTCATGAAAAGACCCCTCTATCATGACATACCAGACTATCAGGGTAGATTTAAAAAATTGATAGACTCACCCTATCATGATATACACCCTATATTGGGATAGAGCACTCTATTGCAACACACCACTATGATATGACATACAAGCCTATTGGGATAGATGGATTATCTTGGAATTAACATCTTTTGAAGATTGAAAGGTTCTTGTACAAAACATCTATCTGTGATATTTAATTTAGTTTTCTAGTTCCAATCAGCTAACTGGACTTTTGGAAGAGGAATCAGATACCATAGCTGAGTCAATTCCAAAAGATTTGGAGAGCGAAAAGAAATAAATGAAACTCTGTACAACCAACTCAAACTTCGAAGATACGTAAACTTTCTATGAGTCAAAATCTAGATGACTCAGGACTTTAACTTGTCAAAGATCTATTTCAATAGGGTATTGAAGCTTATGAGTTATTATTATTATTATTATTATTTTATCTTTAAGAGAAATAAGCTGGATTCTCAAAAAGATTCAAAGAAAAATAAAAATATCATTGAAGCACAAGATACTAGTGTGGTATCCAACATTAGTGTGTGGACCCACTGAGGTTCTATTAATGCATTTTTACTCAAATAATACTTCACTTGAGACTAAGTTCATGCCTATATTCAATCTTTATGACTGCTTACTAGGAATGCAATTCTTGAGCATTGCTTTGAGTCAAAGAATTGAATTTGCCAAGTTACACTTGGAATTTTGTGCTTAACTTAGTCAATCCAATTCTTAGTTGAAAGGATCATTTCAATGTCAAAGTCCTACTCTTTCAAAAATTTATCAAATATTTCTGAATTATCAGCACTTTAGCTTGAAGTGTTTCAAGAAGATCTTGGAAGTTCCTTAGTTCATTAGGAAAAAAGGTGAGCCTTGCATGGGCCTTGTAAGGATCCCTAATTTTTAGGGATTAAAATTAACTTTCCTGAGATTAAGGAGGCACTCTAAACCACTAGTGGTATTCTAGAGTAAAATAAAATTTGTTCAAATGCATGAAATCTTGGCCTTTGGATGCTTAAGATCCATGGCTAGCATTCAAATGGATGGGCGAATAAATTCAAATGATGCAAGAGGGGACCCATGCTTTGCGCAGTCTCTGCAAGTTTTTGGACCCTTGGATCTACTGAAAATCCGATGGTGTGCCGCATTTGGGGCTGATCTTGATTGGGGAGCTATGAGAACCCTTGGATCGAGCTCCAATCTAAGGGAAGGGAAGCTAATTCAAGAGAGGATGAGGCGCATTTGCTTTTTGGCCGTTCGATCATGGTTTAATCCAACGAAGGACATGAGAAGGCGCCTTCCCATTCTTCTATCAATCCTAGCCATTAGATTAGCCACTTGATCCAATGGTCCAGGTTTATGTGCACCTTTTTCTAATGGCTACCCATCTAAATCACACGATCTCATCATGATCCAACGGCCAAAAGCCAATCCCGGCTTGACTTTTGTGAACTCACTTGAGCCATTAGATTTTGTGAGGATCCAACGGTTGAAATGAGCTCGCGCACTCTTCCAAACCTCCCAAACCAAAAAAACCACGGATTTATGTCTCTTTCTATGGTTTTGACTAGGATAAAACCATGGAAGCCTATGCCTAGTCTACATAAGAGACTAGACTATGGCCACCACCCTCTTTTGATTGGTCCATCACTAATCACTCCTTAAGCTAAAAGGCCCATCCAGGGTTCACCTTTTTTCCTAATGTTCATATCTTCATATGTACTTGATCTTGAAGTATCTTGAGATCATACTTTTATCCTCCTTGAATTCAAACTTCTCCTTTGAAGTCTTTAATTCCCTTGATGATTAGATCTAACTTCAAGCTAGTCAAATTCAATCAAACAAACTCTGTCAAACCAGATTTGCATTTCAAGGGCTTACTAGAAAGATTAGAGCAATTGGTAAACAAACCACAAGTTTCTTTACCTCCACAGGCTCAACCTGTTGTTGAGAGAGAAAGCTCACCACCAAGGGAAGCTTATGTTCCTAATTCCATGGATGTTGGAACACCTCCTTCAATTCAAGAATAATCTCAAGCGGAAATACAATTTGAGAAATGGGCCAATGAGAAGGGTAATTCCCCTCCTATTCATGAGATTGATGACCTTCATGATCAATTTCCCCAAGACATTCCATCTATTTACGGAGATGAAGCAGAACAACAAGAAGAAGAAAGATTAGATTTTGAATCTAATACTTCAGAAGAGCTGCCATAATTCACAGGCCCATGGGAATCTGAATCTCTTGATATCAGAGCTCCCACAATACTGGTAAGACATGAAGACTCAGTGGTCCCAAGGAACACTGATGTCATGAAGAACACTAAGGTTCAATGTCATCTCACCATAGAAGAGCTGCTCAAAGCAAAACTTGAGCTATGGAATCATGTGAAGGATCAGGTCCCGGAACTTGATTCTAATATGCCAAAAGGAGGCTCTAAGCAGAAAGTACCAGAGATACCTCTAGACAAAATAGGGGACATGAGTGAAGGTGAAGAAGGTAATACTTATCTTCCAATAAACTACCAAGGTTACACAACCAAGGCGATCGTAGATTCAGGTGCTGGTGTTGCTATTGCAACTACCTCTTGTGGAAGTGATGGGGCAAACCCACATTAAGACCAACTAGAATGAAGCTTCAAATGGCAGAGGGTCATTTTGAAAGACCTCTAGGATTGCTAGAAGCAGTAACTCTAACCACTTGTGGTGTAGAGTTTGAACATACATTTGCTATATGTGACTTTGAAAAAAATAATGTCTACGAGATGATCCTAGGAAGACCCTTCCTACGACAATTGCAAATAGTACAAGATTGGGGAACCAATTCCTTGTATTTACAGCACTTAGGGGTCACCACCAACGTCAATTGGAAGGATTACTCCTATAGTGGAACCCTATCCACAAAGCGAAAGAAGATTCTATCTCTGTGCACTCTAGAAGCTCACCTGATCGATCCATCATGGCTGCATGAAGATACTCACTTGTGGATGTGCAAGGTCGCAGAGGAAGAGGAAAAGCGACTAAAAGCAAGAGAAGAAGGAACTTCCCAGGACAAAGACCAGTTAAAGACCCAACGTACACACCAATGATCTTTCCAGATGAGGAATTTGAGCCTCATGGTTGGGCAGAAATCTTAGCCACCATGGACATTGTTGTCAATGAAGAACAATGGAAACCTCATTGTGATGAGGAGGGTTATGATATTTCTGTGTTCATGTGTCAACCCTTGCTAGAATAATGTGATCCTAGTAATGTCATAGAAGTAGAAGTGGATGACGATGATCTAGAGTCCATTGTAATGGATACTTACTTTGACTCAGAGGAGCACTATCTAGAAGATATAGGAGTATTTACTCAAAAAGAAGACGAACCTCTCATAAGCATTAAAACTATAAATTCAAAGGATGGAAGTGAGAGTAGTCAAAAGAAAAGCAAAAGAAAAGTAGTGAAACAAGAAGAGGAGGAGTCATTGTTTGAAGTACCAAAAAAACTCAAGAAATATGAAGTTGAAGATCAAAAAATTTTGGTATGAATGCCTAAGAGAGAGGCCATCATAGGAGAATCATATGATAATAAGGAAAAGACCAAAAATATTGTAGTGACCATTGAGGAGAATGAAGAGAGATGTACATACATAGGAGATGACCTAAGTGCAGGAGAAGAAATGGAGCTCGTAGCTCTATTAAGGGAATATAGGGACGTGTTTGCATGGCACTATAGAGACTTGAAGGGGGTAGTATGGAAGAAGAATTGTTGGACAACCCAGAAGCAAATCTATTTGAAGGATCAAATTTATATGAAGATGAAAATATGTTTGCTTGGCTCCATGCAGAAGACCCATCTTCCTGACATGGAATTTTTCCAAACTCAAGTAGAGGGGAAGCATATGAAGAAAAAGAGGACATCATTCAGGTTACTAACTTGAGTGAGACCGTCTGAGTCAAAGGCCATAGAAGAGAAAAGAAAAGAGAAGCCAACAGCGAGTCGTAACAAACGAGAACTATGTCATAAAAAGAGAACACTCTCGTCAAAAATCAAGCAAATGGCAGCTTATATTTGAGATTCCTTTATACCAGTATACATATATTACAAAACTGAGGTGAAAACATGTGATTTTTTGACATTTTTTGTCATTTTCTCATAAAAAAAGAGCTCAAAATGTAGTCAAAATTTCACTATATAAGGCATTGACATGTCCCAAAATGTATATGATAAGACATTGACATGTCCAAAATCTATATGATAAGACATTGACATGTCTAAAATCTATATAAAGAATGTAGAACTGAATAGTTCTTATACAAAAATAACATTTTAGACATATTTTTAATGGGTGGATATCTGATTGTTATTCAAAATTGCTACAAAACATGGTTTCATTAACCAAACTACTTCGAGGCATTTACATAAGCACTAAAAATGTCTGAGAGCTTCAATGCAACTCACAACTATGTCGATCTATGTCTACACCCTCATCATCTGATTCACTTGATTCAGTCTCATACTGTTGAGAGCTCTCTTCTTCTTCTTCTATATCCACAAGAGCTCTATCTTCATCCACGTACATACCAAATTCTGCAGGATCATGCACAACTCTTCTTGTTTGCCTATGATTTCCTATACCACATACATGTGGAAGCTTTTGTTTTATCATGTTGATGGTTGCTTTCCTCAAGTGACCTGTTTTTGTCAAGGAAAAATCATAAACAAGAATATCTACATCATCCATTTTAAGAGTGGATGTGCTTCAAATATCTTTTTCTTTTTTGAACCTGTTCGTTTAGTATCACACACCATTTCTAAGTTATATTTACGTGTGAATGCATTACTACTTTTAGTGTAATACCAATGCACCATCAAAGCCTCTATTCTTCTCTAATCAATATCTTTAGTTATCCCTAAAACCTTTGCAATCCAAAATGGTCTGGTAGCCTCATCACCATCAGCAAGTACTGCAATAAGTGTTCCAACATTTATCTCTATTAAATTTCCTTGCCATCTTGCTTCTCCCTGTTTTGTCATCCTTGGGCCTACATAAATATTTCTTTCTAGTGGATGTATAAAACTTTGAAGTGCATCTGCATTACATGCTTGGGCCACATTCACGGATCTTTGTGTACAAAAATCCCATGTGAATGGAACATCAACTGGCCAGTGACCTGCAATTGTATACTGTATAATCTCTTCTTGATGAGTGAAAAAGTCCTCCCACCAAGATACATCTTGATCTCCAGCATATTTTTTTGCACGCTCGATATGTCTCTTCTTTTCAATGAGTGCATGCATCCAGCTTTTACTTTGATCAACCACATTTCCACATCTTTCTGTATTGTTTTTATCTTCATATGGTGATTGTTCTGCACCATACACTGTTACAGTAGACAAATTAGGCACCTACAATAAGAATCTGCATCCCTCTTTAGGCTCCCACTCAAGAGAAGATGAATACTGCTTTGCAAATAAAAGGGTTATTTCATCAACCCTCCTCATCAAGAATACATGGTTGAAACTAATATTGTGCAATGGAGCCAAAACCTTAGCACTGTTATCAAGGCCCATTGAGCAAAAGTGCTTAAAGTCATAAATTTGTGTGAGGTGTTGAACTTCCGGTTTTGGAGTATATGCTTCTGAAATCAGCTCAGATAAAATTGGAAGAGTAAAAGCATTGTTACGTGCCAACTTCTTAGAGAAAGTACTGAACATTTGATCAATGTGTGATGGAGAGTGTTAATCTCCAAAAGAACAACCTACTCTTGAATTTAGAACACCTCTATATCAAGAGTAAGTCAAAACCTTCACCTATTTAAGAGATCAATGACCAAATATCAATTTCTTGACTAAACTGTGAAGGAGGAAATTACTCAGAAAGTCTGCTGCATAAATCTTGCTCATTGACTGAGTAAATGTGTAAAGTTTTTTATGAATCTTTGCATAAGATGTCGCCTAAAGATTGCGCACCTTCTCCAAGTCAAATCACTCCAAAAGATTCAGTAGATCTTGAGAAATCTACTTACCAAGTCAGCTATGTCTAAATCTGCACTTCTGAGAAGTCGATTTGGACACCCTTAACTTCTTAACTTTAATTCTCTCAATATAGAATCCGTTTAAGCAAATGCTTTTAGCCACGAGTAGCTTACCTTCCAACTTAAAGATTAAGTGCTTACTTGCACAAAACTTTAAAATGTGGAGTGAGAAATGATCAAATCATTAAGATCAAAATTTGCGCCTGTTTCAGGAACCAGTGAGTACTTTCTCACATGTAAATGTTCCTACACACAATTCTCTTAGCCTGATCACAATTAGACTCTCAAACTCTAGCCATAGATTGATTAACTATGGACTTAGACATCTCCAAAAGGAATTCACAAAAGATCTACCACACGAGGAGAAAACACAGAAACATCGGGCACAATTTTTCTTCTATTTCTCAGAGATTTACAACTGAGTGAGGAAAAAAAACAACTCAACTCACTTCTAAGAGACTTAACTCCTCAATACACTATTCTCTTGATCTCCTATTGTCTCCTCTTGTCTCTCCTCTTTGCCCCGACATTTTTCCAAAGTTTTTATAGGCAAATATATACAGATTTATATCAAATCATAAGTATGAGTAACCTATGTCATAACTAATGTACATATGTGTACATGTCTTTCATTCTGTGAATGTATCTATCTTCTATGCTTCAAGAATTGTTCTTATCTCCATTCTTTGTCTTTCAAATCTTCAATTGGTGATTGGTCTGCACCAACAATGTGATCATGAGTGTGGCCAAACAGAAGGAAATTTACCTTAACCTTCTGAAATACCTGTTTTTCAACAAGCATGCTTAAATATCCAAAGACTGTAGAATTCTTATTCTCTCTTGCAGTATTATCTAGTTGCAAATATAGAGTTGGTGGCAAAAGACCCTTCCATGATTGCAAAACACGATGAATGACAGTAACTGTAAGGTTTGGATCATTATGCACATTCGGATATGTGAAGAAAACCTTGGACATTACAGTTCCATTGTATACCAAAGCACCAACCAAATGCATTTGCACAAGGACTTCATCTCGAATGTCCTTAGGGATGCGATAAAAATGTGGCAAACAAGTTTTTTTTTTATCCATACCATCGATCAACAAACACATATAACGCTCCGGATTTCTGAGTGCTTTACTTCGATGATGAATTGCTTTCTTTCTCTCTAAAGCTTGACTCTCACGATGGTTGTTAAGAAGGTTTTTAAAATTATTTTTTTCTTGTGGTGTTGTAGCCCCTTTTGCCATGTTTTTCAAAGTGGCGCAAACTGAACATTCACCCATTCTAACTTTACGAGGAATAGAAACATTGTTAAACTCTTCCTTCCATAATCGAGTAAAGTGAGGATACAACACATACTTCTCATTTCTATTTTCCATGTCTTCTCTATATATTTGAAATACCTCTCGACGAGTAAAGTTATCTGACAAGTGCAACCTTCCAGTTGTAGGCATAACCTCATAATGCAAGCTAAAATAGTTCATCATCCAATTCATTGCATGACGTCCAACAGATCCTTTGGTCCCAACATGGAACGTATCCAAAATGAGATCCCCATTCAAAAGCCCTTGTTGAACCCTATGTATTCTAAAATTTCCCACACCCATTGCAATTTTAAATGCAGCCCTACAACATCGCATCCCTTGACTAAAGAAATATTCAAAACCAACACGTGTTACTGACATGTTATCCTCAATCATTTTCATGCGAGAAACAAGGTATATATCCTGCCTTTCACTATCTAAATGGAGGAATTTTTCTCTTAGGTGCTTTAGTTTCTTCATTCCTAAATTGTACAAACATTTCAAACCACAACAATGCTTCACAATATCCAATGCAATCTGTCTATCTGAAGTAAGAAATTTAAATCTTTTTTGAGTTACTTCACGAGGCCTTCTTTTAAATCGTAGATTGAGCTTGCTTTGCTTTTCTGTTGCTCCACATGCACTTGAGTCAGAAGGGAGATCAATGGTTGGATCAGATGGGAGATCAAGAGGTGCATTTGGTTGAGCAGCATTGCACTGTGAATTGGATAACTTAAATGACTCAACAGAAAACATGGAATCATCAACACGTTCTAAATCATAGGGATCATCACTTCTGTGGAAAGGGTCAACTGAGAACAATGAATCTGAAACTGTATCAATATGAGTAGAGGAAGCTGATGCCCAAGCATCCACTGAAAAGATTGAGCTCATCTTCACTGAGTTCACAGAAGACTGAAGATGAATGACCTTTTTAAATAAGTATTAGAAATCCGAGATCAAGTGAAGATGTCACATCAAGAAGATATGAAATCAAAAGTTCATTAAAGTACATTAAATAACATTAAACATCAAATTACATCAAATCACTTAATTACTCATATATACACTAATAAGGGAACCAAAGATTTGATTCACTTTTGAAATGAGAAACACAGTTGATTTCTAACTAGATATGAGTCATTGAGTCTTAGCATTGTGAGTGAATCAAAATATATCCAAGTTGAGTTCCAACTGGATTAGATATTAAAATTGTTTGGAGTAGTGCCATTGAAGACTATACAAGAAGAAATTTTACCTTTGGTTAAGATTTCAAGGATTAGGTTTTATTGTGGTCTTGGCTAGATCTCAAAGAGGTAGATGAAAGTATATTAAAAAAGAATTATGTGTAAAAGAGGTACACAAAAATGTATATGTAAGAAGTATATGGAAAAGTATATGTAAGAATTATATGTAAGAATTAAGTATATGCTTGTTACAAAAGATTTTCAAATGAATTCTGAATCTACGATTTTTCTGAACGTTGGATGCAAAGACAATGAGTGACGTTTGAAATTACCAAGCTATTTTGTTGAAATTACCAACATATTTTGTCGAAATTACCCCAGAGCTCTTTACTTGAACGTTTATTCATACATTGATTTTCCATTTCAACAATGTGTTACAAGATAAATGTGAATATGAACTAAAGTGAGAAGGATAACAATATAAAGATGTCATTAATCTCCCATATTCAATACAACTTAGACTTGATTTTTTCCCAAGCAAGAGATTCTAAGAAAAAATTTATACATGAGATTAGACATCCTCATGTACATACCATACTCTTGCCATTGAAGTGTAATTTCCATGCAAATGTATATAAATAGTTGCAAGGTTCTATGAATATTTCATTAAAGTGGCTCTGAAACAGCCTATTTGTGTGAGTGGTATTCCTTGGTTAGATAAGTTGACAGATATAGTTAGCAACTGGACTCATTCAGTTAGATCCAGTTAGTCTCTGGTTCAAGTTACCCAATTGCCTATAAATAGCAGAGGAGGAGATCATTCTCATTTTCAAAATCCCACGAGCAAGAGAGAGCAACAGAGCACAGACAACCATGGAGCACAGAGCTCAGCATACTAGCAAGGAAACTCTGATGGAGAAGAAGAATGTTGGCAAGAGTACCAAGAGGTAGACAAAATCATACCATAAAAAAAGATTCCTAAAAGATTCCTTTTGTATGTTTGTGTAAAGAGTCTGCTTTCTAGGTTTTTATTTTTCTTAGCTCTAAAAATATAGATCCAATGAGGGTACAGCTCGATGCCTGGCATCCACTTTTAGGTGTAAGTCGATGCCAGACATCGACTTGAGGGTGCAAGTCGATGCCAGACATCGACTTGCAGGTGCAAGTCGATGCCAGGCATCGACTTGAAGCTGCAAGTCGATGCCAGGTATCGACTTTTCGGTGCAAGTCGATGCTTGGCATCGACATGCACGTAAGAGTCGATGCCTGGCATCGACTTGCACCCTCAAGTCGATGCCTAGCATCGACTTATACCGTCAAGTCGATGCCTGGCATCGATTTGCACACAAAGTCGATGCCTGGCATCGACTTGCACCTAAAAGTCGATGCCACGCATCGACTTGCCTGGCATCGAAGTTGGTGTTGGCATACAAAGCAACAAAGGAGTCATGCACAATATGGCAACAAGGCCAGATCATTTTTTCCCATAGATTATGTACAACCCAAGTGATTTTAATCACTACACAAACATTGTAAATCCCGTTTTTGGTAGATTAGACTCCATTTTGTGCAAGCCGAGGAGTCCTCGAGCTTGAGGAGTATTAGAAGTACCATCGTACCAAATTTCATAATTTTTAGACTTCGTTTGAGCCCTCAAATAAGCCCTGGAACCTAATTTTTAACTAGGCCGGACACTAGGTCTGGACAGGGCCAAAAGCTAGTCAAAAACTATAAAAAGAGCTAGAGAGCTCATTTTTGAGGGTAGATTGTAATTGAAACGAACTTGTAAAAGCTATTGAAAGTAATCTAAAGAACTCCATTGATTCTCTCTCTTTGTCTTGCCGTGTGTGCGCGTGTGTGTGTATGTGTGTGCATGCTTGTGTGCTTCTCACTCACGCACTTGTGCCGCTACTTGCTCGAGGTATTCATACCATCCTCACGTCTTCCCGGATTGACATTAAAGGAGGTGCTACTCATCATTGAGCTACACCAAATTTTGGCGCCGTTGCCGGGGATCGAGCTTTGAGGACGAGCGTGTGATGGTAAGACGTAGAGTTGACGCGTTGGAGTTGTAGGTATTTTCTTCACTCTCATAGATTTTCTTTTACTTTCTTCACCATCTTCATCACCATCATCATCATCACCATCTCCCACCTCCATCTCCATCATCGCGAAAATTTTTGTTTTTTGATCATATCACCTTCCCCACCTCATTTCCCTCATTTCACTTGTGAGAGAGAGCGAGAGAGCGAATTTGCATGCACTGTTTTCGCATGTTTCTTGAGCTATTTTGCAGGTTTTTTGTTGTACCATCATCCCCAGCAGTGTGCGCAGGTACGACAGGCTCTGCACAGGTCCCGAGACGACGATCTCTGTCTATCACGACAGACAGAAAATCTTAACATTTTGTGAATGCATGATTAGCACTGTAACCTACACCTTGAGGGCACTCTAGATCACTGGAAGTTTTTCAAAAATTTGCGTTTTTTCAGTCTATCGCGACAGACACTGTCTATCGCGACAGACACCGTCTATCGCGACAGACAGAAATCCGCGACAGATACCGTCTATCGCGACAGACACCGTCTATCGCGACAGACAGAAATCCGCGACAGATACCGTCTATCGCGACAGATAGCGTCTATCGCGACAGACAGAAATCCGCGACAGACACTGTCTATCGCGACAGACACCGTCTATCGCGACAGACAGAGACCCACGACAGACAGCGTCTATCGCGACAGACCGAATTTCACGACAAATAGCGTCTATCGCGACAGACACCGTCTATCGCGACAGACAGAAATCCACGATAGATAGCGTCTATCGCGACAGACACCGTCTATCGCGACAGACAGAAATCCACGATAGATAGCGTCTATCGCGACAGACACCGTCTATCGCGACAGACAGAAATCCACGATAGACACTGTCTATCGCGACAGACACCGTCTATCGCGACAGACAGCCCCCACGATAGATTGTGTCTATCGCGACAGACACCGTCTATCGCGATAGACAGGCATTTTCGGAAAAAAATTAAGGAGTGAATTTTTGGAAATTTAGACTAAATTTTGGGCATAATTGCACTTTCATGTACTCATCTACTTACGAAGGCCTTAGAAAATGCATTAAAACCCCCGAAAGGTTCTGTTTGTCTAGTTAACCCCCTAAACCCTGAACGGTCATAACTTTTTCATACGAAATCCATTTTCTGAGTAAATTTCTAACAATGCAAAAGGGGGAACAAGGGTCATTAAAAAAGTGTCTGAAATAAATTGTCTGTCAATTGAAAGGTCTACTTGGAGCTAATCTTGGGATTTATGCAGGCCTATTGAGAAGCAACTGAGAGTATCCAAGCAAGGGTGTTACGCACGCTTGAGAATCAACTTCTCGAGCTCTAAAGAGCAAGGCATGCCTACACTTGGAAGGGTGAATTCATTTTCCCCCAACCAAGATCAAATGTATCCTATGGTCACCCTGGAGCTGGAACATCCCAGGCTCATGGTATGCAAAGAGACAGAAGTAAAGATAGACCAGAAGTAAGTTTTGCCAACCCAGTGGGCAGAGAAAGAACGAGAACAGAGACGAATAGGGTAGAACCCGAGATGCATAGAGCCCACAGGAACCAAAGAAATGTAGATGGATTCCCTCTGCCGAGACCTAGAGAGCACACAAGAACTTTGAGACCCACTCAGCTAGTTAAGTCCATGAAGAATTACTTTGACGGCACAGGAGATCCCTATGATCATGTGGCGGAGTTCAAGCAAGTCTTGAGAGCTGAACAAGTGGAAGATCTGTTCACGCAGTACAATGCCTTCGGTCTAACCCTTAGGAACACGGCACTTACATGGTTTCAGCCATTAGATGAGCGTCAGTTCAGGAGCATAGATCAACTCCTAGAGGCATTCATTGTAGAGTTCTCTAAGAGTGGCGTAAGACACAATACATCCTCATTAATTCACAGCTTCAAACAGACCCCCCAAGAGACTGTCAGATTGGCCGGAAGGAGATTTAGACAATATCTTGAAAGGTGCCCTATTTCGGAGCTACCCACATCCGCTAAACAAGTAGCCTTATTCCTTGATGGATTGCTGAGTACGAAATTGAGATCCTATGTGTATCTGAAGGACCCTAGGACCATAGAAGAATGTGTACGCATGTGCATTAACATTGAAGATAACCTAGGGGAAGAGCTAGAGCTTTCCAAAATCTACAAAGATTCAGATAGTGCATCTAGTCACTCTTCCACGCAATCCACATCAATCGAGGAACTCGCAGAGAAAGTGGCCCAGAAATTAGGAGTAACTAGCAAACAAATTCCAAGGTTTGCTCCTGTGAAAAGGTGCTATACATGCGGTGGTGACCATATGGCGAACGTCTGTCCCATTATGGCTCAACCCCAAGTAAACCCTAGTAGCCAGTACTGCACCATAGAACGGAGATACACCAACCACACCGCACAAGATTGCCCATACAACAAGCAGGCGGTTAGGCAACCCTACCCTCAGCCCTACCAACAAGGCAGATACCAGAACCAGTACCCTCCACAACCATATGGCAGGCCACAACAAAATTTCCAACCTCAATATCAAAACCAACAAAGGCCTCAGCCTGTGCTAGCACAACAACCCCCAGCCCCAGCTAATGTGATTCCGGTAAAGTATACTGCTGCAGAAGAGAACCTGAATAGAGCTATAGTCCCAGTAACACCCTTGATCTCTGAAAATGACCCAAGTGATCATAGCTTTGATTCTACCCATGTGGATAGCCCCCAGGCTTACTACATGCAGTCTCCAGAACATGGCGAGTCCTACTATGGTGAAGAGCCAAACGAACCTAGTTGGGAGTCAGATTACACGAACGTCATGTATGCAAATCCCAATCCTAGGCCTCAATCTAGGCAAGTCAGACCTCCATTCCCAAGAGGACCGTGCTACAGATGCCAAGGTGATCACCTCATTCGTGATTGTCCCTTACCTCCGCCTACACAAACTCAGTCCGTGACTATCCAAGGCTTTTGCCAAGACTGCGGAAAAGAGCATCTCTTACGAGATTGCCCTAAGAACCCCAATAGCATGCCTAAAATCACCCCTATCAACGTTGTTGGGTTAGTGGTAGACTCCTCAGGAAGTGTCACTTCCACTGCACCAGTACAGGTAGTCACTCGAGCTCAAGCTTTGCAGCAAAACCAAGGGGTAGGCCAGGAAAAGAGCCCAGATGCTAGCGATACTGAGAGCCAAAATAAAAAGAGAACAAGAGCTTGGAAAGATAGCCGCGAACGTATGAAAAGGCAATGGGCAAAGAAGATGAGTGAACTTGAGGAAAGTCTACGAGAAACCAAGGCTAAAATCATAGAGATCACATCTCAACCGCACTCTCACACATTCCCACCGCTACCATCCCCATCACCCTCCATCCCTTCACCCTCTAAGACAGCCCACGTAACCCACCCACCACCCCAAACAGGATCGGTATTAGCTGATCCCACTCCCGAAGACATAAACATGATGCTTAAAGCATATCAGGCCAGAATCCAAGAAGGGCCAAACGTCACGGATCATGACAAGTGCTATCCTAGAGCTGACCTAGAGATAGAAAGAACCAAACTATGCGCGAAAATGGTCGCATTGGCTCAGACTATGTTTGAAGCCAGTCGCCTTTTCAATTACTCAGGCTCAGCCAAAACGCAATTACACTTGGATGGATTCCTAGAGAAGTTAGAGAGGATAATTGCAAGATCTGACAAGGAAGAAAAAAATCAAGACCAAGAAAAAGCAAGCAAAAACAGGAATCATTCCCAATCAGAAGTGTATGTGGCCAATGCCCCTAAACCGGACAACTTCCCCTCCTTAGAAAGAATAGAGAGGCCAATAGCACAGCCAGAAAAGGAACCTACCCCTCAAAGAAAGGAAAGGGCAAGAGAACGGGTAAGCCAGCCTCTTCAGGAAGCCCGTGGGCCTCCTCAAGAAGCTTATCTTCCCCCCCAAAAGGCAGATGAGCCTCCCTCGAAAGCTCAAGTACCTCCACAGGTTGCCTACATTCCTTCTCAGGGAATGTGTGAGCCTGTTCGGAAAAGTAATAGAATAAGTAATCCTCCCCAAGAAGCTTGTGCTCCAGCCATTTGCGAGAACGAGGAGAGAGTCAACAATAGAATCAGCCCTCCTTCACAGGTTGCTTATGCGCCCAATTCTACGGAGCCAGACACTTCTTCTTCTATGAATCGGTTTGCACCAGACTTCCTACGAGAGATTCAAGAAGACAAATGGGATAACGAAAGCGAGGTCGCCCCTCCTTTTGAACTTGTGGACGATGCACACGACCAATTCCCACAAGACATCCCATCTATTTACGGGGAGCATGAGAGTGTTCAGTCTCACGAGAGATTAGACTTTGAGTCGAATTCCATACAAGAGCTACCCCACTTCACAGGCCCATGGGAAGCAAAGTCCACATGTATGAGAGCACCCACAGTCATGGTAAGGAATGACGACTCAGTCATTCCTAGGAACACAGAGGTAGTGAAGAACACTAATGTGCAGTGTAATCTCAAGTTAGAAGAGCTACTCAAGGTTAGACCTGAATTATGGAAACATGTAGCCAAACAAGTACCAGAGATAGCAAAACCTCGTTCCCAGGTAGGATCCCATAGGACAGTGCCAGAAATTCCCTTGGATAAGATAGGGGATATGGGTGAAGGTGAAGAAGGGAACACCTATCTTCCCATCACCTACCAGGACTACACCACGAAGGCAATTTTGGACTCAGGTGTAGGAGTTGCAATTGCCACTACCTCCTTATGGAAGCGTTGGGGCAAGCCAGCACTCAGGCCAACAAGAATGAAATTGCAAATGGCCGATGGTCACATAGAGAGACCCCTAGGATTGTTGGAAGGAATAACTCTCACCACTTGTGGTGTCGAGTTTGAACACACCTTTGCCATATGCGACTTCAGCAAAAATCATGCCTATGAGATGATTTTAGGAAGACCATTCATGTGACAGTTGCAAGTGGTACAGGATTGGGGGACCAATTCTTTGTACCTGCAGCACTTAGGTGTTACAACCAAAGTCAATCTCAAGGATTATTCTCATAGAGATGTCCCTCCTATCCAATGGAATCCCATCCATAGAGCCAAAGATGATACAGAATCGGTGCATTCCATAGGGTCTGGATCCTCATGGATGCATGAAGATACTCACTTATGGATGTGCAAGGTAGCAGTAGAAGAAGAGAAGAGAGAGAAAGCCAGAGAGGTAGGTGCGAACGAAACTCATAGACCCATTCAAGACCCAGCCTATGCACCTATAGTCTTTCCAGATGAGGAGTTTGAACCCCATGGCTGGGCGGAAATTTTAGCAACAATGGACGTAGCCATCAACGAAGAACAATGGACACCTCACTGTGAT
The DNA here is from genome assembly GCA_020310875.1 of Ceratopteris richardii. NCBI lineage: Eukaryota > Viridiplantae > Streptophyta > Polypodiopsida > Polypodiales > Pteridaceae > Ceratopteris > Ceratopteris richardii. The sequence goes on along the minus strand of CM035411.1, from coordinate 160,069,397 downwards.
GAGGATGGCTATGACATTTCAGTCTTCTCCATAGAGCCAATCATGGGAGAGGCAGTTTTAGAAGAATGCGAACCTAGCCTTGATGCATTTGAGGATGCAAGTGACTCCGATCTAGAGTCAATCATTATGGACCCACCATTTGCATCAGATGAAGAATACTTCCATGAAATAGAATTTCAACCCCAGAGGCATGGAGAGGTTACAAATGATGTAAGATTAGCAACGCATATGACCCCTAAGGAAGAAGGAAAGAAACGAAAGAAGAGAGAAGCCTTACCAGAAGAGGAAGAATCTTTGTTTGAGGTCCCAGAAAATTTTAAGAAGTATGAGATAGATGACAGGAGAGTCATGATAAGAATGCCTAAACGAGAGGCACAATCAGGAGAGGCCTATGATAACAAAGAAACCACCAAGAAAATAGTAGTGGCCCTAGAAGAAGGAGAGGAGAGATGCACGTATATAGGCCATGACCTGACCGAAGAAGAAGAGCACGAATTGATTGCCTTGCTAAGAGAATACAGAGATGTATTCGCTTGGAGTTACAAGGATTTGAAAGGGGTTGACCCGGACATATGCTCGCACACCATCCCCATGACCTCAGATGCCAAACCCTCTAAGCAAAAGCCTTATACATATAACGATAATTACGCTGCTAAGATCAAAGAAGAGATAGATAGATTGGTTGAAGCTGGATTTATCTATGAAATCGAGCACACTGAATGGGTATCCCCCATCGTAGTGGTGCCCAAGAAGAATGGCAAGCTACGTGTGTGCATTAACTTGAAAAAGGTTAATGCAGCCACAATCCGAGATAACTATCCGCTTCCCATCACAGAACATCTCTTAGAAAGAGTGGCAGGCAAGGAAGTGTACAGCTTCCTTGATGGATTTTCTGGCTACAATCAAGTAGCCATAGCTCCAGAGGATCAGCATAAGACAGCCTTTGCCACAGAATGGGGCATTTTTGCTTTTAGAGTAATGCCATTTGGGCTTACCAACGCACCAGCTACCTTCCAGAGGCTGATGTGCCATGTGTTTAAGGAGTTCCTAAGGAAGAGTTTAGAAGTCTATGTTGATGATCTTTGTGCTCATTCCAGCATTAGACAAACCCATATCCCTGAACTCAGACAAATCTTTGACAAATGTAGAGAATATCAAGTCTGCCTGAACCCAGAAAAGTGCGTTTTTATGGTCAGGCAAGGCAAGATTCTAGGACACATAGTGTCAAAGAATGGCATATCTACAGACGAAGAAAAAGTGAGAGCCATAGCAGAGCTACCGAGGCCAAAGAATGTCAAGGAAGTACAAGCTTTCATGGGGCACTGTGGTTATTACCGACGATTTATACACATGTATGCTGTCATTGCAAAGCCCATGTACGGACTTCTGACAAACTTTGAGTGGACGGATGAATGTGAGAATTCCTTCCAAGAGCTTAAACGAAGATTATGTTCAGCACCAATCTTGACCACACCAGATTGGAATAAGCCATTCCATGTTCATGTTGATGCATCCAATTACGCTATTGGATGTGTGCTTGCACAACCTACTGGTGAAGGTAATATGGATCTTCCAATTGCCTATGCCAGTAGACAATTGAATGCGGCTGAACGGAATTACACCACTACAGAGAGAGAAGGCTTAGGCATGGTATATGCAGTTAAGAAATTTAGACACTATTTGCTTGCAAATAAGTTTAAATTTTTTACTGATCATCAGGCATTATTATATCTTGTAAACAAGCCATGCAATACAGGAAGATTAGTGAGATGGTTTCTCTTGCTAATGGAATATGACTTTGAGGTTGTGGTAAGAAAAGGTAGGACTCATTTGAGAGCTGATCATCTCTCTAGGCTCACATCGGGAGAAGCCCCACAAGGAGTATCAGATGACCTTCCTGATGCTTACTTATTTAATCTGGAAGTTGTACCGCAGTGGGCTAAGCCATTGGTACCAGTATTGACATACGGGCCTAACCATCCTGTGGTAAACACACGGAACAGAGAGGTTGTAAAAGCCCAAAAATACCACATCATGGCAGGAAGCATGTACAAGCACACAGATCAAGGGATCTTGGCTTGTTGCGTAGAAGAGGATGAGTATGCTAAATGGTTGCAATTAGCACATGTAGGTGCGTTAGAGCAACACCATTCAAAGCAACAAACTTTACAGACTCTAAAGAGATTCGGAGTGCACTGGCCAACTATGGAAGCGGATGTCCAAAAGTTGTGCAAGGAATGCCCAATCTGTTGCACTAAACCACCGGTGGAACATGCCACTCTCTATCAAGTATCCATTGCGCCAGATTGGAGCGAACCACTAGTATCATTCCTGAGGACAAACACATTCCCTCCAGACATGACTCTGGCTAGGAAAAGGAGTTTAGAACAAGAAGCTTTGGATTACTCACTCATAGGTGATAATCTATATAAGCGCGGTAAAGATGGTTACCTGAGGTTATGTGTCCATGAAAGTGAATATCTCAAGATCTTGGAAACTGCTCACCAAGGGGTAGCAGGTGGACACTTTGGACCAGATCGGGTGATCAAGGCAATAATGTTTGCGGGCTTCTGGTGGCCTACCCTTCACATGGATGCACATACCTATGTGAAACGGTGTGATGTCTGTCAGAGGACCCAGTATCCTATACGCAAAGATGAGATGCCACTGAAACCTATGATGGGTGGACGTGCATTCTCTAAGTGGGGAATAGACTTCGTAGGTCCTATTAATCCCCCAGCTAAGGGTTCTCATGCGGAATACATCATTGTGGCAACAGATTATCTCACCAAGTGGGTAGAGGTAAAAGCTACAACCAAGAACGATGCTCAAACAACTGCCAAATTCTTGTTTGAGAATGTATTCACGAGATATGGACTACCTATAGAGCTTGTAAGTGATAGAGGCTCTCATTTCTTGAATGAAGTTATTGAAAATCTACTCCAAGAATTCTTGGTAATACACAAGAAGTCTACCCCTTATCACCCTCAAGCTAATGGTCAAGCTGAGAGCACTAATAAGATTTTATGCAATGTACTGACGAAATTAGTGAACACTAAACGCTCTGATTGGGACAAACAGCTACACCATGCTGTTTGGGCATACCGAGTGGCCTACAAAACGGTAATCCAAGCCACTCCCTTTCAGATGGTATTCGGTCAAAACGCTGTGTTACCCTTGGACTTCTTGATCCCTACATTGAGAGTAGCACGAGAGCACGAATGGACAGGTCATGAGTTCTCCTCTAGGATCCTTGACCTTGAACGATTAGGAGAAACAAGACTGAGAGCCGCTGCAGGGATATATGCAGCCAAGAAGAGACAGAAGGCATACTTTGATGCCCACGTGAAGGATAAAGGCTTGAAAGCAGGAGATCTAGTCTTAGTCTATACACTAAAACAACACGCGAGGAAGCTAGAAAAGAGAGGCTACGGACCTATGATCATCAATAGGATCTCCACGAGCGGAGCAGTACAATTGGCCACATTAGAGGGGGATGTTCTCCCAAATTATATTAGCGGTTGCAGAGTCAAGTTGTATCAGGAACCCCTCACGGAGGAAATGCTCAGTCGACTCAACACTGCTAAGAAACGCAAAGAGGAAGAAAAGCGAGTTCGAGAAGAAGCTCAAGCTGAAGCTTTAGAACGCATCAGAAGGATGAAATTACGAAGGCAAGGTAGAGATCAGCCTGGAGTGAATGACTATGCAGACCAAGGATTTCCTATGGCCATGTGTGAAGTTGCAGGAACAAGCTCGCATAGGATAATTGATAGACGTCCTTTCATAACCATAGATATAGGACAAGGAAAGAGTGCAAGGACCGTAAGAGCCTTGATTGACTCAGGTGCTGCCACTAGCGCTGTTAAGTTGTCTTACTGTCAAGAGTTACAGTTAACTGTCCATCCTGTGGAAGCATATCTCATAGGATTGGGAGGCGTGGAAACCCCTTGCATGGGCGAGGTGGAACTTCCCCTCTACATTCACGATGAGGCAATGACCGTTAAAGTACTAGTGTGTCAAGATGAGGATCTCACTGAACCCCTCGTCTTGGGTCAGGATTGGATCTATGACCAAGCAGTCAATCTAAACCTAAGAAGTGGACTTCTCCAGGTTTGGCTCAATCATAGTCGAGTTACAGTAGAATTAGACAATGGAGCACTCAAGGAACTAGGAAAGGCACAGACTCCTGGTCCTTCCAGGGGTACACATGAAGATGACCATACTGTTCTTGTTCAAAACCCTGTGTTGCAGAGGAATGACATTTGCAAAAAAGGAGTCAGGGATGCAACGGATCTCCCTTCTTTTCCAAAGGCCAGAAGGAGGCAGCAACCAAAGGCGGATCACAAGCAGAAGAAGCAGAGTACTACTTATGTCCGAGATCAAAAATATCTGCGCAGCGGAATGTCCCAGCAAATAAACCAGGTATGGGTGCGGAAAGGCGAACGACCGGGTGCACCACCGTCAACTACGCGGGCAAAAGCTCTTATTAGTAACCAACAACACGACACTAATAAGGAGTCTTTCAGAAATTCTTCTGCTAAAGTAAAATCTATTTGGGTGCCCAAGAAGTCGATGAAGGCAAGCCCACAATCTAGACAAATTTGGGTGCCTAAGGCTTGCTTGAGGGCACAAGTAGTTAAGCCAGGGCCGCAACCTATGCAGCATAACCCATCTACGAGTACCACCAGAATTCCCTCGTGCTCAACACTTAGGAACACACAAAGACCCATGAGTATGCATGTAATCACTTATAAGTGGGTCCCTAAAAGGCCCCATTCCCAAACAGCGACATCGACACAGCTCTCTGGAGTCTCTACGAAACCGAAAGCAAAGCCCATCCACTGCATTTGGCAGTCTAAGATCTGTAATAAACCCCCCGACCCCGATTTGTAAATTCACCCCACTTACTAACGGCATTAGTCTCCTAGGAATACACAAACGTTAACTACACTCACTGTCTTCGTGCACTTACTAACCACTAACTCACCATCTACCTCATGTTAATGTTGTAACGGGGACAACAACGGATTTATTCTGTCCATTACGATGTTAACACATGATTCTATATTCTCACAGAATCAGAAGGCAAGAAGAAAAATGGCAGAAGCGACAGGTTCGGGCTCACAAGTAGGGATACTTACTGCAGGAATTGATGTGGATAGCCTACCCGTGGATGTGCCCCCGACTGAACGACCAGTGGAGATGCAACACCTCTAGCAACTCCCGGTGCCAGATCCACCTACAGGAATCACGGAAAGAGTTCATGCGAATTCTCATTGGTTCAATGGCATGCCCGGTCCATTAGGTGAGGCCAAGTATATCTGGGAGTCTAAATGCAAGTATGACAGATCATGGGTGCGATTCCAATTTTTCTCCAAGGAGTTCGAGACTTTACAGAACACAGAAGATCTACAGATCATATGGCAACGAGCAGGATTGGCGGAATATTTTGAAGCCCCACTACCTAAACCCGATCTCCTCCGATGTTACTATTTGGTCTCCACATTACAAGCTAATGAAGATAAGGACCAACCCGGATCATTTGTTCTCCCCTCATTGCTGGGCAACAACGAGTTGAAGAGGTTTGAACTTACTGTGGAGTTGGTAAGCGACGCTTTAAATATGCATGGCACGCATGTACCCTCAGAAAAGGATGCTCTCGTCCCCACCAACATGAAGGACAGGAAACTAGTGAAGCTGAAGGACATGGCAGCACTCACCCCAAATGTGTCCATCCCTCTCCGAATGTGCATGCAACATTTCGCCTTCCCCGGTCAAGACCGATTCATGCAACCACACAAGAAGATCTGGTTTGCTCTCTACTTGGCGGAAGCAGGTGCGTTACCTATTAAGCTACCAGTGTGGATTATAGATCAGCTGTATGAAGCAAACAAACGGGCATCTAGGAAATTAGTGGTGAACGGATGCTGTGCACTCACACGCATCATTTATCGATGCTTGGCATATGATGTCCCCATTGAGCGCGCCTTAACTTGGGCACAATTACAAATGTTTAAAAGGCTCAAGACATCCACACATCAGTCCAAGCGCATGAGGGGCGCGATCCCTTGTGTCCAGACAAGGGAAGTCCTGACTACTCCTGAGGCATCACCATTAAGAGAGGGCACGGTACCTCCCTTTACCATTAGGATACCCAGGTCCGAATCCGACACTACGACACAACCTACCCCATCGGCTCCTCGTGTCACACCTGAATTCGAATTTGCTGCCACTGGAGAGGCTGAAGGACTGGACCCCCAGGATTTTGAAGCATTCCTACAAAGCACACAATTCTCTGATGTGGAGTTTTATTCAGAGGCAGAGGAGCAGGGCACATCCTCACGAAGAAGAAGAAAGTCTACAGACGGTAGACATGTCCATTGGAGTGACACTCAGGAAAGTCAACAACACGGACACCCGGAAGAAGAAGAAGCGTATGAAGAAGAGACCACTGAAGCCCCAGCATATACAGCCGAACTCCGAAGGCTGTATCAGATTATGGAAAGAGTACGATCGTAGCAATTACTCACTGAACAGAGCAACAGAGTACTTATGACTCAGTTGTTGGAAGAAGCGGGAGTTGACTCAGAGTACAGGGAAGGTCTCTTATTGATGGCAGAAACATATGGAGTTGTAGAAGCTGTGCGCACTGCCATTCAGAGGCCTTCAGTTCAATATGACCCACGAAGGTTCCAGACACGACCTCGCTCAGGTAAAAATATACAAATTCCCGTTAGTTGCAGAAGAGCCGACTACTACACCTGAAACTATCAGAACAACCTCCCAGACAGCTAGCCAACAGCACCCAGCCACCCATGAGGAGTCCACCGAACCACTACCACCTACTCCCCCACCATCACCTCCTAGAAGAGAAACAGTAGAAACCACATCGACTACTCAACCCACCGACCCCACCTTCATCTTCCGTACTCCGATCTCCAGTGCCACCCTATTCTCTACCACTGATAATCCTATCTTCGAAGACAACCCCAACACTACACAATCCGCCGAACCCCTCCTAGACCCTGCCCTAGGGCAACCATCCCCAACGCCCTCAGCCACGGGTCATCCTGACCCTAGATCCACATTCATGGGCTTCCCTGCTACCACGCAACCCTTTCAGCCCTCCTCAAATTTACGACCCCAACCCCCGATATCCCTCTCTCCATTTCTACAATCCCTCCAGGACATCTTTGCTAGGGCTTTTCAACCAGGCCCTCAACCATTCCTTGTCTTTTCAGCTCCCCACCCCACTTCACATCTATTCACCACTTCCACACACACACCACCTACCATACCAGTGTATATGGCAGGCCCCACACTAACACCCACTCCTGAAGGGATGGACATTTCACCACCCACGGCACCTCCACCCACGGTTTCACCTCCTCCCATTCCCCCTCCACCAATTTCACCCACACACACAACTTTCGTAGACACATCATTCACTTTCTCCCCTCCCCAATTCCCTTCCCATGCATCTTCCACGGTAAACACCCCCCACTCATCTATAGGTAATGCATTGGACACCATGTTGGCTTGTATATCAAATTTAAGAACAGATTACATTCAGCTCCAGCAACAAAACGCACGCCTGCAAGAGCACTCAGCGACACTACAGCTCCGCCTTGCGGTACTAGAAGAGGAGAACGCTCGCCTCCACACACAGTTCCAAACCCTCCAAGACGCCCATAATATATTGGAGGTACAGCTACAGAACGTAGATCAGGAAGCAGTGCAGGTGGTAGAAGGTCACCTACGAACACAGCTGGAACGCAACTCAAAACTTCAGCGAAATATGGCGCTACTTAAACGCCATCTTGCGGCTGCTCAGGAAGAGAACAGACGTCTGCAAATACAAAATCAAGAGAACCTGGAGGCAGCTATTGAGAGCACACCGGGGGCACCCATCAGCCCATCCAAGTTTCAAGCAGTGACCCCCGATAATATCAAGATTATATTGGAAGATTATGCCATGCTGCTCGAAGCACATGATAAGCTATCGGAGGAGCTAGGACAACTGAAGCAGGAACACCAACAAGGCCCAACAGCTGCCCCTCCAACCACCCCCTCTGCGGCTTCGCTTCTCTCCGACGCAGAGGCCATAAAAGATCTCCAGAAACAGGTAACTGAATTGCAAACACGCCTACTACAATATGAGAGGCCATCTTCCCCTCCGGAGGCTCCCACGGACGAAGAAGTTGTGCAAATTCCTGTGGAACAAACGTTTGATGAAGAATATGATCCGCAACCATTCCCAGGAGGCCAACAAACAGAAGAAGCGCAGGACACGTTCGAGGCACCACGGCCGCCATGGTTACGACAAGTGGAGGAAATAGGGACCTCGCATGAAGAGCGCACCGTAGTGCAAAATCAGGCTATGAGGGTCATAGAGGAGACTGTTTTACAATCAGATTACTTCAAGAACTTGTCATCGAGACGCCTGATTCTCTCATCGGAACTCCAGTACAGGCCATATTATATTATCTTGGCTGATTATAATGCAGAAATACAAAGAGTCACGGGTCAGATTCCTACTTTTGCGACCCAATTTCAACCCGAAGACCTTCCTCCAGAGGTGCGAAAAGGCAAGATTCGTCAACCAACATGGCGGCAGAAACTTTTAGAGACTTATCCAGAAATGCTACGCACATGGAACAACGCGCCGTTGCACCTCCTGTACAACCCATGCTACGGTCCAGTCCCCCGCCGCAGGTCGTGGAAGGCATTTAATATCAAGGTACAGAACAATGCGCAATGCAAGGAATGGCTGAACTACCCGTACATAGCGCCACCACAAGGACCACCATCGGTAGCATATATGATGGGGACCATTCGCCACTGGATGCCGCGCTTGAAGCCCATGCAAGATGTAGCAGCGCAAATGATGCTTAAAATCTTAGATATGATGCAAGTAGTGCTGAAGACCTTTAGAAATGCAGCCGCACCACAGGTACGTCTTCCGGGGTTTAGCAATGGAAATTACGACTTGGTGTATGACATGAGCACCACCCCCAGTATCCGTGTGGCTTACGCTTGGCATGCACGCATCAAGTACCTCCCCGCCTGCTACAAACAGACCTTCGAAGAAATGTTCAGATCAGGTTTCTGGGAGTACCACTCGGAGATTTTCGCACCAAAGCCGACACATCTGCTTCAACTGTTTGCTTGTGAAAAAGCAATGTATTCAGAGTACTACACCACCCTGCAACCAGAAACCCCCGGTGCAATAAATTGGGAGGCATTGGAAGCCGATCTAGCAAGAGGCTTAAGGATAGGAGAACATGAACTGGCCACCAATGTCATCCAATATTACATCAACCACCCGCGCGAACAAAGGTCTGTCAGGGGCGACAGACGCTAGGAAGGGGGGAGTGTTGGCATACAAAGCAACAAAGGAGTCATGCACAATACGGCAACAAGGCCAGATCATTTTTTCCCATAGATTATGTACAACCCAAGTGATTTTAATCACTACACAAACATTGTAAATCCCGTTTTTGGTAGATTAGACTCCATTTTGTGCAAGCCGAGGAGTCCTCGAGCTTGAGGAGTATTAGAAGTACCATCGTACCAAATTTCATAACTTTTAGACTTCGTTTGAGCCCTCAAATAAGCCCTGGAACCTAATTTTTAACTAGGCCGGACACTAGGTCTGGACAGGGCCAAAAGCTAGTCAAAAACTATAAAAAGAGCTAGAGAGCTCATTTTTGAGGGTAGATTGTAATTGAAACGAACTTGTAAGAGCTATTGAAAGTAATCTAAAGAACTCCATTGATTCTCTCTCTTTGTCTTGCCGTGTGTGCGCGTGTGTGTGTATGTGTGTGCATGCTTGTGTGCTTCTCACTCACGCACTTGTGCCGCTACTTGCTCGAGGTCTTCATACCATCCTCACGTCTTCCCGGATTGACATTAAAGGAGGTGCTACTCATCATTGAGCTACAGTTGGCCTGAAAGTCGATGCCAAGCATTGACTTTAGGGTGCAAAGTCGATGCCAAGCATCGACTTTTAAGTGCAAGTCGATGCCAGGCATCGACTTTTAAGTGCAAGTCGATGCCAGGCATCGACTTTTAAGTGCAAGTCGATGCCAGGCATCGACTTTGTGTGCAAGTCGATGCCAGGCATCAACTTGCACCCTCAAGTCGATGCCTGGCATCGACTTGCACCCTCAAGTCGATGTCGGGCATCGACTTGCACACAAAGTCGATGCCTGGCATCGAGTTGCACTTAAAAGTCGATGCGAGGCATCGACTTACACTTAAAGTCGATGCCTGGCATCGACTTGGGCCTTTGAAAACCACATTTACGTATGAGCTGATATTTCCAAGCGCCTTCAGGGATGCGGAGTCCAAGAGTGAGAGGCCCTTCAAGAAGGTGAGAGTCACCATGAGCTCTTGTGATCAGCAACGTGACAAAGGCATTGGTCACCAAGCAAAACCAAAGAAAATTATTGCATCCTTATCCTCTGAGAAGGCCAACAACCCGGTTGGAATATCCTCTGGTGGACAGAGTAGCATCAAAATTCCTGAGGATGATACAACTACGAAAGATAGGTCGAGGGACGCAGAGGTCTTAAGGACAGATCGTCCACTGCGGGACATGACAAATCTGGAGTGGTGCCTTCAGTATGTTGAAGAAAAGAATGCAGTCCTTCTTGTGTTCGTAGGGGCATATGGGAGAGGAAAGATCACGACAACACAAGGTTTTCAGTATGGCCTTGTGTACAAACTGGATTATGAAGATGAGGATTCTGACAACCTCCTTTTCTTGGTAGAGACATCAAAAGGTTTAAGAAATGTTATATGCAAGATGGATTTCTTGTGCCCAGAGTGCTGTGTTCCAGATGGGCTAGCTGAGATATGCAGGGACTCAATGAATCTTATCAAGGACTTGATGCCATGGATCCAGGGCAACATCATGCCAACACAACAGAAGATGACAACCCCTGTAAAGGCAAGGGGTAAGCAGAGCGTGCAGAAAAAATTCCAGAAGAAAAAGAAGAGAATTGCAGAAGAGGAGTCTTCTGACTCAAGCTCTAGCTCTGAGGATATAATTGTTGCACCTGGTGGAGAGCTTGCCTCGGGTGTTCTTGGTACTGAGCAGAACAAGATGAGGGAGGACATAGCTAGAAGAAAAGTTGTGAAGAAGGGGCAGTTGTTCCACCTGCCAATCAATATCATCCACAGGCCAGCAATAGATCCAGTCACAGGGAGGAGGCCCCTTGAGATCAAGGAGCCACACAATTTGCACGTGTAGAATCTTAAGAAGAAAATGAAAATAAATCCTCATGCTATTGTTGTACCATTCCTTGTCATGGTGGATCCGAATGAGTGCAGCTCTGTGGACGAGTTCAATGAGGGTTTGTCTGAGGATTATACTTATTATGTGATTGGAGGTTCACACTCTGCAGAGGCCTGTAGACAGCTAGTGAAGGAGCACCCTACCACATTTTTCTTTAGGTATGCAGAGTGTAAGATATATGCTGGTCTTACAACTGAGGAAGCCAAGCTTCTTGCTTGGGATCACAACAATGACAATGACTACAGGCAAAAAATGTCCTCCATAGAGAGAATTCGGTTCTTCCACCATGAATATGAAGATTGTCTCGTGAAGGAAGCTGAAAGAATACATCCCAATCTACGAAAGCAATGCCTTATTGAGGTTGGAATTGCACTGGATGAGAATAGAAAGTCTGATGCTTTGAGGAAATATGATCCATGGTTTCAACTGGCATTCAGATCAGCTAAGATCTGGGATCTGCAGGATAAAATTTTCACAGTGTGGGAGAACAAGGAGGTCAAGGGCCACAAGCAATGGAAGTCGAGGCCAGACCCACAGGTTGATCTGAAGGGAAAGGGAAGGAAAGTTGACCTCTCAATTGAAGAGGCTCCTGAGGACATGAAGCTAACACCATGGAGGGCCCTTCAAGGAATCAAGGATGATAAATTGATTATATCAACTTTGTCAAGGGTAAACTCCAAGGAGTTAAGCCTAGAGGAGATGGTGACTAAGCTCAATAAGTATGTATGTTATTCTCAGATCCTTTTTCCCTCCTCCCATGTTTCTGGTCTAACCTAGTCTCTTTTTTATTTTTGTGACTATAGTCATAAACTATACATGAAGATTCAGGAGGTGATGATGAAGAGGCTGGGTTGCTTTTCTTGGACAGAGGTCCAAGCAGACTATCCAACCACATCATCCTACAAAGCTTTATCAGAATATTTTATCCTGTTTCGTGATTGGGTAGGTTCTCTTTCTGAGGTTGTGCCTGGTTTGCCATTAGGTTAGATGCCTTGATTCACCTAACCAATTTGATGCCAGGCTTTTAGTACAAATTCAATGCCTGGCATCGACTTAGTGCTAAATTCGATGCCTGGCATCGACCTGCAGCCAAAAGTCGATGCCTGGCATCGACTTGGGGGCATAAGTCAATGCCTTGCATCGACCTGCAGCATAAGTCGATGTCTGGCATCGACCTCGTGGCATAAGTCGATGCCAGGCATCGACTTATGTCCCAAAGTCGATGCCAGGCATTGACTTATGTCCCAAAGTCGATGCCAGGCATCGACTTTCAGTAGAAAGTCGATGCATGGCATCTACCCCCACGCGAAATCGATGCCATGCATCGGTTCCTTATGTTTTGTTTGCTGTATTGAAGAGCTCATTTAATTGTCTTTCCACTTTTTTCTGCAGAAACCAAAGAAAAGTAAGTCTACAGAGCTACTAGATGATTGCCCCCCTGCATTCCTGGCTCACATTCAAAGAGCAAGGCATGAGAAATCTAGACTGAAAGCCAAGGAGATGGATTTTGATGATGAACCTGATCTGAAATGTTTCTCCAATCCCCTAGACCTGCTTAGGCATGTATATTACAATGTATTCTGTAGTGATGTAAATAATATTTGTTCTGTTGTGCCTAGAAAACATTTCTCCCTTCTCATAGCAGACATACCCTATGGATTTAGGATGTTGGGATCAGTTAATGATGATGAACCCTTCAAACACCCTCAGATTCGGAAGATGGTCACTGATTTTGCAGAGTTGACTATGTCTCCTCTTTGGAGGATAGTAATTTTCCATAGCAGAGACCAGTCTTTCTCTGTTTCAACTGCTCTGAAGGCAAGATGTCATGCTGTGGAGTGCCTCATGTGGTAAGTAATCTTCTTTCTATCTCCATGGCTTTAATGATGCTCTCTGTGACTCATAGTTCTTGTTGGCAGGGTGAAGACAAACGTAAATCACACTCCTTTGCATAGGTTTGTGAGCTCCACTGAATGCATTATAGTTGGCTATTATGATGAAGTAAGAAAAAGGAGAGTCAGGGAGCATTGCAATGAGAATGGGATCTCAAATGTGCTCATGTTCCCAGCCGTTACCAAGAAACTTCGTCATGTAGCTGGGGACATGACATTGGTTAACCCCTATCAGAAGCCACAAAAGCTCATAATGAGATTGCTTCAACTATTCTCCAATGATGATGATTGGGTCCTAGATCTTTTTTCGGGCAGAGGTAATTTCAATTTTCACAATTTTCATTAGTCATGGTTGATTGACACCTCTAAGTGGTTTTCTGCTGTTTTAGGAACGACTCTGGCTTGCTCCTTAAAGATGTTCAGACACTGCATAGCTGTGGAGAAGGATGATGCTCAAGTGAGCTTCATTAGAATGAGAATCAATGGGCTGAATGAATTCCCACATGAAGACCAAGAGGTTGGAAGGAAGCACATTGCAGACACGGAGAGATTCCAACCAGCTTCAAGGGAGCCTGTTCCCCCACTTGCAGATGAACCGGGGGACATGGCTGACCTTGAAGAGCCAATCTTGGAGCAAGAGAGGCAGGATATGTGTTCTAATGTTCTAGAGGATCCCAATATCCTTGAGCCTGAGGAAAGCTATGATCAGCTTCTATTGTAGATTCATATTACTCTTGTAATAACACATGAAAAAATGTAAAACATCATTTTAATAGAAATATAATGTCGAGTTCTGCTTCCACTTTGTGTTCAGCTTGATTTATCTTGAGCATTTCTCTGATCATGTGTAAATGTTTCTTAGTATAATTTTGTTGATTATAATCTTCTCTTGGGAATGCTTTTGTGAAATGTATTTCATATTCTGTGAATATGGCCCAGCATTCAATGAGGATCTTAACCATACAAAGGGGATGATCTTAATTGCCTTGTTAAAATGTTCCGATTTTTGCAACACATGTACTCTAATTTTCGAGTAACTTTTAATCAGCTATAATCTGTGCTTGTTGAGGTTATAGATGTAATGAAGGAGCTTCCCGAACTCTTACTTGTACATTCAACTCTAATCTCTTGTCAAAGATCATGATGTGGGATTCTTGATCATGCTGAACAACTAGTTTTCATGGCAACAAGAATTTTATTATATCTATCTTGACTACTTGGGATATGAGATCAAGCTTCTAGTGACAATATTTACAAGCAAGAACAAGTGATGCTTTCTAGATATTGTAAAATGCCCACTTTATTGCTTGATATAATGGTCTTTAGGTAAAAAGGAATAGAGAACATGTCTTTGTTCTCCTTTGTTGTGACTCAGTGTTAGCCCTTAACTGTAGCAATGATGAAGCTACTTCAAATCCTATATCAAGGGCTAGTTTGTTATGGATACTGGTATGCATATCATCTGTTATGTCAATTTTTATGATAGTGAGTGCAGGGCTTTACAAGGATGTGGAAGGATTACCTGCAAGTATTTGGAAACAGAGGGTTCCATTGGATGAAGAAGCTAGAAGAGTAAAAATGGTATTTTGCATATAAAGTCATAATGTAGCTGAAACAAAGATACAAAAGATGCAGTATGGAGGATATAATATTTTACTGAAGGATTTAGGCTGGCCCTATCAGATGATCAGTGTGTCCAACAAGAAGATAAAACAAATGAAGTGCAGTACAATTGGAGATTATGGAGGAGTTTCCCATAGTCATCATATCATGGTTGAAGGCCTATCATCAACACAACTGAAGATTTATGGATCACCTCGAACCTACAAAATTTGTCCAGGTTGTACATAGCCCTCTCATTTCATTTTGCTCAAGTTTAGTAGTTTTTATTTTTCTTTCCTACTTGTTCCTTAAGTATTTAGCAAAGTTAACAACCATTTGATAGCCTTTGCATAAGCACAAATTTTGGAAATTTTTTGGGAATTTTTCACGCATTTTTAGACTTTTTCTAGAATTTTTTTTTATGCTTTTCAAATGTCATTTTCTCGCCAAGTCAGAGAAATAAAGGAAGCTCTCTATGGTTTGGAGGGAGGAAATTGGCCTAAACCTGTAGGGAAATTTTTCAGATTTATTTGAGAATTTTTTTGGATTTTTTTTGGATTTTTTTTGGATTTTTCTCAAATTCTAGATATTTTCAAAAAAAAGGCCCCCCCATGGATTTTTCGGAAATTTTTCAAAAAAATAAATTAAAAACTCTCTCTCTCTCTCTCCCTCTCTCTCCCTCTCCCTCTCTCTCTCTATATCTCTCTCTCTCTCCCCCTGCCCCCTCCCCACCCGCCCCCCACCCCCCCCATTTTTTTAGATTTTATTTTTTATATATGTTTTATTTTTTTGTATTTTATTTATTTTATTTTTTATTTATTTTAATTTTCTTTTATTTTATATTATCTTTTTATTTTCAACTTTACCACATCATGCATGTTCGGTTAACAAAAAAAAAAGAGGAGGAAGAAAAGTTTTCTTTTTTATTTATAACGGAAAGCTTCAAACTTCTCCCTAGCCAGAGCCTTCGTGAAAAGGTCTGCAATGTTCTCCTGCGTGGGCACATATGCCAAGTTGATATCCCTAGTAGAGAACCTCTCCCTGACATAATGATAATGCACCTCAATGTGCTTAGTGCGAGCATGGAACACAGGGTTCCTTGCAACTTCCAATGCGCTTTGACTATCAGTGAAGATGTTGGTGGCAGAAGACTAAGCAACACCCAAATCAGCCATAAGGCATCTGAGCCACACACACTCAACACTATTTGTGAAAGTTGCCCTATACTCGGCCTCACAAGTGGAAGTGGCCACAGTAGGCTGCTTCTTGCTCAACCAAGATATACATGAGCTACCAAGCATGAAGCAAAAGCCACTAATGGACATACGAGTGTAATAGCAATCAGCCCAATCAGAGTCAAAAAAGCATGCAAATCTGGCAGTAGTGATCCCCCCTTGGGATAAAACAACCCAAGTAGTCGAGTACCACTTCAGTAGCGAAAGATGTGCTTAACCGCTTGCCAATGCTTGACTCTTGGGCAATGCATAAACTTGCTCATCTGTGAGACAGCAAATTGAATATCTAGCCGAGTAATGCATAAGTAAATCGAGCATCCAATAGTCTACTCATAGAGAACAGCATCAAATGCATCTCGAGCATCATGAAGACTCAATCGTAAACCTATTTCCATAGGAGTGGCAATAGGCTTACAGTCTTCAAGGCCAAAAAGCTACAATAATGTGTCAATATATTTCGTTTGAAACAAAGCCATTCCACCATCAACTTGCATAAACTGAATGCCCAAATAGTGATGCAAATGCCCCAAATCAGACATCTCAAATGAGGCATGCAAATAAGCCTTAAAATTAGCAATATGCTTCTCAATAGGACGAGTAAGCAGCATGTCATCAACATAGACAACAATGATCAGAAGCACATCATTAGCACGCTTAACATATAAGGTTCTTTCAGTTGGAATGTTCTCAAAACCATGTGCAATCAGATAGGCATGTATCTTCTCATACCAAGCACGTGGTGCTTGCTTTAAACCATATAATTCCTTCTTTAACCTGCACACCTAGTTTTCATGCCCTTTCTACACAAAGCCATGAGGCTGAAAAACATACACTTCTTCATGCAAGTCACCATTCAGAAATGCTATTTTAATGTCCAACTGATGTACATTCCAACCATGATGGGCTTCAAGCACACAAATGCTCCGAACAGTAGTCATACGGCATGTAGGTGCAAAGGTCTCATCAAAATCAATGCCCCTTTCTTGCGCATAACCCTTTGCAACAAGCCTAGCCTTATACCTGTCAACTGTACCATCAGGTTTACGCTTTAGCTTGTATACCCACTTAGTGCCAATGGCCTTCTTGCCAAGAGGCAAGTCACATAAATACCAAGTACCATTCTTCATTATTGCAACATATTTAGATTGCATAGCAACCATCCAATTTTCTGAATTTTGTGCTTCAACAAACGAAAGAGGCTCATTATCATCACAGAGACTAGATGCACCCATAGCATAGAAATTTGATGCAAAAGAGGCACTATGAGAGCCTGATCGAGTACGATATGATAGAGGTGCATCTACTTTGTTGTCAGGCAAGATCTCCACCAGCCATTTTGGCATAGTTCTTGCCTGCTTAATATCAGCTCTCTCATCAATAAGTGCATCATGTATATCTACATCAGAAATGGAATTATCTACATCATCACATGAAACCTGCAAAGGTTGAGAAGTTGCCTCATTAGAACTAGCACTAGATTATCCACCTATAAAAAGAGGCAGCAAAGTATCATACATGTCTTAAGAGCTAACAAATGTCTTCTTAGTACATGAAAGCAATGGTTGAATAGCATCTTCCACAAAAACAACATCATGGCTAACGAGAATGTGTTTAATATGTGGATGATATAGACGATAGCCTTTACTTTCAGAAGTGTACCCAACAAAAATACATTTTACTGCTTTATCATCCAATTTTCTACGATGTTGTTCAGGCACTAATGCATATGCCAAACAACCAAAAACACACAGATGAGCAACAAATGGCTTGCGGTCATGCGAAGCCTCATATGGAGTGATAGATTGCAGTGCTTTAGTGGGACACGTGTTTAGTACATATGCTGCACACATGACAACCTCAAGCCAAAAACTATGTGGTAAAGTCTAACTCTTGACCATACACCTCGCCATCTCCATGAGTGACCTGTTCTTTCGTTCAGCAAATCCATTCTGTTGAGGTGTATACGGCACTGTATACTAGTGTTTTATCCCACGTTCAGCCAGAAATGCATTAAAATCAGAAGACATATATTCCCCCCCTCGATCTGAACAGAGGGTGCTCATTTTACATGCTGACAGATTTTCAGCCAAAACCAAAAACTGTTTGAAGCACATGAACACTTCGGACTTTGCTTCAATGGATATACCCATGCATGCCTAGAAAAATCATCGATAAAAGTCACGAAGTAAAGATAATTCCCAAAAGAAGGTGTCTGTATAGGACCACAGACATCACTATGTACAAGCTGTAATTTCTGAGTAGCCCGAACTGAACCATCTTTTGGAAAGGATGAACGCTGCATTTTGCCCAAAATACAGCCTTCACAAACATGTTTTCTAGATGCCTCAAGTTTGGGCAAAGAGGACACCATTTCAGATTTCTGCAGGCATAGCAAACTAGCAAAATTCAGATGATAAAAGTGTGCATGCTAAAGCTTTGCATCTGACATAGCCTGAGAATCATTTACTACACATGCCAAATCATTTATAGATCTTTCATAGTCTATGAGCTTATACAACCCACGACATAGAATGTTAGAGGCAATAATCACATCGCCATTTGACAGATCATGAACTGTACACCTGTCATCAACAAATTTCACAACCAAGCCAATCTTGGCTGATGTAGAAACTGATAACAGGTTCTTCTTGATCCCTGGCACAAATAAAGCATCTAACAAAGTGAAAGAACTACCATCAACAGTAGTCAAAATGATCTTACAAACTCCCATAATAGGATAAGAGGAGTTGTCGGCACATGTAACAGTATTCCTTGTAGGGGCAGGCTCAAGTGAAGAGAAAAAACTGCGTTTGGTCGCCCCACTATCAAAGTACCAAACATCGGAGTCTACAGCAGACATGCACTGCTCATGAGAAGATGGGTCAAAACTACAAACAGTAGTAAACACCCATTCTTCTTCCTGCACAAGATTAGCAGACTCCGTTTTTGGTGTAGAGGCTTCTCCAACAACCATTCCAGCCTCTTTTTTCTTTGCCTCATCTTTGTCTTGCTTCTTCGAATGTGCAACATTTGCAAATTTGTGCTTACTAGTAGAAGAGCTCCATTTTCCTTTGCCCTTCTGACTAGCCAGGAAAGCTTGATCTGCAACATGCATAATGGACCTGTTCTGCCTCGACTGATCTTCCTACAACAGAACAGAGACTAACTCCTCAAATGACAAGGTGTTTGGATTGCCTTTCATCATCAACCGAAGAGTAAACACAAAAATCCAATATGAATCGGGAGGACCGTTCAGAACGGTCTGCACAAGTGAGCTATCTGGTATAACCTCATCAGCAGAAATCAACTATTCCTTCAAGTCTTTGATCTTTGTTAGGAAACTCTGCATAGAATCACCTTCATTCATGTGCTCACTCTCCAACTATTTTCGGAGGTAAGCAACACGAGCCTCATTCCTAGCTTGGTACAATGTGGTAAGTGTATCCCAAGCATCCTTAGTTGTTCTACAAGAGCAAATATGAGGAATAATGGTTTGTTTGACAGACAAAGCTATCAATGCATGTGCGTGGGCATCTCTGCCATCCCAACGAATCTGCTCTGCAGTAGGTGCAGCAGAAACCGAAGCACGAACAGGAATATGCAGGATATTAGCATCTTCGACACGTTTTGCATCAGCTTTAGTACCTGCAGTTGTAACAGTTGCAGGTGTGATAGGACGTTTTTCGACACCCTACACAATGTTCCACAGTCGTTTTGTAACCAACACATGTCGCATCATATAATCCCATAACGGGTAGTTGGTACCATCCAAGTTATCCTCAACAGCCAACATACAGAATACATCACTGCTTTCAGCCATGGCTAGTGACTAAAAAACCTTGATGCAAAACATTGACTGTATCTCAAAAAGTTGAACAGAAGTACCCAGACAAATTCTACTAAACCTGTAGCAGACTTTGAGACGCTTATACTGGCGAATAGAAATTGGTATATACCTTTGGCACAAAAAGATGAAATAGCCTGCACAAGCACTACGATAGTGCGTTCGGAGGCCGAAACGAGCTCATATCGGGATTTCGGCACCACAGAGCAAAGTTGTTTTGATCTCTGAAACACCCTAAGTATGCTCAGCAAATTTCGTGCGAATCTAAGACTGCAAACGGGGGAGTGTCGATGGTGCCCTAGATGAAGCGACAACGTGCTCTGATACCAATTGTTGGAGTTAGACGTCTGCGATTGTTGGAGTTAGACGTCTGCAGAAGCACGTGAACAACACAAGGAAGAAGAAGAAGCTTGGAGCACAACACACAATACTGAATGTATTACTAGAGAATTTACAAAAGATAAGTAGCCCATTAGGGCAATACGCGTATATACAAGCCGGGGGCAAAAACCTCCTAAAGAGGGAAAAAAGTGCCCCGGCGGTCCTAGAGTGTTCACACACATCAGTACCTAAATATATCAATAGATTCAAAATATATTCTTTATTTTTTTAATTTTCCATGATTCAAACCTTTTGGCTCTGAATCGTGCGTCTGATGGCCATTTTTTTCAAAAGTGGGGTCATTTTCATGTATTTTGGCACCTCTGGACTCAGTTTTTGCCTTAAATTTGTCAAAATCCCACCTTTCCTCTGACTTTTGGCCAAACCTCACATGTTTTGAGCACCTTTCTCACGTGTTTTTTATTCCACACATGGTCCACATGGTATATTCTTGCTTTGTTTTACCTTAGGGTTCACAATTTCCCATATGCACCATCTATAGCTCTACTATTTGATCATTTCAGCCCTCTCCAGACCCCATAATCCTACACCCTCATCCTCCCTTACCCTTTTGCCCAACCCTCTCCTTACCCCTCCCTGCCCTATCCATCCCGGCCCCCTCAACCCTCCCTTTCCCCTTCCTTCGCCCCTCCCATTGCCCTCCTTTGCTTTTCTAGGCAAAACTTCCACTTTTGGCTTCTTCTCTGGTGCTTTTCCTCTCTTGTTTCTGGTGGACTTGGTAGTTGCTCAGGTGTCCTTTTGAAGATTTTGTAGCATAGAAATCATGGTGTCATATCTGCTTAGAGTTTTGGCTATAGCTCTCTCGGACGGAGAGCACATTAGGTGGTGGGCTACTATTGAGCCCATTAAAGTCATATTGGTCAAAGTCAACCACAGTCAAAGTCAACCATAATCAAAGTCAAATGGATCAAAGTCAACCCGATCAAAGTCAACTTGGTCAAGGTCAAAATCAACATGGCAAAGTCAAAGTATGCAAAGTTCACGTGTCAAAGTGCACAAGTAATTATTCACAAGGGTTGTAAATTGCAGAAAGTTGTTTGTAGGTTGTAGAGGCATTTCTGTAATTTCCCTAAGGTCCAAAGTGTTTTTAAAGTGTTTTAGAAGGTTTAGGTGAACCCTCTCTTAGGTGCACAAGTGAAGAGTTAAAAGGCAAAATGTGAAGGTATGTGAAGCGACAACGTACACAGAAGTGAAAGTATGGCCCCCCAATTAAAATTTTTTGTTTTAGTCTAAAGTCACTACAGGACAAAACAGGGATTCGTTGGCTGCCCACTTGTGGGGACAATCTTGGGACATCAAAGTGAGCACCAAGATACTCTTTCCGTTAGGAGCATACGTGAATCGGCACTCAATCAAGGCAAGGACTATTCTTGAGGAACTAAGAAAGACTAAGCAAGGTAAGCATAGTCTAAGCTAGGCAAGAGAGAAGTGCAAGAGACACACAGTGCGTGACACAAAGAAGTGAAGTGCAAGGTGTGCATGAAGAGTGACTGAGGAAGTGTGTAGAGAGGGGCTAAGCTAGTCATCTCAAGGATCCCAAGGTCCCATTGAAGTTGTGTGCGTGTCCTCAGAAGGTGTCCAACCCTCCCCCTTATTGGTAGCTTGGTGCAAGGTGTGCATAAGTGCAGGCCTAGAGAAGATGGAGGTCTGGTGCAGAGAAGGCTGGGAGCAACAAGACCCTTAGGTATTTGGTATTTTGTAATTGATCACTCTGTGGGATTTTGCACAGAAGCATTGGATTGTATTGTGCATCACCATTGTATTTGCCTTCTTATAATCAAATCGACAGAGGCTTCCACTGTTTATCTTTCTTCTTGTCTTTCCCTTTTCTCCAACAAACACTCAAATCCCTTCTTGTCCAAGAATCCCCCAACAATAACTGTGGAAAAAATTGAAAACCTAGAGTAGAAGAATTCCAAGGAAACTTTTAAAGTCAAAGAAATAACTGGAAACACAAGTAGAAACAAAGCATGAGACATGACTGATTCAAGTGATTAGGCTCATTAGAGAATCTCGGATGGGCCTATTTTCCTGCATTGGTTGTGTTTGATTTCTCACCCTAAACTTTATAGAAACATATAATTAATGTTGAAAATAGTATTTATACACATAGTAAGATGTTAATTATCAATGCTGCATGCAAGTCTTATACATGACCGATTCAAATGATTTGGCCCATTGAAAAATTATTGATGGGCTTAATCACACCCATCAGTTGCATATCATTTCCTCACCCTTAACTTCATGGAAATAGATTATAAATGTTCATAAGAGTACTAGCACACATAGTAAGATGTTAAATATGAATGGTGCATGCAAGTCTTAGACACCATCAACTCAAGTGATTAGGCCCATCGGAAAATATCCGATGGGCCTAATCGCTTGAATTGGTCGCATATGATTTCTCCCCCTAATTAATGTTGATAGAGGAGTAATACACAAAAAAGATGTAAATTATGAATATTGCATGCAAGACATAGACATGACCGATTCAAGCAATAAGACTCATCGGATATTCTTCGATGACCCTAATCGTTTGAATTGGTCACCTCTAACATATCACAAGAAACTTTATTTTACATACCTTGACCTCATCTTCCTCCTCAATGATCTCTTTTGAGTCAATAGTTATGGTTCCTTTGTCCTTAGCAACGTCCAAAAACGAATAGCCATGCCCAAATGAGTGTATATCAAGATCCTTATGATGCTGATCAAAGTCTTCATCAGTAAGTTTTGGCTTCTCTAAAATAGCTCTTTCAAAGCAGTTTGAAAGAGCTTCTGATGAATCTTTGAATTTTTCATTTGACAATGCTAAATTCAGCATAGAAATTATTCTTTTCTTTCTCCCTTCTCATTGATAAATCTCTTTGCAACTTCCTCTAACTCAGATTTAACAGCAAGGTAGTAGTCTTCCCTTAAGTTGAAGAGTTCTTGAATGTAATAGAGTGGAATAAATTCCTTTCGAGAGATAAAATAAAATGGAAGATTTGGGAAAAGAAGGGGCTTCTCAGAAACTTTCACATCTTTAGTTGGCTCCCTTATAGCAGTCTCTACTTTAAAAGTATCCACATCAAAATTCTTGACTTGCTATTCTTCTGCTTGGAGATTGATCTCTTCAACAATCTCCATGACACCTTTCATACTTTTTGAGCTTCCCTCAAGTGTCAGCTCAATTTATGGTTCTTTCTCTTCAAGATCAACGCATTCTCCCTCCTTGTCATTTGACATGTGATCAAGCCATATTAAGAAGGCAGTGTTCAAGGGGAGCAAAGAGAACTTCCTTTCATGCTCTAGGCATAAATCTAGGTTTCTTGGCAAAGGGGATATCCTTTTGCACTTTCTAGTGATTTTTGCCCTATCCACTAGATTCTTTTCAAAGATATGTGGATAGATATAGGCTTTTCCAGAGATAGTAAGCTCTTTTCCATTGACAACACCTATGAAGCTCTCCCACTCATGCCTCAAAAATCTTTCTATTTTCTCCGAAAGTACTTCAAAATCTATCTTGGGTGTGAATATCCTCATTGCATCTAGAAAATAATCCACTATTAAACCCTCTTGAACCAAAAAATCTGGTAGTTTCTCATATGTAAAAACACTTAGGATCACATTCTTTTCCTCCATCTCAGCACTAGTTATTCTAGTGTGTCCTAGTGGAGAACACGACCGATGCAAGCAAAATAAGCTAGTCAAAGGCCCGTTAAACACGTGTAATCGCTTGTATTGGTCATATCGGGTATGAAGCACAACTATGGAGGGTGATGAAGAGAGAAATTCTATCAAGGTTGAAAATGTGAAATGGTGAAGGGAATAGGTATTTATAGTCAAGGAGGACTGGGTAATGGTCACATGATGTGGACCAATAAGCGAGCACCACATAGCAAACTAATGTTGGGAATCACAATGGCTAGATGATGTGGCCCACTCAAATGATGCCACATGGCATTGTATGTTGGGATTCATAACAACTAGATGGCATGGACCAATTACAATGTACCACATGTCACCAATGGCCAACTCATTCCAAAGACCTATTTAAGCTCCTCTATTCAGTTTTTTTCATTTTTTTGTGAACTCCTTGTTAGGGCCAACTTACCATTACCTTCAAGTTTTTATCTGCTTTTCAAAACTTTCCATAGAAAACACATTTTATGTGAGGTATGATGGATCATAGAAGCTTGTACACGATCGATCCAAGCGATTAGGGGCATTCGGGGATTTTTGATGACCCTAGTCGCTTCGATCGGTCGTGTTTCTTGAATGTCATAGAGTGCTTTGTGAAATATTTTTTACATTAGTTTCTTTTGCTTTTTAAAGTTTCTTCCAAGATTTTAAATCTTTTTTTATGCAGGTTATGGCAAGGACAAAGAAGACAACAAGGAAGTTGTACCCTCAGGGTCAAGAGCAAAATGGCTAGAATCAAGATGACAAGGGACCTTCTCCCCAGACAAGTAATCAAGGCCTTAATTCATTAGAGAAGTCTTAAAAAAAAATGTTCCATTACCATGTTAACTCTTTGATGGAGATAAGAAAGGCTCAAAAGTTTGTGGGACTCCTGATCCCCAGACATCCTTTCATGAGAGTTATCAAGCAAGTTTTAGCTAATCTCTGTTCCATGATGAAGACCATGTCCTTCGTAAACGTGAAGTGGCAAACTCAGGCTCTTATATGCTTGCAAGAAGCTGGAGAAGACTTTGCAATTGACTTCATGAATGATGCTTACTTGTGTGTAGCTCATTGTCTCAAAATGACATTGATGGAAAAGGATTATGTGATTGTATCGAGGCTTAGATATACGATTGAAAAATCTATTGTGCCTATTGATAACCATGATCAAAATTTCTTTGATATGCTCAATATACCTCTAGCACAAGCACCTAAGTCATCAGTTGTAATTGAAGAGGTCCACCCTCAGGTCCCTCATGATCATGCAACAACAAATGTAGCAAATTGTGAGGAGGAGAGGAAAAAGCAGGGTTTGTTCTCAGAGGAAAATGTTATCTTGAACCAGATTCAGAAGTTGCAAAACACAAATAAAGAACTTCTTAAAACAGTAGATGGGTAGGTGATAGTAAATGGTGCAATGCCATGGTAGGAGGAATATGTGCTTGATACAAGACCAGAAGACAACAAAATGCTAAGAGAGTTCAATGTTGAAATATCTGATAGTGTAGTCAAAATTGCACTTAAGTATTATCTATAGGTTTTCCTTAATGTTTTCCTTAATTTGGTATTTCTTATAAAAAATTTATATTTCTTGAATTCTAGGGTCCTTCTACAACAATGTGAGGAAGCAGTTTCAAGAAAAGTTTTCATCATAGATCTTGTTGTGACTCAGTGCTTTTTGTACAAGCATGGAGATGTGAAATTCTTTCTAAAAACATTTACAAAAGAGGTAGAAAATATTACCTACCCCTACATTGAAAAGTAATTATTCATCTTCATTTTGAAATAAGTAATATTTTTTTCAATAGAGAGCTTATTTTTACATGCCACTCATTGACAAGGGCCATTGGAGTCTTATTATCATTGACTTCAATGAGTTTCAAGCACTTTTCATGAATTCTCTCCAATAACAACATGGAAACTGCAAAGTGTAAGCCTTGCCATACTAGAGAGTGATTGCAAATGCAGTAAGGTTCTTGGAAAGAAGGTTTACAATCTTGAGTTAAACTTGCCAAACTCTCCAAATGCATGGGCCATCTTGATTAAGGAGAGAGCAATAAATGCCATTATGAAACATGCAGTCTACCCTTTTGATCCAAACTCACCTCCACCACCACTACCAGATAAAAATAAGTCTGGAGAAAAGAAGAAAGGGTTTCCTTTTCACTCCCCATTGAAGCATGGGCCAAAGAATAAGAGTAGAGGTGAGGGCTCCAAAAAGGGCCACAAGCATGAGGGCTCCAAAAAGGATAGAAAAGAAGGGTGAAACAATATATTTTTTGAATATAAGATTGTAATCTAATGTGTAACCAATATATGTTGGAAGATTTATTTATGTATAAATTGTATGTAATTATGCTAGTCTTCATCTGGAAGATGGTCATTGTAACTATATTTATATGCCTTGAGTAATATAATGTTGAATTGATCCTCTTGAGAACTACGCAAAAGTGACTTCATTGCATGTTTTTAGAAAAAATTGTGTATGTGAAGAGGAAGAGGCAATGCTTCTTAGGTGTATCCATTTGATTCGGCTTAGTTTTTCCTCCTTGACCGTTAATAGAGTTAGTCGATCTCTATCCATTCTGATTTATTGAAGTTGAGAAGTTTGTAGCTAGGCGCAAAGGGGATCAAGTTTCTCATGGAAGTGGCCCCTCACTTGGAAACTACATTGGGAATTTCCCAAAGAACATTTTGTAAGTGTTCATAGAGATTATAGTCCTCAAGGGAACTTCATGACATGAATTCTAAAGGCCTTGAGTAAATGATTATATTTATTAACGATTACATAGGGGACGAATTGTGTTTTTGGACTAGAATGTGATTACAACCTTAGGTTTAAACATCCATGGAAATGTTCTATCTCAAATACGATATCTCTAGGATCAGAGGTGAAGACTAGTGATGATATAGCAAACTCTATTTTGACATATACCCTACGTGTGGCTTTGAAATGGCTAAAGAGAGTCATTGAAAAACTCAAAGCCAATTGATTTAATATTATGAATTAATGAAGAAATACATTCTCTGCAATTCGTATTTCCATTGTGTCTTTCGAAATTGCTATTTGTATATCACATTTCAAAGTTTTTTGGCTTTTTCCTTGTTAATGGAGGCATATTTCACCCATTAGTCATGTCAATATGATGCTCTACATGCTATATATGCTTTGGTAAACAAAAAAAGTTCTACTAGAGGAACCTCAGAGAACATCCAAAAAAATATTTGCATGCCCTGCTCCCATGTTTCTATGGTAGATCTTTTTTTGGCTTATCTTGGCAAAAGGAGCACATGATAAGACATGTAGGCACATGTTATGGATGTTTCAAACTTGTTATGTGTATCACAATAAAGTATAAGGAAATTCTTGGAGTGAGTATCGCAAGCGTTTGACTATAGAAAATTAACTCATATCATCCATCAACCCTATTTACATGCTCAAAATAATCCAAAACATGGTTTTGAGGACAAATAAGGCCCAATCACATAATCATTGGAGAAGCCTCTCCAAATGATCCAGAGTGTATTCTTTCACGTGTTTGTGGTTTACCCTTATTTGGACATCAAGCCATGTTTTTTTATCTAGGAATCATTAGATGAGATCAATTGCAAATGCTTACAATACAACTAAGACAATGTACAAAATCAACTAAGTTTCTAAGTTTACAACATAAGTAAACATGAAAAGTGATATGGCCCACAACATGGAGGTAGAAAAACTCAAGTTTCATTGATAATGGTCAACATTAAATTAGAACTGCCTTGTATGGATATCTCGATTAGAAATATTAGCTACTATCACCCCAACCATTCTAGCTAAGTGTATGTCATTAGGTTGTATAGTAAACCTTTTATCATGGACGAAAAATAGGTTTGAATCCTCAAGCAAGGACATCAAATATGTTTTTATTACCTCTTCTAAAAGCTTCTCTAGCTAGATTTTGAATCCTTAATCCCATAGAAATATTTATAATTCCTCTTTTACCACCGTTACAAAGGGTCTCCAAGGTATCAAAAGCTTAGGGGTGTTTTGATAGTGTGTAATATCTACAAATGCTTGGGATATCTTCTTCGTCATTATCTTGCTCTTGTTGGTGGTATTCAATATCTTTGTTGGAAATTTTTTTGTGCTCCAAGTTGTGGTGATCTATGAAGAGGTGTAAAGACCTTCTCTTCATGTTACACATGTCTTGAGAGGGTCATTCTATCTAAGAATCACCATAGTGTACTACATTAGTCTTGCACCATGAATTTGAGAAGCTATTACCTAGTGATGCATGGAGTCCTACCAAAACTCCATGAAAGAACATCATTAGATTCTCTAGTTAATCCAATAGCACCAAACCACCATACATTTTTATGGGATTGAACATTATATATAAAGTGAGAGCTAGAGTAAGTACTTTAATCATTGATTGCATGTGTCATAGCTTCATTCATGAGTTTCACATTGAACCTCTCTATTCGCCATCCCTTTATGATTTGACATGTGTCAATCTTCAATATAAACCTCAATTTGGAAATACAATCTACATAATAGCAAATCCTACATAAAATAAAAAAAGAATGAAAAACATTGTAACAATAATGAACAAACCTTGTATGAACTCGAGTCACTCTAAATTCATCAAATAACTTGGATTATCTAACAAAATTTCCCATTTTAAGCTTTGCAAAAGGTTTTTTTCACAATTCATAGCAAGTTAGCAGCATTGAACATTTTTTTTGAGTGCCTTCTTCCATAAATCAATGGTTTTCTTCTCTAGTTGAAAATCTTGAACTAGTTTGTCTCCACTTAAAAATTTGAGATCAATGCTCCAAAGTACTATGGTCATATTTATGTGTCATTGTAAAACTTAGGGAGTCTACTATAGTTTCTAAGAAAAAAATAGGTTGGTCTAGAGCAAGATTTTGTAGAGACCTTCTCATCCTCATACTTCACAATCACCTCCTTCGTAGTGGTATCAAAGCATCATCATAATATATACATTATGGGTGATGGTTTTCCTTCTTCAATCGATACATTGGATCAAGTTAACTACTCAACATGTTCTCTAAGGATTGAAGCTAATCTACAAGGTAACTACTCACCATGGTCTCTAAGGATGGAAGCTAATCTATAACGTAAATACTCACCATCCTTTCTAAGGATGGAAGCTAATTGAAAAGCTAATATGCAAGGTAACTACTCAACATGGCCTCTAAGGATGGAAGCTAATCTCAAGATATGATCTAATGCCTATGCTAAGGATGAAAGAGAACCAACAGAAGAAGAGCAAGAGCGCTTGAACACATGTTGTGGAAAGGATGCTTTGGGAAGGTGATACATTTTAAACTTAATTTTTTTCTAAATTACACACATGTGGAGCTGTAAGACTTTGGAAGAAGTGTAGAATGCACTTGAATCATGCTTCTCCTCAATCCCCAAAGCTAGAAATAATCAACTATGGATGGAGTTGACATCCATCATAAAGCAACCAAATCTAAATGTCACCAACCTTGTCACCAAGATAAAAGACATAGCTGATCAATTAGGAAGCATTGGAGAGATCATAGATGGAGACCAAATAATGAGATAAGTCATTGATGGAATCAAATGAGATGATCAATGGGAAGCATTCACCAATGCCATGGACTTATACATGGACATGCAAGTCACATATTTCAAAACACTCGTGGGCCAACTCTTCAGTCATGAATCCAAGCTTATGAAGAATGTAGATACACAAAAAGGTAATCCATCCTCTACTATATACACTAATTAAGGTCGAAGTAAAGATTCCAAAGCTAAAGGGAAGAAATATGATGAAGGTAGACAAGATGGGGGGATCTCAAAGCTTCTCACCATGTGCTATATCTAGACTTACCAATCATACCACATAGCACTACTTCAAGAACCCAAGGAACTAGAGAGGAAAAGGACACAACAAAAGAGGATATGGATCTTTTGAGATAGACTCAAAAAACACTATGGTTGCAATGGCAACAATAAATTTAACAATAAATATGAAGGAGGGTACAAATAAAGAAGAGACTACAACCATTATACTAATGATCAATCTTAAGGTCACTCTCTTTTACTCATGAACATGACTACAAAAGAAGGAAAATAAGATGAGATTTACTATATATTTATCAAGGATGTTCAAATCATATCGTAGGGAATGCAACACTACTCTTATATTCAAAATATGCCAAGAATGAGCATGAAGTTCAAACAGGAGATTACACAAGGCACCCTATGAAGAATATTGGAAATGTAAAGGGATCAAATGGTAACATGAATTTGTTGAGCAGATTTCTATAGGTACCTACCATCACCAACAATCTAATCTATCTTTGTTAGATTGTGGATAAGGGTTTGAAAATGAGCTTTGCAAGGTATGGAGCTTATTTAGAATATCCATACCAAGGATTTAAGAAGATAGAAAAACTTCAAAAGACAAGTAGTCTATTAAAATTTCAACTCCAAGACACAAAGAACACAACATTGTTAAAGTATGGTGCACAAACACTATTAGAACAAGAGATGAGGTAGAAAACATTAGCACACATTGGACAAATGACTTGAAAAAAATTAGTAGAGATCAAAGGGTACTTGGATGTCCAAATATCACAAAGCAAGAGATGATTTACAAATGTACTAGTGCATGCCAATTTGGAACATATCACAAGCCACCTTTCAAAAAGAATGGATACATACATGGAGATATCTTGGAGCTTGTCCACAGTGATGTTTTGGGACCAATCAATGAACTATCTATTTTAGGGCCAAGGTATTATGTGTCTTTCATTGAAAATTTTAGTAGATGGACTGGACTATACTTTATGATGCATAAGGATGAAGTATTTTCATATTTCAAAAAATATCTTGCACTTTTAGAGAATGAAACAAGTAAGACATTGAAAAGAATATGATCTTATGGAGGGGGATATTATTTTTCCCACAAGTTTGATTCCTTCTTGGAAGATAGAGGGATTAAAAGAGAGGCTAGAACTAGATACACACTTGATAAAAATGGTGTAATGAAAAGAAGATATAGGACCATTGTGGAAGCAACTACACCAATGATTAATGAAAAAACGTTTCCTAATTATCTTTGGATGGATGCATTATCTACTAATACTTACCTTATAAATAGGTTTCTCTCAAAGTAATTGGAATATATGACACCCTATTAGGGGAAAGATTAAGGGTGATTTATAGCCCAATGGCGAATTTTCAAGACTTTTTCAGGAAAAAATCTAATCTAAATAATGTGGTATGATAAAAAAATAGCCCAATAAACTATATAAAAGAAGGGGAAAAGTGAGTAGATTCGTCTACTCACATAAATTAGCCATAATTTTAATGATATATTTTCACCAAATATCGTGTGCATGCATGTGCATTTCTAGGATAATTTTTCTCTTCCCTCCCTCTCCCTTTTTCTCCATTTGTGGAGCTCATGTGATGGCTGCGTATCGCCATTTATCCTGCATACTATGCAATGTCGGGGTCACCTACAACAAGGAACCTCCCCATCTCATCCTCACAAAGCAAGGGAGATCTCATACAAGGGAGCTCCTCCCTCCCTATTGTGCGGGCACGAAGAGGAGGAAATATAGGAAATCAACTCTAATCTTTTAGTATTTCAGCGATTTTTATTCGTTGAGGTTGGAGTTTTCATTTGCATTGTTGCATTGGACGCAGGTTGTTTGACTCACTTGCTACCATGCATATGGGATTGAGAAGGAGGCATTCTTGTACCTTTGAGAGAGGAATCTATGCACACTATCTCAATGTCTTGCATATGGGATAAAGAGGAGCCATATATGCTCCCTCATTTTCTTATAAATTCCCAATTTAGGCTCCCTTTTGATAGTGCAAAGGTGCACAATGAGTAGAGGTTGAGAGCTTGAATTTAAAGAGGCCTAAGCTTCTATACTTTTTAGGAGAACTATCATAAAGATTCGCCATATATTTTATAATTTTTATGAAATGTATGTTGGCATTTCGCCCAGATTTATATACTCCCAAGTTAAGGAGATGTTCTTATTTTTTTCCCTACACCCTATCAAGCTCAGAATGGAAGAAGAGCAAGCTTGGATCATTGAAGTATGTTTGGATGCATGACATATGCACACATACCATCACAAATCATAGGGATGCTTGATCCCAAGGTAGAGAAACGGGTATTCATAGGCTATAGAATAACCCAAAAGGGCTATAGGCTTTACATTCCTAGAAATAAAGGATTCTTAGTGAGCCGAGATATAATATTTGATAAAAATATGCCTTGGTTTGAAGATGATTGCATGAAGATCAATTTGCCTTATGACTTGGAGGATGATTTTTTGATAGTATCAAAAACAAATCCACACACACTTCAAAAGTCAAGTGAATCAGAGGATGACCAAAACACCCCAAGAAGGGAGATCAAGATTTGGGACTCTAAAGGTAAATCCAAAGTGCAAGGATTAACAGATGTAATAGAATGATTTCAACAAACAACTAGGTCTACAAGGGAAAAGAAGAAGCATTCTATACATTGAGCTCAAGACATGAAGTCTCAAGAATCCTCAAAATATGATGAAGCCAAGACGAAGCCAAAGTGGAAGCATTTCATGGAGGAAGATATTGAGTTATTGCAGGAATACATATACTTGAAGAGTCACCATTATCTTGAGATACTATCCATCACTATCTATGTATTGTTCAAGTCTACCAACTTCACAAAGTCATTGAAGTGAACATATGGCCTCATTATCTTATCTAGTGCTTTGATCATAACTTTCAAACTCATTTAAATTTTCCTATGAGACATTTTGATCATTGGAGCTATGTGTACAAATATATGTATCAATGTCTATGAGTGTGCACATGTACTATCTGCTTCCTCAAATGTTGGGATCACACCAATGATTTCTTAAGTATATTGCTCTTTCTCTATTCACTCTAACTTCATGAAATAATTTGGATTATCTCAGTAAATTTCTTGCTTTCATCTTTGAAAATGCTTTTTGCACAATTCGTAGAAAGTTAGGAGCATTGCTTCTCTAGTTCAAACTGTGGAACTAATCTTTTTGACTCAAATATTTGAGATGAATGATCCAAAGCACTATAGTCATACTTATGTGTCATTTTCAAGATTAAGGAGTATACTATAGTTTCTAAGAAAAAAATAGATCATTCTAGAGTAGGATTTTGTAGAGACTTTCTCATCTTCATACTTTACAATCACCTCCTTCAGAGTGGTATCAATGTATCATCATATGATATAAATTATGGGTGATGGTTTTACTTCTTCAATTGATAAACTGGATCAAGTTAACTACTGAACATGGTCTTTAAAGATGGAAGCTAGCCTACAAGGTAACTATTCAGCATGGTCTCTAAGGCGGGAAGCTAATTTGCAAGCTAATGTGCAAGGTAACTTCTCAAAATGGTCTCTAAGGATGAAACCTAATCTCTAGATATGTACTTGATGCCTATGCTAAGAAGGAAAGGAAAATCAACAAAAGAAGAGCAAGAGCAATTGAAACACATGGTGTACAAAGGATGCTTTGACAAGATGATATATTCTAAACTCTATTTTTTATTTCTTAATTCCTCACATGAAGAGTTATAAGACTTCAAAAGAATCCTAGAATGCAATTGAAGCATTTCTTGTCCTCAATCCTCAAACCTAGGAAGAATCAACTATGGATGGAGTTGATATCCATCAAGAATGCAACCTAATCAAAATGTCAAAAATTTTGTCACCAAGATAAAATACATGTTGATCAATTAGGAAGCATTGGAGAGGTCATAGATGTAGAGCAAATAGTCAAAAAGTCATCAATGGAATCAAATGAGATGATAAGTTGGAAGCATTCATCAATGCCATGGACTGATACATGGACATGAAAGTAACAGATTTCAACACACTCATTGGTCAACTCTTCAGTCATGAAGCCAAGCTTATGAAAAATGGAGATACACAAAAGGTAATATATGATATGCCCTATACACTAATGAAGCTAGAAGTAAAGTATCCAAAGCTAAAGGAAAGAAAAATGATGAATAACCAAGCACCTTCCAAGCTTAGTTAGTAGGTAGAGGGACAAGTTCAAGAGGAAAAGTTAGGGAAGGTAGACAAGTTAGGGGGGGGGACCTCAAAGCTCCTCACTCTCTGCTATATGTGGAGTTATCAATCATATCACGTAGCATTGCCTCAACAAACCAAGGAACTAGAGAGGAAAAGGACACAACAAAGGAGGATATGGAGCTTCTAAGGTAGATTAAAAAAAACTATGGCTACAATGTCAATAATAACTTCAACAAGAAATGTCAAGGAGGTTGCAAAAGAAGGAGAGACTACAACCATTAAACTAATGATCCATCTTAAGAATACTCTCTTCTACTCATGAACATGACTATGAAAGAAGGTAAATATGATGAGCATGTATTATATATTGATTGTGATGTTCAAATCATGTAGTAGGGAATGTAGCAATAGTATCATATTCAAAAGAGTTGAAGAATGAGCATGAATTTGAAACAAGATATTACACTACAAGGCACCTGTGAAGAAGATTGGAAATGTGAAGACATTAAATGGCATTATGAATATGATAAGTAGATCTCTCTATGTATCAACCATCACCAAGAATCTGATAAGTGTAGGTCAAATTGTGGAGAGACGATTGTAGGTGAGTTTTACAAGGTATGGACATAATTTCAACTCCAAGACACATGAGCATAGCATTGTTAAATTATGGTGCATGAACTTTATTGGAACTAGAGATATGGCACAAAAGTTAAGCCCACATTAGAGAGAGGACTTGAAAAAAAGTAGTAGATATCAAAGGGTACTTGTACTTCCAAATATCACAAACCATCTATTTTAGGATCAAGGTATTATGTATCTTTGATTGAGGATTGTAGTAGATGGACTATACTCTATTCTATGGTGCATAAGGAAAAATTATTTTCAAGCTTTAAAAAACATCTTGCACTTGTACAAAATCAAATAGGTAAATCATTGAAGAGAATATGATCTTGTGGAGGGGGAGATAGTTTTATCCACAAGTTTGATTCCTTCTTGTAACATAGAGGAATCAAAAGAGAGGTTACAACCAAATACATGCCTAATCAAAATGGTGTAGCAAAAAGAAGAAATAAGACCATTGTGGAAGAAGCTAGGTCAATGCTTAATGAGAAATAGTTGTTGAATCTTTAAATGGTGTAGCAAAAAGAAGAAATAAGACCATTGTGGAAGAAGCTAGGTCAATGCTTAATGAGAAATAGTTGTTGAAGTAGAGATTGAAGGAGTTGTAAACACTCCATGGATGTTCTGGGTCAAGCAATTTATGGACATATTAAAAGGTTATGTGTGACAAAGAGAAAAACTAAAAGTATCTATGGTGAAGGGATGGATGCTTGAGGAGTGCATGTACTATGTAAGTGAATGCCTTGAAAGAGTTCATGAAGAAGCTCCACGTGCATGGACTAAAAATTCTTCTTCAAAATTGATAGATGAGGTATTATCAAGTGAGGGAGTTTCATTTCAATTTACATTGCAATCAAAAATGATATTTCTATTTTTATTGCATATAATAGTGAATGCATACAAGCATTCATTAATGACTATGAACAAGAACTTTGAAATATCCAAAGTAAAAGATGGAGAAACAAAAGACATAGATGCAATCTCAATAGTAATGAGAATACAAATATGTCTTCTTTTGTGGATTGGCTATATACTTGTATGCAACAAGTCAATGCAAATAATGAATGAATCAAAGGTATTGTTTTTCTAATAATATTTTATTATTGCACAAATATGTATAGTTGTTTCCCTTCTAATATTTTTAAGAATTATTACAGGCCCAAATTTTTACTAATATGTGGGCTTATGGATAACATATAAAAATCAAAGTTTCTTTGTGTAAGACAGAGGATTCTAGCATTGTTTCTTCTTTCAAGAAATTATCATGTGCTAGTTCAAAATATATAAACCTTATAGATAATGAACTTGGCTACATACAAATCGTTGTTCGCATCTACGAAATATCATTTCATATCTTGACACAGGTAAAAATATTATATTTTTTATGATATACTTTATTATTCTTTTAAGCACATAGATCATTTTGAAGGTTGATTGGTTTGGAGCATACTATAAAGTTAATAATTCCACATTCAAAAGGGAATTATGAGGGTTTTGGGTACTTGACTCTTCAAAAATAATGCAATTAACAAGAGAATCATTTATTCTTCTTGGGCATATTGAACAAGCATCCTTTTATAAAAAGCTTGATGCTCATCCTTGGCGGCACAACATTCATGTTCAACCTAGAGGTCGGCCACCGTTTGACAACTCTATTTTTAGAGAGATCAAAGAAAGG
Source organism: Ceratopteris richardii (assembly GCA_020310875.1). NCBI lineage: Eukaryota > Viridiplantae > Streptophyta > Polypodiopsida > Polypodiales > Pteridaceae > Ceratopteris > Ceratopteris richardii. The sequence continues at coordinate 160,033,082 of CM035411.1, read as the reverse complement.
CATGTTGACGATTCATCATAAAATGTAGATTTAATGGCATCTCAAAGAGAAATTAGAATCATTCTACACTAAAATAATAATAATCTACTTGAAAAAAATGATAATACTCTACATGTTGATTCTATAGATGATATTATTCCATCCATCAGCAAATGATGTCATTTCTGGGAACACATATTTAACAATAGAAGAAACAATAGAAATCAATAAAGATAATGAATATGAGACTATATTGATTTCTTATCAAAATGATGACCATATTGAAAAAACATGACTAGATGAGACTATAGTTTCTCTGCTATTAATTTGGAATATGAAATTAATCCAACCATAGAAATGAAATATATTCTTCTGTGTTAGATCATTATGCTCGGGGGTATGCCTAAACTTTTTTATATAGCTTTATTTGCAAGGAAATAAATTTAGTTTAGTCCAAAGAGCTCTATAGCTTTCTAAATCAAGTTAACAATCATTAACTTGAATCATTTGGAGGGGTATTAGTTAGTAGATTCACTTTATTCAAATGGAATACAAGGTGAATACCATCACAGAGATGAACATGTTCTTTGAAAATCGAACATGAAGCTTTGGCATATGCCTACAATTTTGTATATAAATCTATTTCCCAAGACAAAAATATCTCCCATGTATGTATGCATGTGTGTGATATATGTCTATGTATATGGATATGAATGTATTATATGTAAGTATTCATGTATTGGTATTCATATTTGTAATTATGTGTATTATATGTATGTATGTGTTAGTATGCACACCTGTGTGTTTCATGTGTATGTATGTGTATGTATGTGTGTGTATGTGTGTGATATATGTCTACGTATATGAATGTGAGTGTGCTATATGTATGTGTATGCATGCACACACACACACACACACATATATATATATATATATATATATATATATATATATATATATATATATATATATATATATATATATATATATATATATACATATACATATATATACACACAC
>CM035411.1:159529583-160027083 GCA_020310875.1 Ceratopteris richardii | reverse complement strand
GAAAAGTAATGAAGAAGAAAATTGAGTAGAATTCTGCGCGTCGATCTTCTCTCTCATTCTCCTTCTGTGCTTAATCTTTTGAAGAATCTTTCTGCACGTATCTAAGTCCATAGCTAATCTATCTATGGCTAGAATTTGAGAGTTTAATTCCAATCAGGTTGTGAGAATTTTGCTTAGGAACATTCATATGTGAAAATGTTATAAGAGTCGAGAAATCTGGCGCACATTTCATCTTCAAAGAAATGGTCAGTGCTCAGTCCACAGTGTAAAGTTTTACACAAATGAGAGCTTAAAATTTAAGTTGGAAGGTAAGCCATCTATGGCTAGAAGATCTTGATCAAACGGGTTCAGAGTTGGGAGAACCAATGCTAAGAAGTTGCAGGTGTCAAAGTCGCCATTGCAGAGAAGCACTTTCAGACATAGGTAAAGTGTTTCACACATTTCTCAGAGTGTACTTAATCTTTTCGAGAGATTTAACTTGGCAAAGTTGCACAACCTTAAGGCGAAGTGTTGTGCAAAGTTTTATAAAAAACTTTACAGGATTGATTAGTCAATGAGTGACTAATCTACAGCAGACTTTTCAGAGAAGTTGAATTTTTCAGAACTTTCAATATTTCTGATAATTTGGTGAATGATCTCTAAGCTTGGTGGAGTCTAAGGTTAACCTTGATATAGAGGTGATCTAACTTCAAGGTTAATTTGTTCTTTTGGAGATTAACACTCTCCATCAGTGGTATCAGAGCAGGTTGTGTCAAAATTAAAGTGAAGGAGACTCCGACTATTGCAGAAATACAAAACTTTACATTTCGAAGGTGCAAAAGGTCAAAGTGTGAAGAAAGATTAAAGGAAGACATACAAAGAGTATCAAAAGGATCAGAAGGAGCAACATTCGAAGTAAAGGTACATTCATTATCTGTAAAGGTTAAAGATTTGAAGCTACAGGTGAAGTAAAGATGGGAGATAGTCTCCAAATTGAGAAGCTGGATAGAGAGAACTATCCTGCTTGGTCTATGAGGATGGAAGCTCACCTTATGAGCAAAGATTTGATAGGATATATCACAGGAGATGAAGAAAAGCCAGAATTCAGAGATCCTAGTGTTCCAACTAGGGAGGAGCTTGCAGATTTGAAGAATTGGATGAAGAAGGATGCTCAAGCAAGAAGCATCATCTACATGGCAGTCAATGACTATTTGCTTCCTCACATTAGAGGACTTGAAAGTGCTTGTGACATTTGGAATGCTTTGGAAGAGCATTTCCAAAATACAACCAAATCAAGGAAGGCTTCACTATGGGCAGAGTTTACTACCTTCAAGAAGAAGGCCTCACAATCAATTTCTGATTATGTGACAAAGATGAAGGACATTGCAGATTCTTTAGGTGCAGTTGATGAAGATATTGAAGAAGACAAATTGGTAAGACAAATACTCACAGGACTAAGAGGAGATGAGAAATGGAAGCCTTTCATTTTATCTACAGAACTTTCATTAGATCACTTTACTCCTGATTTGAATCAATTGTTAGGTCATATGCTAACTTTTGAGAATGATATCAAAGGAGATGTTGATAAGAGTGCAGGTCATGCAATGTATTCTAAAGACAAGAAGAAAGCCAACAAAGGAAAGCAACAATCAGGTGAAGAAGAAGGTACATCAAACCAAGCAAACTTCATAAGAGGAAGAGGAAATGGCAGAAGTAGAGGAAGAGGCAGAAACAACAAAGATAATGCAAGAGCTTGTTGGATATGTGGTAAGACCAATCATCTATCTCATGATTGTTGGCACAATAATCAAAACAATGGTAATTATCAGAACTTTAATCAAAGAGCAAGAGGTGGTAGATTTCAGAGAGGAAATTTCAGAGGTAGAGATGGTAGGAATTCTTTTGGAAGAGGTGGTGGAAGAAGCTTCCAAAGTCAATCCTATAATAACACCTACTACAACTATGCATCAGATCAGAAGGAGGATTCAACTCTCATTATGAATACATGTGAAACCTCACATGAGGACATGAGAGTGTTTTATATTGATTCAGGATGTAGTAATCATTTGAGTGGAAATATTGCTTTGATGACTGACCTAGATCACAATGCAATTAATCATACAGTGCAGACAGGTGATAATACAAAGCATAAGGTAAAGTCAATTGGTTCAGTCAAAGCTAAGGATGGGAGCACTCTTCTGAGTAAGGTACTTTATGTTCCCACAATTCCAAAGAATTTGATTAGTGTAGGTCAAATTGTGGAAAAAGGTTATGAGGTAAGGTTTACCAATGATGGAGTTTATGTGGAAGACCCTAGTCAAGGGTATAAACAAGTTATTGCAGGAAAGAAAGAAGGAAGGCTTTTCACATTGAAGGTACAAGGAAATGTTGGACATGCTATGTTCACATATGGAGAGCAGAAGGTGTCAGAATTGGATCTTTGGCACAAAAGACTTGGACACTTTAATGAAAGAGGTATCAAAGAAATGATTAACAATGATTTAGTGCTTGGAATGCCTAACATTGCAGGTCAACACATGACATACAGATGTGAGGCATGTCAATTAGGTAAGGCTCATAAGCAGTCCTATTCTAAGCATGGATTTATGTATTCAGAAAGACTTGAATTGGTGCATACAGATGTGTGGGGTCCTTCAAAGGACTTTAGTATAAATGGTTCAAGATATTATGTCATATATGTTGATGATGCTACCAGGTGGATCACAATTTATGTGATTAAGGAAAAATCAGAAGTGTTTAATACATTTAAACACTATCATGCATATGCAGAAAGGATTACAGGACAAAAATTGAAGAGACTAAGGTCAGATGGAGGGGGAGAGTATTTTTCAAATGAGTTCAATGATTATTTGTGGAATGCAGGTATAAAGAGAGAAGTTACTTGTAGGTACTCTCCTCAACAAAATGGGGTAGCAGAAAGAAGAAATAGGACTCTTGTTGAATTTGCAAGGTCCATGATGAAAGAGAAGAATTGCCCAAATTATTTGTGGGCTGAGGCTGTTAATACAGCTACATATTTGGTCAATAGATTGCCTTGTAAAGCTTTGCAGGGCATGACACCATATGAAGCTTGGTGGGGTAAGAAACCTACCTTGGATCATTGCAAAATATTTGGATGCTTGGCATATGCATATGTGCCATCTCAATTGAGGCATAAGTTGGAGCCTAAGGCAGAGAAGTATGTATTCATTGGTTATGATGATAAGCAAATGGGATACAGGTTGTGGAGTCCATCCACAAAGCAATTTATTGTATCCAAGGATGTTACATTTGATGAGCAAGGTACTTGGTATGCAGGTAAATATAATGTACATGCAGATGATGAAGAAGTAGTGGAACAAAGGAAAGGTAAAGCAAAGATTCAATTACTTGATGAAAGTGAGAGTAATGAAGTGCAGATTGAAGTTGAAGAAAGGCCAAGGTTTGATCCAGAATGTGATGAACCAGAGACCTCAAGAAGTGCAGAAGTTAGGAGATCATCTAGGCACAAATGGCAACCTACAAGGTATAGCTATGACACTTCATTCTTGACTACTAAAGATTATGCTTATTTGGTAAAAGCAGATGAAGACCCTTCTACATATGAAGAAGCCAAAGGGAAGAAGAATTGGGAAGATGCTATGCAAGAGGAGTATGATGCATTGATAGAGAATCAAACATGGGATTTGGTTCCTAAACCTAATAGTCAAAAGATTATTGGATGTAAGTGGGTTTACAAAACAAAGAGATTTGCAGATGGAAGTGTGTCTAGGTACAAAGCTAGACTTGTTGTGAAAGGGTATGCACAGACATATGGAGTGGACTATGATGAGACCTATAGTCCTGTGGCAAAGATGACAATCATCAGGACACTCATTGCAATTGCTGCTTGTAAAGGTTGGAAGTTGTCTCAATTAGATGTTAAAAATGCTTTCTTGAATGGTTACATTTCAGATGAAGTCTACATGGAGCAACCAGATGGGTTCAAAGATCAAGTGAGTCCAAATTATGTATGTAAGCTCAAGAGAGCTTTGTATGGGTTGAAGCAAGCCCCAAGGGCTTGGAATTATAGGCTTGTAAAATTCTTGAATGATCTTGGTTTTCAAGCATCAAAGGCAGATAGTAGCTTGCTAGTCAAAGCAAGTGAAGATGGGTTCATTTATGTGTGTATTTATGTTGATGACATAATACTTACAGGAACAGATGATAAGGGGATACAAATGATCAAAAAGCAGATGGAGAAAGAGTTCAAAATCAGTGATTTGGGGAACCTATCATTCTTCTTGGGAATGGAGATCTCTTATACTCAACATGGAGTATATGTGACCCAAGAAAGGTATCTTAAAAATTTGCTAACCAAGTTTAAAATGGAAGATTGCAGGGTTGCACCTACACCTTTGGAAGTGAACCATAAATTGTCTAGGTTTGGAGGAGAAGAGTTCAGAGATATGAAACTCTATCAAAGTTTGGTTGGTAGCTTGATTTATGCTACATTGACAAGGCCTGACTTATCATATGCAGTTGGTGTGCTTTCACAATTCATGCATTGTCCTAGAAAGAAACATTGGATTGCAGGACAAAGAGTACTTAGGTACATCAAGGGTACACTCAAAGAAGGGTTGTACTATGGGTTTACTTCAGATACAAGAATTAAGATATATAGTGATGCAGATTGGGCAGGTAATGTTGATGATAGAAGATCAACACATGGATACTTGTGCTATGTAGGAGACAAATTGATTTCATGGTGTTCTAAGAAGCAACATACAGTTGCTTTGTCATCCACAGAGGCAGAATATAAAGGTATGGTGGAAGCTGCAAAAGAGGTAATATGGCTAAAGACACTTTTGAAAGTTTTTGATGTGATTCAGAGTACTCCTATTATTTGTGGAGACAATATGAGTTCATTATACTTGGCAGCTAATCCTGTATTTCATGCTAGAACTAAGCATATTGAAATACAGTATCATTTTCTGAGAGAGAAGGTCATTGAGAAGGAAATTGAAGTCATACACACTCCTACAAAAGATCAACTTGCAGATATGATGACTAAAAGTTTGGATGGACCTAAATTGCAGAGGTTTAAAGATATGGCAGGAATAAAGAAGATACAGGTAATCACAATTGAAGATTGAGGGGGAGCTGTTGGAGCAGAACAATCATCAATAGTGATTCTATGAAGATCAAAGTGAGAAGACATATGGAAGAATGAAGATTACTTTCAGAGGAAGAAAATGGAATCAGAAATGTTTCTTTTGTATATTACTCTTGTAAATAGTTCAATGTATTTTGAAAAAGGATGACGAGTTAGACTCGTATATATATCTACAGATACATATTCATAAATATAGAGAGAGTGATATAGATCAGATAGAGAAGAATAGGTGAAGAAGTGATGAACATTGTATGTATCATCAACCATATGTGTGAAAAGTAATGAAGAAGAAAATTGAGTAGAATTCTGCGCGTCGATCTTCTCTCTCATTCTCCTTCTGTGCTTAATCTTTTGAAGAATCTTTCTGCACGTATCTAAGTCCATAGCTAATCTATCTATGGCTAGAATTTGAGAGTTTAATTCCAATCAGGTTGTGAGAATTTTGCTTAGGAACATTCATATGTGAAAATGTTATAAGAGTCGAGAAATCTGGCGCACATTTCATCTTCAAAGAAATGGTCAGTGCTCAGTCCACAGTGTAAAGTTTTACACAAATGAGAGCTTAAAATTTAAGTTGGAAGGTAAGCCATCTATGGTTAGAAGATCTTGATCAAACGGGTTCAGAGTTGGGAGAACCAATGCTAAGAAGTTGCAGGTGTCAAAGTCGCCATTGCAGAGAAGCACTTTCAGACATAGGTAAAGTGTTTCACACATTTCTCAGAGTGTACTTAATCTTTTTGAGAGATTTAACTTGGCAAAGTTGCGCAACCTTAAGGCGAAGTGTTGTGCAAAGTTTTATCAAAAACTTTACAGGATTGATTAGTCAATGAGTGACTAATCTACAGCAGACTTTTCAGAGAAGTTGAATTTTTCAGAACTTTCAATATTTCTGATAATTTGGTGAATGATCTCTAAGCTTGGTGGAGTCTAAGGTTAACCTTGATATAGAGGTGATCTAACTTCAAGGTTAATTTGTTCTTTTGGAGATTAACACTCTCCATCATAGATTACCTCTATTCCCAAGAAGTACTTTAGTGTTCCAAGATCAGATATATTGAACTCCTTCCCTAGCTTTGATTTGATATCTTTAATACCTGCAATGTCACTTCCTGTGATGATCAAATTGTCCACATAGATGCATATGTATACCGTCTTGTCTCCTTGCTTCTTCATGTAAAGTGATGGATCTGCAACACTTTCTTTGTATCCACAACTTGATAAATAATCCACTAACCTCTGATTCCAGGCCCTTGGGGCTTGCTTTAGTCCATATAGTGCTTTCCTTAGCTTGCAAACATGATTTGGGTACCTCATACTAGCAAATCCTTGAGGTTGGCTCATGTAGACTACTTCTTCAAGCTCTCCATTGAGGAAGGCATTCTTCACATCCAACTGATATAAGCTCCATTTCCTTGATGTGGCAACTGCAATCAAAGTCCTAATTGTTGGCATCTTGGCTACGGGGCTGAAAGTTTCATCATAATCTATCCCGTAGCTTTGGGAGAAGCCTTTCGCCACCAACCTTGCTTTGTACCTAGCAATGGAACCATCTGAATTTCTTTTAATTTTGTAAACCCACTTATTACCTATCACCTTCATGCCTTCTTGAGCTGGTACCAAGCTCCAAGTATGGTTCTCATCAAGTGCTTTGAGCTCTTCCTTCATTGCCTCTTGCCATTCCTTGCAATCCTTAGCTTCTTCATAACTAGTTGGTTCTTTGTCCTTGATTACCTGAGTCATGTATGCATAATGCTTTGCAATGAAATTATCATATGTTAACCTTTGTACTGGATATCTTACTCTTGAAGACCTTCTTTCACTTCCTTTAGGTATGGTTGCCATCTTCTTTCTTTGTTTGGCCACTCCTGGGGTTTGAACTTCTTCTATCTCTTCATCTTCCAACATGCTCTCGTCCACATAGCTTCCTTCTTCAACTGAAATCTTCTCTTTGCCTTCGACTTTGCTTTCTTCAGAGCTGGTCTCTCTTTCCCTAAGCCTTCCACTCCATGGTGAGGGTGTCCTTGTGTTGCATGAGTTGCTTGGACCACTCAAATCCATTCTTTCTTGAACTCTATCATCATTCTTCAAATCTGTCTCACCTATGTCTTCAACCTGCAATGGACTTGTGCATGCATACCAAGGCTTCAACTCATCAAAGACAACATCCCTACTTACCTTCAGCTCCTTGGTGATGGGATTATAGCATTTATACCCCTTTTGTTCCATAGAATATCCCAAAAAATACACCTTTCAGATTTGGCATCTAACTTTGACCTCAACTCTTGAGGTACATGTACATAGCATATACAACCAAAGATTCTAAGATGTGAAATGCAAGGTTTTCTTCCACTCCATGCTTCCTCAGGGGTTAGATGATGTATACCTGATGTAGGACATCTATTCATGATGTATGTGGCTGTATATGTAGCCTCTCCCCAATAACAATGCGACATATTCATTTCGTTGAGCATACACCTTGCTACCTCTGCTATGTGTCTGTTCTTTCTCTCTGCTACCCCATTTTGTTGAGGGGTATACCTGCATGTAAATTGTCTTTTGATGCCATTGACCTACAAAAATTCAGAAAATTCATGGGAGAAGTACTCTCCCCCTCCATCGGATCTCAAAGTTTTGATAAACTTGCCAGATTCCTTCTCCACATGTGCTTTGAATTTCTTGAAGTAGTGGAACACATCTGATTTGTTTCTAATGCAATACAACCACACTTTTCTTGAAAAGTCATCAATGAAGGTTACAAAATACCTGTTTCCAGCAAGGGATGCTTCTCTTGTTGGACCCCAAACATCCGTGTGAATGAGGTCTAAAACATTTGCACTTAAATAGGTACTCTTCTTGAAGGGCAGCCTTGATTGTTTTCCTTGTTGGCAAGCTACAAAAATTTCATGCAACATTTTAGATGTAAAATTTGGTAGGCCTCTTACCAAGCTCCTCCTTTGTATGTCCTTGAGCTTTTGTAGGTTGATGTGACCTATTCATTTATGCCATAGATCCAAATCTGCTATCCTCTTGTCTCCATATGTGACATACATTGAATGGTGTGGCTGATTTATGTCCATTGTGAACATTCTCCCTTGCTTTTTTCCTTTTGCTATGAGCTTGAAACCTGCCCTTGGATCCTCAAAAAAACATCCTCTTTCATTGAACCTAACTTGATAGCCTTTTTCTACCATTTGGCCTACCGAAATCAAGTTTTTGATAATAGTAGGGACATGTAATACCTCTGATAAGCACTTTGCTCTTTGATTTCCTTCCAAACTGATATCTCCCACATGTTGAATGATATGCTCTGAGTTATCACCTGTTTCCACATGCCCTTGATGCTTTGGGACCTGCAAATTACTAAAAAAATCCTTTCGACATGACATATGATTGCTACATCCACTGTCTACATACCATACATCTTCACTAGCTTGAGTTGTATCTTCACCATACCTCATGGCAAGTAAATAATCATTCCCTTGGCTGGATGATGTGTTTGCATAATTACCTTGCCCTCTATAATTGTTGTTGTTGCTTTGATTCCCTTGTCTTTGAGCTCTATGATAGCATTCATTTGCAAAATGACCGGGCTTACCACATACAAAGCATCCATTTGAAGTGGCTTGTCCTCTTCCACCAAATCTTCCACCTCTTCCTCTATTTGTGGCTCTTCCACCTCTTTGACCTGCATTTTCTTGTTGTACTTGACCTCCTTGGTTGCTTTGATATCTTCCTCTTCCTCTTGTAGCACCTCGGTTGTGTCTTCCTCTTCCTCTACCTGCATACAACAATTGCCCTTGGCTATCCTTGGCATTATGACCACCAAGGTTCATCTCCTTTGTCACCATGAGAGTGATTGGTTGATCAAAATCAGGAAGAGAGTCCCTTACATACACTGAAGTTGTGAAAGCCCTCCATTTTTCATCATCCCTAAGTCCATTTAGGGTGTGAGCGACAAGATCGTCATCATCTAGGGCACAACCGATTGACCCTAGTGCATCTGCAAGCTCTTTAACCTTTAATATGTAATCATTAGCACCTTGAGAGGGGCTTTTCCTAAGATTATTTAGCTCATTCTTGAGCTGAATTTTTCTAGCTTTTGTGGAGGTTGAATACAATCTCTCCAAGCACTCCCACACCTTCTTCGATGTATCCAAATCTTGAATATGCCCTACCATAGAGTTGCTAATATGCTGAGATAAAATGAAAATGACCCTTTTGTCCCTTTCATCCCACTCTCTTACTGCTCTTCTCTGGTCATTGGTTGGATTTACCTCATCTATGTAGGGTTTTGGCTCTCCACCACTCACAAGTCCCCACAAACCTTTCCCCATCAAAAAATTGCTTATTCTAAATCGCCACGGTTGGTAGTTTCCTTTTTCGAGCTTCTCAATCTGAGCATTGAGATCAGCCATGGTGCCTCCTAACTCTTTTGAACCTCCCCATTGATGCAATGAAGTTGAAAAGGATGGCTTTTACCTCAAAAAATAGAGCTACTCCTCTTGATGAAGCTTCGTCTTTGATTTGATGATGTATTTGCTTCCCCTTGTTGTTGACGTGCCCGTTCTTTGCTTCCTTCCTTCAAACTTTGATGAAGTCTTTACTTCACTTCAGAAGCTCCTTCTTCTCTCTTTGATACTCCACTTATAGCTCTGATACCAATGTTGGAGGATAAACACTCCTATGTGCACAACAAAAGCAAATGAACCCTCCTAGGATCCTGAAATTTTTCAGACATAGGTTCTGTATTTTCTGAGTTTCTCTGAGTATATGCAGAGAATGAAAATGAAAATTTTCAGGCATAAACTAGACTTTAAGACCTTCAAATGAGAGTAAAATCACTCCATTTGGATACTGGATGATGCCTCAACCAGCTGCAACAAAACAGATAACTTGATCTCTTCACAGAGTATGAGCTAACTAGACAGACACTGTTCTGGACATTTCTCTCCACATGTGCAGGCACTGAACCTGAGACTTATACCAGACAAAGTAGAGTTTATAAGCTTTACAACAAGACAAAAATCATTGCAAATGGATTCCGGATGAAGGAGAAACAACAATTACAAGACCGGGGGGTCTGCCAAAAACATCTAGATAGATAGAGTGTGTAAAAGTGAAATTTCTGCAAAATATGCAGAGAACAGCTAGTAGGGGGTGTGCTTAAGCAAAGGGGCAGCTTGGGCACGTATTTCCACGACTCTAAGTCATAATACAACTCATTAGAGGTTTTAAAGACCACATACTAACCTCTTTAACCAATCAAAAGCATATACATGTCAAAAGTGAGGTCCAATCACATCAAGAGGTGAGCTAAATCTTCTCTAATCAACTTCTTTCCATTATGGGCATAATTGGATGCCTCCAACTCGTGGAAATCAGCCTCCTTTGATTGTGGATGATGTGGAAGGTTCAATTTGGGGCATGTTCCCACACTCTTGAGCTTGAAAAACTTTCAACATGTCTATATGTATATGTTTATGTGTGTGTGTGTGTGTGTCTATGTGCATATTTACATATGTGTGTGTATGTACATGTGTGTGTATGTGTATGTGTATGTGTGTGTATGCATGTGTTGGTATGTGTGTATGTGTGCATTTGCGTATGTGAGTGTATGTGTGTGTATATGTGTATGTATGTGTCTCTTATGTTTGTGTATGCATATGTGTGTATGTGTTTGTATGCATGTGTGTATATGTACCTTTGTGTGCATCCTTCTCTCTATGTATAGGTATGTGTGCATCCTTCTCTCTCTCACACGGGTATGCACCCTCTCTATCTCTCTACCTCACTCTCTTTCTCTTTATCTCTCTCTTTCTCTTTCCCTCTCTCTCTCTCTCTCTACTTCTTGTCTAATCTCGACACAAATGTTCTAGGATAATTCCAATTTTTTCTTGTATGTGCACAATGTCGCTTATGCAATGCCCCAACAATGTAGGTTGTTTGCCAGTGTTGCTCAGATCATCGCTACATTATGATGCTAGTAGTGATGCTATTAAAGTATCATCGCATTAGCAATGCTAGATGTTTCTTATGTGGGGCCTTTTTTCTGAAGCATCACATAACAAAAGTTTTTTTTTCAAGTTGGGGGCATCGCTATGCCCCACTATTCCTTATTGTGTTTCCCAAATAGATGGATCAATGACAAGGAATATATCACAACCCCCAAGGTTTGAAAACCCTAATTATCTTACTTATGTATGCAAGCTTAAGAAAGCACTAAATGGTTTAAAACAAGCTCCTAGAGCTTGAAACTACAAATTGCTAACCTTTTTAGAAGATCAAAGATTCAAATCAAGTAAGGAAGACCCTTGATGGTTCATCAAAATCTGATAATAAGTTATTTGTCTGTGTGTTTATTTAGATGCCATAACTATGAAAGGTGATAATCTGATTGGGATAGAAAGAATCAAGAAGCATATGTATGTGGAATTGAAGATCAATGGTCTTGAAGAACTCACATTTTTCTTAGGGATGCATGAAATCTATATAGATCATGGCGTCTACTTCACTCAAAGAAGGTATATTGAGGATCTACTCTTGAAGTTCAAGATGGAGAATGCAAAACTTGCAAGAACACCTATGAAGGTAAATCACAAACTCAGTGTTTATAAAGGTGAATACATTGAAAATATAAGGGAATATCAAAGCCTTTAGGCTTCTAATACATACTACACATACAACAAGAGACATTTCTTATAGCATTGGAGTGCTTAGTCAATTTATGCACTCTCCAAGGAATCCACATATGGATGTAGCTGAAAAGGTGCTTAAATATCAAAAGAGTACAACCAATGAAGTCATATTCTATTCCTACACATCCACTTTGTCTCAAACTTTATTCAGATGCAGATTGGGCAAGACTTAAGGATGACAAAAGAAGTACATCAGGTTTCCTGGCATTTGTAGGATCAAATCTTGTTTCTTCGAGCTCCAAGAAACAACCTGTAGTAGCACTTTTCTCAATTGAGTTTGAATATAGAGGCTTCAGAATAGCCACACAAGAAGCTATATGGTTTAAAGAGCTATATTCAAACTTGGGGCTTATGAATTCCAAACCTCAGATATTTGGAGACAATATAAGCTCAATGCATTTAGCAGAAAACCTTGTATATCATGCAAGGACACGTAGAGATTCATTACCATTTTGTTAGAGATAAAAGTATTTCAAAGAAGATTGATGTTTCATTTGTTCCAACAAATATGCAAGTGGCAGATATGATGACCAAGGTTGTAGATGAAGTGAAGATTTTTAGGTTCAGAGCAATTGCAAGAATTCAACTCATCCAAGATTGAAGACTCAAGCATGATTAAGCTTGAGATGGGAGTTGTAAAACAACAAGCTCATACTATGATTGAAGGAAAAATCTTATCTAATCTATTGGAGAAATCCCTAGTCTTTGTTCCAATGTTCTCATGGAAAGTTACTCGCAAAAGAGATTACAATAAGAACACCCAAAATAAGTGCACAAGTGATAGACTTCCATGAACAATTCAAAGAGATAGAAGTGTATCTAGACCATAGAAAGGAAGTTCTTAGAGTACCGAAACTTTGAGTGGAGGGGGCACATAAAACAAGATGAGGAAACAAAAGATAAGATATCTCAAGATTTTTGCTCAATTTAGTAGACCATATCTATATTGGGAGCTCCAATTCAACGACATAATTCTAGGGGTGCGTTTATGTGATGAATGCGAATCATGGGCTAGATCTCGCTCATCATTCAGCGAGTTTCTTATCCATGGATCAGCATGGGGGATGTCAAATTTCACCTTAGACATGAAGGAGGAGAACGATTCAGCCAAGGCGTGGTTCTATGTTTGTCGGTTCTCATATCTCAATTCATGTGTTGTTTCCCTTTGATAGTTAATGAAAGTGTCTATAAATGAGTCTCATCCTCCAACTTCAAAAGTATATACTCAGTCATTTGGTAACCAACGAGATCTCTGTAATACAGAGGTTTGATTCTCCTTGACATTACAGAAGTTTGGGCTTAAAGAGAAATGTTCCAATGACATGATAATGAAGCTCTCATACTCTACCAGAACCTTAAGAAGGACATTTCGTGATTCATCGTAATTAGTCACCACCATCGTCACTGTGAGCATGGAACACAGGGTCTTGCGTGCGCATCCTCGGATTAGCGATTGAAGCCATGATATTACCCACCAGCTTTAAGGAGAAGAAGGCGCTTCTGGTTCACATGATTGCATTGACTGTTGTGAACTTTCATGCATAAGACGCGACAGAAAGGATTGCGCGGGCGCATTCGTTCCGTGCAAAAAGCGGCATCCGCATGAAGGCTATTCATGAATGAACTACAGAGAGAGCATCCGACGATTCTGAAACGAAAGCCAAGTAATATGGTGATTGATCTTGCTTTCGCTTTTTCTTCAGCTTTTGCTTTCTTTTTTTTTTCTCCCTAGCTGCTGAGACTGCTTTACTGAAAAGGACAAACGAAAAACTGAAATTCGACGACGCATCAAATATCCTGTTCGTGGGTTCTATAGTCTATATATCCTTCGGTGTCTAGCTAAAGGAGTGGCTGTGGTGGTTTCTTTGCTTGAAAAGCCTGTTTAAGAAAAAGACCATGCGTGATATTACAGTCACATTTCCAGAATCCTTTGACGCACGCGTAGGCGAGAAGGACAGCTACTATTGGCAATAATTCACACAGATCTTCGATGTTCCTGTGTCGCTCTAACTTCTCCTCCATAATTATCTGGTATCAGTTCAACATGGCTTCTCAACCGTCTTTGGAGTACATCCAGCGCCTTCAGTTCAACATGGCTTCTCAACCGTCTTTGGAGCACATCCAGCGCCTTGGACCACAAAGGAACGAAACCTATGCACAGTGTGGTGTAACTGAAAATCCTGCCAAATAAGCACCTCAATCTTCATCAAACTAGAGGATAACGTCTGCGGAATCTTTCAGCCTTGTAAAGTCTATCTCAAGTACTTCTTGGTGACTATGGTTGTTATTCTTTGCACATCAACAAGAGGGATAATAGTCCATGCACTTTGGCTTACTAGTTGGACTTGTTGCCTTTAGTGTGGCGGCGAGGGTTCCATGCACTACCATTGGGGATGTCGTTTCTTCTCATGGCGAGGATGATTATTGGCTTGTCTATTGTGGCCTTCACGCGCTCGGCCTTCAGGCATGTGGCCTTTGGGCCCACTATTGACATCGCTATCGTGAAGGTGCTCAGCTGGTCAAATCAACTCCAACTGGCAGTATTCCAAATGATGACGCATGTGGGGTGCTTCAGGTGAGCTCAAGTGACCGATAGAAGCTCAACCTCAAGCCCTATCAATTGCATACTTTGATTACACATTGTTAATATGATGCAACAGAAAATGTAATTGCCATTCATTAAAGAAACTTGTGC
The DNA here is from genome assembly GCA_020310875.1 of Ceratopteris richardii. NCBI lineage: Eukaryota > Viridiplantae > Streptophyta > Polypodiopsida > Polypodiales > Pteridaceae > Ceratopteris > Ceratopteris richardii. The sequence continues at coordinate 160,012,559 of CM035411.1, read as the reverse complement.
CCTCACTCACATACATAGCATGTGCTTATACATAAGTACTTTTCATCATTCAATGTGCATAGGTAAAGCTCAAAACATGTCTTGATGCAAGGTCACATAGTAACACCCTACAATGCATATTTATGTGCATCTTTTCAAATATTCATGATGCATATGAAGGTAAATGATTATCGTAGATGAAGTTTAAAAGAAAAAATAAAATTTGAAACTGTTTTCATGCTTACAAGTGGAAATACGTAGAATTTCTTTTTCTCCACTTGATAGGTCCATCGTGAGCCTTCCCACCAACTCCAAGTTATTGTCCAACTCATGAGACTTGCCAAGTTATCGTGGAATATTTCGCATCGGGTTCTAGTATCATCAAGGTGCTCGATTGGGCAGATCAACTCCAACTGCTGGTGTTTGAAATAAGATGCACGCAGGGTGCTTCACACAAGCTCAAGTCATAGATAGAAGCTTAGGAGAAGAGATTAGAACACTTTTAAAAACCTTATCATATTCTCATTTGCTTTGGAAATCCCCTTCACAATGTATAAAGAACATCTTTTCACATTATCTTCATCCTTTGAAATTCATCATAGATTCACAAAGATCGATAGATTTTTCCAATCAATGCTATGTTAACTTTTTAATCAGAGATTAAGAGTCATAATACTTTCTGTACTATAATCACTTGACATAAAAACTCAATATGTCTACACTTAAGGTAATCACTTCAACATTTAGAACCAAACGCCATGCGCAAATGCAACATCTCTTTACTGAAGAAGAATCGTGAACTTATCATGCACATTGTTCTCAAAGAATTGTTAAGTGCAATCGTGAACTAATCATGTGCACAATTCTCAAAGAACTATATTGCACTAAGTCTAAATAAAGACTCAATTATGGAAAAGAATTTCATTTGAATGTAGACATAAAAAAGATTTGAACTCTATCCAATAGTTATAAAAAATATTATTTTATTACTACAAGGAAAAGGGCATGTAGCCACGGCTGACGCAACACAATTTTGTCACTTCATAGTTGCAAATTTTATCACATCTAGCATCGACCGTGCACCCTCCTTTAAATGACACCGATATCAATGCTATTTTCAAGTCCCCTGATGATGATAACTAAAGTGTTACATATGTGAGAGTCATATACACAACACAAAAGCATTGTCACATATGGGACGCAAAAAACCTCACTTATGGGATGCCAAAAACAGCATATATGCGACGAGAGGATAAAATATGACTCATTATTGTAAGTATAATTTTCATTTTTTATATATCATTAATTTTTTTTGTTTTCATAAACTAGTATACTCACACATACCAATTCACATGGACATACACATATACATGCACATACACATGCACATACACATGCACATGCACATACAGATACACACATACTTATATACATACACATGCACATGCCCATACACACATGTACACACACATACAAATATATTATACACATACACATACACATGCACATATACACACATACATATGCACATACACATGCACATAAACACACATAAACATGCACATACACACACACATGCAAATGCACAAACATATCTACATGCACATGCACAAACATATCTACATGCACATGCATGCACATTCACATATAGATACACAGACAAACACATACTTATACACATACACATACATATCCACATACACATATGTACACATATATATACATGCACATGCATGCACATGCAGATGCAAGCATATGCCTCCACTTGCACATGCACATGCATTTGGATGCTCATACATATACACATGCATATACACACATATACATACACATACACATACACCTACACATACACATACACACATACATAGACACATAGAACACATACATGTATATATAAAAATATAGATATAAACCTACATGTGCATACATACATATACACACACAACTACATGCACATATACACACACAAACACATATATAATATAAATGAGTTATATAGTTAAAGTAATGAATCACATGTTAAATATAAATTGTAATAAAAATAATTTGTACATTTTAGTCATATATATATATATATATATATATATATATATATATATATATATATATATATATATATATATATATATATATATATATATATATATATATATATATGTATGTATGTATGTGTGTGTGTATGTGTATCAATGTATATAATATATCCAATGTACATAGTCTCAATCATTTGTATCACTTCTTGATATGATCATCCACATCATCATGATCATCTGCATGATCTGATGTATCTGAAGAGGTATCATGGGTAGAGGGGTTAGTACCTTGTGATGATCGATATCATCCTTCGTGTGTCTATCTCTTCACCTCACCCATATTGGCTTCTCCATAATATTCTAGTATTACATATAACAAACATAAATAATCAAAACATATAAAACATCAATAGAAATTAAATAAAGCATATGAAATTTAATAATACTCACAAAATCATCTAGATCACATCTCATCTTCTCACTCAGATATCAATATCCACAATATATAGCATATTCAGTTTCCTTTTTTGTAGGATAATGACCATAATCCTTTTGTTGCATTAAAGCAAATAAAAAAGATTAATGATTAGTTCTTTAAATGAAATAAAAAAATATAGTCTCAATAACACATATAATTACAAATGTAGCAGCAAAATCATGATGGCCCATTAGTCGTAAGCATGACATATGGCTTGATTCAAGAAGTATAACTCACAATAATATAAACTTTTTTGCATACCTTCTAATGAGGAAATGATTCTTGAAGATGTAGCTTTTTGTGAAAATATTGCCATGTAACACGTGGTATGTCGACTCTTCTCTTATTTCTTTCCAGCATACAATATCTCATGTTATTTTAATCTCAAACAAAAAAAAGGATCACTATACAAAATAAAACTTCAAATTTATAAACATGCATGCACACACATACACATATACATATACACACATGCATACACTTACACATAAATACATACACTCATGCATACATACACACACACATACATACACATACACATACACACACATACACACACATATACATACACACACACACACATACAGACATACATATACACAAACACATACAAGAGTGTGAAAATAGTTATGAATCACCATACATGAGTAGAGTTGTTGGAAGATACTTACTTGTCAATGCTATCACTTCATTACATGCTAGTGATGAATTATTAGTGAATTATGGATGGTGTAGAACTCCAAGAACACATTTTAGAGAGCAATAGATACCAAAAAGCTCTCAATCCACAACCACATCCATCAGATGTGAAGTTTAAATGTGTCTCTAGACCCAAAGCTCTTAGTTTCTAATGCTTACTTCCATTTTAAGTGAACAAATCACAAGTAGGAGTCACATAAAGTTCTCATTTTGTTTTAAACTCTTGAAAATAAAGAAATTAAAATGAATAAAAAAATTATGCTATAATATTATTAAAAATAACAAATTATAATAAACATACACATACACACATACACACAAATACAACAAACATACACTTATAGATATATACACACCCATACACATAGATGCATACACATACACACAGATACATACACATACATGCAGACACATTCACATACGCACACTATACACATACATACACATACATGCTCATACACATACACACACATATAAATACACACATATACATATATACATGCATATACACACACATATACATACATACATACACACATACATATATACATACATACATACTAACATACATAGATACATACACATGTCATACACACATATGTGTAAATTTATGTATGTGTGTATGTGTGAATATATGTATATGTGTATGTATGAATGTGTATTTCTATGATTATGCATGTGTATTTATATTTCAAAATGTGTATATGTGTATATGTGAATATGTATGTATGTGTAAATGTGCACATGTGATTGTGTGAGTATGTAATAATCAGATTCTTATTATCTAATACCTTTTTTTCTACATAATCAGATTCTAATGAATCAGAGGGAGCTCCACCACCATCTCCTAATTGTGCAAGGACTACTTACTATAGGTATGTCAAACTTTTAATTCTAATATTTGATAGATACATACATGATTGATATATGTTTTTTTATTATTATATTATAATTAGATTCTGATAAGTCAAAGGGTAGTCTACCTCCTCCTACCCATGCGAGGACTTCACATGTGTCGTCCGATACAAATTATATTGAATTTTACTATCAAGAGCATATTATGTTAGTGTAATATTTGTTACGACATGTATCGAATATCACCATTGGAATGTATTGAAAATGAGACAAATAATGGTATCTTTGGGCATGGGCGACCACATGATTGATGTGACAATGCTTGGGTATATATTGGTTACATAATTTAATCTCATTATTTTATTTTGAAATCATATACCACATAAAATTATATTAAATATATAGGAATATTAACTTGAAGATGATGATGATGATGATGTTGATTCTCCTACTAATAATGCTAATATTCCTCATACACATCACAGACATGCTGATTATCAATTACAAGCTGAGATTTCTCAAAATCCTCTACCTTTTGGTTTACACCTTGAAACAACTAGAGATTATCCATTGTCAACTCGTGATCCTCTAGTACAAACATATGATAGAGGAAGATATGGAGGCTGGCTTAGAGAGCCACTTCCTTTAGATGGAGAGGTTTAAAAATTTTGGGGTAATCACTATTTGATTGCCCTTTCACTAGTGTTGGTTGTAGTCTCTTTATTGTAGAGGATTTGTATGTGCCTCGGAACTCTGAAATTCACATCAACTTAGATTTCACATTCAAAGCATGAGTACTTATGGAATATGCCTGAACGCGGCTTCCCTTGCTATTAGAGGGATAACATATGAAAAAGAAAAAAGATTACATATTGATGGAAGACCTTACTAGCATGGAAATATAGTAAGTTTAATAAAGAGTAGTCAAGGATATAATAGTTCAATGCCTATTTGCACATTTGAAGATCATGAAAATAGTCATGAATCACCATACATGAGTAGAGATGTAGCAACATACATAATTTTCAATGATATTACTTCACTATGTTGGTGATGAATTATTAGTGAAGTATGGATGGTGTAGACCTCCAAGAGCACTTTTTAGAAAGCAATGAAATTTTTTTGTCCACATATCATATGTTGCAATAAAAACTCTAATTAATAGAAACTCTTTTCAAATTAAGTTACATATTTAAATTTTTTCTTCAAGTTTATTTTTCATTCATGTATGGAATACTAATGATTTTTATTCATGTATTTAGATTCCAATGTATGACATTGGTGATCTTCCACCACACCATTCAAAGTTGTTGGTAAAACCTCATTTATCAAAAGCATCCATGAGGAGGCTATGCAAAATTGATCTTGTAGAATTTACAACATTGAAAGAATTATATTCAAAAGAAGATAAACAACAAGATTTTTGTGATGATGATGATGATGACATGGTAGGTTTACTGAGGATTGGTATCAAATTGAAAATGAAAGCCTTGATGTTTCCAAAAATGATAACCATTTTTGAGAAGAATGTGTAAAGAATGTATATAAAGGAACTCTTTTGAAACAAATGAGTGCAAGCTTACTTATTCTCAATCATTTTGGATGGAGCAATGTATCTATTTCGACACTATTAAGGTATATTGTTTATTTTCTTATCTATTTAAATATATACACAGATACATGTACAAATATATGCCTCATATACACACATATACATACACATATATGTGCATACACACATAATCATACATACACATACACATATACATTGTATATGCACATACATACACACATACACACACAAATAGATACATACACATACACACATGCAGACAAATGCATGCATATACACACATACATATACACATACACACACATATATATACATGTACACATATAGACTCACTTTGAGAAGGAGGAATGCTCCTTTTTGCCCCAAATATAGCCTTCACAACCATATTTATTGGGTGCCTCAAGTTTAGGAGAAGAGGAAACCATTGCATATTTCTAAAGGCCTAGCATGATGGAGTATACTCACTCTTAATTGTAGCAGAAGAATGATAGGCCCTTCCAAGGACCAAACAATTCAGTAGCATAGTGCACCAAAAAAGGAATTGTTGTTTGGACTTGAAGAGTCAAGCTATGAAATTTTGCATAGTAAAAAAGATAGTATGGGCTTTCAAATAAGTCAAAGATCACTCAATTACGAGATTCTGGGGGGCATCAACCTCCTTCCACAAGACATACTAGAAATTGTCCAAATAGGCAGCTTGCACATATTTGTACCTTCCTACACACATACAGTTAGGAATATATAGAGATCAAACTATAGAGCTTTCAAGGTCAATATAATCTAGGATAATGAACAATTCATATTAAGATTATATCGAAAAGAAGTACTACAATCATAGAAACAAAATGAGCTATCTACAAATGAATCGGATAACTACACAAAGAGATATGGGTGATCAAAGAATAGTTCCTATGAAAAAATTCTAGCAAGCAAGGGGCTTGCTTGAGCTAGGGGCTAGCTTAGGCCTAGAGTAAGAGAGCCTACAAGTGCTCAAATGGTAGAGGAGGATGGCCATGAATTTTTTCTATGTGTTTGCTTATATAATGCTCAAAAAGGGTAGTTGTAAATTTGAATTCAAAAATTCCCTCCAAATGATCCGAACTTTTTTCCATCAATTAATTGAGTAATGAGCTAAGAGAATTTGTGGAAAAGTGGTAATATATCAAACCAAAAAGTGTGAGTGATGTGTCACTTCAATTTAGCATGAGTTCCCACACTTGAGATTGCTAAAATTCTAACACTCCCCCTCATTATCAAGTGTTAATCTCCATTGATCTCCTTCAAGTTGAGGTTGATCTTGAACTTCTCCAACTTGCTTGCATCCATAAACTTGTTCATGATATCTGCTAGCTGCTCCTTGGTGCTGATTGACTTGATGTCCAATTCGTTTGTTAATACCTTCTCTCTTATGAAGTGATAATGGATCTCTATGTGCTTGCTTTTTGCATGGAACATAGGGTTGCTTGCTAAATGAATGCTTGACATGTTACCTCAAAATAGAGTAAACTCTTTGACCTCCACATCCATGTCTTTGAAGAGTTTCTTTAGCCACATGATCTCACATGTAGCAAGTGCTAAGGCTCTATACTCAGCCTCAGTAGATGATAATGCAACTGTTGGTTGCTTCTTGAACATCCATGAGATGACTCTTTGACCTAGCATGAAGACATAACCAAATGTGCTCCTTCTGTGCTCCTTTGAACCAGCCCAATCAACATCACTAAAGCCTTTAGGTTGTAATCCATCTCCATAAGGATATTACAACCCTTGATTCATAGTGTGCTTGATGTACCTAAGCAATCTCTTGGTTGCATTCATATGAACATTAGTTTGCGAGTTCAAAAATTGAGAAAGAAATCCTACAACATAACGCAAGTAAAGTCTTGTAATGGTAGCATAATTTAGGCTTCCAATTATGCTTCTGTATGCTAAAATATCCTCAAGAGTTTTTCTTTCACATGCACATAACTTAGTGTTTTGATGCACAGGTTGTGTGAGTGACTTACATCCACTCATACCATATTTATAAAGTACATCTAGCAAGTATTTCGTTTGAGCAAGGTAAATAGAATTTTCTACATAAATAACTTCAATCCCAAGAAAATATTTAAGAACTCCAAGATCTAAAATCTTGAATTCATTTCCAAGATTAACCTTGATCTATGTGATACCTGCATCATCACTTCCTGTTATAATCAAGTCATCCATATATATATATATATATATATATATGCATACATAGACAAGTAGTCCTACTTCCTTCTTGAGGTATAGGGAAGGATCTGCATCACTTAGCTTGTACCCACACCTACATAAATACTCCACAAACCCTTGATGTCATGCCCTAGGAGCTAGCTTTAAACCATACAATTCTTTTCTAAGTTTACAAACAAAATATGAATATGTAGGGTTCTCAAAACCTGATGGTTGCATCATGTAGACTGTCTCCTACACATCACCATTAAGAGAAGCATTCTTTACATCCAATTGATATATTGGTCACCTCCTAGATGTGGCAGGCCCAATGATTTTCCTAATTATGGTCATCTTTGCAACTAGGCTCAATGTTTCTTCATAGTCAATCCCATAGGATTGAGCAAATCCTTTTGCCACAAGCCTTGCTTTGTACCTAGAAATTGAACCATTAGAATTTCTCTTCAATTTATAGACCCACTTGTTGCCAATTACCTTCATCCCTTCTTGTATTGCAACTAGACTCCATGTGTTGTTGTCTTCAAGGGCTTTATACTCTTCTTCCATAGCTTCTTGCCACTCTTTTGTGTCTTTCACCTCTTCATAGGTAGAAGGTTCATGATCTTCGATAACCTTAGTCATGAAAGCATAATTCCTATAAGATTGGATATTTTACCCTTGTTGACGTCCTTTCTTCTCCTTTTGGTGGAATGAACCTTCTTTGCCTTGGTACCTTGATTTCTTCTTTTGATGTAGCTCCCTCTTCTAACATAGGTTCATCAAAGTCTTGAAATTCATATCCATCTTCATCAAGCTCTACCCATGTTGCTTTTCCTTTATTCACTGATTGATGGGGTGAATCCATGCTTGAACTTTTTTGTATGCTCGGACCACTGATTTCAAAGCTATCTTGAAACCTAGCTTCATATCTCATCTCTACCTCTTCAATATCTTCATCTTGCAATGGAACTTTGGAAGCATAACATGGTTTGAATTCATCAAAAACTACATCTATAGATACCTTTAACTGGTTTACATTAGGGTTGTAGCACTTGTAACCTTTTTTCTCCATAGCATAACCGATAAACATACATCTTTTAGCCCTTGAATCTATCTTACCTCTTAATTATTGTGGCACATGTGTGTAACATACACAACCAAAGATTCTAATGTGTGAAAGATCTGGTTTGCTTCCACTCCATGCCTCTTATGGTGTCATGTTCTGATGTGGGACACCTAATCATCAAGTACACAACAATAGATACAACATCTGCCCAATATGTTAAAGGCACATTCATTTCATTTAACATACTCCTAGGAGTTTCAGAAATATACCTTTTCTTCCTCTCTGCTACCCCATTTTGTTGGGGAGTATACCTATGAGTGATTTGCCTCCTTATCCCTTGGTCCTACAAGAAATCACAAAAGGCATGGGAGAAGTATTCTCCCCCTCCATCTTAGGGTGAGTTAGCAACCTTTCTCCTTTCCAACTTGTGCCTTGAATCTTTTGAACACATCAAACACATCTGATTTTTTCTTTATACAATACAACCATACTTTACTTCAGTAGTCCTAACACACCATGTGCTACATATCCACTCTTCTTGAAGGGTTTCCTAGTAGGCTTGACTAGTTGATAAGATTCACACATCTCATGCAACATTTGTAATGAAAAATTTCATAGTCTTCTTACCAATTACCTCTTCTCCATGTCTTTCAACCTTTGAATGTTGATGTGACCACACCTTTTGTGCCACAAATCCAATTCTCCAATCCTCTTGTCTCTATAGGTGATGAACATTGCATTGTTGCTTTGTCCTTTGCCAATGTCAAAAGTCAACATCCTCCCTTCCTTATTTCCTTTGGATATAAGCTCATTGCCATTCCTTGGGTCTTCATAAAATCATTCTTTTTGGTTGCACTTGAGTTGGTACCCCTTTTCAACAATCTTTCCAAGAGAGATTAAGCTCTTTGTAATAGTAGGAACATGCAATACCTTAGATATTCCTCTTGCTTTGTGGTTGCCTTCATCATTCTAAATACTCCCAAACCTACATGGATGCATCTAGGTCTTGGATATGACCTATCATGGAGTTGCTTATGTGTTGAGATAAAATGAAGATCACTCGCCTATCCCTTTCTTCCCACTCTCTAATGGCTCTCCTTTGATTGTTAGTAGGTGTATTTGGATCTATGTATGGATTCACCTCAGTACCACTAACCAACCCCCAAAGACCCTTTCGCATGAGGAAGTTAGAGATCCTAAACTTTCAAGGTTGGTAATTGGTCTTTTCAAGCTTCTCAATTTGAGTATTATAGTCTCCCATTTCATATGAAACTATAAATGGCTCTTAATCCCTCCTTGGATTGTGATAGATGTGAGAAAGAATGAATTTTTACCTTCCCACAAGAGCCTCCACTTGTCTTGAACCTTTGATGATGATAGAAGCTCACCCTTGCTTCAAAGCCTACTGGTCTTTGCTTAGATCCTTGGCTCTCAAGAAATGTCAAGGCCTCCTCTTGATGTCCTCAAGGCTTAATGATGAGCTTTGATACCATTGATGGAGTGTATCCACTCCTAATCGCAATAGAAGAATGATTCCTAGGACCAAACAGTTCACTACCATAGTCCACCAAAAATTGAATTGCTCTTAGGACCAAAAAATCAAATTAAAAAGATCAATTAGACAAGGGTGCCCATTGGCTCCCCTTCTATTTGCCATTGCCACGGAAGGGCTTAGTTGGCTAGTGGAACAATAGGTGGAAGTTGGTAATATCAAAGGCCTCTGCTTGCCTCATCATCATGGCCAAATCACCATGAGACTCTTTCCCGATGATATGAATGTGTTTGTCCATAATGATAGTACCAGCCTAGAGATGTTTTGGAGGTGCCTAGATACTTTCTGCAAGGCCTCTGGATCCAAAATGGACCACTCAAAGATTGCTTTTAGAGCTATTGTAGGGATCCAACCTGGCCTTCTCTTTAAACATGGCTGTCAAAACATTCCTCTAGGCCAAATTCTCCGGCTTCTTGGGACTCCCTTGGGCTTTGGTATCTCGTTGGAGTAGTGGTGGAATTGGATCCTGGCCAAACTCAAAATCAAGTTAAAGTATTGGATAGGTATGCAAATCAATCTCCTTGCTCGTATAATGGTTATCAACACATTCCTCATTTTGTCGACCATTTACTTCCTCTCTTGTTGGCGACGGAAAGAGCAAGAGCTGTCCCGACTGGTAAGTATTTGCAGAAAATTCCTTTGGATGGGGGACCACAATAGGAGGGGAGTGCCAAAAATCAAGTGGTCCATCTACACTAGCCAAAGGGATAGTGGGGGCCTTTGCATTCTAGACATTGAATGCATGGCTAAAAAACTTGCGACAAAATGGATGATTAAGGCATGGTGCAATAGGGAGGCTTCGTGGGCCAAGCTGATCTTTAGAGACAAGAATGCATTACCTTTCATGGGATTCCTAAATTGGAAGAATCTTTACATTTTGACCATTTTGTTTTCCCCGATCTCGATATTCCCAAAAGGCTCGAATCTTGTGTGCTCCCTACGGAAGAGTTGGAATAAAGTTAAAAGCTTCATGAAAATGAGTGAAGATTAGAAGTGGGCAGCTGGTGTTAGATAGAATGACTCTATTTGGTTTCCCATCCATGGCATCCGAAATGTGGAATCTGGGAACATTCAAAATGCCAAGAGGCTTTGGAACAAAGGCTTCAAAAAAATGGAAACATTTCTAGAAATAAGATACCAACCAATGGATCAACTTCGAGGCTATTGACCCTAGTGTCAACAAGAATGGAACACTCTACAAAGTAGATGTCTTGCCTGGGACTGCTCTAAAGTCCGTCTCCTCATGGGGCATGACCTGCCGAGCCCGCTTAGTCTTAGATGGCACAATGATAATTGCCTAACAAAAATCCTGAACATCAAAGAAAACATTGATTATTAGGTCAACCTCAACAAGAAGTGGTGCCTGTCATGGACATGGATATTGTGGGATATGCAGTTCATGGCTATCTTGCACCCTCTCATAGAAATCAAAAAGTCTATCCCTTTACGGAAAATTCTTCATCAAGGAATCTGGTCCAACTTAAAGGCTAGCAAAATTTGTGGGGTGCCTCCCTGGTGCAAGCACTACCACCGGTCCATTGAAGATGTTGCTCACATCTTCTTTACTTGCCCTAGCTCCAAGAGGCACTATTACATTATCCAAAAGTAAATTAGACTTCAAAAACATATCAGTTGGAAATAAGCACTTCTAGGAGAAGCGACTGGTTGCTTTGCTACTCTCTGGAATGCCATCAGGGGGGAGGTCCTTTGGAAGATATGGCGGGCAAGATGTGCTTATAACTTTGGTTACTCCCCCAAAGAGTGGTCGATTGAGAAATCATTGTTCCTCCTCGGCAAAAGAATCACAACAGTAAGAAATCCACCCCATCAAGAATCATCAAGTGCTCCTTCTAATCAACAACAAGCTTAAACCCAAGTGGGCCCCACATGAGGGTGGTGACTTCTCAATGTCATCTAACCTCTATAAAATCTACCCTTGCTCTGTGGGATTTGGGGGTCCCATGGGCACTAGTTCCCTTCACTTGTACTTTTCTTTTCCTTTAATTAATACCAGTCTGGGAGAGTAGGCTAAGGCCAAACTTCCTTTATTAAAAAAAAAACTTATAAAATTTTGCACAATACAAACAGACAATATGGGCTTTCCAACAAGCCAAAGATCAATCAATTTGAAGAATGTGAGGGGTATCAACCTCCTTCCACAAGACAGACCAAAAATTGTCCAAACAAGCAGCTTGCAACTATGTGTACCTTCCTACACACATACACTTGGGAATATAGAGAGATCAGATCGGAGAGCTTTAAAGCTGAATATAATAAAGAATAATGAACATTCAATAGTAATATTATATCCAAAAGAAAGGCTATATTCATAGGAAAAAAGTGAGCTATCTTGTAAATGAATCTGATAACTACACAAAGAGATATGGGTGATCAAAGATCACGTCCTATGAGAACATTCCATCAAGCAAGGGGCTCGCTTAAGCTAGGGGCTAGCTTAAGCCTAGAGTAAACACTCCTAATGAGAGCATAGAAGTTTTCAAATGGTAGAGAAGGATAGCCATAACTTTGCTCCATGTGTTTGCTTATATATTGCTCAAAATACGTAGTTGTAAATTTGAGTTCAAAAATGCCCTCCAAATGATCCCTAGTTTTCTCCATCAATTAGTTGAGTAATCAGCTAAGTGAATTCATGGAAAAGTTCTTTTATATCCTACCAAAAAGTGTGAGTGATGTGGCAGTTCAATTTAGCATGAATTCCCACACTTCAGATTGCTATAAATTTAACATAGAAAGCTTGTGAAATTTAGATGACTAAAATGTGCATTCCAAAGCTTTGCATCTAAGATAGCCTACGAATCCCTTACTGCACATGCTGAATCATTCAAAGTTTTTGCATCATCTATGAGCTTATATAGCCCATGACATAAAATGCTAGAAGCAATAATAACATTGTCATATGATAGATCATGAACTATACCTCTGTGATCAACAAATTTGACAACCACGCCGATCTTGGCTAATGCTAAAACTTACAATAGATTTTTCTTGGTCCCTCGTACAAACAAATCATCTTACAATGTGAAAGAACTACCATCAAAAGTAGTCAAAATGATCTTACTAGCTCCCATTATAGGATAAGAGGAGTTGTTAGTGAATGTGACAATATTCCTTGTGGGGGCAAGATCAAGTGAAGTGATGAAACTATGATACGAGGTTATATGTTTGGTTGCCCCACTATCAAGGTACCAAGTAACTCAGTCTACTACAGATAGAAAGTGTTCATGAGATGATGGTTCATAACTACATATAATAGTAAATGTCCATTCTTCAATCTACAAAAGATTAGCACACTTTGTTTTAGGTGTAGAGGCCTCTGCAACAACACTTCTAGCCTCTTTCTTTTTTGCCTCTTTTGTAGCCAATTTCCAACAACTCTTTAAGGCATGATCATTTCCTTTATAGTATTTGCGAAACAAATTTTATTCTATTTTCTTCTTGTCTTTGTCTTCCCTTTTTTGTTTGTGTAGAATTAGCACATTTCTGCTTACCAGTAAATGAGCTCCATTTCCCTTTTCCCTTCTTTCTATCTAAAAAACCTTCATCTACAACACACACAATAGACTTGTTCTACCTAGAATGATCGTTCTAAAAAAAACAGAGACTAACTTCTCAAATTTTAAGGTATTTGGATTGTCTTTCATCATCAATCAAAGAGTAGAAGTAAAACTATTATATGAATTAGGAAGACCATTAACAATGATCTACACAAGTGAACTATCTCGTAAGACTTCATCTATAGAAATCAATTGCTCTTTCAAATCTTTGATCTTTATCAAAAAAACTTTCCATAGAATCTACTTCATTAATATGCTCACTCTCCAATTGTTTTTGGAGGTAAGCAACACAAACCTCATTTCTTGACTTTATAAAGTGGTAAGTGTATCCCAAGCATCCTTTGCTATTTTACTCGAACCAGTATGAGGATTAATGGCATGTTTGACCAAAAAGGTTTTCAATGCATATGCATGAGCATCTTTGCCATCCTATCAAAGTTGGTCTACAATAGGTCTAGTAGGAACCATAGCGGGAACAAGAATTTGAAGATCATCATCTTGAATGCCATTTGCATTACCTTCAATAAGTGTATTTGCAGGTGTAGTTGGTCATTTTTTAACACCTTACATAGTATTCCATAGTCCTTTTTCCACCAATACAGGATGCATCATATATGACCATAATGGCTGAGTGGTGCCATCAAACATATCCTCAATAAACAATAGATGGAATACATCATTGATTTCATCCATAGTCACTCATTACAATACCTTGATGCAAAAAAATGATTGTATCTCAAGAAGTTCAGCAAAAATACCCCATTAAGCTTTGGTACACCTGTAGTAGACATCGAGATGCTTGTATGAGCAAACCAAAATCTGTATATATATTTGGCACAAGAAGATGAAATTTCCTAAATAAGTGTTATGATACTACCTTTGGAGGCAAAAATGAGCTCATATCAAAATTTCAACACCACAAAGTAAAGGAGTTATGAACTCCTAATCTCCCTCAGTATGCTAACCAATTTTGGTGCGATTCAAAAAATATGATAGGAGGGGTATCAATGATGCCCTAGATGAAGCAATGACATGCGTTGATACTGATTGTTGCATTTTGAGGTGTGCAGAAGCACACAAACAATGCAAGGAAGAAGAAGAAGCTTGAAGCACAACACATGCTATTGAATGTATTATGAAGTGAATGTACAAAGATAAGTGACCTGTTAGGGTTATAGGCATATATACAAGCTAGGGGGAAAAGCCCTCTAACAACGCAAAAAATTTTCTCCATGGTCCTAGTGTATTTGCACACATCACTATCAAAATATTTCAACACTTACTCCTTTTCATGATAAATCATGAATAATTTTATGTTATTTGGGTGGAAAAATATATGGACCCTTTTGAGGAAGAGGGACTTCATGTCCTTGGTTATGAAATTCTACACGATTTTGAGGATGGCCCAAACCTACATCACGGTTCTTCACATGATCATCGCAATCTATACATCGCTGAAGGATATCTTGTACAAAAACTTTTTGAATGAAATATAGTGCTATTTTATTATTATTTGGTAATGATCTTTCAACTGGAACAAAGCATCAAAGTAAAGTTTTTGCTAATCCCTTATGTTGTAAGTCAAAAAGCTTTAATGAAACCATTTATTTTGCTCTCCGTGTAACTTGAAAAAGAACACAAAGAAATGATACAAAGAAATGATACAAACACACAAAGAAATGATACAAACACAAATTTTTCTTTATTTTATCACAAAGAAATGATACAAACACACATTTTTTACTTCTTTCATTGATAATGGTTATTCTTCTAATCCATCTCGTTCTCTATAGCTTGGTAAAATAAAAATGCTAATCGTGATTATGCAAATGGAGTATTCTATTAAAAAAAACTCATTGTGATTCAGCATGATGTGGGTCATTACTCACATTTGGCATTCTTTCCATGTTTTACTTTCAAATCTGCAAAAACAAAAACAATACTTTTAAATGATTGCCGTATTTCACTTTCGAATGAATCCACATCATATAATGATTCAAATAAATCCACATCATTCAATCCACACCATTGAGATATTTTAATCCACATAAGTCAAATGAATCTACATCATTGACATCATTCAATCCACATCATTGAAATCATGCGACCCACATAATTCAAATTAGTCCATAAAATTCAAATGAAACCACATCATTCAAATGAATCCAAATCATTGACATCATTCAATCCACATAATTAAAATAAATCCACATAATTCAAATGAATCTACATCATTGACATCATTTAATCTACCTAATGCAAATATAGCTAGATAGAAAATAAGTATACAAATAGGTAGAAAAATATATAGATATATATGGTGAAAGATAGATAAATTGATTGATAGATAGGTAGATATGATGATAAATAAATAAATAGATAAATGGATAGAATGGTGAATATATGTATCGAAATAAAGATACATAGATAGATGGATTAATATATAGGTAAATGTATAAAATATGAACATAACCGCATCATAACATTTTAATTTAGAACCATCATAATGACTTGAGGTGAAAATCCTTCATAGTTACTTCATATCCAAGTCCATCATAATCATTTCATATTTTATGCACATTATCACTTAATGTATCATAAAAGTATGTCAACTTAAAGCACTTATTATATAACATTAAATAAAGAATTGAATATGACACAATGATAAAAAAAATGTTTATCAAACCCTAATGAACAAGGTTCGAGAATACTCTATAAAATTAATGTGCATCTATTCTTTTTGATACATCTTTATCACATGCTAGTTCTAATGCATACTTGAACTTATAAACCCCATTTTTATCAATGGGTAACTATCCAAATCTATATATTTCAAAATTTGAAAAAGAAGTTTTGCAATTGTATAGCTTTCTTTAGTTTTATTGAATGCTAGAGGGAAAACGGATGTGCATTTTGGTAACAATCCACCGATATTTTTTACTCCACTCATTTCTAGTTGATATATCAAGATCTAGTAACTTTGGAAAACTTTCTTTTGTGTGAAAATGTGTTTATCTTCTAAATTCACATATTTTGATGTACATGCACTCATCTTCTAAAGTGTGTAAGAATGATAGCATCTATAGCAATCCATTGATTAACTTCCAAATATTTAACTTCACTATACCTATAACCACTTGTGTGTCTCTGATGCTTCTACTTCTTGGTAAATTTAAATAATTTTTCTTTGGGTTCTTGAGACACATGTTCAATGTACCACCATACCATAATCTGAAAATAAGGCATGGGATTTTACTATGGTTTCTAAATAATGCAAGTGGAGTGATTATTCTACTATGGATAATATGTGATATGGTGGCCTTATTCATTGCTTTATTCTATCCTGCTTGAAACTCAACACCATGTAGTTCAAATAGTTATTGTATAAAACGTTTATTGATGAATGTTGGGTGGGTTATTATGACTTTATGGACCATACCATATTGTCCTTCCCCCATGAGAACTACATCTTTGAAATGAACAGATGAATATGGGAGCAAACATATGTTGTTGGATGTTTGATCTCCCATATTCACACACATATCTACACATGAATCTACTCTTGCTGCTATAGTTGGTCTCTCTACCTATTCTGTAGTGAATGTTTTCAATCTCTTTCCTCTTTTCATCATTTGTTAGTTTAAATCAGCAAATTTTTGCTACTTTGACTATTTTTTGAAAGATGCTAGTGAGTTCTTTCGACAATTGTTCACCTAGCACTTGTGCTCCTCCTGATAGGCTTCTAAATTTATCTTCTATGTTAATGTATGTTGTTCTACATAGCTTTTTTATGAATCTTTGTAATTTGATACATCCATTGCTACTATGATCTCGTCTTCTCGCATTCCATACATGTACAAGCAAAAAAACTTGTCTAAAAACTTTTGTTCCTGCTTATTTATTTATTTTTTTCATCTGCAAATATAACAAATAGACTATCAAATAAAGTTAAAATTTTGATTAATATTAAATTTTTAAACACTTATCTAATTCATTAAAGAAATAATAAAAAATAAGACGCATAAATAAAATGATAGATACTTAAATACATCTTTTAAAAGGCATATAAATAGATAGATCAATAAGCTTATGATAGATATATCAATGCCAATACACACACACACACACACACACACACACACACACACACACACACATATATATATATATGAATAGATAGATAGATCTATATATAGATTAATAAATAATACATAGAGGAATAATTGAAAGGATAGATCAATAAGTGTATGGATAGGTGGATCAACATATAGATAAATAAATGATAGATAGATTAATAATTGAATGGATAATTGAATAGCTAGATAGATGGATACATATATAGATGACTAAATGCATGGATAAATAGATGAATATATAGATAAATATAGATAGATAGATCAATTTGAAAGAACTTGGAGAAGCTTGTAGAAGGTAGAAAAGTGCGTTTCGAAGCGAAGAAATTTGGTCAAGCCAACCGGCACAAGACTGCCCTTGAGCTTATGGAGACTCAAATAGACCTTATAGGCATGCAATGAGTGCAAAGAAATGCTTTATGTACTTTGGAGCATCAAGAAGAATGCGTCGATACAAAACAGATAGGTTCGCGGGTCGAGTAGCTCAAAAAAATTACTATCTATGGAAGAGACAATGAACTTCAAATGCCCATAGCGACCCGCGTGATTACAATTAGAAAACATCCTTTTATGGGAGTGATAAACATAGGGTTGAGTGTATGTAATGCACAAAAGTATAAGGAATAAGCAAAATATGCTATAGGAATGAATGCGACATTCACGGGTGGTACTTCCTATTTTTCAGGAATACGTAGAGATTGACCCCGAGACAAACAAATGCAGTTTCTCCCAATCTACTGAACCAAATGCTTTGAAACTTTACAGGCATAAACTAGACACTAATATCTTTCCAATGAGTCATCTTGCACTCAATTTAGAGCTCTTGAAAGAGAGCTGCAGCCTCTGCAAGATTATTGTTGGTGAAGAAGATGATGTAAAGAATTGAAGGAGCAAGACAATGATGGTCACAAGTGTATGCATATTGCTTCCATGTAATGTACAAGTGATTTCAAGTCCTTATATATCCTCTAGGAGTGTTCCACGACTTTTACAAGTTGAATTTGAATTCAAATGAAGGTGGGAATGGTTGTTGGAGGGAATCAATTCACTTTCCTACAATCTAGGAAACTTGAAGATCTACTTTGATCTACTTTTAGGTGATTGATTGGTTGATTGAATGCAACTTCAACCACCACAAATTCGTGGGATTTGGGCTCTATCTTTCTACCTTTACATGCGTAAAGCTCAAGGCTTTTACAACGGTAAATGAACCATCAAAAATTTCTCAAAAAATACAATAAATGAGCATATGAAAAAGAACTCTCCAACGGATATTCTTTAGACACGATAGCCTTTGATGT
The DNA here is from genome assembly GCA_020310875.1 of Ceratopteris richardii. Lineage (NCBI taxonomy): Eukaryota > Viridiplantae > Streptophyta > Polypodiopsida > Polypodiales > Pteridaceae > Ceratopteris > Ceratopteris richardii. Next base: position 159,993,119 of record CM035411.1, on the reverse strand, counting down.
AGATCAAATCCACCTCAAGCATAGTGTAAGCTTGATGTTCCAATAGCTCCCCCTCAAGCTAAAGTATGCTTGAGTCTTCATTCTCTGATAGGTTGAATACCTGCTATAGCCTTGAATCTACAAAGCTTTACTCCATCAAGTGCCTTCGTCATCATATCTGCTACTTGCTTTTCAGTAGGAACAAAAGAAATGTCAATCTCCTTTGCCATGAGCTTCTCCCTGATGAAGTGGTAATGGACTTCTGGAGAGAGAGCAGTAGCCTCTGCAAGATTACTGTTGGCGAAGAAGATGATGCAGAGAATTGAAGGAGCAAGACAATGATGGTCACAAGTGTATGTATATTGCTTCCATGTAATGTACAAGTGATTTCAAGTCCTTATATAGCCTCTAGGAGTGTTCCATGACTTTTACAAGTGGAATTTGAATTCAAATGAAGGTGGGAAGGGTTGTTAGAGGGAATCAATTCACTTTCCTATAATCTAGGAAAAGTGAAGATTTACTTTGATCTACTTTTAGGTGATTGATTGCTTGATTGAATGCAACTTCAACCACCACAAATTCGTGGGATTTGGGCTCTATCTTTCTACCTTTACATGTGTAAAGCTCAAGGCTTTTACAACGGTAAATGAACCATCAAAAATATCTCAAAAAATACAATAAATGAGCATATGCAAAAGAACTCTCCAACGGATATTCTTTAGATGCGATAGCCTTTGATGTAGATCAAATCCACCTCAAGCATAGTGTAAGCTTGATGTTCCAACACAATTTATATATAAATAAATGAGTAGATAGGTAGATGAATACTTTCATGGATGCATAGATGAGTAGATTGAGAGATGGATATAGAAATAGATAGATAGATAGATTGGTAAATAGATAGATCAATAACTAAGTGAATAAATGAATGAATAACTAAAAAACTATAAAAAAATAGATAAATAGTATGATAGTTAAATAAGTAGATTTATACATAAATAAAAAGTTTATTTATAATTTTGAAGTTAATCTACGCAACTCTCAAGAATTTCAAAGTCAAAGAATCAAGCATTCGTAATAGTTCATGTACATTTTTTATACTATGTATGATTCCTGTCACATGAATGTATATAACTATTGTGATAATAAGAGTCAAAGAATCACATAATCACAATAGTTTCTATACACTTGTGACCCTATACCATGTTTAATTCTGCTCACATGAATCTAAGTGACTATTGTGAGAGTAAGAGTGAAAATGAAGCATTGAGTCCTTTGGCATATCCAAAAATTCTGAATGCAGCTGCTCTTTCAAGCAGCAAAACTCTGAAAGCATTAAAGGGTATTAGAGTAAAACCCATGTATTTTGATAGAGTCCTCAAGGAGAACAATGCAAAGTTTGGCTCCCCACTATAGTGCTTGTGAATTACACAAAAAGTGTTTGGGTTCAAGTTTGGAAGATAGTGGATAATAGAATGAATATCCACCTTTGCTTTTCCTTTCTCTTCTATGGCTTTTCTTGTTCCCTTGCCCCTACCAAGGTAATTGTCTTCATCCAATATAGTTAACTGTGGTAAAAATGAAAAACAAGGTCAGATGAAGTGCAAGCACACTTTAGGAATCATGAAAAGTAACTTGAAACAATTAGACATAAAGCAAGAGACACGACTAATGCAAGCGATTAGGGTCTTTAGAGAAATTCAGACGGTCGTTATCGCTTGCATCGGTCATCATCAATATCTCTTTGCAAACTACCTAGAAACATGTTATATTTGCTGAATGAGGTGAATTCTTACAAAGCCAGATATCTATTATCAATGCTGCATGCAACTCCTAGACACGACCGATACAAGCAATAAGGCCCAATGGAAAATATCCTATGGGCCTTATCGCTTGCACCGGTTGTGATTGATTTCTGACACTTCTAATGGAGGTCTTGGACAAATCCGATACAAGCTAGAGATGTTGCATCGATCCCATCTCATATCCTTAGCCTAAAATTCTTGAGAATATAATTAACTGTATACCTTGATGTCATCTTCCTCAAGTCCAAACACGACCGATGCAAGCGATAAGGCCCAACGAAAAATATCCGATGGGCCTTATCGCTTGCATCGGTCATGATCAATTTCTCAGAGTCTAAATGGAGACCTTGGAGAAAACCGATGGTTGTATCTCATCTCCTTAGCCTAAAAATCATGATAATATATTTTACTAAATACCTTGACTCATCTTCCTCCTCAAGTCCAAACACGACCGATGCAAGCGATAAGGGCCCAACGGAAAATATCTGATGGGCCTTATCGCTTGCATCGGTCGTGGTCGATTTCTCACTAAAAATGGAGATCTTGGACAAAACCTTAAATTCATAAGAATATATTAAAGAACATACCTTGACCTCATCTTCCTCCTCGATGAGCTCTTTTGAGTCAATACAAATTGTTCCTTTGTCCTCACCAACATCCAAGAATGAATAGCCATGCCCAAACGAGTATATTCCAAGTTGCTTCTGATGCTCATCAAACTCCTCATCAGCAAGTGTTGGCTTCTCTGAGATAGCTTTCTCAAAGCATTTTGAAAGAGCTTGTGATGAATCTTTGAATTCTTCATTAGACAAATCCAAATCAAGATGCAAAAATTCTTCTTTTCTTTCTCCTTTCTTATTGATGAATCTCCTTGCAACTTCTTCTGACTCAGCTATAGCTACAAGGCAGTAGTCCTCCCTTAGATTGAAAAGTTCTTGAATGTAAAATAGAGGTATAAACTCTTTTTTAGAGATAAAGTAAAAAGGTAGATTTGGGAGAAGTAGGGACTTCTCAGACACTTGAACTTCTTCAGTTGGCTCCCTTATTGCAGTTTCTGCTTTAAAAGTGGCCACATCAAAACCTTTGACCTACTCTTCTTTTGCTTGGAGATTGATCTCCTCAACAATCTCCATGACACCTTTCATAGTTTTTTAGCTTCCCTCAAGTGTCAGCTCTAAGAAAGGTTGGTCTTCAACATGAACATTTTCCTCCTTTTCAACTGAGATGTGATCAAGCCATATCAAGAAAGAAATGTTTAAAGGGAGCAAGCAACAGTCCTTTTCATGCTCTAGGCATAAATCAAGCTTCCCTGGCAAAGGGGATATCCTTTTGCATTTTCTTGTGATTTTTGCCCTATCTGTTGGATCCTTCCCAAAGATGTGGGGATGGACATAGGTTTTCTAAGAAATAGAAAGGATCTTTCCATTGATCAACCCCAAGAAAATCTCCCACTCATCCTTAAGAAAACTTTTTGATTTCTCTAGGAGTTTTTCAAAATCAATTTTGGGGTTGAATATCATCATTGCGTCAAGAAAATAATCTACAATTAAACCCTCTTGAACCATGAAATCAAGAAGTTTCTATGATGGAGAGACACTAAGGATCTCATTCATTCCCTCCATCTTAGCTGCAGCTTCTCTTGTATGTCTATGAGGAGAACACAACTGATGCAAGCGACTGAAGCGAGTCAACGTAGGTCAAACGGGGAAAATTGCTTGTATCGGTCGTGTCGGGGATGAAAGAAAAATACGCATGTAAATGAGACAAACTCTCTGAAGGTTCAAATTTTGAATTTGTGAAGGAAGTTGCTATTTATAGGTGAGGAGGGAGGAAGTAACAGTCGAATGGTGTGGACCAATCAGTGAGTGCCACGTGGGAAAGGTATGTTGGGTCATTGGATAGATGACATGGACCAATCAAACCATGCCACATGGCAAAAGACATTGGAATTCACAATGGCTATATGACATGGACCAATCTTGGCATGCCACATGGCACCAACGATCAACTCAATTATGGGACCTATTTAAGCTTCCCTATTCATTTCTTTCATTTTTTTTGTCAACACTTTCCAAGCGTCGAGGTTCCATCACCACCAAGTTTTTAAGCTGCTTCTTCACAATTTCTATAAAGAGCGCTCTCTACGTTAGGTAATATGGACACAACCAATCCAAGCGATCAAGGTACATCCGAGATTTGTGGATAACCCTGATCTCTTGGATCAGTCATGTTTCTTAAATGGCATCGAGTCCTTGATCATAGCTTGCAAATTATGTTTTTCTTAGTGATGCTTGAGTATTATGCATTGTAAGCTATATTTGAACTGGTATTTATTGATATTTGATGATGATTTCAGGGACAACCGATGCAAGTGATAAGCGACATCCGAGCATTTTCGGATGACTCTTATCGCTTGGATCGGTCATGTCTGTGACAGTGGAAAGAGTCAATGTTCATAGCTTGCAAAAAATGTTTTTCTTAGTGATATTTGAGCATTTTGTATTGTAAGATATATTTGAACTAGTATTGATTGATATTTGATGATGAATTCAAGGAGGACGGATGCAAGCAATAAGGGACATCCGAGCATTTCCTGATGACTCTTATCGCTTGGATCGGTCATGTTACTGATAGTGGAAAGAGTCCTTAATCAAAATTTTTGAGAGTAAGTTTCCTTTCCTTCCTAATTCCTTGCCTAAAGACTCTCATTTTGTGCAGAGTATGGCTGGGACCAAAAAGACAGCAAGGAAGTTGTACCCTGAGGGTCAGGACCAAAATGCCCAAGAACAAAGTGCCCAGGAGAAAAATGTCTAGGAGCAAAATCCCCAGAAGGTTCAAGGCAATGTATCAGACAAGCCTTCAAAGAAAAGGGTCAAGTACCATGTAAAGTCCTTGAGGGAAATTAGAAGAACTCAAAAGTCTCTGGGATTATTGATCCCTAGACTTCCATTTATGAGAGTTGTCAAGCAGATCACAGGCAACCTCTATTCTATAATGAAGACCTCATCCTTTATCAATGTGAGGTGGCAAACTCAAGCACTCTTATGCCTGCAAGAAGGTGCAGAGGACTTTGCTATTGATTTTATGAATGATGCCTATTTATGTGCTGCTCATTCTCATAGGGCAACACTAATGGCAAAGGATTATGTTATTGTTTCAAGAATAAGATATAAATTTGATAAATCTCTGGTTCCTATTGATCACCATGATAAAAAATTCTTCGATATTTTTAATATACCTCCAGCCCAAGCACCCAAAACAACAGTTGTCATTGAAGAGACCAACCCTCAGGTCACTCATGATCATGAAACTAGAACTGCAGCAAATAGTGAGGAGGAGAGGAAAAAGCAAGGATTATTTACAGAGGAAAGTGTCATCTTAAACCAGATTCAAAAGTTATAGAAAGAAAATAAAGAGCTCCTTAAGAAAGGAGATGGGCAGATAATAGTTAATGTTGCAATGCCATGGCAGAATGAGTTGTTTCTTGACATTAGACCTCAAGACAACAAAATGTTGAGGGAGTTTCATGTTAAAATATCAGACAGTGTGGTCAACATTTCACTGAGGTATTATCTAGAGGCCATAAAGTGCTCTTGTATTGCTTAATTTAGTTCCTTAACTAAATTTTTATTTCTTGATTTGTAGGGTGCTTCTTCAACAATGTGAGGAATCGGTTCAAAGAAAAGTATTTATCATAGATCCTCTGGTGACAGAGTTTTTTGCATAAACATGGAGATGCCAAGTCCTTTCTACAGAATTTTACAGAAGAGGTAGAATGTGTTATCTACCCATATATTGAAAAGTAAGTATCCATCTTCATTTTGGAAAGATATTTTTTTAATTTAAGAAAGTATATTTACATGCAACTCATTGAGAGGGGCCATTGGAGTCTGAGTATTGTTGACTTCAATGCATATCAAGCTCTTTTCCTCAATTCTCTTCAATAACAACATCATAATTGCAAAGTGTAAGTTGCTATACATTTTGTTGTTCTCTATTTTAGAGCCATGCCATCCATTCTGATTTTTACTTTACAATGCAGTGCTGCAAAGCTTCTCAAGATGCATATTGATCAGAATTTTCCTGGAATTGCTAAATTGAATGAACAAAAGCAATTTGGATACATACAAATTCGTGTGTCATTGTAGAAAGATGCAACATCATGTGGTTGGAGAGTGATTGCAAATGCTGTAAGATTCTTGGAAAGAAGGTTTTACAGTCTTGAATTGAATTTATCAAACTACCCAGATGCATGGATCATCTTGATCAGAGAGAGAGAGAGAGCAATAAATGGCATCATGAAACATGCAATCTGCCCCTATGATCCAGACTCACCTCCACCCCCTCCACCTGATAAAAAAAAGTCTGAAGAAAAAAAGAAAGGGCTTCCTCTTCACTCACCATTAAAGCATGGGACCAAGAAAAAGAGTCAAACTGAAAGCTCCAAAAAGGGACACAAGCAACAGAGAAAAGAGGGCTCCAAAAAGGATAGAAAGGGTTGAATCATTTTTTAGCCTAAGATTGAAATCTATTGTAAAACCAACATAGGTTGGAAGATTTATTTATGTACAAATTGTATGTACTTATGCCAATCTTCATCTGGAAGATGTTCATTGTAACCATATTTATTTGCCTCTACAATATTTATATGCCTTTAGAAATATACAGTTGTATTAAACCTCTTGAGAGTTAAACAAAAGTTCATTGCATGTCCAATTAAATTTGATCGTGTCACAAATATGACTGCATTGTGGGTTTCTTACTTCATTCTGGTTGGAAAGTTTAAATTGGAGAAGATACATAAGAATATAAAGAATTAAGAAGACACGACCGATACAAGCGATACGGGGAATCGGAGAATTTTGGATTGCCCCTATCGCTTGCATCGGTCGTTTTATCCATTTCAACATAGGATCCCCTTTTATCAACCTTGCATGAGATGAGCTGTTGCTAGTTGTTTTTATACCTATGAGTCAAATCTTTACGCAAGGTCACTTGTTGAAGTCTCTCGCGGTAGTTTGCTAACACGACCGATCTAAGCGATAAGGGCCATCCGACAAGTTCAGATTGCACTAGTCGCTTGCATCGGTCGTCTTCTCTAATCTTGTCTCCTCTGTTTTATGCCTTAAGTCATGCTCTTCATATTTTGAAATATCAAACCTTGGATTGGAATTTGCACCAGGTTCTCCACCCTCTCTTATATTACTTGTTATGTGTACCATGATATTTTCTCTTGCATTACTTGAGGACAGAAAAGATGGATAGAATCAAATAATCTAATTGAGACTAATGTGCATCTTTGATAGACTATAATAATTAAATTGAAATTAGATATTGAATTCTAGATCTCTTGTTCATCTAGAATTAACTTATGCAAGTTCCTGTATAATTTTTTCTTAGTTGGAACCTCATCAGAATGTTCAGATTAAACAAAAAAATGCCAATATGAGTTTAGATGAATGGGAATAATTGAAGTCATCAATTCACTCCTGCAAATAAAAATCAATGGAAATATGAAATAAAGGACCTAAAAAGTATCTAAGAATGTCTTGGTTTATATTCTTATCATTGTACAATAAGAACCTCATCAAAATCTTGAAAGTAAATTAAAGAATGCAAATATGAAATTAGACATTTAAAATTCATAATTTAACACACATTACTTGTCACCATCTTGCAAAAAAAATTCAATGGAAGTATCAATAGAAGCTTATATTAGAGGAAGATACATATGTAAGAATGTTAGGGTTAACTTGTTACAATCTTAAGGGTTAGAACTTAATCACCCTTGGTGGCAGGCAACTTATGCAAGATAATGATTTCTCTGATCTAATGTTAACTATTACATCATCAATTTAGAATCTACACTGTGATGATACCTCATCAAGGTATTCTAGGAGCTCCCTTACATTTCTGAGATTCCAATTTGCAGTGACAATTATTTTCCTTGATTAAAAATCTGGATGAATCAAAACTTCTAACTCAAATTCTGGACAGCTCTCCTCTGAGTCCAAGGTTATCCAAAGTCCAAGCTTTTTTTTTCCACCTTCTATAGTCATATCCTAGAACCAGAGATTATTGACATATCTGGTATGAGATTGAAAGCGAATTGGGACTAACTTTACATAAAATAATGTCACCTAGCTTTTGAACTTCTTTGTTATCCCATTCCCTACCTAAAACATCATCAATCTCTGAAATAGAGACTCTCCTATTCAACCACATTGTTTTTGTTTTCTATAATAACATGTTTTTAAAGCATGCTACAAAGACATGAATAGGCAAAAACCATTGAATCCTTATCCTTCTCGAAATTCAACCTGCTGACATTGCCTTTTGGATGTCAAATTTAATTTTGCATAGAAAACATGAAACTGTTGAATGATCAGGAGCATCCCAATCTAATGAAGAGATGCAAGGACCAGGTACATGAAAAAGATAATCTGCATAATGGACAAATAACTCTATGCTATTGAAAAATTGAGCAGATTTGTCTGCATACATGAGTTCTGCATATTCCTTATGAAGAACTCTGAATGTTCTCGTTAAACATTCAGCATGTTGCCATTCCACAATATTGGAAGGAAAGATATCTGCAGTACAAAAACATATGTATTATACAAAAACAACTGGAATGATAGAAGAGCATTGTAAAACTTCACTTACAGTACGAAGGGAAGTGCAGATGATTTTCTAGAAGAAGATCCTTTGTGGTGTACACATGTTGTACTCGTGCAAACCAACCACATCTCTTCAATTTGAAACTGAGAATACGTCCCTTCCAGTGGTTTCTTGTGTTGTCTCTTTTGGCACGCTTGACTTTATGGGCACCTCTGCAGATAGGAAGCATAGTTATCCATTCATTTACTTTCATAGAAAGAGGTTTCCACAAAGAATCCTCTCATCTGTTGTAAACCCCACATGAGGTTACATGATTGGAAGGACGACAAGAAGAAGAAGCCATTTGAACTTAGAAGAAGAAGAATGTTGAAAGCGAGAAACCGACGATCACAAATTTTGATAGTATTTATAGAGAAAAAGGCTTTGTACATGTGGAAATTTTGATTTGATGTAAACCTTGTCGTTGAATGATCATGAAATTTTGTGAACTCAAAAATATTTCATATCTTCAAAAATCAATTCCTTCTTGGAAATTTGAGAATATGCTTTGTGTAGTGTGCGGAAATGTCTTTTATTACATCAAACCAAAAAACTGTACACTGAATACGAGACTCTTTATCACTTTAGTGGCGCTTTAAAAGAATATTGTATTAAAAAAAGAATTTCTTCATACAGTTAAAAGAGACAGCAATGTTATATTCTTGTACATGTGGAAAGACATTATTTGTCAATTTCCTTAATCTCTCATTAGCAAACAGCCCCTTTTTGGCCATTTTTCGCCTTAATGAAGTTGTAAATTACTTAAATGAAGGGTGTACAAGAGTGTGGAAAAGAACTTCCATATAGGAACCGAATACAAAATGTGACAAAGCACTTCCATATAGGAACCGGATACAAAATTATGATGCATCATTGCCACATAGGAGTATAAAACAAAATTGTGGCAAAGCACTACCATACATATGCGCAAGGGGATCAAAACATTTACACCTACAATCCTGCAACAAAGCATATGCATAAAATGAGACAAATTGACATGACATTTCTAAACAACAACTAAAAATACGAAACCAAGCTATAATTTTACCTCATCATAGATTCTCCCATGAAATGATCGCACTATGTCCCTCTAAGTCCTACAAGAGTGCAGCGAATCCATGAGGATATTCATAAGCTTCTTTGGTTCGCGTCGATGGACGATCCATTGCCAACTCCTAAATATGCAAAATGTTAGATGAACATACATGATGTGCTTAACACAAACAAATTCAATAATTAAAATGATACTTACAAATTGGTAGCGCATAGTGTTGTATCCGCCACTACCTAAATGCGACGTTCCAACCGTATTTAAACATGTGGCCATCGCATCTCGCTGCTGACGATATCAATCACGAGTATGTTGCTGGTCATCCTGAATCGATTCCCACTACTCAACATCTAACCATACAGGCTTCGGTAAGCCTTCTCTGAAAGCATCGCGAGCTTCAGACTGCCGTTGAGACATCACCTCGCGTGCCATATATTGAATCCATTCTTAGCTCACAATAGGATGGCCAAATCGTTGTCGATACTCTTCATATATCGACTGTGTGATATAATTGTTGGAATCCTTATCCTGTTCGCTCCATTTTAACATGATAGAATGTCCAAACTCTATGGAGCAAAGCTATCGAATGCATTAATGCATGGACTTTCCGGCTGCATCCATTACCAGAGCTCCATCATGTATGTGGTATATCTTGGAGTCATCATGGTCATGCGCTCCCAAAGGTGTACATGCAGATCCCATCTGATCCAATGTGGTGATGTTAATATATATATATATATATATATATATATATATATATATATATATATATATATATATATATATATATATATATATATATATATATATATATATATATATATATATATATATATATATATATATATATAAACCCAAAAAAATCTATAGATCTATTTTTTAGATATTTTCACATATATGTGTGTATGTATATGTGTATGTATATGTTTATCCATATGTATGTGTGTATGCATATGGATGTGTGTGTATGCATATGCATGTGTGTGTATGCATATGCATTTGTGTATGCATATGCATGTGTATGTGTGTATGCATATGCATGTGTATGTGTATGTGTGTATGCATATGCATGTGTATGTGTATGTGTGTATGCATATGCATTTGTGCATGTGTGTGTTCACATGCATGTCTGTATGCATATGCATGTTTGTATCCATATGCATGTTTTTATGCATATGCATATATGTATATGCATATGCATATATGTATATGCATATGCATATATGTATATGCATATGCATGTGTGTATGCATATGCATGTGTGTATGCATATGCATGTGTGTATGCATATGTATGTGTGTATGCATATGCATGTGTGTATGCATATGCATGTATGTGTGTATGCATAGTGTGTATGCATAGTGTGTATGCATGTGCATGTGTGTGTATGCATATGCATTTGTGTATGCATATGCATGTATGTATGCATATGCATGTATGTATGCATATGCATGTATGTATGCATATGCATGTATGTATGCATATGCATGTATGTATGCATATGCATGTATGTATGCATATGCATGTATGTATGCATATGCATGTGTATGTGTGTATGCATATGCATTTATATGTATCTGCATGTGTATGCATATGCATGTATGTATATGCATATGCATGTATGTATATGCATATGCATTTTTGTATGCACATGTGTGTGTGTATGCATATGCATGTGGTTGTGTGTGCATATGCATATGTGTGTGTATGCATATGCATATGCATGTGTATGTGTGTATGCATATGCATTTGTATGCATATGCATGTGTATGTATATGCATGTGTGTGTGCATATGCATGTGTGGATTCATATGCATGTGTGTGTTCACTTTTCCTAGATTGTAGGAAAGTGAATTGATTCCCTCCAACAACCATTCCCACCTTCATTTGAATTCAAATTTCAGTTATAAAAGTCGTGGAACACTCCTAGAAAGACTTGAAATCACTTGTGCATTACATGGAAGCAATATACATACACTTGTGACCATCATTGTCTTGCTCCTCAATTCTCTGCATCATCTTCTTCACCAACAGTAATCTTGCAGAGGCTGCTGCTCTCTCTCCAGAGCTTCAAATTGAGTACAAGATGGCTCATTGGAAAGATATAAGTGTCTAGTTTAGGTTTATAAATTTTCATAGCATTTGCTTCATTAGATTGAGAGAAATCTGAGTTTTTCTGTCTTGGTGTCAATCTCTACATATTCCTGAAAAATAGGAAGTACCACCGGTGAATGTCGCATTCATTCCTATAGCATATTTTGCTTATTCATTATACTTTTGTGCATTCCATACACTCAACCATATGTGTATCACTCCCATAAAAAGAGTTTTTCTAATTGTAATCACGCTGGTTGCTATGGGCATTTGAAGTTCATTGTCTCTTCCATAGATAGTAAGTTTTTTGAGCTAGTCGACCCGCAAACCTATCTGTTTTGTATCGACTCATTCTCCTTGATGCTCCAAAGTACATAGTGTGTTTCTTTGCACTTATTGCATGCCTATAAGGTATATTTGAGTCTCCAAAAGCTCAAGGGCTGGTCTTGTGCCGGTTGGCTTGACCAAACTTCGTCGCTTTGAAACGCACTTTTCTACCTTCTACAAGCTTTTCCAAGTTCTTTCACTACATGAGAGAGAGGCAGCTGAGATAGTTCTGAGAGAGATGTTGATGGAAAGTTACTCAAATTAGGAGAATTTTCTATGTGTATGAGCAGAAAAAGGCCATACCATTTTGTACACATCTTCTCTAATAGTAAACACATATTTGCGGAATATAATAGTGTCAACTCTCCATGTGTGAAGAAAACTAACTATTTTCATAACTGTGTGAATGTTAGCTATAGTTATAAGTCTTTCAATGTACCTCACTTGATCATATTAGAGTTAGTTTTCAATGTGTAGTGTAAAGGCTCCATTGGTGATAAATTACAATGAAATTATCATCGTTCACTAGAGACGAATACAAGTTCCTTTTGCGAATCAGAATGTGTACTCAGAAAGATAAGTTCAACTATGAAGGTATGTCAAGTTGATGAAGTTAAGTATTGTCATTTTGTACAAGTGCAAGTGCATGAGGTAAAGCAATAGGAAGAAAGGAGACTCCGTGATTTCTAAGAAGTTTTGACACACAAAAGCCACGGGAGAGGAACCATAAACCACCGAAGAATCACCGATACAAAACATTAAGTCACTCGAACGAGACTGTAAACCACTGGAAAGTCAGTGGAGAGAAACTCTAAGTCATCATAAAGTTACCATAAACACACCGGAATGAAGTCAAAATAAATTCTATTTTGTCACGATTGAGTTTTAGTATTGGTGAGCTATTGGTGATTATATAGGTGTTCTAATATCACATTAGCTTACTTCTTGTGGTATTTATATGCTGATAAGTGGCATCAAAGTGAAAGCAAATACCACTATCAATGGTATCAAAGCTAGAAGGTCAAAGTTGAAAGCTTAGAGCTAGAAGGTCAGAGATGAAAGCTTAGAGTCAAAAGGTTAGAACTGAAAGTTGAGAGCTAGAAGGTAAGAATTGAAAGCTCGGAGTCAGAAGAACAGAGCTGAAAGCTCACAGCTAGAATGATAGAGTTGAAAGCTCTAAGCTGGAAGGACAAAGCTAAAAGCTCAGAGCTGAAAGTTCAGAGTTGAAAGGCCCTTAAGAGTAAAAGGAGGTGTGGATACAAGAGGATCGAAGAAGGTTTCAATGGAAGAGATTGTAGTAGAAACAAGAAGGCCATGGTGGATCATGTCTCCATTGATATATTGGGCAGAGATAAGTATCCGGCCTAGGTAATGAGAATGGAAGTCTTACTTATGAGTAAGGATCTAATGAATTACATGATAGATGAAGAAGAAAACTGACATTTGAAGACGATAATAGACCAAAGAAAGAAGAGTCAGAAGCTTTGGAGCTATGGCAAAAGAAAGCTACAAGTGCAAGAGTTTACATATAGATTACTATCACATATCACTTACTACTGCACATAAGAGGTTTGGAAATAGGAAAAGATATTTGGAATGCATTGGAAGATCACTTCCAAAATACTACTAAAGCTAGGAAGGCTAGCTTATTATCAGAATCTACAACCTTCAAGAAGAAGCAATTCAAAGTGTTAGTGATTATGCCACTGTTAGCTATATAAATTATTGGTGATGCAAAGAAGGGTGAAGAGTGTGGGGTTTCTTTTTTTCCTTTTGTCTCTAGTTTTTTTCGTGTGTGCAGGAGATAAAGAAGAGCATAGAAGGAGAGAGGGAAGAGCACTCGACTTTCCTGAAGAGAGCCAAACCTGTAGATACATGTTAATGGAGGGGACTATGAGTAAATGGTTATCAAAAGTTTGGGGGATGTGTAATGCATTGAAATGTATGTGTATATGCCCTTAAGTGTATGGAATCATTGGCACACCATCACATGGGGGAATAAAAATTTGTAAGTATGGACATGTATGTAGGTGCAAATTTCATGGTTCCCTTAATCTCTGCATCTCATTTCAAGGTTAATATGTTCTAAAATTGAAACAAAAAACAGAAGAATAGAAAGAAAGGAAACCAAGAAAAAAGAGAAAACAAATAAAAACACAAAAGAAAAATTACGAAAAAAACAAATGAAGTAAAAGAAAAAATTCACCCGTGTGTGAGTGGGGGATGTGGGAGTGTCACAGAGTTGGGGGAGTGGAGTGTTAGGGGGGTTAGAGAGAGTGGGTGAGTGGAGGAAAAAAAAAAACAAAAGAGAAAAAAAAAAAATTGCTTCCCCCCCCGTCTCTCTCTCCCTTGCAGGGTCTCTCTCTCTCCCCGACAGTAGCAGAAGAGGATCGGAGGCCCTGGGAGTTTTGTTGTTGTTCTCTTCTCTATGTATATGTTGGTAACGAAGAGGAAGCAGGAGAAGAGGAGGTCCGATCTAGCAGGCATTGTGGTTTTTGCATGTGCTAGTGTTGACGAAGAAGCAAGAGAGAAGGGGACTCGGATAAGATGAACAACCATCAAAGGTGAATGAGAAGAGAGAAGGGCAGATCGGGAAGGGTTTCTTTGATGCTGGAAGACAAGAGGACAATTGATTCAGGGAAGGATTCGAGGGAAACTAGGCAATGAGGGAGATGCGCATCGTCTGAATGGAGCAAGCTGTTTGCTTCTATATGTAGGCAACTTCTATGGGGTCTTCAGAATGATCATGGGGACATCTTTGGCAACAGTTGCGCAACTTGAAGCTGTCCATTGCAAGTCACTGTCTATGTATAACTTTGTAGAGTCATGACTTCGGTACATGCTTTCCCTCTTTCTAACGCGTACGATAACATCTGATGTCATGAATGCCATTAGAAGGCAAGCTAGTAAGCTGCGAGAATAGGTGGCGAAGCAACAACAACCAGCTCTTCTGCATGTGGGGAATCAAGATTCAACATCTAGCCATAGCGTGCTATTCAGTAAGGATATGCAGAGAAACGAGAAGCTAATGGAGTTTAGGTGTTAAGGAATTCAATCACAGACGTTTATTTGAAGGAAACAGAAGTAAAACGTTGTTGATCAGAGTATAGTTGTGCGAAATTGAAAGGATTGCAAAAAACCTTGGAGGTGGTTTGCTATAATATATAGTCTGTTGTTGCTTACATCATTAATCATGTCATCATTGCTTGGAGTTGTAGCTGATTCAAACTTAGTATATTGTTGCTGGTGTTAAGTTCGAACTATTCGACTGATGCTCACACATCAATTCAACTGTGGTTGTATCTGTTTGAGATTATCAGCAGATGATTAGGGCTCTGAGTCCATAATTATGTGAGGGCACAACACATATATATGCGCTAGTGGTTCTGCTAGAGTTTTGTTTGGAATTTTGCTTTGAAAAATGAATGCTGGATTGAACTTGTCTTATCGCCAACATCTTAATTTTGAGTTGTTTTCAAGATGGATTGAGCGTTAATTTTAGCATTCGAATGAGAACTTTAAAGACTCAAGTGGTGAATTGTGTGGACATGAATCATTTTCTTTAAAAGAATTCAAGGAGATGAATTGCAAAGATCATGGACACATTGAAAATATGCACCATGCATATATCAAAGAAGTTGTTTATTTCTCACATGCTGTCATACTTACCACGCCAGTTTGACATACAAAAAGAAGTTTTTTAAAGTGCGGCACATATGATGACGCAGTCGGAAAGAAGATCTTGAGGCGTGCAGAAACAAAAAATGCTGAATGGAAGGAGATTATCATTCTTTAAATGGTGCCCTTACTACAGCTTTATGCCATTGCTGGGCCGAAAGACAGATACAAATCCGATTGGGAAATACTATCGACAGAGTGTGAGAGTGTCACTCCAATTACAACTGAAGGTTTTTTGGGATGTTTTTGGGATGTTTTCATGAACACATAGATCTAGGTCAAGTCCCTCGTAGACTGTTTGAGAAAGGATGTATCCTGAATATCAACAACAGTTTCAAAAATGGAGGGAATTGAAGAAGGATAATCCAGGGAGGGCACTAAAGTTCTCTTGCACAGTTCTTGGATAAGAGTTTCGGATTCATAAGAGTTTCCTGAAGGATTTTTGTGCAAAGCTTTATCAATAATATTGGTGTGTAATACGTTTAAAAACTAAACTCAGAGATGCTTGAGTTTGGCACAGGAAAACTAGTTATGGATACCTGGCATTGAAGGAAGCGTTAGAAAAGTGCAATGAGAATCTGTTAACCACATCGACGAATCGACACGGCCTATCAGGAACCTGAAAATTTGCAGATGGAGGGCGTTTTCATCCCGACCGACGATATGCTAAGTATCACACATAGTGTCACTTCCCATTTTCAAAGGGTACAATGAGTCCAGCATGTTCAATCCATTATGGCAGTGTTTAGATGTGATGCTCAGAAGTTTTTCCTTCATCTTGTGATATCATAATCTTGCAAGTTAATTGAGACACATCTTCATCCCAATTTGTTTCAAAAGAGGCATGTGCTGCAATTGTGGAGTTACAATTGTCATGCTTGGTTAATCTCGATTACGCAAGATTTATGACAAGGGATGAAGTGCGCAAAACTAGTAGATTCTCAGAGAGGGAGGGCACAGTCAAACATGTGTTTCGTGGAGTAACACAGTTAAAATCCTATGCAGCTTTAAAGTACAAGCAACATTGAGCGTTAGATTTATCCGAATGATAGAATTTAATGAAGACATTGATGCAGTCTTGTTGGACTTGTGATACTTGTCGAAGGCTTGAGGGAAGAAGTCAGAGAAGGTGTTGCATCCATGTCATTTGATAAGAATCTTCCTTGTTCCCTCTGTTTCGCATCTTCGGATGAAGAGGAGAAGAAGCTACCACCGTCTACTTGTTTGTTGCTCAATTGAAGCCTTAATACTTGATGTGCTTTGACGATCTCTGTGAGTTTGAGCTATTTTGTAATGTAGAAAGACTGTATATAGTGCATGGAACTAGTTGCCTTATTGAAATCATGACATTTAGCCATCCCCTCCCTAAAAATGTGTTAGAGTATTTGTGTGTGAGTGTATTGTAGTTGGATATGCGTGAGTGTGTGCATGAATTTGAGTGCTTGACTTGGTGTGTGTTTGAGTGAGGGTGTCAGAGGTTGGGAGTGAAGGATTGTGTTTAGTAGAGGGAGATGAGAAGGGTTGAGAAAGTGGAAAGAAGGAAGTGAGAAGACTTGGGCAGAGGAAAATAGAGAGATTTTACTTGGGTCGGAAATGTGAACCAAATCAGGCGCAGTTGTGGTTTAAGGATAAAATAAACTTGGGGAGTTACGAGAAATAGCATAGAGATAT
The DNA here is from genome assembly GCA_020310875.1 of Ceratopteris richardii. NCBI lineage: Eukaryota > Viridiplantae > Streptophyta > Polypodiopsida > Polypodiales > Pteridaceae > Ceratopteris > Ceratopteris richardii. Next base: position 159,975,854 of record CM035411.1, on the reverse strand, counting down.
CTAGATATAGGTGCAATTATTTGCACATTCTACAGGCTTAAGACCTTATCCAGCTACTAAGATGAAGGACTTGGGAGACAATCTTGGATCTATACATGAAGACATTGAAGATGATAGGTTGATTGCGCAACTACTTGCAGGTTTGAGCGGAGATGAAAGGTGGAAACATTTTGTACTTTCTACTAAACTTTCATTAAATCATATTGTACTAGACCTAAATAGTTTGCTTGGATTGATGCTCACATTTGAGCAAGATTTGAATTCAGGTGGAAATAAAGGACATAACACTACTATGTATGCAAAGAATAAGAAGAAAAGTGATAAAGGAAAAATAAAGGAGGAAGAAGAATCGACTTACCAAGCAAATTATGCAAAAGGTAAAGGTAGCGGCATAAGTAAAAATAGGTGAAATGGAAGAGGAAGAAGTAACCAAAATAATAGTAGAAAGACATGTTGGATTTGTGGCTTGAGCAATCACCTAGCCTACGACTATTGGCATAATTAACAAGGTGCAAATCAGAATCAAGGAAACAATGGTAGAGGCCAAGGTGGAAGATATCAAAGTAACTAATGTACTATATGTTCCCACAATACCAAAGAATTTGATTAGTGTTGGTCAAATAGTGGAGAAAGTACTTCAAGTTAGATTTATGAATGAATGTATATCTGTGGAAGATCCAAACAATGGATACAAATAAATAATCTATGGTAAGAAGGAAGGTAGACTCTTTACTCTTAGAGTGCAAGGGAATATTGTTCAAGCCTTAATCGCGCATGGAGATGAAGTAATTATAGAGTTAGACCTCTAGCATAAGAGGTTAGGACATTTTAATGAAAAGGGAATCAAAATGATCGTGGGAAATGAGTCTGTATTAGGATTACCAAATGTGTAGAACCAACACATGGTTTATAAATGTGAAGCATTCCAAATGGGAAATGCACTAGAATCAAGTCAAAATGAATTCATTTAGTCAAGATTGAGTTTTAGTATTGGTGAGCTATTGGTGATTATAGAGGTGTTCTAATATCACATTAGCTTAGTTCTTGTGGTGTTTATACACCGAGAAGTGGTATCAAAGCGAAAGCAAATACCACTATTAGGTATATGAACTTGAGCATGGACCTTGTAACCTTCATAATTGCCCTACTTCTTCTCTCTACCACTCAATTTTGCTCGAGTGTATCTGGTGGTGATTTCCCTTTTGAGTCCTCTCTCTTAAAGATAATATTCAAAGTCATGGGAGAAGTATTATCATCTTGGATATGGCAGATTGTGCTATTGCTTATGCATTGGGAAATGATCAAGATTACCATCTTCTATCTTTCATTCCATTCCCCAAAGGCCTTTAACTAGTCATTGGTGGGATTTTCATCCAACTTGAATATCATTCACTTCCACTAATCAATCACGGCATGCCCTTTCCCATAAGGTAGTTGGAGACCCTAAATCTCCTTGAGGATAGTTGCCCTTGTGTAAGTTTTCAAATTGATCTTTGAAGTCTCACATCTCTAGACTTTGCTACTTGATCAAGGCCTTGGCTAATGCACCAATGTGTGTCAAATCTAAATGAGGCTCTAAAAGTTACCTTAATCCAAAGATTTCCCTAGATGAACACCTTGCTCACTTGAAACTTTGAATAGAATAGCTCCCGCTTGATGTGTGCTTACTCCAACAAGCCTTTGTTGATGCAAAATAATCACAAACTAGATCCAAGATGTCTTCTTTCTTGTATTGGATTTCTAAATGATTCCAAAATGTTGTGATACCATGGATGGGTGAAGTATCACGACCCCTATGCAATGACAAAGTGTGAATGACCTCCATAGGCACCCTTCTCAACCTTTGCACACCCAAAATTTCTCTTTCTTAGAGCATACACAAAGAATTCTAATGAGCCTTTGTAGACCTCTACTATGCCTTAAGATCTCTCCAAAAAATCAAATTTCACTCCAAATGTACATCTACACTTAGAGAAACAATGTCTATAAGATGCGATATTTGAATTCACATGGTAGCGAGTGAAATAGAGACCACACTTCACTCTAGAAAACGTTTCTTAGAAAATAAATCTCAAACTTCCCTCAACTTTAGAAACTACCAAGGGCTACCCAATGACACCAAAATCAAAAAATAGATTTATACAGAAGGAGAATGTGCCCTTACAACGCAAATCAAACTAGATCGAATAGAGCTTACACACAAAGAGCGATATCAATCACCAAATTTCACTAATTTCAAGGTTTTGCTCATAATACTCAGAGAATGCTTCATAGACTTGGTGTGGTTCAAAATTGATTTTAATAGCTATACAATGAAAAAATTTTACATATAATGGATGAATAGTGAGGGAGAATCATTGTTAGCAACTTAGGTCTAGAGAGTTGCAACACAGCTTGCACAAACACATGGATATATCTACTCAAAGGTGACAAACAAGCAAACAAGGGGCTAATTTAAGCAACGAGCTTGCTTATTAAAACTTCAAAATAGAGTGCACACTCTAACTAAACTAAAACTCCAACAAGATGACTCAAAATAAGCTGTTATACAAGCTACTTTTATGGAGAGAATTTTATCCCTAAAATCTAGGAACCATCTTTCCCAAAAAATCAGCCTCCTAAATTGGAGGACTTAGTTGAGATGACCTAGGGGAGTGCTGGTTGAATTTTTTCAATGGAATATCATACTTTTAGGCTTACATGCATTGGTCCACATTTCCATGATTGAGTTCCAATGAATTTTGGCTTGAAGCTTGAGTTTTAACAAAAAGGAATCAGTTCATCCTTGGAGTTGATGTGGTCCTAATTAGTAAAATACATAACAAGTGCATTCAAATGGTAATTTAAGTGTGTTCATTGTCTCTAAATTAATTATTGTGTAGATGAAATTGGGGTGACCTTGTGGATTTGTAGGTTGAAGAGGAAAGGATTATGAGGCTCATCGAGCTTTAATGTATTCAAGGATTATGACTGCTTAAAGAGAGGATGAAAACTAAGAGGAATTACCCTGATTGGTGAATATAGGTATTCAATTGGAGAGTATCAAAGGAGGTGTAATCATGGAATTCTTAATTCGATCATTGATTGTACATTTGATATAACTACATTATTGGAGGAATCGTCAGTTTCTTCTAGATGACAAATTATGCATGTCATGAGACTGCATCTTGCATCCCTTATCGTAATTTGTATCTTAGTTGTTTAAGATGGGATAGAAATAGATACTGACACATATAGAGACCTTGATTTCATGATGGTTAAGTGGCATGATGTTAGGAGGAAATTACTATTGACATGTAAATTCTAAGTGATATCAAAAGTGGAATTCCATTAAGTGATATTTTATGTGAAGGTCCATCATAAATTGTCCTTGAAAGTGCATTGTATTCATTTAATAATCGAAGAATTTATGCATTACATGAGTGAAAGAGATGTAATTTATGATATTAATGCATGATTTGATTTCCATTAGGCATGTGGATGAGTGTGACCTGACAAGTGTTCATTTATTTAAGATAAATTTAGAAGATGATGAGACTATAATCTAGGTGCCTCATGTTGAATGTCATTGGATGATATGAATGCATGTGCTAAATGAATTAAGTGAATGCATGCATCATGTTAGAGATACATGAATGCACTTCGGAGTGAATATTCTATGAAAAAAGAATTAATAATTCTGACTTAAGGTGGGTTTTCATAGTTTGGTCCACTCTACAATGATTTATAATATAAAATTTGTGCATAAATAGGATTTTTTATGTTTATGTGTAGAAAATATCATGATTGTGGATTAAAAAAAGTCAATGGGAGATAAATTTTGGACCAAAAATATTTGATGTTTAGGTGTTTGAAAGGTATTGATGTGTACTTTATAAGGAGTTGATAGCATAGTATGAAGATGAGATGTTCTTTGAAAAATCCTACTTGGAACATATAGTAGAACCTCTAAGCTTGGAAGTGACACATAAATATGACCATATGTCTTTGTAGCATTGATCTCAAATGTTTGATGCAAGATAGAAATTTCTAGATTTTGAAGTACAGAAGAAAACCTTCTATTTTTAGAAGAAGGCACTCAAAAAAATATTGAGTGCTCCTAACTTGCTATGAATTGAGAAACATTGTTTTTCAAATCTCCAAATGGGATAGGAAGTGAACTATTACAAGACATCCAATGAATTTAGAGTGAGTGGAGAGTGAGAAATATACTTAAGAAGACAAAAGTGTGAGCCAAACATTTGAGGAAGCAGACAATGTATATAAAGAGTTTTAGAGATTGATGCATCTCTTTACAAATAGCTTCAATGATTTACGCATATATGCACTGATAGAGATTGATGCATATCTCTATAAAAATAGCTACCATGATTGATGTGTAGCTTGAAATGACAATTTAATTGAGCTAACACAAGTTATTTAAGGAATTTAGAGTGACTAGAGAGTGATCAATATATTTAACAAGTCATAAGTGCGATCCTCACATTTTAGGAAGCAAGTAGTGCAGATACAGAGTCACAGAGATTGATGCATACCTCTCTACAAGGGTTTTTCCTTCATGCTCCTAGCATTGGATGAGATAATGAGACCAAAGCTTCATTGAGAAACTTGAAAAATACAAAGACAACAATTGATAGTAGCTCAAGATGATGATGAGTCTTTAAGTGTATTTATACAAATGTAAAGTACAATTCTTTGAGGTGTTAAACAAATCGAATGGCTATGCGATAAGTAGAATAGTCACTCAAGGTGCAAGTGAGAGATCTACTATATCCCTTACTTCTTCATAGGAGTACATATAAGCTTTTCTCCTTTGTTTTAGTAGTTAGGTGTTAATTGATTCTGCCAAAAATGTTCCAATCATTATTTAGCTACTCATTTGAACTATGAATTCAAATGTGACTTTTGGTTTTTGGCTCCCTTCATACCTACTTTGATTCTCAAATTTTCAACATAAAATATATTAGGAATAGGTAAAAGTGTAGTGAGACTTATCCTTAGGAATATCCCAAGGATATGCATATACACACACATTGTTGCTGATTATAAATAAATTCCAATCATTGATGTCATTTTTTTAATCCATCCAATGCTTTATTCATAATGTGTGCACATTGTTGTTGAGTTGCGATATATGAAAGTTCAATATCCTTACTTGTAATCTTCTCCCTAGAAAATTTATAATGGAGCTCAATGTGTTTGTTCCTTGCATGATAAATAGGGTTTTTTGCAAAATCCAAGGAACTTGTGTTTCACCAAATATGTCAGGAGTAGATGAACTCATCCGTAGATCAACATATAGTGTCTTAATACACATTAGTTTTTGAGTTGTATTTGCATATCCTCTGGATTCTGTTTGTGTAGATTAGAGAGAAACAATAGCTTTCTTTTCTTATGACCAAGAAATAATCTTAGAAATTGTAAATGAAATATAACCAAAGGAACTTCTCCTATCATCTCATGATCTTTCCCAATTCTATTAAAAATATCTTAATATTTATATGAGAAGTATATGAAAAGAATAAGCATTCATTGATTGTTCCTTTGAGATACTTTAGTAACATTTTGGCTGCCGCATGTGTGGTTTCATAGGTGAGTGAATAAAAACTAAATTAAAACACTCACACTATAAATGATATGTACTCCAAGGAAAGTAATAGTATTAAGAATTCCTATTAGAACTTTGATAGCTTCTTACATCTTCAATAGTATCTCCTTCATGAGCAATGAATACAACCTTTGAATTTTCTATTTTGGACTTTGTGAGCATATCTTTTATGTATTTTATTTTAGTTAGGTACATACCATGCTTTATGTATATGAATTCAAATGCAAGGAAGTATGTGAAAGGCCCTAAATCAATTATCTTGAACTCTTCCTTCATCTAATGTTTGATCGAACGTTTGGTCTCTTCTTTCATAATAATTTCATCCATATACAAAGAGAGGTATATGAACTCTCCATCTGATCTTTTAATGAATAGAGAAGTATATCCCTCACTCACCACAAACCATTTGTCCTATAAGTAAGTAACTAGTTTATGCTTCCAAGCTCTTGGAGCTTGCTTTGGCCCATATAGAGCACTTCTTAATCTACAAATATACTCAAGAAATTATGAGTCATAAAAAACATGGGGTTGTTCCATATATACTTGCTCTGAGATCCATCCATTCAAGAAGTCATTCTTGAAAATTATGTGGAATATCTCTCAAATTCTTCGCACTTGCAATACTCATGAGTACTTTGATTGCAGACCTCTTTGATATAGGAGAGAAGGTCTCCTGATAATAAATTCTTTGATGGTCAGCATATCCTTTGGCTACTAGCCTAGCCTTATATCTAGTTGTGGTTCCATCAGAATTCTCTTTTACCTTTTACATCCATCTAACTCCAATGATCTTCATGGTTGATGTCTTAGGGATGAATCCCTAAGTGATTTTGTTCTTCAATGCTTCAATAATCACTACAACATATCAAGGGCATACCAACGTTGTGCATATGGAGGGTCATGTATCGGTATCTGTATGACCATCGAAAAACTTTGGAAAACCACGGAGGCAATATACGTGTCAGTATGCATGTGTTGGTATGAGCGTCAGTATATGCATCGGTATGGACATCGGTAAATTACTAGAAATTACTGATGCTCATACCGATGCCCATAATGACGCAATGTTTTAACCACGCCCGAGAGCAAAAAATTGACATTCATCGTGTTTTGAATCAAAACCTGCTACTATCGAATTTGCACATGCGAGCAACATCTCCCTCTTTCTCACTCTTTCTCTCTCTCTCTATGCACAACTCTCTTTTTTTCTAGATCCAAAGTTTTGGTAAGTATAACGCACATACTGTAGCACTCTTTTTCTTTCTTTATGTTTTCCCTTTTCTAATTTCTTTTCTCTTTAGTTTTGCAAAAGATTTTGACATCAAGTCTTTGGAATTCGACGAAGCACAACTTTAAGTGGATTTTGATGACAATGATTCAAACAATTACATCGATGTAAGTGATTGCTTTGTTTTTTATTGACATAGAGACAAAGAGATGAAAGAAAGAGAGAGATCTAGGGAAACATATAGAGAGATAGAGATGAAAGAAACAGAGAGATCTAGAGAAACATAAAGAGAGAGAGAGACATATACATATACGTACACACTCATATATGTATACATGCACATATGTGCATAAACACATGCATATGCATACATACATACACACACATGCATATGCATACACACATACACATACACATGCATATGCATACACACATACACATGCATATGCATACACACACACATGCATATGCATACATACTATGCATACACACACATATGCATATGCATACACACACATGCATATGCATACACACATGCATATGCATACACACATGCATATGCATATACATACATGCATATGCATACACACGCATATACATACAAATGCATATGCATACACACATACACATGCATATGCATACACACATACACATGCATATGCATACACACATACACAAATGCATATGCATACACACATGCATCTGCATATACATACATGCATATGCATACACACATGCATATACATACACACATACACAAATGCATATGCAAACACACATGCATATGCATACACACATGCACATGCATACACACATGATATGCATATACATACATGCATATGCATACACATGCATATACATACAAATGCATATACATACACACATACACATGCATATGAATACACATATTCATATGCATACACACATACACAAATGCATATGCATACACACATACACAAATGCATATGCATACACACACATATGCATACACACACATATGCACATGCATACAGACACATGCATATGCATACACACATGCACATTCATACACACATGCATATGCATATACATACATGCATATGCATACACAGATACACATGCATATGCATACACACATACACAAATGCATCTGCATACACACATGCATATGCATATACACACATGCATATGCATATACACACATGCATATGCATATACACACATGCATATGCATATACACACATGCATATGCATATACACACATGCATATGCTTATACATACATGCATATGCATACACACATGCATATGCATACCCACGCATATACATACAAATGCATATGCTTACACACATACAAATGCATATGCATACACACATACACAAATGCATATGTGTACGCACATACACATACACATGCATATGCATACACACATATACATACACAGGCATATGCATACATACATACACATGCATATGCATACACATACACATGCATATACATACACACATTCATATGCATACAGAAATGCATATGCATACACACACATGTGTATGCATACACACACACATGCATATGCATACACACATGCATATGCGTACACACATGCATATGCATACACACACATATGCATACACACATGCATATGCATACACACATGCATATGCATACACACATTCATATGCATACACACATATATACATACACATGCATATGCATACACACATACACATGCATATGCATACACACACATATGCATATGCATACACACACATGCATATGCATACACACATGCATATGTGCACACACATGCATATACATATGCATGCATATGCATACAAATGCATATGCATACACACATACACATGCATCTACATACACACATGCATATGCATACAGATTATGCATACATACACATATGCATATGCATAGACACACACATATGCATACAAACATGCATATGCATACTCACATGAATATGCAGACACACATGCATATACATACACATGCATATGCATACAAATGCATATGCATACACACATACACATGCATATGCATACAAATGCATATGCATACACACATACACATGCATATGCATACACACATCCTGATCTAGTTTGATCTACTTTTAGGTGATTGATTTCTTGATTGAATTCAACTGCAACCACCACAAATTCGTGGGATTTGGGCTCTATATTTCTACCTTTACATGTGTAAAGCTCAAGGCTTTTACAATGGTAAATGAACCATCAAAAAATCTCTCAAAAAATACAATAAATGAGCATAAGAAAAAGAACTCTCCAATGGATATTCTTTCGACCCGATAGCCTTTGATGTAGATCAAATCCACCTCAAGCATAGTGTAAGCTTGATGTTCCAACATGTAGGACTTATGCAACAAGTTCTCTACTCTCTTTCTCATGTGTGTCACACTAGCACTTAGCCTCTGTGCTCCTCTCTCCCACTCATATAGTCACACTCTTTGTTTTCTGATGTGCTTCTTCTTTTTCTCATTGACACCTTCTTGTATTCATGTCTAATTAGTGAGTGAAGCCCCAACAATACCTACTTGTGATGGCTAGATGAGTAGAGGGATCTTAGACGGAGCTTAAGATGGTGACTAGGCAAGGGATATAAATAATCTAGGAGCTAAATCCTAGGTATGTCATTCTTCACTTCTCACATTTGGTATCAATGCTTAGAGAGAGCTCTTGGGAAATGCTATAGCCCTCTTTTCTCATGTATTTTTTCTCCCTTTTTCTTTCTTTATGGATGTGGATATGGTCAAGAATGAGCATCTTGAGGGCTCTTGTGTGAGGAAAGAGCATTTCTATGGACCTTTCAAAGTCTGTTTCTCTTTGTTTATTTTCCCTTTTGTAGATATGTACATGAAAACACGTAGAACATTAATTTTTGCACATTTTGATATGGAACAAGGGGGTGGGGAGTATGTATGACTCCCAAAGAGAAATTGAGTCCCAAAAAACTATAGAATATTCAACTTTGAATTCAAAGAGAGAAAGAGGAAAGAGTCACGAACTCAAGCATACACACATAGAGTTGCATATGTGTATATACACATACACACACACACTCATGTTTGCACATATGAAGACACACATACATTAATGTAATTATGAATGTACATATGCATTGCATCTACATACACATTCATAAATACCTATGTAAATGCATATCAATGTATATTTGTAGAATAGCATGCATGTGAATTTACATATCTTCATTGATTTTAGTTTGTAGTTATTTTCCAAAGAGTGAGGTGTTGTCCATATACCTAGTAGAAACCATGAAAATACATGTTAAGGATGCTTTTTTATGCATCATAGTTCTGCATAGTTAGTGACTCATGAGCACATGAATAGCTCTTCATGGGAGTATAGTCAAGGTCTAGGCATAGGGAGCCCGAGGATATTCCAAGTACTTATGCTAAGCACATATGGACTCATTAGGCGTTAGGGGGATTCCCATAGTTTGATTGAAGCAAGGACTACTATTTATTGGTGGAAATGTTGGATAGGAAGCATAGAGATTAGTTGTCTACTTTTTTAGCATCTAGTTGTTCAAACACCTAGTACACTCAAATCTTATTAATTGGAATCACGAATTCCGATTCCTAAGTTTATAGCTCCTTCTATAGCATTAAAGAAAATGATATTTAGAAGGGGGAGTGAGTTTATATTCTAGAAATGTACATGCCAAGGCCAAAAGGTAGAGATTTTATACAAGGTACCTACTCGTGATGGCCATATGAGTAGAGGGAGAGAGAACTCTAGAGGGCTAAAAATAGGACGGTAGGTGAGTCCTAGGTATTTCATTATTCACTTCTCAGATTAGCAAGATCATTCCGCAGATTTCTAAGAAGCAACCCATAATGGCATTACCATCCATTAAAGATGAGTATAGAGCTTTAAATCAAGTTGGATGTGAGCTAATGTGGATTAAGAATCTATTTATGGAACTAAATTTATAGTTTGACACATATCCAATCTTCTGTGACAATATGAGTAGCATTCATCTAGCATTGAATCCTATCTATCGTGCTAAAACCAAGCATATTGAATTGCACTATCACTTCATAAGAGAAAATGTGATCTCCAAAGAAGTTTCAATACATCATATAGTTACCAAGGGCCATGTTTCTGATGTGTTTACAAAGGCTTTGGATGGATTCAATATTTCAAAGTTCAAGCAATGCATCAACATGAAGGATGTTGGATGAAGATGAAGATTTGAAGCTTAAAAGGGAGCATTAAAAGTCAAGCTTCAAGCCAAAATTCATGGGAAATAAATCATAGAAATGTGGATCAAGTTATGAAACCCTAGAACCACGAGAGTCCATCAAACAAATTCAATCAAACAATCCCCAAGTCATATCAACTAAGTTCAATTTAGAAAACTGATTTTTTGGGAAAGGTGGTTCTTAGATTTTAGGGGCCAACTTCTCTCTATAAAAGTAGCTTGTATCACGACTTATTTGGAGTCATCTTATTGGATTTTTAGTTCATTTAGACTATGCACTAAGTGCTAGAGTTGTAATAGGCAAGCCTCTTACTTTCTTGTTTGTTAGATTTGAGTAGACATATCTATGTGTGTGCACAAGTTGTGTTACAACTCTCTAGCCCTAAATTATTAGCATTGGTTCTCCTTCATTGTTCATCCATTCGATGTAATAATTGTGCCATTAGATTGATTTGAAAGTCCTTTAGAAGGAAATAAGTTTTTGGATCGGTATCTGAGTATTTTGGGAGAAGCTCTAAAATTATTGCAGTTTGATGATTGGTATCTCTCTTTGTGAGTAGGATTTATTGGAGCTAGTTTTCTCTAAGTTTTAAGGGCTCATTCTCCTTCTTTGTTTATCCATTTGTATGATTTTGTCACTAGCAGTTAGAGTTCTATAAATTTGAGCCAAGTTTGGATTCGCTCTTCATTTATTCTTTGCAAAAAGCTTGCTAGATTGAAGTGTGGTCTCTGTGTCACTAGCTATTGTGTGCATCCAACTAGCTCATCTTGTATACATTGTTTCTCTATCTGTATGCATTAATTTAGAGTGAAACTTGTTTTGTTGGAAAGTCCACAAAATCTCACTTCAGTTCTTTGCATGTGTTTTTAGAAACAAAAATTTTGGTGTGCAGAGGTCAAAGAAGGGTACCTATGGAGGTCATTCATGCTCCATCATTGCTTGGGGGCAAGATAATTCCCCTAATACTTTTGAGTAGATAATAGTTATCGGAACTCCTAATTGTCCCATGCTAATTTTCCTAATTGTCTATGAGATCTTCCTAGAGTGAGTGGAACTCATATGACAAATGCAACATTGGACTTCTCTTTTCTATGGTGTGTTTATTTATTTATTCTATACATCACATGAGCTACGTAGAAAGTAAAATGTGCCCTATCTATTCTTATCTATGTTTCTCTTACCATATAGCACATTCATCCCTTCTTGCAAGGAAAGTTTACCCTCTAATTGATATTCGAGAAGAAACCATAGTAGTTGCTTTATGTAGATGCAATTTTATTTTTAGTTCGCTCACCTAGATGTCCTATTAATCCTCTCTACTATTCAAGTCTCTTGACCTCTCAAAGTCATTGACGTGAACCTATAGTTTCATTGTCTTGTCCAATGCTTGGTTCACAAAGGTAATACTGCTATGAGATTATTGGAGCTCTTTGTGCAAAGATATGAACCAATCTTTATGACTCTATATATGTACCATATACTTCTTGAAATATTGTCATCTCACATGTGAGTTCATAAATATATTTCTCACTCTAAATTCATGATATAAATTGTTATAACTCATGTAACTTCCTATTAGAATCTATGCAAAGGAAAATTTTCCTCAAGTCATAGTAGGTTAGGATCAATTAACATTTTTCAGAGTGCCTTCTTCCATAAATGGAAGGTGCTATCTCATATTCAAAATCTCAAACTAGTCTATCTTGACTCACACATTTAAGATCAATTTTTCAAAGAACTATGGTCATATTTATGTATCATTTGCAATATTAGGAAGTCTATTAGAGTTTCCATGCAAGATATAAGCAACTCTAGAGACATTTTCTATGAGGACCCTCTCATCTTTGTACTCTACCATCAAATCCTCAAAGTGACATAAAAGCATCATCATAGTATATGCATTATGGTGATGGTTTTCCTTTATTAGTTAGTGAATTGCGTTGAAGTAATTACTCAACATGGTTTCTAAGGATGGAAGCATATTTCCAAGGAAAAATCTCTAGAGATGACTTGATGTCCATGCTAAGGACCTAATGACAACCAAATCAAAAATATCAAGAGAGGTTGAATACATTGTGTGCAAAAGGTGCTTTGGAAAGTTCATATATCTCTCTATCTCTGATTTCCTAATTCCATATATTAGGGGTTGTAAGACTTCACATGAAACCTAGAAAGCACTTGGAGCATTCTTATCTTCAAGAACTAAGGCCAAGAAGAACCAATTGTGGATGGAGTTTGCTTCACTTAAGAAGAAATCTAAGTAGACTTTCACTGACTTTGTCACCAAGATAAAGTATATAGATGAATGATTAGGAAGCATTTAAGAGATTATAGATGAAGATCAAATAGTGAGACAAGTGATCAATGAAATCAAAGTAGATGATAAGTGGGAAGCATCCACCATAGTCATGGATTTAGTCTTGGACATGCAAGTACCATATTTCAACAAAGTCATGGGACAACACTTCATCCATGAAGCAAAGCTTATGAGGAATAGAAGCACACAAAAAGTTAATCAATTCTCTACCCAATATGCTAATAAAAGAAGAGGTAAATATGCTAAATAAAAAAGGAAGAAGTCTAACAAAGAATCAAGTACTTTTTGACCTAGCTTTTCAAGTATAGTGAGAACCTCAAGAGAAAGGGGTTAAGGAGGTAGACAAGGGAGGGGCATATCTCAAAGATCCTCACCTTGTCCTTTATGTGTACTTAGAAATCATATCAGTGAGCAATGTTTCAAGAACCCAAGGAACCAAGAAGGGAGAGGATACAACAAAGAAGGATATGGAGCTCTAGAGACAAATACAACAACAAACACGGTTACAATGGCAATAAAAACTTCAACACCAAATTTCAAGGAGTTTAAAAAGGAAGGTGATAATAGAGCAACTATATTGATGATCGATCACAAGAATAATCACTTCTACTAAAAAAATCTACCATTTAAGAAAGTAAATGAAATGAGCATGTATTCTATATTGATTCTTGATGTTCAAATCATGTAGTAGGGAATGTAGCACTACTGCTAGATTTGGAAGACCCAAAGATCAAATGGTAATATGAACTTATTGAGTAGAAATGTCTTGTATATAGCATCATCGAGAATTTGATAATTATATGAGAGATTGTGGAGAATAGATTGCCTGTGTGATTTACAAGGTATGGATCCTATTCGAAAGATCCATACCAAGGACTTTAGAAGATTTCCAAAGGTCAAAAGGAAGGTACATTATTCACCTTTGAAAGTCAAGAGACAAGGAACATAGCATTCTTCAATTATGTTACATAAACTATATTAGAATTAGAATTTTGACACAAAAGGTTAGCTCACATTGGACAAAGGACCTTGAAGCAAATAAAAATTTGTCAAAGTGTTCTTGGACTACCAAATATTACAAATCAGCATACCATTTATACTTATAGAACATGCCCATTTTGCAAGTCTTACAAGCAACCTTTCACAAAAAAGGGATACATACAAGGAGAAGTTTTATCAACTATAAGGATGAAGTTTTTCCTTTGTTTCAAATTCTATCTTGCACTTGTAGAGAATCAAATAGGTAGAAAGTTAAAGAGGCTAAGTTTTGATGGAGGGAGAGAATATTTCTCCCATGAGTTTGACGAATTCTTCCAAGAGAGAGGATACAAAAGAAAGATTACAACTAGATATACACCTCAAAAAATTGGTTTAGCAAAAAGAAGGAAGAGAACAATTGTGGAAGTAGCTAGGTCAATGCTTAATGAAAATCAGTTTTCCAATTATCTTTGGGTAGAGGTATTATCCACTAAAACGTACCTTATTGGTAGGTTACCTTAAAAGTCCTTGGAAGGAATGACACCCTAGGAAGCTTCAAATTGAAGAAGACCAAGTTTGGATCATTGCATGATACTTGGATGCATTGCATATGCACACATACCATCACAAATTAGAGGGAAGCTTGATTCCAAGGCCAAGAAATGTATTTTCATAGCCTATGGCCTAAACCAAAAGGGTTATAGACTACATAATCTAAGCATTAAAGTATTCATTATAAGCCTTGATGTAGTACTTAATGAGAATAAATATTTTTTGAAGATGCTTGCAAGAAAATCAACTTCCATTATGACTTAGAGGATGAATTTCCAACTCTATCAAGTAAAGATCCACATACACTTGAAGAGATAAGTGAATCGAAAGATGATCTAAAGACACCTAGAAGGGAAATCAAATCATGGAATTCTAAATGTAACGGAAAAGTGCAAGTGTTGAGGGATGTAGAAGAATAATCTTAAAAACAATCAGAAGTTCAACAAGGGGAAAGAAGAAGCTAGAAATGTATGAATATGATAGCTCATTACTCACCAAGAGTTCTATATACATGGAGTAGGACTTCAACTTTGAACAACCCTCATTTTATGAGGAATCCAAGAAGAAGCCAGAGTGGAAGCATGACCAGAGGAATAAATTGAAGCATTGCAAGAAAAGAACACTTGAAACTTAGGACCTCAGACATCAACCATGAAGATCATGAGTGGATCGAGGTGGATCTATAATGTAAAAGGGAACTCTAAGGAACCATTAACATGTACAAGGCTAGTTCAGTAGCCAAAGTGTATGCTGAAACTCTAAGGCATTCATAATGAGGAGCATTCTCTCATGTAGCAAACATGCCTAAATACTCATGAGTATTGGAGTTGTCAAGAATTGGAAGATATATCACATGGATACCAAGAATGCCTTCTTGGATGGATGGATCTAAAAGGAAGTATATATGGCTGAACCTCTTCATTTTGAAGACTCAAAATTTCTAGGGTATGTTTGTAGATTAAGAAGATATTTAAATGGGCTAAAGGAAGCTCCAACAACTTGGAATCATAGACTACTTACTTACCTACATCACAAAGGATTCATGGTGATCAAGGTAGATACTTCCTTGTTCATTAAAAGATCACATGGAGAAGTCATGTATCTCTATGTATATGTGGATCACATTATTGAAATAGGTGATGATGCTAAAGGCATAACAACTATCAAATATCAAATCAAGGAAGAGGTCAAGATAAGCGATTTAGGGAAGCTAAAATATTTCCTTGGATTGGAAATCATTTATACAGAGCATGACATGTATCTTTCATAGACAAAATACATCAAAGTCATGCTTACAAAGTTCAAGATGGAAAAGGAAAAGATTGGAGGTACATCTATCAAAGTGAGTTCCAAATTGAGTGCTCATGAGGAGAACTCATTAAGGATGCGACAATAACTCATGGAGTGCTTATTGAGGAGAACTCAATGAACTCATGGAAGTATCCAAAAGTATACTGAAGTATCCAGATGTGAGAATCAATGAAAGATTATTCTATTAATATACTTCTATATAGATATCAAAATCTTTTTTGATACAGATTGGGGGATCTAGAGATGATAAGAGAAGTACCTCTAATTATCTTTCATTGGTAGGCTCTAAACACAGTTCTTAGTCATCGAAGAAGCAACCTACTATTACTCTATCATCAACAAAATCTTAATATAGAGGATTGGCTAATGCTACTCAAGAGTCTATGTGGATTAAGGCATCATTTGTTGATTTATGAATCAAGACATCAATTCCTCACATATTTAGTTATAAAACAAGCTCTTTAAATCTTGCAACAAAGCCTATTTACCATGCCAGGAACAAACACATTGAGCTCCATTATCACTTTGTTAGGGATAATATTACAAGAAAGGAAATTAATCTTTCATATATCTCGACGCAACAACAATGTGCAAACATAATGACTCAAACTTTGGATGGAGCAAAATTAATTATATTCAAATTAATGGTTGGACTTTAGGATATCACAAATGAATGAGACTCGAGCATTTTAGACTTGAGCGGGAGCTATTAGTACATATGGCAAGCCTAAGTTCCTGATCATATCCATGGACTTCTTTGGACTTTGAGAAGAACATATGTGCACCATCACTTATCCTTAGTTTATACCTGATTCAAATTCTCCAATGTGTTTTAGTTAAATTCTCCAATGTGTTTTAGTTATTGTAAATGTTTATAAAGAACCGAGTCAAGAATTAAGGTAAGTCTACTAGAATTAAGGTAATTCTACAAGAATTAAAAACTCAAATAAGAAGCTAAAAAGTGATTGGAATTATTTGGTCGAGTAATCAACGTCTACCAACTAGAATGAAGGGAAAAGTCTTATACATACTTCAATGAGGAAGTCGTAGATAGCGACTGATCTCACACTCACTTATAGAGTGGCCATTGTAATTATCTCGTGGTCACTATATTTTTCCAACACCCCCAAGAATTGCACTTTACATAGTAATACATAGACTTGACATTTTATCATCACCTTGAGCTATTGTGTATTGTTGTGCATCTATTATTCAAGTCTATTGAGTTCTCAGAGTCATTGAAGTGAACCTATAGACCCATGCTCTCATCCAATACTTGGATCATAAAGGTAACACCTTTATGAGGTTATGTGTGCAAGGATTTCATAATTGGATCTCTCTATTCATAGATATAAATCAATCTCTTTGATTGTGTATATACATTGTTTACTTCTTGAAATTTCAAGATCACACATATGAGTTCTTAAGTATATTGCTCACTCTTTAGTAACTCTAAATTCATGATATAGTTTGTACTAGATCACTTAGAACTTATTACAAGTTGTCCAAAAGGCGTTTTATCAATTTATAGTAGGTAAGGAGCACTCAACATTTCTTTTGAGTGGCATCTTCCATAAATATAAGGTTTTGTCTTCACGTTCAACATCTAGAACTAGTCTATCTTGACACAAACATTTGAGATCGATTCTTGAATACAATATGGTCATATATATGTATCAATTTCAAGAGTCATTGCATAGATGGAACACAGTTCAAAGGAGTAAAAGACATGATCGAATTGAATGACATGAATGAAGATACCTTTGATATGACCTTGAGGGGGAGCGTTGAAGATATATATGAGAGGACATGATCAACATTCATAGTAATATGTTTAGAACCTTCTTAGATGGAACACTCACAGGAGTAAAAGACATGATCAACTTGAATGGCATGAATGAAGATACGTTTGATATGACTTGACATCATAAACTTGAATGACATGAATCAAGATACGTTTGATATGACTTGAGGGGGATTGTTGAAGATATATGTGAGAGACCATGCATTAAGGCACCAAAAATTTATGAAAGAACAAATAATAAAAGCTTATTTTGATGAAGTTGTATGGCACCAAAGGTCATGGATATCACCAAAAGCCAAGGAAAATAAAAAGGAGAAGATGTCCATATAGAGAATCACTAGGTAGTTGAAAAGTCACGTGAGTACTCTTACCTTTTTAGTTCCCTATAAGGAGGTTTTCACGTCAAAAGCTTTGTGAAAAATCTGGTATATGGACTTCATAAAAAATATGTGAAACTATTGAAATAAAATAACATAGCATACCAATAGTTGTTCTTATTATTTACCACGGAATCCACCCATAAACCACACATGAATTACAATTATATTGTTATATGACAAATATAGAAACAATTCTCATGTGTCTTGCGCTTCTATGGACTATATATATATATATATATATATATATATATATATATATATATATATATATATATATATATATATATATATATATATATATATATATATATATATATATATATATATAAACATACACACACACGACATGTATGTGTTTAACAGTTTCGGAAGTTTACACACACACACACACATATACATATATATATATATATATATATATATATATATATATATATATATATATATATATATATATATATATATACACACACACACACACACGACATGTATGCGTTTAACAGTTTCGGAAGTTTATACACACACATATATATGAAAAAGAAAACTTTCTCAATATTTATGAGAAGAGACATTACTTAATAGCATAATTACATGAGGAGAGTACTAATTTGAAGATAAGGAAATTCGGAAATAAAACAGTAAATATCTTTCAATTCCAATTTATAGTGAAAGATTTTGAAGTTTGTGAACTACTTTGATTAGAAATTGAAATAGAATATGGATAGATTAAAGCTATGGCTTCTATACAAAACATATTTTAAAATTATGATACGCAATGCCAATAATGTTTAAGAAGAAGATTTTCAACATGTTTCTGACTACCATATTGTTTCTGACCTTTTAGAGGGTTTATAAACTAATTAATAAACGAAACCTTATAAAAATTGGGGTTTTCTTTTTACTTTTTCTCTATATGATAAGAGAAAATTAAAGCACCTAATTTTTCCACCGATGGATTAATATCATGGCTACAAGGTTTTTGAACTTCTCTTTTCTAAACCATTTTCCACATTTCCCTCCAAAATCCATAAAATTGATCACACTATTGCCATTTCGGATGAAGACCTATGGGTTTCACCCTCTAATCATCTCTCTTTCAACCTAATGTACCTATTTTTCCTTTTTGTAGAATTCTTTTTGGATACCTTGGTGAGATATCCAAGAGTAAATCACTCTCCATTAGCATGAGATCTTAACATTTCATCAATAAATTTCAACAGGGCATCACTTGAGACTAGCCAAACACTACGAGATACAAAATATAAGCTTGTCCTACAACTAACCTACCTTTCTATTTGTCTTGTGATCTTATTTGGATCCATTTTTATCTGCATATTAAAACATCTCGAATGGAGACACCCTATTCTTTATTCTTTTGATATTCCTTGTTGGTACTCCATCTCTACATTCATGAATTTGTGAATAATAGAAAATATACATACATTTTTCTTGTTAACAACAGCGATGTGTGTCTCACGCAATCAGGATCTTCACAATCATACTATTTGTGCATTAATAGAATAATTAGTTATGTGGACTTCACTAAAAACAAATTTGAAAAATGTGAAGCTAGCAAAAAAACGAAAAACCTAATAATTTATCTTGTCAATTTCTTTGGGATCCATCCATAAATAATTTTAAGCCTTTTTTTTATCTCATGGTTTCCTTTCCATCTCTAGACCACAACAAAAAACTAAAGGGAATATTAGTAGAATTTGCCTACTACATAAATGAATAAAAAATTATATTAGTATGCGATGAATAGAAAAACAATTTTCAAATGTGTTGGAGTTCTAATGGAGTAATATCCATATGAAATAAGCATGATTTCCATAGACAATATTTGTACGGAGAAGTACAAATATTTAACCATTTTAATCTATTGAAGCAAATATATAAACCTATATATGGATCTAGACTATTCCAATTTTCGTTTGCCTTCATCTAGATTGTGCATATTAATTCTCCTTTCAATAATAACATTCCACATCAATAAAAAGAAACATCAGTTAATTACTTTTGTAATTTTTTTTATTATATAAAGGAGTTTTAGATATAAATATCAATAAAAATTAGTAATAAAATGTATCAAATCCTATGCTAACTGAGTGTGACATGCCTACTACTCATAGATGCACCATGGATCTTGTTCGTCTTTTGTTGGTAGCAGTCAGGGCACTCAGAGGCCTACATGACAAGGAAGCCAACAAAGGGAGTCAGAGGAGAGAGAAGGCATAAGCAAGCAAAGCAGTCAACGAAGATCCGGCAAATAGTCAATCCAAGTTTTCCAACCAAACCTCTGCTTAATAGTGATTTTCATCACTACATGAACATTGTAAATATCATTTTTGGTAGATTCAACTCCATTTTGTTCAAGCCGAGGAGTCCTTGAGCTTGAGGAGTATCAATAGTATTTATGTACCAATTTTCATAATTTTCTGAGCTACTTTGAGCCACCTAATTTTCAACTACGTCGGACACTAGGTCTGGACAAGACCAAAGGTAGTCAAAAACTATAAATAGAGCTAGAGAGCTCATTTTTGGGGTTAGCTTGTTGTAGAATTGAACTTGTATGAGAACGCTTTTGCAATAGAAGTTAGTCCATTGTTTCTCTCTTTGTTCTTGCCTTGTGTGCACATGTGTGTGTATCTGTGTGCATGTTTGTGTGCTTCTCACTCACACACTTGTGCCATCACTTGTTCTAGGTCTTCATACCATCCTTATGTCTTCGCGGATTGACATTAAAGGAGGTGCTACTCATCACTAAGCTACATTGAATTTTGGGGCCGTTGCCGGGGAACGAACTTTGAGGACGAGCGTGTGATGGTAAGATGTAGAGTGAGACGTTGGATTCATAGGTATTTTCTTCACGTTTATCTATTTCCTTTTGTTTTCTTCACTATCCTGATCACCATCATCATCATCACCATCTCTCACACCTCCATCTCCATCATCGCGACATTTTTAGTTTTTTGGTCATATCATGCTTCCCATACCATTTCCCCTCATTTCACTTGTGAGAGAGAGCAAGAGAGTGTTTGCGTGCTTGTGCTTTTGTGTGTTTTTTGAGATTTTCTGCAGGAATTAGCCCTGAAAAAAATTTGACCATTTTGCTAAACCAAGTCCATAAACATGATGTATAGGCCTAGGGCATCTTAAAAGGGTGTTTAGAATTTTGAAATGCCTCAGTTTTCTATCAATCATGATTGACACATCACTCGTGACTGACAAACGATGATGGACACCTGCCGACCGATCTGTCAATCACGACCGACACGTCGATCACGACCGACGGAGTCAACGACTGATGGACTATGACTGACAGAGACTACGTGTGCCATGTTTCAATAATTATTGACCCATCAATCATGACTGACCCATCAATTGTGGCCGACAGCCTCGACGGACCTATCCATCGTGATCGACTGAGTCAATAGTCATTTGACCATGATTGACAGAATTTTCGAGCCACGTGTCAATCGTGATTGACCCATCAATTGCGACTAACAGCCACGACGGACTTTTCAATCGTGACCGACCAGTCGATCGTGAGTGACACATCAATCTTGATTGACAGACCACTTGATCGTGATTGATAGGCAAATTCGACATATTTTAGGGCAAAAGAAAATTGGTCTATTTTTGGCCAAAATTTGGGAAACATAAAGGGTTTGTAGAGCATAACAAGACCATAGAAAAAACTGTGAGCTATTCTTGTTTGCCTGTTAGCCTGTTGTGATCTTATTTTAGCCCTAGAGTCCTAACAAAGACAAAGTGAAATATGGGCTCTGAAGTACATGAATGAGCATGATTTGTTATGTCATTTGAATTTGAATCTTGAGCTAACTTTGGAACTCTTACAGGTCCATTGAGAGCAATAGAGGGCATCTAAAGCAAGGGCATTCTACAAGCTTGAGAACGGCGTTCTTGAGCACCAACGAGCAAGGGATAAGCACATGAGGTTGAAAATTCTCTCAACTCCCTCAGTCAATTCCTAGCTCAGACTAAGAATGCATAGCATTGGAAGTAAGTTAGGGTGACGATAGGCACGAAACAAGTTGAAGACTATCTAAGTAATCAAGTTCAAGTCAAGATATAACTTGTGCATGTGATAATAACCTTAAAGGAAAGAACTAATTTTATTGCAATCAACTTCAAGTGCAAAAAAAGCACTCAAGTAATTCGTGACGATGCAAAATCAGACAAGATCATAAACACAATAACAAACTAAGAAGAATCCAGTGGTTGATAAGAAAGAATCCACAACGAGGTTGTACTTGGGGTAAAAATTGAAGTTTTTCAATCAGGCATATGAACCTTAGATAAGGACGACATCTAGGGAGAGATAGACAAAGCCTTAGGTCCTCACATGCAAGTGTCACTCACCAAGCTAGATCTTGGGCCCAATAGTTGAGTGCTTATCTGTAATACCCTAACTCTGAAACTAGCGAATTAAAGATGTCTCAAGGTATGGAGCGACCCACAAGAAGTTCAGGTGTGGCTTATTTACAAAAGGTTGAAGGTCCTTATAAGACTCAACTAGAATACCTTAGGACCAACCGATTCGGTGCTTGCATCTATAAGGACGGCCTAAGCAGATCCGTGGTCCAGATCAAAAACCCAGATCAACCCATTGGACTAGAACATTCGGCAGTCAAGTTTCAAAATGGTGCATACCTGGAAAAAGAAGGGACCATGTATGTAGTCACCAATCACCCAGATAGGACAGATGAATTTGGTAATGTGGTCCCAGAAATGGACATAGGTGACATAGAGCAAGGGAACTTAGGAAGAGAGCCTAGAACTCCCCAAGGAAAATCAGTCCTCACTAGAATTATCATGCCAGAGTGGGTTCCCTAGGACAATAAGAGCATAGACCTACTCCTAAACCAGGAGACTGACGAAGCCTTTTGGAGATATAAGCCTGACGAGCCTAACAAAGTAGGAACGCTCACCATCTATGAGTTTAAAGATCCTGACAGTCCAGGCAAAGTGACCTATTTAGACAACACTTCAAAGAGAATCTTTGTGGTCACAGAACATGGTAGACATGCCTACACTTGGAAGGGTGAATTTATTTTTCCCCAACCAAGATCTAATGTCTCTTATGGCCACCAAGGAGTTGGAACATCCCAAGCTCATGGAGCTCAAAGGAATAGGAGTAGAGATAGACCTGAAGTGAGCTTTGCTAACCCACTGGGAAGAGAAAGAACAAGAACAGAGACAGATAGAGTGGAAACCAAGAGACCTAGAGACCCAAGGAACCAAAGAAATGCTGATGATTTTCCTTTGCCAAGGCCTAGAGAACACACTAGGACCTTGAGGCCAACCCAGCTAGTTAAATCCATGAAGAATTATTTCGATGGCAATAGAGGCCCATATGATCATGTGGCCGAGTTTAGCAAGTCTTGTGAGCTGAACAAGTTGAGGACCTATTCACACAGTACAATGCTTTTGGTCTAACCCTTAGGAACAGAGCCCTTACATGGTTTCAACCACTAAATGAGAGACACTTCAGGCTCATAGAACAACTTCTAGAGGCTTTCATTATCGAATTCTCTAAGAGTGGTATACGGCATAATACTTTCTCACTGATTCATAGTTTCAAGCAGACACCCCAAGAGACGGTTAGATTGGCAGGAAGAAGGTTTAGAGAATATCTAGAGAGATGTCCTATTCCAGAGTTACCCACACTAGCCAAACAAGTGGCTTTATTTTTAGACGGATTGCTGAGTACCAAATTGAGATCATATGTGTACTTGAAGACCCTAGAACCATAGAAGAGTGTGTAAGCATGTGCATAGACATAGAGGATAATCTAGGAGAGGAGCTAGAGATTTCAAAAATCTACAAAGATTCAGATAGCTCAGCCATACCCTCAACAAGGAAGGTACTAGAATCAGTACCCACCACAACCATATGGCAAACCACAACAACCCTATCAACAACCCTACCAAACCCAACAAAGGCCTCAGCTTGTGTTAGCTCAACAACCTCCTACTGCCAACAATGTGATTCTAGTAAAGTACACAGCTGCAGAAGAAAATCTGAATAGAGTTATAGTGCCAGTAACTCCATTACTTCCAGAAAGTGAACCAAGTGATCATTGACAGTCCACAGGCCTACTACATGTAGTCACTTGAGCATAATGAGTCATACTATTATGAAGACCCGAGTGAGCCTAGTTGGGATCGAGAGTATGCAAATGTCATGTACGCAAACCCCAACTCAAGACCTCAACCTAGGCAGGTAAGATCCCCATTCCCTAGAGGACCATGCTATAGGTGTCAGGGAGATCACCTCATTCGTGATTGCTCTATGCCTGCACCTACACAAACCCAATCTGTGATGATTCAAGGTTTTTGTCCCGATTGTGGAAAAGAGCATCCCTTGTGAGATTGTCCTAAGAACCCCAACAATACATCGAAAATCACTCCTATCAACGTTATTGGGTTAGTAGTAGACTCTACAAGGTGTAACTTCCACTGCACGAGTGCAAGTGGTCACCAAAGCTCAAGCTTTGTAGCAAAACCAAGGTGTAGGCCAAGAAAAGACTTCCGAGGTTAGTGAAACTGAGAGCATAACTAAGAAACGGACGGGAGCTTGGAAAGATAGCTGGGAAAGGATGAAAAGGCAATGTTCTAAGAAGATGAGTGAATTAGAAGAGAGCATAAGAGAAAAAAAAGCCAAAATTGTTGAGCTCACCTCTCAAACACACTCTCACATACCACCACCACCTTCATCCCTACCACCACCTAACCCACCACCTTCCAACCTACATCACACAATTCCACCACCCCCTAGAGTAGGATCAGTATTGGTTGACTGCACTCCTAAGGACATAGACATGATGCTCAAAGCATATCAGGCGAGAATCCAAGAAGGGCCAAATGTGACAGATCATGAAAAATGTTACCCTAGAGCTCATCTAGAGATAGAAAGAACCAAGCTTTGTGCTAAAATGGTAGTGTTGGCTCAGACCATGTTCGAAGCTAGTCGCTTCTTCAACTACTCTTGCTCAGCTAAGGCAAAATTGCACTTTGATGGACCGTTGGAGAAGTTAGAGAGCATAATCGCAAGATCTGGCAATGAAGCCACCTCCCAAGGAAGAGACAAGGCAAGTGAAAGAATAAGAAACCCCCCAGGAAGCTTATGTGCCTAACTCCACTGAACCAGACACCTCTTCTTCTATGAATCGATATTCACCAGGATTCTTGCGAGAGATTCAAGAAGAGAAATGGGGTAAAGAAAGTGATGTCCCTCCTCCTATTGAACTTGTGGACAAAGCGCATGATCAATTCCCACAAGACATTCCATCCATTTATGGAGAGCAGGAGAGTGCCCGATCCCATGAGAGATTAGACTTTGATTCTAATTCCTTACAGGAACTACCCCATTTCACGGGCCCATGGGAAGCTAAGTCTACGTGTATGAGAGTGCCCATGGTCATCGTAAGAAACAAAGACTCGGTCATACCTAGGAATACGGAGGTAGTAAAGAACACTAAAGTGTAGTGCAATCTCACTTTAGAAGAGCTACTCAAGGTTAGGCCAGAACTATGGAAACATGTAGCCAATCAAGTGCCAAAATTAGCAAAACCTCATTCTCAGGTAGGATCTCATAGAATAGTGCCAGAAATACCTTTAGAAAAGATAGGAGACATGAGCGAAGGAGAAGAAGGAAACACCTATCTTCCCATTACCCATGAAGGATATACAACCAAGGCAATCCTAGATTCAGGCGCAAGAGTTGCAATTGCTACCACTTCCCTATGGAAGTGTTGGGGCAAGCCAGCACTCAAGCCAACGAGAATGAAGTTGCAGATGGCCGATGGTCACATTGCGAGACCCTTAGGGCTGCTAGAAGGAATAACTCTCAGAACATGCAGTGTTGAGTTTGAGCATACTTTTGCCATATGTGACTTTAGCAAGAATCAGGCCTATGAGATGATTTTGGGAAGACAATTTATGCAGCAGTTGCAAGTAGTATAGGATTTGGGAACCAATTCCTTGTACTTGCAACACTTAGGTGTCACGACCAAAGTTAATCTCAAGGATTACTCTCATAGAGATGTACCCCCCATCCAATGGAATCCCATCCATAGAGCCAAAGATGATACTGAGTCAATGCATTCCATAGGATCAGGATCCTCATGGATGCATGAAGACACCCACTTGTGGATGTGTAAAGTAGCAGTAGAAGAAGAGAAAAGAGAAAAAGCCAGAGCGATAGGTGCCAAGGAAACTCATAGATCAATTCAAGACCCAACCTTTGCACCTGTAGTATTTCCTGACGAAGAGTTTTACCCTCATGGTTGGGCAAAAATTTTAGCAACAATGGACGTAGCCATCAATGAAGAACAATGGACACCCCACTATGATGAGGATGGCTATGACATTTCAGTCTTCACCATAGAGCCAATCATGTGTGATTCGGTTATTGAAGAATGTGAACCTAGCACTGATGCATTTGAGGATGCAAGTGACTCCGATCTAGATTCGATCATTATGGACCCACCTTTTGCATTAATTGAGGAATATTTCTATGAAGTAGAAGCTCATCCTCAGAGACATGAAGAACTTACAAATGAGGTGAGATTAACCACGCAAGTGACCCCTAAGAATGAAGGCAAGAAGAGGAAGAAGAAAGAAGTCACACCAGAAGAGGAAGAATCCTTGTTCGAGGTCCCAAAAAACTTCAAAAAGTATGAGATAGATGATAGGAGAGTCATGATAAGAATGCCTAAACGCAATGCGCAAGCAGGACAGGCTTATGATAACAAGGAAACCACCAAGAAAATTGTGGTAGCCATGGAGGAAGGAGAAGAAAAATGCATGTACATAGGACATTACCTAACCGAAGAAGAAGAGCAGGAGTTGATAATGTTGCTAAGAGAATACAGAGATGTATTTGCTTGGAAGTACAAGGGCTTGAAAGGTGTAGATCCTAATATATGCTCACACACAATTCCCATGACCTCAAATGCCAAACCTTCTAAACAGAAGCCATACACATACAACTATAACTATGCTGATAAGATAAAGGAAGAGATAGATAGATTGGTTGAAGTTGGATTCATCTATGAAATTGAGCACACAGAGGGGGTATCTCCCACTGTAGTGGTGCCCAAGAAGAATGGAAAGTTACGTGTGTGTATTAACTTGAAGAAAGTTAACTCAACCACCATTCGAGATAACTATCCCATTCCTATCACTGAACATCTCTTAGAACGAGTAGCAGGCAAGGAAGTGTACAACTTCCTTGATGGATTTTCTAGCTATAATCAGGTAGCCATTACTCCAGAAGATCAACATAAGATGGCTTTTGCCACAGAGTGGGGCATATTTGCCTTTCGAGTAATGCCATTTGATCTTACCAATGCACCAGCCACTTTTCCGAGGCTCATGTATCATGTGTTTAAGGAATTCTTGAGGAAGAATTTGGAACTCTATGTTGACGATCTCTATGATCATTCCAACATTAGACATACCCATATACCTGAACTCAGGCAATTCTTTGACAAATGTAGAGAATATCAAGTTTGCTTGAACCTAGAAGAGTGTGTTTTCATGGTTAGGCAAGGGAAGATTCTAGGACACATAGTGTTAAAGAACGGCATATCCACTGACGAAGAGAAACTGAGAGCTATCGCAAAACTACCTAGGCCAAAGAATGTCAAGGAAGTGCAAGCTTTGATGGGGCATTTTGGCTATTACCGACATTTTATACATATGTATGCTATCATTACAAAGCCTCTGTACGGACTTTTGACCAATTTTGAGTGGACTGATGAATGTGAGAAATATTTCAATGAGCTTAAACGGCGATTATGTTCAGCACCAATCTTGACGACACTAGATTGGAACAAGCCCTTTCATGTTCACGTGGATGCATCCAATTATGCTATCGGATGTGTGCTTGCACAACCTACAGGTAAAGGTAATATGGATCTTCCAATTGCCTATGCTAGTAGACAGTTGAATGCAGCTGAACGAAACTATACCACGATCGAACGAGAAGGATTAGACATGGTATATGCGGTTAAAAGGTTTAGACACTATTTGCTTGCAAATAAGTTTAAATTTTTTACTGATCATCAAGCACTGTTGTACTTGGTAAACAAGCCATGCAATACAGGTAGATTAGTAAGATGGTTCCTCTTACTAATGGAATAAGACTTTGAGGTTGTGGTGAGGAAAGGCAAGACTTATTTGAGAGCAGAACATCTCTCTAGGCTCACATCTAGAGAGGCCCCACAAGGAGTCTCAGATGATCTTCCTGATGCCTACTTGTTTAATTTGGAAGTTATACCTCAATGGGCCAAGACATTAGTGCTAGTATTGACATACGGGCCTAACCACTAAGTACTAAAAACTCAAGATAGGGAGGTAGTAAAATCCCAAAGGTACCATATCATGGCATGAAGTATGTACAAGCATACAGATCAAGGGATTTTAGCTTGTTGTGTGGAAGAGGATGAGTACACGAAGTGGTTGCAATTTCACATGTGGGTGCATTAGAGCAACACTACTCGAAGCAAAGAACTTTACAGACACTAAGGAGACTCGAAGTGCACTGGCCGACTATGGAAGCAGATGTCCATAAGTTGTGTAAGGAATGCCCAGTCTATGGTATTAGACCACCTGTGGAGCACGCTACACTGTACCAAGTGTCTCTAGCACCAGAGTGGAGTGAACCGTTAGTAGCCTTTCTGAGGACGAGAACATTCCCTCAAGAAATGACTTTGGCTAGGCAAAGAAGTTTAGAACAAGAAGCCCTAGACTACTCACTCATTGGAGATAACTTATACAAGGGTGGTAAAGATGGTTACCTCAGATTATGTGTTCATGAGAGCGAATATCTTAAGATCTTGGAAATTGCTCATCAAGGTGTAGCAAGAGGACACTTTGGTCTAGATCGGGTGATCAAGACAATACTATTTGCAGGTCTTTGGTGGCCCACGCTTCACATGGATGCACATATCTATGTAAAGAGGTGTGATGTTTGTCAGCGAACTCAGTATCCTATATGCAAAGATGAGATGCCACTAAGACCTATGATGGGTGGACATGCATTCTCTAAGTGGGGAATAGAAATTGTAGGTCCTACTAACCCCCAACTAAGGGTTCCCATGCTGAATACATTATTGTGGCCACTGATTATCTAACCAAGTGGGTAGAGGTAAAAGCTATAATGAAGAACGATGCTCAGATGATTGCTAAGTTCTTATTTGAGAATGTGTTCACTAGATATGGGCTACCAATAGAACTAGTCAGTGATAAGAGGCACACACTTCTTGAATGAAGTCATTGAGAACCTTCTCCAAGAATTCTTGGTGATATATAAGAAGTCGGTCCCCCTATCATCCATAAGCTAATGGCCAGGCTGAGAGCACAAATAAGATTCTATGCAATGTATTGACGAAATTAGTGAATAATAAACACTCTGATTAGGACAAACAGCTACACCATGTTGTTTGGGCAAAAAAAGTTTGCTATAAAACGGTACTCCAAGCCACACCCTTTCAGATGGTATTTGGCCAAAATGCAGTGCTACCATTGGACTTCTTGATACCTACATTGAAAGTAGCACAAGAGCATGATTGGACATGCCATGAGCTCTCCTCTAGAATCTTTGATCTTGCGCAACTAGGTGAAAAAGAGCTGCAGCAGGAATTTATGCAGCCAAGAAAAGAAAAAAATCATATTTTGATGCACATGTGAAGGATAAGGGCTTGAAAGCAAGAGACCTAGTCCTAGTCTACACTTTGAAGCAACATGCACATAAATTAGAGAAAAGAGGCTATGGACCAATGATTATTAATAGGATCTCCACAAGTGGAGTAGCTCAACTAGCCACTCTAGAAGGCGACATCCTACCAAGTTACATCAGTAGATGCAGAGTCAAGTTATATTAGGAACCCCTCACGAAGGAGATGTTAAATCGACTCAACACTTCCAAGAAACGTAAGGAAGAAGAAAAACGTGTCCGAGAAGAAGCACAGGCAGAAGCACTGGAACACATTTGAAGAATGAAATTGAGAAGACAGGGTAGAGACCAGCCTAGGACTGATACCCATGCAGCTCTAGGATATCATATGGCTATGTGTGAAGTCTTAGGTGTAAGTTCCCATAGAATAATTGACCGATGTCCTTTTGTAACCTTAGAGATAGGATAAGGAAATAGTGCAAGGACTGTATGGGCATTGATTGACTCAGGTGCAACCACTAGTGCTGTTAAACTTTCTTACTGTCAAGAATTGAACTTAAGTTTCAATCCTATAGAAGCATACCTTATAGGATTTGGAGGTGTGGAAACCCATTGCATGGGCGAGGTGGCAATTCCCCCTACATCCAAGATGGTCTTATGAGAGTTAATGTGCTAATGTGTCAAGACAAAGACCTCACTAAGCCTCTTGCCTTGGGTCAAGACTGGATCTATGATCATGCAGTCAAGCTAAACCTAAGAAGTGGACTTCTTGAGGATTGGGTAGGTAAAAATTGCATTACCATTGAGTTAGAAAATCAAGCACTCAAGAAAATAGGAAAGGCACTAACTCCTGGTCCTTCCAGGAGTACACATGAAGATAAAGATGTTGTTCTTGTCCAAAACTTTGTGATGTAGAGGGATGATGTTTTCAACCATGAAGTTAAAGATACGATGGAACTCCCTTCTTTTCCAAAAGCGACCAAGACATGGCAACCGAAGGAGTACGGAATACAGAGAACGCAGGCGGCCTATGCTCAAAGCCAAAGGAGAGTACGAAGCAAGGTGTCTCAGCCAACAAAACAAATACGGGTGTGGAAAGGTGAGCATCCTATTGCGGCCAAGTTTAAGCCTTTCACTAAACGTCATGCTAGTAAACCATGACAAGACACTAATAAGAAATCTTTCAAGGATCTGCCCATGAAATTAACACTCATCTCGGTACCTAAGTTGTCGATGAAGGCCAACCCACAATCAAGACACATCTAGATGCCTAAGGCTTGCTTGAGGGCTCAAGTGGCTACCCTTAAGCTTCACGAGACAAAGCTCCATTCACACACAATTACACATGCTCCAACTGGCACTAACAGGATCACTTGTAAAGGGGTCCCTAAAAAGCCTCATTTTCAAGTAGTCACTTTTGTAAAGTCTCCCATAGCCCATCGACGATCACACTATAAAACCACACATTACATTTGGTGACCAAAAGCTCGTAATAAACCCCCTGACCCCAATTTGTAAATTCATCTCCACTTACTAACTACATCATCCTAACACTGCATCGTCCCACTTAGCTCATAGGACAGCTACACACACAATCAGCGAGCACCAACTGAATCACTAACTTATCATGGTGCCTCACGTTAATGTTGTAACACGGACAGACTGTCATATTTTGTCCACTACAAGTTTAACATGTGCTTCTATATTCTCAGAGAATTGGCAAGCAAGAAAGTAACATGGCAGAAGCAACACGAACCAGTTCCCAGGCGGGATCCAGTGGCCAAATAGTAGACATTGAAACTCTCCTCCTCGAACTACAACTAACCGAGATGCCTCAGGAACTAAGGGTAGTGCATGTCCTTCCAATTCAACACCCTTCGCAAGGGCACACATCACAAGTCGGCAAACATGCACACTGGTTCAGTGGCGTCGCAGGTCCACTTGGAGAGGGTGCATACTTCTAGAAAGCTGAACTAGAATTTGATGGCAAATGGGGAAAATACCATTTCTTTACTCGTGAATTCGAGAAGTATCAGCATGTAGAATTAATGAGATTTGTATGGACCAAAGCGGGCTTGGAGAGCTACTTTAGGGCACTCTTACCTAAGCCTGATTTTCTACGCTTCTCCTACCTGATCAGCACTATCACCCCTACCAGAGCCAAATGAGGAGATAGCATGTTTGTGCTCCCCTCATTAATGCCAGGACATGAGCTAAAAAGATTCAAACTTACCCTCAACTTACTATGGGAGGCCCTAGACATGAAAGGTATGCACATTCCCATAGAGAAAGAAACATTGATTCTCGGAAGAATGAAACACAAAGATCTCAACAAACTAAAGGATATGGTCGCTATGACACTGACCATTGCCCTCCACTTACGCACAATCATGCAACTCTTCGCCTTCCCAACTCAAGAACGCTTCACTATGCCACGAAAAAGAATCTGGTTTAGCTTGTACTTGGCAAAGATAGAAAATCTCACACTCAATCTACCTCACTAGATCATTGATCAAATTCACTTAGCCCATCAACGCTGGAACAAGAAACATAAGAATGTGCTTCATGGATGTTGTGCGCTTACACAGATCATTTATAGGTGCCTAGATTATGATGTGCCCATTCAAGGAGCATTGGTGTGGTCCAAAGCCCAGGAGTTCCAAAGACAGCCATCAACAACAGGGCCACCATCTAAGAAAATGAGAGGAGCAGTCCAAATACCTTGTGCCCAAGCAAGGGTTGCCACCCTCACACCAGAGGTGACACCACCTCAAACAAGACGTGTTCACCCATTTACTATTCGCTTACCCAGGCTAAGTGGCCCACTCTTGTTTTCCCTCGGATTCCCTCTGACTTGGAGTTCCCACAGGGCTACATTCTAGAAGATTTAACAGATGAAGAAATTTCTAGGATGATTAATGAAGCTAATCTTGAGACGGAGGAAGAGCAGGCTAGGGGACCGCAACCAACCATAGGAACTTCTGCTCCTACCCAACCAAAAATAGTGGATGTAGACGAAGATGAAGAAGAGACCGATGAAGCAGAATCAGACGCAGAATACAACAGAGAACACGAGGAAACTTCAGAACTAGCAGGTGCCCTAGCCTATACTGCACAGATGAAAAGATTGTACGAGACTATGAAAAGAGTCCAAGAGCATCACAACTTGTCACTGGAAATAGGGAAGATGCTAATAAGTCAAATGTTAGGAGACGAAGGGGTGGATGACCAATTTATTGAGTCCCTGAATCTTCACACGGATGCGCTTGGCTTGAATGAAGCCATTCATTCGGCTCTCGCTTACATTCGTCGCTTTGATCAATGAGTGCCTACTCGTCCCCTTCGCTCCGGGAAGCAAATTCACATAGATGTCACGGCACCAGGACACACTACACAGACAGAAGAACACCACGAGGCACCGCCATCACCACACTCCTCACCTCTCACTACACAATTCACTTCTCCCCATGACACGACCACCCCAACTTCCACCACCACCACACAGGTTACAGGAATTCCTCTTTCTTCAGGCACCCAACTTGGAGGGGTTACCATGCCCACATTCACAACATTGTTCACGGATATTACATCCACCCCACCCATACTTCCCATTTACACGGTCACACACACTTTTCAAACCATGGAAACTTCACCAACAACAGCACCACTCCCTCCCCCCACACTCCCACAGTCTCCCATGCCCCCTCCCCCCACACTCCCACAGTCTCCCATGCCCCCTCCCCCCATATCACCTCTTGTTTCCACTTCATTCAATATCCCTTCCCCATTCCCCTGCATCCTCCACTTTCCCAGCATTCTTAAATATAAATAACATTTTTTCTACATTGCATCAATGTGTATATTAGTTGCAAAATGAATATCAGACCTTGGAAGATCTCCGTCGCCATATAACTGAGGACCACGAGCAATTACAAAAGCGGCTTGCAGCCTTAGACAAAGAGAATACCAACCTAAATCAACATTACACTACACTAGAACATGCCCACCAAACCCTATTGGAATCTCCCCAGCAATCAGAATCTTCCAAAGTCAAAAAATTAACAGCTTTACTGGAACTTTATCAGTCTGAGAATGTCAAGGTTCGTTGTAACCTGACGTTACTAAGGAAGCACATGGCCACGGCTCTGGAAGAAAAAAGACGACTTCAAAAGTAGAACAAAGAAAACCTAGAGGCAGCAATGAAAGGCCCCCCTCATGAGATCGACCCAGAAAAGTTTAAAGCAGTCCCTTCAGAGACTATGAAAATAATCCTTGAAAGCTATGCTAATCTGCTAGAAGCGCATGATGAATTGGGCAAAGAACGGGATACTCTTCGCCAACAACTAACGATGCAAGAAGAACAACAAAGATCATAGATTCTACCACAACTATAGAAGAAGTAAGTGCACTGAGAAAACAGGTCACTGAATTGAAAGAAAAACTACTTCACTATGAAAGATAGCCCTCTCTGGTCATAGAACGAGAACCAGAAGAATTGGTGCCCATAGAAGTAGATGAGTCATATGACGAACCATATGTTCCTAAGCCAATGTCGGGCGGCCAACAAACCTCTGAAGGATTGGACATACTAGAGGTAGAAGCCCTGGAATGGTTGCAGACACTCAAAAAAACGGCCAATATGCATGATGATAGAGTAGTGGTACAAATTGATTCAATGTCTAAGATTGAGGACACTATTATAAAATCAGAATACTTCTAATGCATGTCTCATATCGATGGTTAGGTACAAATGATGATCAATATGTGCCCTATTGTGTGCTCTTAGCTGATTATAATGTAGAAATTCAAGTACGATGTGGCAAGGCTCCAACCTTCGCCACTCAATTCGGTCTCGATGATATACCTGAAAGTGCTACATAAGGATCCATCTTCCAACCTACCTGGCGGCTGTGTCTCCTAGAAACTTATCCAGAAATGGTTCGTACATGGAATAATATGCCACTATTCATCAAGTACGATCCATGTTACACCCCTATCCTCAGAAGAGGCACATGGCCGGACTCTGCCATCACTGTAAATAATGTTAAAGGCTATGCAAAATGGTTAAATTATGTGTAGCTCGCACCACCATGAGAACCCGCTATAGTGGCATACATGATCTCTACCATACGTCATTGGGGAGTCAAGCTGCCAAACATACCTGACGTGATGACACACATGTGCATTATTTGAATTAATGTTGGTCACCTTCTGAACCTTCAAGAACATCAAAGATCCCCATTTCTCAAGAGTCGGATTCACTGCAGGCAATCTCAACTTAGTATATGACATGAGCACAACCCCCTCCATTCAGGTGATATATGCATGGCACGCAAGAATCAATTACCTCCTAGCCTGCTACAAGCAAACATTTGAGGAGATGTTCATCACAGGGTTTTGGGAATACCATTCTGAAATATTCATCCCAAGACCCTCACATCTCCTCCAACTCTTTGCTACGGAGTGAACCTTACATTCGGAACAATTACATTTGCCACATCTGGACATTCCAGGTCAAGTTGATTGGGCTGCCTGATAAGTCTATTAACCCAAGGGAAATTGTCTTACACACACCTATGTTTTGCTCAATTAACTTGTACTATGCCACTTTCTTTTACTCTGAGTCTATATCCTCTTTAGAGATCCCCAGTAGGATCGCCAAAATGTTGGGCTCCTAATCCCAAGGGAAAAGATGCCCATTCGGTTGCCCAGACTTCTTGAGATTCACAAGTTATACTCTATGCGTTTGCAAGGGGGGAACCGAGAATTTATGGATTATCTCTCGAGACTCTTTTTATGCTTATTCTATCTTTCCCCTTCCCGTATACTTTTGTTTCTATTTCCTCCTGCTTGCATTCTCACACTTTTCTTACCTACATTTCCTCTCTTTCTCTCATTTTCATACACACCTATTCACATTCCCTCACACACTCTCCTCACACTCTCTCTCCTTATGTGTTTCAGTATATGCCCATTTACCTCCAGTTCCTCACACCCTTAGTAGTTCAGCTCTCTATCTCCCGCACACCGTGACAGCAAACCTTTCTCCCTTTTTCATTCTCCTCATCTGTCCTCATTCCCCATCCCCCTTTTTTACTCACATACTCTAGTTCTATTCCTTTGCTAGATATACTGATAACCCCCTCATTCTTATTCTATCGCCATGCTTCCTAGGTGTTGCAAGTTCAGCCACGTGAATAAATGTGAAATAACAGTCGGGAGACGGAAATGAAATGAACACCAAATCTTATTACAATGATCAGTTACTATGGTCAGAGATGAGTTTGTCATCGTGGTGTCTACGGGAGGAAATTAGGACCAGGTCTCTATTCACGTTCTCTCTTATCTCTAGGTTCTTCATACAAGTACTCTCGCAATCTCTCCCACGAACTTAAACAGTTGACAAGTGGTGACAATCACGTGAACAATAAGCAAAAATCTGGAGCACCCATTTATCATAACAGGCTTGGCTAATGGATCAGTAGTTCTCTGGGCAGCAATTGAGGACACTCATTAATAGATGCACATTTTGTTTGGGTTCATCATGGTTATAAAGCTTTCCAACAGACCAGCTAAGAGGCACGCAACATAGTCATCCTGATTCAGATACCTCCTTCCTACTAGAGGTGGATTGAGAGTTAACGTCATCCCCCTCACTCCTCTATGGTTAATGGAAATGCACATACTTACATCATTTTCCAACACTTTGCATTTGCTTCAATGCTCCGTATTCCCCTTTCTGCCATTAACCTCTATTCCCAGTACTTACCGCGAGAGTTTTAGACCCGACATTTACAAGGCGGCCATCACCTATCCTCTGCCCTCTCATTGCGTTTTTTATCATTTTGGGGAAAAAGAAATATGTTCATTAACCTTATTAAATACAACATCATTTCTTGAAGTGGACTACTGACGTACACTGCGTGGACTGCAATTGTGCAATGCTTCAGATGCATTAAAGTAATTCACAACAATTCATGCTGAGAGCGTAGAACTTCAATGAAGGGAAATAACACTCATTAAGCTAAGAACAACAAAATAAAAAAACCTGAAAGATATTTCTCCAATTGCTCACAATCAGTCCCAAGCGTTTGGATACATAGTTGTATGTTACTATCTTGTGAAAATGCAGGTCGATGTCTGCTTTCTACTATTGCATTAATTTCCTCTCTGTTCATTAACAGTGACCACCCAGGGACTGCCCATGTCAGACATTTGTCATGATTTTCTATCTTTCTTTCCTATTCCCATTGCGGCAAACTTCCAACGCTTCACCTCGAAAGTGATGTTGGGACCAATGAAGTTTTGAGGATCAAATCATAACTACAATAACTCCCCCCTTCACGAACATAGGCCCGATTGGAATTGTACCCTCCAACCTCTATGCAGGTGAAACAAATGAAACCAACTCCCCTTCTGCATGTGCTTCCTCGCATTGCCCCCTGTCTAGCACAAAGTGATAACTCCAATGCATTGGCAGTCCCCGTTCCCAACCCTGCTCAAATTTATCAAGGAACCCTTCTAGAGCCCCTGGCTGCAACGATTCGCCAATTCCTGGATAGTGGTGGGATGAGCCTCTCCCAAAACGATGTTGTTTCCCCTTTTTTGCTTCTCGCACCACCTTGACTTGCTAAACTCCCCTCAAACGCACAGTAGCAACTTCATGATTTATCTCTAAAAATCGATTCCAACGCCCGCTCGAGTTGATCTACCCTTGCGGCATCGGCTCCCAAAAGGAAAACCCTTTTTTTGTGCAGAAGAGGGGACATCTATCCCAAGAACAATGCCTCCCTCCGAAAACTCACCAATGTCAAAGCCCTCAAAAGCTCTCTGTGATGTACGTGTTTCTCTCGGCTGTGTATCCTTCCGACAGTGGTGCCCGCCAGAAACTCCAGCAACCCCCCCTTCTGTTCTTGCGTCCCCACCCTTTAGGCGTGTTGCTATTCCTCCTCCCTTCACCGAGTAAAAAACAGGCAATCCTCTCTCTTCTTCCCCCAAGCTTGCCCGATGATAAATAGACCCTCCCAGAAGTACTACCCCTCGAACCACCCTAACTGCCTATCTGCTGCTCTTCAAGAAGAAAGGTGCTCTCCCCAGATGATCTACACATTAAGTTCTTTTTTGCTGCTGCCCCCACTGAGGACTAAAAAACCCACGGCTGCTGGAAGTGAAAAAAAAAACCGAAGAAGAAGCCTCCCCCCCGTTGCTACTGGTCATATACTTCTTTCCTTTGGTCCTCCAGCTCCTCAGGAGTTCCTATCACCTCAGGTGCAGAGCAAAAAGCAAAAAACACCTTCTGCCATCAAGCACGCCAGCGACTCCCCTCTGGTGATCTCTTCGTGGTTCTCATCTTCTATAACCCCCTCCCTTTTTGTAGTCGATACCCCCCCCTTTCCTTGTAACTGAACAACTCTCCTTTTCGCAAAGTACCGGGGCCAACTCGACAGGCACACCTCATAAAATGTTTTTGTGACACCCCCCGAAAGAACTAGACTCTCGTTGGAGATAAGGATGACTTCAATTTGAGACCCGCAATGCTCGAGACTCTCCCCTCCAAAAATCGTTTTCTTTTTGTTCTGACCACATTATGACAGTATTATTTTCTAGCTCTCAAGAGAACACCCAAAATGCATATATGCACAAAAGCGGTTGGAACTGACTTTGGGTCGTTGCTCTAACCCATTCCCCCATTGTCATCATCAGATCTGAAAATATAAAAATCATTTTCAAGACCAAGGATAAGCCCCACTTTTTCTACTTTCTTTATCCTCAGGATAGAAGCTTCACTTGTTAGAAAGAATGCAGGAGCCTTGGCACCAATATCAACCAGAGCCCATTGTTGGTAAACATCAACATAGCCCGTTTCACCTCTTGATTCAACCAAAATTCTTTAGTACGTGCAGCAGCATCTACTTGGGCTATTCTTTGCCATAAAGTTTGTACCATCTCTCCACCCATTTCATAAACAAGTGAAGAATTTTTCAGCATATCTCCAGGCGCTGGCCCCAATGTTTTCGGTAGATAAACTGATTCTCTCTCTCTCTCTCTTTGTCTTGAACCTTAAGCTTACTGCCCGGTTGGAACACATTCTCCACACTTGTAATCCTTTCATGGCTGATCTACCTTATATGCAGGCTGCAATAGATCCTACACACCTTTCATAGCAGTAAATGCTCCATACAGCTTCACCGTCTGGGCTACACCTTCCAAAAGAGATCCTATAGCCAGAGATATTTGATTCTCGACCAGTGCCTTTTCATTGCTCCGAACAAGCCTCACCTGCTCCTCATCACTTCCATAAACTTGGTTGGAATGATCTTACCGATCAGGTCATCATAGCTTATTGTTTTAGGAAATATGAGAGAAGGACACAAAACCATGTAAATCTTCTATATCTACCACAAGCCCACTTCGATTGGCTGCAAGTACTAAAGTTTTGACAATTGCATTCTCTATTTGCAGTTGCTTCCAACGTTCCCATGCTAAGTCCAGCTCAGTCTTCTTGAGACTGAGAACCACCCTCCTTGTAGCATACTTGCCAGGTACATACAAGTGTCTTGATGTCTCGAATATGACCGTCAATCTACCTCATATAGCATCACTGGTAATTTCTGGAATTCATGCGTTTAGGTTTGATTGAATTTATGACTATCAAGATACATTTTCCCTTGTGAACCACTTAGAGACACCAATTTTCTAGCAATGGAGAACCACATTAGTGTAGAAGAATTAGCATGTTGTTGATCGGCTAACATACTCCCCTTCACTTGTCTGCGAAGTCGTCCTCGAGGAGCCACTGCGTGCTGCAATATAATCCAAACAGCCATGTACATGTCAGTTTACAACTTGTTTACATACCTTTTCATCAAGCCATCCTTCCCATGGACCTGCACTCCTTGAAGCTATTAGTGCTCAAAAAATCACTCATGAATACATACAAATCATTCATTTACAAAATGATCCAAGAAGACACACATATATGCACTCCATTTCTAGCATGCATCAAATTGCTCATGCATTCCACTATGAAAAATAGTCTCAACCAAAGTAACACATTCATACCTTTCCATGTCTTACACATACAACTATGATTGCGAGAAAACAGAAAAGAAAGTACCGAAATAAACAACGACCACTGAAATGAATCCAACAGGAGATGCAAAATACACAAAATGCATACCCCTTTATTGCACCTACTATCCGCTATGTACAAACGTTCCATGATTGGACACGCCTTAAGAATCCCCATTGTCTTCCTACAGACCTCATCGAGACCCGAGTACAAGTCAAGTCCTAGAGAAAAACCCTAGAGTATCCCACGCACTGGAAAACCCTTGGCTAGAGCACACAAGTTATCAAGGAATACCATTGCATTACCTCGCTAAAGGTCTCATCCATAAGTACATATACAGTATCCGTGCCTTTGAGAATATTGATTCAGAGGGAGTTGATGTGTCGCAAGCCACCATATACCAATTACACAAGCAAATAACATTCCCCTCCAGGCGATCATCGCCTTCTCCTCTCTCTCTCTCCCCCTCAAGAGTGGGGAATAATTTCATAAGTAAATTTTATTTATATTCACATGTTGGCCTACGTTGACATTGGATGCGATTCGTGGCCCTGACCACCCGGCCAGGTTGATCCCACCCATCTACCAATGCAACGAAGCTGGCCCATAACGAAGCTGGATGCGGCTCGTGGTAGTGACCACCCAGCCACGATGGCTCCACTTACCTACCAACCCGTTATGGAGCATAGCTAAGACACAAACATATACATCCCAAGCCTATGGCAAAACTAGCTACGGTTCATGGTCCTAACCACCCGACTAAGATAACTCCACCCACCTACTAGCCCACCATAGCGCGTTGGTACAATCACAACAACACAATTTTTTTTTTCATTTTTTTTTCAAATTAATACCCGAGTCTTGAGAATTAGGGAGAGGAAGAAAGGGATGTTCCCTACTTTCCCCACACATGAATACAAACATATACACTCTAGCCTTTGACAGATCAATCATCTCTTTACTCCACTCTCTCAATTACAGACACTACATATATATCATCGATTTGACTTTTCACTAGGTAAATACAACCTGCTATGCCCTGGTCCCTTATATACCTATCCTTGGATGATCTAGAATGTGGGTCTGTTGGATGTCTCATATAGCCTTACCTCATACTCGCGTCCCGATGACTTCCCTAGGGCGAGTCAGGCTCAACTTCGGGAGCTCCATCATCGCTTCCTATCATCACAAGATCCGCCCAAGACCAATAGATATCATTTACCTCGTTAGGCAATTCCATCATGATTCCAAAAGCATACAAGCTAGTGTGCCTCCTCCACCTCATAGTTTGTTTGCAAGCTCTCAACCGATATCTCCATGCTTTCTAATGCTTGATCTGAAAAATATACGACAAGGTCGAATTGAGTGCTCTGGTATACTTGATCAGCCATCGCTCGCCTAGTCCTCAATGATCCTGCATAGTAACACACTTGGTTTACCAGTTTCTGCAATTCCTGCAAACAGAAGGTAAATTGAATGAAAAAGTAGAGAAAGGCCTTCTCATTTCGTTGTCATATCCAACCATAGATCTCTCGTAAGAGCACCCAAATCATGCAAAAAAGTGTCATCATCCAATGGCTCACTCGAAGTCCTGTCCATGCACATTCACCTATCGATCCTTGTACGTTCTGCTCGCTATCTTGACATCTAATCCCATTAAACCTCCATCGGATAACTCTGGCATGCTCGGCATGAGCCAATCCTAACTCCTTTAGGCCGTCACCAATCTTGCATGTATTCTTTGCATGAAGCACTTTACTTACTGTACTTTTTTTTTGGCGCATTTTCTAATGCAAGTTCTTTCTCCAATCTTTCATGTCTAAAAATCCTCTCTTCACCACCATCTTGGTTCTCTCTATCTCTTGCTTTCAAGAGTTTCTCCTTTCGATCAACTGATTCCTTACTAGAACTGTCGTGATCCAAACACCACTTTTCTCTCCCAGATCTACCTTTGCCCTCGTGCTCTCCCTTGCATGTACCCTTGCTCATGGTGTCATGTACTCTCCTAGTGCTAGAGGATAGCTGATTGTCTTGGTTCCTTGTCAACGTTTGATGATATCCTCGATCACGAGTTCCAAAAGAGCATTTTCTATTTTTGGAAGAGTTTTCCCTCCTTGCATAAGGATCCACCACCTGGCTTATTTTCTTCTCCTTCTCCACCGGGTCGATGTGCATTGTATAGCACTCAGCCTCACCTCTACTTGCCAACCATCCTAGGAGTTCCTGATCGGAATCGTCTTTATAGAGCAATGGATTTTGATATTCTCCCATCTTCGTGTCTTGATTCTTGGAGAGCTGCAAGTTGAACCCGTCTTGAAGCAGATTCTTGTAGGTGTCCGTGTTCAAATAAAACCTAGCTCGTGCCATCTCTTGCCTTACTTTCACCTTTTCTTTCTTTTCCATCTCATCGACTATTATTGTCTTCTTCTTGTCGATCGAGTTTGGGGATACTTGGATTTGAATCTG
Source organism: Ceratopteris richardii (assembly GCA_020310875.1). Taxonomy (NCBI): domain Eukaryota; kingdom Viridiplantae; phylum Streptophyta; class Polypodiopsida; order Polypodiales; family Pteridaceae; genus Ceratopteris; species Ceratopteris richardii. Next base: position 159,933,192 of record CM035411.1, on the reverse strand, counting down.
ATCAGACTTTGGCCCTATTGAAATGAAACCTGTGCGCCAGTCATGCACACAATTGGCTTTCATAAGACATGGCTGTCTGAGTAAGATCGAGAAAGTGGCCTCTGAGGTCCTTGGTCTTACTATCAGATAATTGACTTTAAATTCTAGACCCCCCACAACTGTGCTTACATTCTTCAAAAGACCCGCAAGATTCACTTGCGTTTGATCTACCATCCTCAAGGACATTGGAGTTTCTTCCATGTGGTTGAGGCCCAAAGTTTTCATCATGTACTCAGTCATTAGGTTGACTGTGGCTCCACTATCTAACTAAGCACCTGGGACTGCATACCCTTTAATCTCGACTGTCACAACTGGAGCAATCGAATCAATTTGCGTCATAATACTTTGAATCATACCTTGGACATCTTTATCTTGTCTCTTTTTATCTCGAGCTTTCCTCGGATTCTTGATATATTCATTGTAGAATTGTCTTCTATATGCAGGTGAACATTTCAACAAGATGCCAATGTCCAGCGTGACTTCCGTGTCGGCCAACAGTTTTAGGATGTCAATTTCCTCCGTACTTTGCCTTTCCTTTCGACACTTCGGAACCCTTAATCTTCCAGGGAATGGTGCTATGCCTGGCACAAACTCCTTGGTCACTGGTGGAAGGAACTCAACTTCTTCCCCATCCTCAAACTCTTGCTGTTCAGCAAATCTTCTAACTTGGTTTTCTACCTCTCCATGTTCGGGTATCTTCTACTGGCTAGCTTTCTCGCTTTAGCCTTGTGGATGTTTCTTCATATACTCTTGAGTCCTTGTGACTACTGCCACACTTGGCTCTTTATGCGGTTTCTTGGCCTGGTAAGCATCCACAAAGTGCATTGACGAGCTAGAGCCTTCTTGAGGATTCGGTGTCCTAAACACCACTCCGATCGTAGGAACGTGCTCTTGAGCTCTCAGTGTGGAATGCGTCTGAGTCTCAACATAATTTGAGGATCCTATTGGCCCCTTATCCTTGCCAGTGGCAGCTCTTCATTTTGGACAGTCTTCATCAAAGTGGCCCTCTCCACTACAGTACCTACATAGCAGGGTATAATCAACTGGTTTCTTTTCGTTTGGACATCTAGATTGAGTATGGCCAAAGCCATGGTATCTCCAACACTGAATTGGACCGTCTCTCCTTTGATCCCTTGTGGCTCCTCTTGGATAGTCTCCTCCCTGACCTTGAGCACCATATCCATAAGTTTGTCTGTTTTCCCAACGAGATGTAGGTGGGACACTTTGAGCAGGCAATCCCGTATAAGACCGATCTCTTGTATCTCTCGATTTCATAGTCCGCTCTTCATAGGCCCTCTTGTTGTAACATCGGTCTTCCGTGTGATTTGTCCTTCCACAAAAAGTGCAACGCATTCTAGGTGGCGATCTATCTATGAATACTCTCGAGACTATAGGGCATTCTGAAGCTAGATGGCCATAACCATGGCACTTTCCACACCATGTATTCGATCTAAACACTTGATTCGCGTTTGTAATTACCTCTGGTTTTACTATGTATGTTTCTTGGGTCATTGTGGCGGCTTTTATAGCTTGTGTGACCAACTCCAATATTCGTTCTTCAGTCAGCGCAGGCTTCACCTCGCCTGGCGTGCTAGTGGCAGCGACAAAAGCCGGGGTCATCAATGTGGGACTTCCTTGGCCGGGATCTTTCATCGGTACGTTTCTTGGGCCTCCCATTGGCTCATATAAGAGCTCAATCTTCCTTTGTTGACATAATTGTACTTCCTTCCAAAGCCTTGCTTGTTCCTTAGCATCTATTAAAGTTGCAGGTCTTGTCAGGCTGATATGCTGTTGCACCATAGGATCTCTCAATCCAGCAATGAATCTTCTCTTCAATGTCTCATCATACGGGGCATTCACGCCCATCTTTCTTACCAAGGTTTCCATTCTCTGAATGTAGTTATCAATGCTCTCATTGACTCCCTCTCGCAGATAATCCATCTATTGGGCCAATCTATCTTGGAAGCCTTGTCATCGAAACTTTGCCAAGAAGGCTTCTTTGAGCATCTGATAAGTTCCACGCTCTTGTGGTGTCAAATTCCCATACCAGTTGGCTGCCTCATCATGGAGAGTAGCCGAAAAAATCCTCAATCTTTGACCCTGGTCAACTACCTCGTTGGCCTCACAAGTAACCTCAAATAGTTGGATAAAACTATCTAGATCCTCGTCCCAAGCACCTGAGAACTTGGTGAAGTCCTCCAAATGAACCCAAATCTGCTGAGCCATTTCGAATAGAGGTGTGATGTCAATATCACTTCGATCCCAGAAATTTAGCGCACGTGGCCTCAGGATCCCTCCTTCAAACTTTTGCACTGATTCCCGACTCTCCTATGGGAGTACACGTTTTTGGTAGATTTCTTTGAGCTATTCGAGATCGACTCACCTTGCGACTCCCACCTCTTCCTTTCTCTTTCAAGGGCTCTTCTCTGAGCACGTTCCTCTCTTTGGGTTTGCATTCCTCCTGAGGATGAGCTCCCCTCACTCATGTACTAGATCCGGGGTCCACAAGCTCGGCCAACATGTGGCACTAGGCGAACCTATGGCACTCTCTTATAGGGACGTGCCAAGCTATTCCCGGCAAATGCACCAAAATGTTAGGCCTCGTAACCCAAGGGAAACTATCTCACACACACCTATGTTTTGTTCAATTAACTTGTACTATGCCCCTTTCTTTTACTCTGAGTCCACAATTGCTCTCGAATATATCCTCTTTAGAGATCCCTAGTAGGATCGCCAAAATGTTGGGCTCCTAATCCCAAGGGAACAGATGCCCATTTGGTTGCCCAGACTCCTTGAGATTCACAAGTTATACTCTATGCGATTGCAAGGGGGGACCCGAGAATTTATGGATTATCTCTTGAGACTCTTTTTATCCTTGTTTTATCTTTCCCCTTCCCGTATACTTTTGTTTCTATTTCCTCCCGCTTGCAGTCTCACACTTTTCTTACCTACATTTCCTCTCTTTCTCTCATTTTCATACACACTTATTTACACTCCCTTAGACACTCTCCTCACACTCTCTCTCCTTATATGTTTCAGTATATGCCCATTTACCTCCACTTCCTCACACCCTTAGTAGTTCAGCTCTCTATCTCCCACACACCGTGACAGCAAACCTTTCTCTCTTTTTCATTCTCCTCATGTGTCCTCATTCCCCATCCCCCTTTTTTACTCACATACTCTAGTTCTATTCCTTTTCTAGATATACTGATATTGGCCCCAATGTTTTTGGTAGATAAACTGTTTCTCTCTCTCTCTCTCTTTGTCTTGAACCTTAAGCTTATTGCCCGGTTGGAACACATTCTCCACACTTGTAATCCTTTCATGGCTGATCTGCCTTATATGCAGGCTGCAACAGACCCTACACACCTTTCATAGCAGTAAATGTTCCATACAGCTTTACCGTCTCGGCTACACCTTCCAAAACATATCCTATACCCAGAGATACTTGATTCTCGACCAGTGCCTTTTTATTGCTCCGAAAAAGCCTCACCTGCTCCTCATCACTTCCATAAACTTGGTTGGAATGATCTTACCGATCAGGTCATCATAGCTTATTGTTTTAGGAAATATGAGAGAAGGGCACAAAACCATGTAAATCTTCTATATCTACCACAAGCCCACTTCGATTGGCTGCAAGTACTAAAGTTTTGACAATTGCATTCTGTGTTTGCAGTTGCTTCCAACTTTCCCATGCTAAGTCTAGCTCAGTCTTCTTGAGACTGAGAACCACCCTCCTTGTAGCATACTTTCCAGGTACATACAAGTGTCTTGATGTCTCGAATATGACCGTCGATCTACCTCATATAGCATCACTGGTAATTTCTGGAATCCATGCGTTTAGGTTTGATTGAATTTATCATTACCAAGATACAATTTTCCCTTGTGAACCACTTAGAGACACCGATTTTCTAGCAATGGAGAACCACATTAGTGTAGAAGAATTAGCATGTTGATCGGCTAACAATGCCCTACTAAGAGATTTAGCAAAAGGATTGAGGCTAGAAGAGCACCACTTAGCTACTGATGTCATCGAATATTATGTGAAACGTTTAGCCTAACAAGGGTCTGTTAGAGACGATAGACGCGAGAGAGGGGGGGTGTTGGTAGCAGTCAGGGTGCTCAGAGACCTACACGACAGGGAAACCAACAAAGGGAGTCAAAGTAGAGAGAAGGCACAAGCACGCAAAGCAGTCAACGAAGATTCGGCAAATAGGCCATCCAATTTTTCCAACCAAAGCTCTTTTTAAGAGTGGTTTTCATCACTACATGAACATTGTAAATGTCCTTTTTGGTAGATTCGACTCCATTTTGTTTAAGCCAAGGAGTCCTTCAGCTTGAGGAGTATCAGTAGTATTTATGTACCAATTTTCATAATTTTTTGAGCTCGTTTGAGCCTCCAAAGTAGCCTAGGAACCTAATTTTTAACTAGACCGGACACTAGGTCTGGATAGGATGAAAGCTAGTCAAAAACTATAAATAGAGCTAGAGAGCTCATTTTTGGGGTTAGCTTGTTGTAGAATTTAACTTGTATGAGAACTCTTTTGCAATAGAAGTTACTCCATTGTTTCTCTCTTTGTCCTTGCCTTGTGTGTGCATGTGTGTGTATGTGTGTGCATGTTTGTGTGCTTCTCACTCACACACTTGTGCCATCACTTGTTCGAGGTCTTCATACCATCCTCATGTCTTCCCGGATTGACATCAAAGGAGGTGCTACTCATCACTGAGCTACATCTTTCTAAATCATATCTGTTCTTTTTATCTGATCCCACTTCACCTTCAAACTTTGTATGAGCGTTGTTTCTTTTTGTCTTTCTATGTCTTATATGCTTGATCTTGTCGACATTTAAAGCTACATAATCAAATTGTAGATATCCATTTACTAATATCTTAATTATCTTCAAGCTAGTTTCTACATGTGATCAATTCATTCAACCATAGGGTTTCAATTTCTTTATAATGTTTCAGAGGCCATAGATTTACCTACCCAAAACATTTCTTGGGCATGAAAAAGATAAGAAAAGAGTTTCAAATTCTCAAGACTGGTGCCTACTACCTCTTACGTAATACTCTTTGATCTCTTCTTAGTAACATAAATATTCCATATTTTTATCTAATAAAAAATAACATTGCATAATATTTCCTAGAGACTCATGCAATAACCATCATGTAAACATACTAACTTTTCATTATGATTTTTGATGCTTAGATCCGTTAAGTTTCTTTATGAAAGCTTGAAAGGAAAATATAAATCAAGAATGAAGATTGGAAACTAGGAACGGAGAACGCACATAAATCGCACAAGAAAGTAGACAATGAAGCTTCAAACCACAACACACATTGCATTACTTGCTACGGAATGTATGAAAGTTAAGTAGTGTGTTAGGATCATCAACATGCATACAAGCTAGAGGATGAATGTTGTGGAAGAAGTTCCACGAGTTAACTAACTAACATGACTACACAATTAACTATTCTATACCTCACATCAGAATCAGTGAAGATTGGAAGTGGGCGGCATGCATAAGACAAAATGACTCTATTTGATTCCCGATCCAAGGCATGAGAAACATGGAGCCTTGGAATGTCTTAAGTGCCAAGAGACTCTAGAATAAGGGATTCAAACAATGGAAGCACCTCTGGAAACAGGACAAGAACAGATGGGTGGACTTTGAGGACCTTGACCCTAGTGTTGCGGTCACGTATGAGGATGGAATATTTTATTGAGCACACGCCATGCTTGGGACCGCTCTAAAATCTGACTACTTATGGGATAGGACACTCTAGACCTACTGGGCCTTAAATTGTATAATGGTAATCACCTCTCCAAGCTTCCATATGTCGAAGCTTGCAATGACATTCACATCAGTCTCAACAAGAAATGGTGTCTCAACTTGACGTGACTTTGATGGGATATGGAATTTATGTCTATCTGGCACCCTCTCATTGAAAACAAAAAGTCGGTCCTCCTATGGCAAATTATACACCGTGGAATATGAACCAATGCAAAAGCTAACAAGATCTATGGTGTTCCATCCTGGTGCAAGTAATGTTGCCATAGCAAAGAGGACATTGGTTTTCTGTTCTTTGCTTGCCCTAAATCCCTTCGGTTATGGAGGGTCCTTGGTCGTTCTCAGTGGCTCCAAGAACAAATCAATTGGAAGCAAGCCCTCATTGGTGAAGCGATCGGTTGCTCTGGAGCATTGTGGAATGCGATCAGGGGAGAGATCCTTTGGAAGATTTTGCGGGAAAGATGCGCTCACAACTTTGGCAATACCCCCAAGGAGTGGTCGATCAAGAAGCCACTATTCCTTCTCGGGAAAAGAATTGCTAACTGTAAGAAATCCCCCCCCCCCTTAGACATCACAAAGATCTATACTATGTCAACAATAAGCTTGAAAGCCAAGTGGGCTCCGCATGATGGGGATGCGAGGTTTATCAACCTCCTCTATAACTTCATGTAAGCTTTGTAAGGTCTACCACAAAGGTATGACTTCTTGACGTGTTAGTGCTTCCCCTGCATTGTGGGACTTGGGGGGTCCCGAGGGCACTAGTCCTATTCACTTGTATTCTTCTTTTATTTAATTAAAGTCAGGGAGAGTGGGCATTGCCGAACTCCCTTTTATTTAAAAACAAAAAAAAACTATTCTAGACCACCATGTCAAGAGAGATCACGTCTCCAGCTAACCAACTCCACCCATATATAAACATCTAGCACAAGGGCGGCATGTCCTTGGACACTTCCAAGTGTCCATCCAAGGGTCCCTAATGTGGAAACTTGACTAAGATCCAACCACATGGTATGACATGGATACTTCATAAAGTGAGCCTTGTCCTCTCACATACACCCCAAAGTGTCACTAGGAGAAGCTTCTCCCAAGACTAAGGCTCCCACACCTTAGGATAAATCAAGCCTAAGGTTGAGACCCTTGAAATGGGAGTTCAATTGAATGAATAACTCAAGGTTTCAAGGCATATACTTGGATATAGTTCCCCAAGGGTTTCTCATAGAACTCAAAGTGTTCTCCAAGGGGTTTTGGACCCTTAAAACCTATTTTCAAATACATAATTATACAACATTCTTCCCCCTTTAACATTTTCATCCTCAAAAATGTGTGTGGGTATAATATGTGGAGTATTCCTATTTGCCCCATGATCTTTACTTTGAGCATGGTTATCTCTTTAAGATTTGTTTTGTTTAATCAAATAAGGGCTACTACCTTCCTTGATGTGAAAGGAGACGAATCAAAATCCCTACCCAAATTACTTTCCCTTAGTCAAAATAAATGTAAATGCATGCCTTGTACAAAAGAAATGGGTGGGCTTCTTTGATGGTCTTAGCTTAATTCTTTCCTTTTGGAACTTTCACAAACCTCAAGCTCCATAAAACATTACATTTCTATACACTTTGTACTTTCCTTGAAATTTGTAATTTTTAGGAGCTATATGTGATAGAGATCCTATCTCTATCTTGAAAGGGCCAACAACTAGATTCATCTGCCACCTTTGAAAGAAAGGAGAGGAATCTCTAGACATTCTATACTTGACTTATTAGTATCTTTTTATAGCTCTTTTCAAATAAAAATATATTTTATTTGTATATGGTAGGAATTAGCTAAATCTATGAACTTAGCAAAGTGGGTCTATTGAGTCCTTGCCAAAAAATCCTCAATAAATTAGGAGAAATAATATCTTCTCATTCTTTGGCAAGTTAGGTGGACTTATATCAATCATCTAGATTTTCTTGAAACATAATGTTCGAGTATTTCAAATGATAGATAGCACACCCAAATTTGAAAGTCCATTTCTACTAGTCGATACTTATCTTGATTATCCTTGATTTTCCCTAGGTTAGTCCTCAGAATATATCCTTATTTTTGCATGGATTAATACTTTTAGGAAATCTATGGCATTCAAGGATCTATTGATCCAATGACTAAAATGATGTCTTTAGGAATCGGCATTACTTGGTAGGCATTTCTTCTAGACCTATACCCAAGTTCTTTGTTCATCTTATGTAGCAAGTACTTCCAAAGGGTAATACTAAACTATCTTAAACCAAATTTTGTTTATACCCAAGATAGTTACATATACTAACCTCAAAGGTCACCAAATCTTTGGGAAGAGGAAATAATTATTTCTCTTACCAATTCCTTCAAATTCTCAAACTCATTGAGAAACAATACTTACCAAGTCATCAAGATACCATCTTGCTAAATCCTCTATCTGTTGAATGGATTTAAATGGTTCAAGTTTTTTTTTTCCTTTTAAGTTCCAAATTCTTGCAAGGAAGATGCCTCTTCCTTGACAGCATATCCGAGACCCTTATAGGAACTTAATGATCATTCTTGAATAACTTATTCTCATCATCTGAAGAATCAAAAGGTGATCTTTATTAGATCATTCTATCATTCAAGGTTTTATACTTGAATAGGCCTTATGTTATCATTAGTATCCATGTGAAAGACCAAATGGATGTTGGACACTTTTGTATATGCTCTTTAGTAAAACATATAGTGGTCTTGTAAGCCACAGATTGTAACTTTGACCACATTTGTGTGGCCTAAGAAATCTATGTTTGTGGTCTATGTATTGTTTGTTCTCTATGTTTTCTGTAGCGTCGGTGCACAGTTATGTGTGGCATCTGGAGCTCATTTTTCTACTACGAGGGTATCATTGTGGAGCTCTCAAGAAGGAGAGTCCATTGTGGTGCATCACCATTGAAATACTTCACTGGTATTAGAGCATTCAAACATAGAAGCTTTGTTCCTTTTCTGCGAGCAAAGAAAACACTTGCCTGGCCACCCAAGGCTTACAACTTAGGCAGTGACCAAGGCATAGACCTTGGCATACCTTGTCATCCGAGTCACTAAAGTTAGTGTTGGCACTCTTGGCTACACACGAGGGAGGACACTAATGATCAAGGAAGACAGAGGTTCTCGTTACTTCCCGGGAGGTTACCATCCCAATACTATTCCCTCACAACTTGCTTAACCAACAATCTCTTGCCACTAAGCTACACTCTTGAGGTGTTTGAAGAAGGGGAAGGACTAAGGTTAACATTACATCAAACATGTTTTCGGCCTTCAAAGCTTCATTCTTTGCTTTCAAAGCATGTTCTGAAGAAATTTTGGGGTGCTTTTTGGAGTCATTTTGGAGTAGTTTCACGCATAATTCTCATTACACAAGTTCAAGAACATTAGAAAGAGTTCTTTTTTGTACTTCTCTGACAAAAAATATTCATCTTTGATGTTGTTTTTTCAGCTACGCTAGTAAATCTGTTGGTTTCTTGAAATGTTTTGAATTGTGGTGGGAGTAGCAACTGTAAGTTTATGCAAGTTTTTGAGCCCAAGGAACAGAGTTGACAAATAGTCGTAGGTGTTGTTGGCTAGTGTTTGTGTTGTGAATTCAACCTTTTTAGTTCCATTTTACTACATATATCGAGCACATACACACTATGTATGCTTATGTGGATACCGCTTAATACATCCATGTGATCATTGATATAGCGGTTACGTTTTTTGCATAAGGCCTTTTACGTTTGATAAGGAGGGCCATGGTGAGGTTTTCTTAATTGGGAGACACCTAGATGTAAAGGTCTCTTTGGTGATGCATGTGGAAGACTTACCTAGCTTTGCCATAGGAGATGTATGAGAGTTGTTCATAGTCGTTAAATAAGCCTAGTTGGTTTCTTTCAAGTAACTCACTTTATGCATCGGAGTCATTGATTCACTTTGCAGGTTAACATGTCATTACTTGCATTTTTTCGACATTTTGTTACTTGTCATATGCTCATTTTGTAGAGGATACTCTGGCAATTTTTTTCCCAAATTTTCTATACAGTGGTCAATTCACTCCTTGATACAATTATTGGTGTGAGGACATTTATTGTCACATAATCCTTTTGGTTGGTCATTACTATTCATTAGTTCATTTTTGTGGGAAGACTCTGCTGGAATTTTTTCCTAGAATCTGACACTTGGTCATCCTATTTGAGCCTTAGTGATGTTTGGACTCTTCTAGATCCATTACCATTCTATTCAATTCTCTATCCTCATGACATTAGAGGTCTCAAGCATGTCTAGTGGATCAAAGTCTAGTGCCAGTGTTCCAAGGAGGAGTTATAGCTTGTAGGTTAAAGACCATTTTGAGATCCAAAAATCTGATGACACAAACTTTGCTCTATGAAGAATTGGATTAAAGCCATGCTGATTTAAAGGAGGCAATGGAGGCTAGTAAATGGAATCTCAAAGAATCCTACTGACATGCATGAAGATGATTGGGATGAGTTGAATAAAATGTCTAGGTCTACTATTGGATTGCACCTACCAGATCATGTTTACTTTATAATATTGGACTCTGAAAGTGCAGAGGAGCTTTGGAAGAAGTTATGCAATATATATGAAAAATAAACGACATCAAATAAAGTGTATTTGATGCGAAAGTTATATGACCTTTGCATGAAGAACACAGATAATGTTGCTACTCATCTAAATAAGTTTTATGCTATATTCTCCCAGTTACAGGCTCAAAAAATGGAGATGGGGGAGACATATGATGACATATGTGGAGCACTTATGAGTGAGGAGATTTGTAGAAAATCTATGGTTCACACTCAAAGTGGAGATGCCTATAATGTTTGTGATTCTTACCAAGGAATGAACTAGGAATGTGGCAAGAGCAAGAACAAGGAAAAGAATGGTCAATGGAATAAGAGTAGAAATAAATCAAGGAAGAGGGATATTGAATTCCATTAACTTCATAAGAAAGGAGACATAAAGAACGATTGTTGTGCATTAAACAATGGGAAAGGTAAAGCACATAATGTTGATGGCCATGTTAAAGAGTTACTTACACCATCTACTTCAATCATGAAGATTGAAGATATCATTTCTATTTTTGATGATGTTGATATCTTGACACTTGATACTACTATGCCTGTTGTGGCTCTTACGGCTAACTCTTTCCCACACATGGCTACTAGATTTTGGTGCTTCTTTCCATGTGACACCACATAGAGAATATTGAGATATCAAGCTCAACATGTGATGACCCAAGATGACACGTATCACTTTTTCATTTCTCTGACATGTATAATGGTCACGCCAATATGTCTCAAGGATACTTCATTGAGCTTTAATAGATTTATCTACCAAGAGTGATGGCACATTTGTTTCTCACTAGTTCACTCATTCACAGACATTAGGATTTTCCTTATGTACTATTCTTTATATATTGCACCTGTTGTATTGTTGTTTTTATGTCATTCTTGTACATTCCTTTTATGTAATAGAAGAAGAAAAAGAAGATCATTCTTCCTTTCCTCAATCTCTATGTGTGCTCCTCTTTGAGTGTGAGAGTATGTGTGCGAGCTCTCTTTCTTATCTCCTTCCTTGTGACATGGTATCAGAGCCAGTGTGGCTGTAGAGAGCTTGTGGAGAAGGCCAAGGGTAAGGAGTACATGAGAAGGCATTGAGAAAGCATGATTTAAAAATGACCTCAGATTGCTACAAAAAATCGTGTCAAGGTAGAAGGCCTCAAAATATTTTTGGAGCCATATCGACCTCCATTTATGCATGCAATGTGGGGTCCACAAAGAAACCAAGTCAGTTTGCAAAACTCTAATTTGCATCCTATTTGGAAACATTCATATATTCAAGGTCTAGAATTTCAAGCAATTCCATCTTGATACACAAAAACTATGTTTTTTGGAGATCAAAGTATCAAGTCAAAGTGCGACAGTGCTCAAGCAGAATTACTGTTTGTAGTGTTTTGCAATGTTGTGAATTGCTACAGAAACAAACGTAGATGGAATGAGTCAGCTTATGAATGATAAGCTAGACAAGAACAACTTACATGCTTGGAGATCTAGAATGATGAATTTCGTGATGGAAAAAGGCTACTAGAAGTACATTGAAGGAGAGAATGAAAATGCTCCATAGTTACCACAGAGGACTCAGACTATGGAGCAATTAAGAGCGTATGAGGAATGGAATCAAGAAACAGGAAAGGTAATGTATTGGCTATCTATTAATGATGGAGAGTGTTAATCTCCAAAAGAACAAGTTAACCTTGAATTTAGATCACCTCTATATCAAGATCAACTTTAGACTCCACCTAATTTAGAGAATCTTCACCAAATTATCAGAAAATTGATTATTCTGAAAATTTCAGTTTCTTCAGAAAAGTCTGCTGCAGATTAGTCACTCATTGACTAATCAATCCTGTAAAGTTTTTGATAAAACTTTGCACAACACTTCACCTTAAGGTTGCGCAACTTTGCCAAGTTAAATCTCTCAAAAAGATTAAGTACACACTGAGAAATGTGTGAAACACTTTACCTATGTCTGAAAGTGCTTCTCTGCAATGGCGACTTTGACACCTGCAACTTCTTAGCACTGGTTCTCCCAACTCTGAACCCGTTTGATCAAGATCTTTTAGCTATAGATGGCTTATCTTCCAACTTAGATTTTAAGCCCTCATTTGTGTAAAACTTTACACTGTAGACTGAGCAATGATCATTTCATTGAAGATGAAATGTGCGCCAGATTTCTCGACTGTTAGAACATTCTTACATATGAATGTTCCTAATCAAAATTCTCACAGCCTGATTACAATTAACCTCTCAAATTCTAGCCATAGATAGATTAGCTATGGACTTAGATACGTTCAAAAGGATTTCTCAAAAGATTAAACACAGAGGGAGCAGACAGCAAAATATCGGGCGCAAAATTTTTCTATTTCTCAGAAAATTTACATCTAAGTGAGGATGAACAATTCACTCACTCTTCATGTGTCTAATGACACTAATTTCTATCTCCCTATTCTCAAATCTTCTTCTGCTCTACTTGCCCGACATTTTCCATCATATTTATAGATGAATATATACAAGTGTATGACTTAAACAAGTGTATAAGTCAGCTAATGTACATATGTGTACATATCTTTGAGTTTTCTGAAAATGTCCTTCCTTCAACCATCTGACTTTGTTTCCTTCTTGACTCCTTGACTTCATTTCTCCATAATCCTTCAATTGATGATTGTCATGCACCAACAGCTCCCCCTCAATCATTAATTGAGGTTCTTTCTATCTTCTTTACTCCAGCCATATCCTTGAATCTTTGTAGTTTTGGTCCATCTAGACTTTTAGTCATCATATCTGCAACTTGATCTTTTGTGGGAGTGTGTATGACTTCAATCTCTTTCTCAATGACCTTCTCTCTCAGAAAATGATACTGTATTTCAATATGCTTAGTTCTAGCATGAAATACAGGATTAGCTGCCAAGTATAATGAACTCATATTGTCTCCACAAATAATAGGAGTACTCTGAATCACATCAAAAACTTTCAAAAGTGTCTTTAGCCATATTACCTCTTTTGCAGCTTCCACCATACCTTTATATTCTGCCTCTGTGGATGACAAAGCAACTGTATGTTGCTTCTTAGAACACCATGAAATCAATTTGTCTCCTACATAGCACAAGTATCCATGTGTTGATCTTCTATCATCCACATTACCTGCCCAATCTGCATCACTATATATCTTGATTCTTGTATCTGAAGTAAACCCATAGTACAACCCTTCTTTGAGTGTACCCTTGATGTACCTAAGTACTCTTTGTCCTGCAATCCAATGTTCCTTTCTAGGACAATGCATGAATTGTGAAAGCACACCAACTGCATATGACAAGTCAGGCCTTGTCAATGTAGCATAAATCAAGCTACCAACCAAACTTTGATAGAGTTTCATATCTCTGAACTCTTCTCCTCCAAACCTAGACAATTTATGGTTCACTTCCAAAGGTGTAGGTGCAACCCTGCAATCTTCCATTTTAAATTTGGTTAGCAAATTTTTAAGATACTTTTCTTGGGTCACATATACTCCATGTTGAGTATAAGAGATCTCCATTCCCAAAAAGAATGATAGGTTCCCTAAATCACTGATTTTGAACTCTTTCTCCATCTGCTTTTTGATCATTTGTATCCCCTTATCATATGTTCCTGTAAGTATTATGTCATCAACATAAATACACACATAGATGAACCCATCTTCACTTGCTTTGACTAGCAAGCTACTATCTGCCTTTGATGCTTGAAATCCAAGATCATTTAAGAATTTTACAAGCCTGTAATTCCAAGCCCTTGGGGCTTGCTTCAACCCATACAAAGCTCTCTTGAGCTTACACACATAATTTGAACTCACTTGATCTTTGAATCCATCTGGTTGCTCCATGTAGACTTCATCTGAAATGTAACCATTCAAGAAAGCATTTTTAACATCTAATTGAGACAACTTCCAACCTTTACAAGCAGCAATTGCAATGAGTGTCCTGATGGTTGTCATCTTTGCCACAGGACTATAAGTCTCATCATAGTCCACTCCATATGTCTGTGCATACCCTTTCACAACAAGTCTAGCTTTGTACCTAGACACACTTCCATCTGCAAATCTTTTAGTCTTGTAAACCCACTTACATCCAATGATCTTTTGACTATTAGGTTTAGGAACCAAATCCCATGTTTGATTCTCTATCAATGCATCATACTCCTCTTGCATAGCATCTTCCCAATTCTTCTTCCCTTTGGCCTCTTCATATGTAGAAGGGTCTTCATCTGCTTTTACCAAATAAGCATAATCTTTAGTAGTCAAGAATGAAGTGTCATAGCTATACCTTGTAGGTTGCCATTTGTGCCTAGATGATCTCCTAACTTGTGCACTTCTTGAGGTCTCTGGTTCATCACATTCTGGATCAAACCTTGGCCTCTCTTCAACTTCAATCTGCACTTCATTACTCTCACTTTCATCAAGTAATTGAACCTTTGCTTTACCTTTTCTTTGTTCCACTACTTCTTCATCATCTGCATGTACATTATATTTACCTGCATACCAAGTACCTTGCTCATCAAATGTAACATCCTTGGATACAATAAATTGCTTTGTGGATGGACTCCACAACCTGTATCCCATTTGCTTATCATCATAACCAATGAATACATACTTCTCTGCCTTAGGCTCCAACTTATGCCTCAATTGAGATGGCACATATGCATATGCCAAGCATCCAAATATTATGCAATGATCCAAGGTAGGTTTCTTACCCCACCAAGCTTCATATGGTGTCATACCCTGCAAAGCTTTACAAGGCAATCTATTAACCAAATATGTAGCTGTATTAACAGCCTCAGCCCACAAATAATTTGGGCAATTCTTCTCTTTCATCATGGACCTTGCAAATTCAACAAGAGTCCTATTTCTTCTTTCTGCTACCCCATTTTGTTGAGGAGAGTACCTGCAAGTAACTTCTCTCTTTATACCTGCATTCCACAAATAATCATTGAACTCATTTGAAAAATACTCTCCCCCTCCATCTGACCTTAGTCTCTTCAATTTTTGACCTGTAATCCTTTCTGCATATGCATGATAGTGTTTAAATGTATTAAACACTTCTGACTTTTCTTTAATCACATAAATTGTGATCCACCTGGTAGCATCATCAACATATATGGCATAATATCTTGAACCATTTATACTAAAGTCCTTTGAAGGACCCCACACATCTGTATGCACCAATTCAAGTCTTTCTGAATACATAAACCCATGCTTGGAATAGGATTGCTTATGAGCCTTACCTAATTGACATGCCTCACATCTGTATGTCATGTGTTGACCTGCAATGTTAGGCATTCCAAGCACTGAATCATTGTTAATCATTTCTTTGATACCTCTTTCATTAAAGTGTCCAAGTCTTTTGTGCCAAAGATCTAATTCTGACACCTTCTGCTCTCCATATGTGAACATAGCATGTCCAACATTTCCTTGTACCTTCAATGTGAAAAGCCTTCCTTCTTTCTTTCCTGCAATTACTTGTTTATACCCTTGACTAGGGTCTTCCACATAAACTCCATCATTGGTAAACCTTACCTCATAACCTTTTTCCACAATTTGACCTACACTGATCAAATTCTTTGGAATTGTGGGAACATAAAGTACCTTACTCAGAAGAGTGCTCCCATCCTTAGCTTTGACTGAACCAATTGACTTTACCTTATGCTTTGTATTATCACCTGTCTGCACTGTATGATTAATTGCATTGTGATCTAGGTCAGTCATCAAAGCAATATTTCCACTCAAATGATTACTACATCCTGAATCAATATAGAACACTCTCATGTCCTCATGTGAGGTTTCACATGTATTCATAATGAGAGTCGAATCCTCCTTTTGATCTGATGCATAGTTGTAGTAGGTGTTATTATAGGATTGACTTTGGAAGTTTCTTCCACCACCTCTTCCAAAAGAATTCCTACCACCTCTACCTCTGAAATTTCCTCTCTGAAATCTACCACCTCTTGCTCTTTGATTAAAGTTCTGATAATTACCATTGTTTTGATTATTGTGCCAACAATCATGAGATAGATGATTGGTCTTACCACATATCCAACAAGCTCTTGCATTATCTTTGTTGTTTCTGCCTCTTCCTCTACTTCTGCCATTTCCTCTTCCTCTTATGAAGTTTGCTTGGTTTGATGTACCTTCTTCTTCACCTGATTGTTGCTTCCCTTTGTTGACTTTCTTCTTGTCTTTAGAATACATTGCATGACCTGCACTCTTATCAACATCTCCTTTGATATCATTCTCAAAAGTTAGCATATGTCCTAACAATTGATTCAAATCAGGAGTAAAGTGATCTAATGAAAGTTCTGTAGATAAAATGAAAGGCTTCCATTTCTCATCTCCTCTTAGTCCTGTGAGTATTTGTCTTACCAATTTGTCTTCTTCAATATCTTCATCAACTGCACCTAAAGAATCTGCAATGTCCTTCATCTTTGTCACATAATCAGAGATTGATTGTGAGGCCTTCTTCTTGAAGGTAGTAAATTCTGCCCATAGTGAAGCCTTCCTTGATTTGGTTGTATTTTGGAAATGCTCTTCCAAAGCATTCCAAATGTCACAAGCACTCTCAAGTCCTCTAATGTGAGGAAGCAAATAGTCATTGACTGCCATGTAGATGATGCTTCTTGCTTGAGCATCCTTCTTCATCCAATTCTTCAACTCTGCAAGCTCCTCCCTAGTTGGAACACTAGGATCTCTGAATTCTGGCTTTTCTTCATCTCCTGTGATGTATCCTATCAGATCTTTGCTCATAAGGTGAGCTTCCATCCTCATAGACCATGCAGGATAGTTTTCTCTATCCAATTTTTCAATTTGGAGACTATCTCCCATCCTTGCTTCACCTGTAGTCTCAAAACTTTAACCTTTACAGATAATGAATGTACCTTTACTTCGAATGTTGCTCCTTCTGATCCTTTTGATGCTCTTTGTATGTCTTCCTTTAATCTTTCTTCACACTTTGACCTTTTGCACCTTCAAAATGTAAAGTTTTGTACTTCTGCAATAGTCGGAGTCTTCTTCTTCTCAATTTTGACACAACCTGCTCTGATACCACTGATGGAGAGTGTTAATCTCCAAAAGAACAAGTTAACCTTGAATTTAGATCACCTCTATATCAAGATCAACTTTAGACTCCACCTAATTTAGAGAATCTTCACCAAATTATCAGAAAATTGATTATTCTGAAAATTTTAGTTTCTTCAGAAAAGTCTGCTGCAGATTAGTCACTCATTGACTAATCAATCCTGTAAAGTTTTTGATAAAACTTTGCACAACACTTCGCCTTAAGGTTGCGCAACTTTGCCAAGTTAAATCTCTCAAAAAGATTAAGTACACACTGAGAAATGTGTGAAACACTTTACCTATGTCTGAAAGTGCTTCTCTGCAATGGCGACTTTGACACCTGCAACTTCTTAGCACTGGTTCTCCCAACTCTGAACCCGTTTGATCAAGATCTTTTAGCTATAGATGGCTTATCTTCCAACTTAGATTTTAAGCTTTCATTTGTGTAAAACTTTACACTGTAGACTGAGCAATGATCATTTCATTGAAGATGAAATGTGCGCCAGATTTCTCGACTGTTAGAACATTCTTACATATGAATGTTCCTAATCAAAATTCTCACAGCCTGATTACAATTAACCTCTCAAATTCTAGCCATAGATAGATTAGCTATGGACTTAGATACGTTCAAAAGGATTTCTCAAAAGATTAAACACAGAGGGAGCAGACAGCAAAATATCGGGCGCAAAATTTTTCTATTTCTCAGAAAATTTACATCTAAGTGAGGATGAACAATTCACTCACTCTTCATGTGTCTAATGACACTAATTTCTATCTCCCTATTCTCAAATCTTCTTCTGCTCTACTTGCCCGACATTTTCCATCATATTTATAGATGAATATATACAAGTGTATGACTTAAACAAGTGTATAAGTCAGCTAATGTACATATGTGTACATATCTTTGAGTTTTCTGAAAATGTCCTTCCTTCAACCATCTGACTTTGTTTCCTTCTTGACTCCTTGACTTCATTTCTCCATAATCCTTCAATTGATGATTGTCATGCACCAACAATTAACATACAAGATAGCATGATTGGGCACATATAGGATGCTAAGACTCTAAAAGAGGTTTGGAACAACTTGTTCACATTGTATGAGACCAATACAAAGGCATGAAAATTGAAACTCAAGACTGAGCTGCATACATTGGAGAAAAAGTGCAAGTGGGTAAGTGACTACACCTTGAAAATCAAATGCATATGTGATTCACTTGCATCTATTGACATGAATGTAGATAATGATGATAAGGTGGAGGTGTGCCTTCATGGTTTAGGAGCTGCATATAAGCAGTTCAGAACATCTATTTAGACCAGAGAAAATATTCTGAATTTTACTAATCTGGTGTCCACATTGATTATTGAAGAAAAGAGTCTTCGTGAGGATTCAAACACCCAAGGTAAACCTATTTCTCAGCACGTATTCTCTTATGGCAGAGGAAGAGGCAGAGGTCGAGGCTTTGGAAGTGGAAGAGGAAACAGTAACCAAGGCCAAGGTCAACATTAGAATCATGCAAGAGCTAGAGGACATTTTTGGGGTAGGGGGAGCTAAAGAGGTCGTAGGAATTTCCAAAGAAAAAACAAGTATGCATCCACAAGTGCAAATGATTCTGAGAAGCTGCTCATGATTCAACATCATATGATGAATATGATGTCTGCTGATGTTTCAAAATTGAATGGAAATGTCTAGTATGCTGATTGAGGTGCTTCAAATCACATGACTAGTCATGTGGAATGGTTTATTAGTTGTAGAAATTGCTAGCTCCTAGATATGTGGAATCACGTTATGACACATCACACACTATCGAGCATAAAGTGAAACATAGCACTCTCTATGGAGGACGAGAAGGTAAAACATCTTGCTGATGTGTTGCATGTTCCAAGTATAACAAAGAATCTAGTTCTTGTTGGAAAAATGGTTGACGAGTGATTATAAGTTAGGTTCAACGTTGATGAGTTATATGTAGAAGAGTACATATAGGGTGGACGATTGATTGCCAAAGGAAACAAAGTGGGTAGGTTGCTTACCTTAAATGTGAAAATTCTTGAAATGAATGCACCCATGTTTGCAAAAGGTGTAGGAGTTATTGCTGATATAGAGATGTTACAAAAACAAATTGGACATGAGAACTTGTAGACACTAAAATTGATGCAAACAAAGGAGGTTGTCAATGTACTACTGAATCTCAAAGTTGTAGAAATGCAAAAGGTATGTGCAGCATGTAAATTTGGTAAACAATCAAGAGCATCATTTCCGCATGACAACCATGTTGATGAGAATGTGCTAGAAATAGTACATACAGATGTTTGGGATCTTGCAAAGACCACATCTATGGGTGGTTGCAGGTTTTATGTTACTTTCATTGATGATCATACATGAAAAGTATGGGTATATTGCATGAAATAGAAGAGTAATTTTAAGGCTATGTTGTTGAATGCAAAAATAGGCATATTAGAGAAATAACAGAGCTTTGATGGCTCAAAAGAATATGCCTCATTGTTATTGGTCAAAACGTGCACACACTATTGTATACATCATAAACAGAACTCCGACTACTACTGTACATAAAGTTACACGTGAAGAGTTCACAGGTAAAAATCAAAACTTATCACATATGAATGTTTTTGGCTGTATTGCGAAAGTACATGTTCCAGATGAATTGAGGACAAAGCTTGATCCAAAAGCAGAAGAATGTATCTTCATTGGATACTCCCTTGAGCAAAAGGGATCTAAATGTTATAACCCGCTCACACAATAGGTGAAGGTAAGTAGAGATATAGTGTTTGAAGAAATGTCAAGCTTCTATGCAAATGCCAAATATGGAATTAATCTTGAACCAAACGACAAAGAAAATGCTAAAAAAGTAAGTGCAAAATCTCAAGTGGATCACGTGCATCACCAAGAAATAGTTCCAAATCAAATCCATGGAGTGGAAGATTGCATGGAAATTTCAGTCTAGAAAATTCATCAACTACATCAAAGAAAGGTAAAGAAATGCTTCATGCTAGTAGTAAAACATCTGTAGGTGATAAAGACATTGATGGAGATTCAAGCAGTTCAAAAAAGAGCCTTGCTGAGGAACTTGGATTGCCCTATGTGAAGACTCCAAGAGTAAGAAAGGCACATGTAGATGATACAAGGAGAAGTGACCCGAGACGAAGAAGATCTGGAAGGATGCGGAATTGAGTGCAACGATTGACAGTTACATGGCTCAACATTGTGCCTACATGACAAAGGTAACACAACATGTTGAACCCTATTGTTTTGAAGATGCAATTGGAAATGCAGATTGGAAAAAAGCTATGGAGGAGGAGATGCTCCACTTTATGGAAATGATACATGGAAGCTAGTTCCATTGCCGCAAGGAAAGAAACCCATACGCTGCAAGTGGGTTTACAAGGTAAAGCATAATACTGATGGTAGCATAAGTAGGTACAAAGCATGAGTTGTAGCAAAAGGTTATGCACACACGTTAAGCATTGATTATGAGGAAACACTTAGTCCTATAGCTAAAATGTCTACTATAAAAACAAGTTGCATTAGCTACAACAAAAGGATGGACTTTGCATCAGATGGATGTGAAGAATGCTTTCCTACATGGTGAGTTACAGGAAGAAGTATACATGAGCCAACCACAAGGATATGAAGATTCAAAGCACCTAGAATATGTTTGTAGATTGGAGAAGGCTTTGTATGGACTTAAACAAGCCTCTTGTGCTTGGCATGCAAGGATTGTTGATTATTTGACCACCATTGGACTTTCTATGTGTGATTCAGATCATTCATTATATGCAAGGAAGTGTGATTCATCACGATTGTGGCTATTTATGTTGATGACTTGTTTGTAGGAGGTGACAATGAAGCAAGCATTAAAGAAGTAAAGAAACTCCTTACGTAGGAGATTGACATGAAATATCTTGGTGTGCTACACTCCTTCTTGGGTATTGAGTTTGTACATACAAAAACAGGTATATGTATGTCACAAAGGCAATATGCCTTCAGTATGCTGCAGAAGTATGGTATGGCTAATTGTCAGCCAATTTTTATGTCATTAGATTAGAATTTGAATCTGGATACTACAGCAGGTCAAGCATTTGAAAATGCTACTATGTATAGGAAAATTATGCGAAGTTTGATATATCTCACAAATACAAGGCCTCATCTAAACTACACTATTGGACTTGAAAGCCAATTTATGTAGATTCCTTGGAAGCCACATCTAGATGCTCTGAGATGCACTCTATGTCATGTGGGTGCTACTTTGGATCAGGCATTGTTTTATGAAGCTGGTGTAGATTTGCAAGTTCATGTATACACCGATGCATATTGGGCTGGTGGCATTCCAGATAGAAGATCTACTATTGGCTTTCTATTCTCACTTAGGAGTGCAACTATTACAGGTGTGGAAATGCAAAAGCCTATTGCCATCTATTGTGATAATGTTAGTAGCATACACTTAGCATGGAGCCCTTTTTTTCATGATAGAACAAAGCATATTGAGGTACATTATCACTTGATTAACATATAAGGTGCTTTTAGTTGGACTGTTCTCAAAACCATGTGCAATCCGATAGGCATGTATCTTCTCATACCAGGCATGTGGTGCTTGCTTTAAACTATATAATGCCTTCTTTAACCTGCACACCTGGTTTTTATGCGCTTTCTACACAAAGCCATGGGGCTAAAAAACATACACTTCTTCATGCAAGTCACCATTCAGAAATGCAGTTTTAATGTCCAACTGATGTACATTCCAACCATGATGAGCTACAAGTGCACAGATGCTCTGAACAATAGTCATACAACATGTAGGTGCAAAGGTTTCATCAAAATCAATGCCTCTTTCCTGTGCATAACCCTTTGCAACAAGCCTAGCCTTATACCTATTAATTGTACCATTGAGTTTACACTTCAACTTGTATACCCACTTAGTGCCAATGGCCTTCTTGCCAGGAGGCAAGTCACATAAAGACCAAGTACCATTCTTCATTATAGCATCATATTCAGATTGCATAACATCCATCCAATTTTTTGAATTTTGTGCTTCATCAAACGAAATAGGCCCAGTCTCATCACAGAGATTAGATGCAGCCATAGCATAGCAATCTGATGCGAAAGAGGCACTATGAGAGCTTGATCAAGTGCGATATGATAGAGGTGCATCTAATTTGCTGCCATGCAAAGTATGCACCAGCCATTTTGGCATAGTTTTTGTCTCCTCAATATCAGCTCTCTCATCAACAAGTGCATCATGTAAATCTGTATCAGAAATGGGATGATCTGCATCATCACATGAAACCTACAAAGGCTGAGAAGTTGCCTCATTAGGACCAGCACTAGACTCTCCACCTGTAAAAAGAGGCAGCAAAGTATCATACATGTCGTTGGAGGTAACAAATGTCTCCTTAGTACATGAAAGCAATGACTGAATAGCATCTTCCACAAAAACAACATCATGGGTAACAAGAATGCATTTAGTCTATGGATGATACAGATGATAGCCTTTACTTTCAGAACTCTACCCAACAAAAATGCATTTTACTACTTTATCATCCAATTCTCTCCAATGGTGTTCGGGTACTAATGCATATGCCAAACAACCAAAAACACGTAGATGAGCAACAGATGGCTTGCGGTCATGCCAAGCCTTATATGGAGTTATAGACTGCAACTCTTTAGTGGGACACCTGTTGAGTACATATGTTGCACACATGACAGCCTCAAGCTAAAAACTATGTGGTAAAGCCTGACTCTTGACCATACACCTCACCATCTCCATGAGTGACTTGTTCTTTCGTTCAGTAACTCCATTCTGTTGAGGTGTATATGGTAGTGTACACTAGTGTTTTAACCCATGTTCAGCCATAAATGCATTAAAATCAGAAGACATATATTCCCCCCCTCGATGAGAATGCAGGGTGCCTATTTTACATGCTGAGAGATTTTCAGCCAAAACCAAAAACTGTTTAAAGCCTTCAACGGACATACCCATGCATGCCAAGAAAAATCATCGATGAAAGTCACGAAGTAAAGATAATTTCCAAAAGAAGGTGTCTACATAGGACCACATACATCACTATGTACAACCTGCAATTTCTGAGTAGCCCGAACTGAACCATCTTTTGGAAAGGATGAACGCTGCATTTTGCCCAAAATACAGCCTTCACAAACATGTTTTCCAGGTGCCTCAAGTTTGGGCAAAGAGGACACCATTTTAGATTTCTGTAGGCGTAGCAAACTAGAAAAATTCAGATGACGAAAGCATGCATGCCAAAGCTTTGTGCTGACGTTGTAGCATCACAACTCATTCTTGTCAATCCGGGAAGCATCTCATGAGACCAAAATGTTTGTGTAGAAGCACTCAGCAAACGTAATGGCGCTTCGTGGACGCACGATTAACAACATAATTAACAAGAAGACATGACATAAGCATCGCTAATGATGCACATATTCGCAATCACAAGCATAATCATGATGTAATCACACATCAACGTGTCACAAGCATTAGACGAGAAGAGAACAAGTATGCATGCACATCATGATGACAAGAGAGCTAGAGTCTAACTACAAACTAGCATTATCTCATTACTTCTAGAAAAGCTCCCCCAAAAGAAGAGGTGGAGACCTCTTTATATACAAAATGGCAAAAAAGCATGCTGTGTGGGATTTCTAAACTGAAAGGAGAATGAATCCCACTTATTCTCTAGCGTGGAACTCACACACACCTATACAAGAGTGCTTTATTAACTGAATGAAAGGTAGAAAAAGGTACAAATAATGACAAAAATAGAGTGGATCCAAGAAATATATGTTGTATCTTCAACATAAGGTAAAAAAGTTCTAAAAGATATTGGTGAAAATTTAGAAGAACTATTGTATAGATTATAAGTGTTGAGATAAATTCTAAATGAAAATTACATGAAAGTTACTAGATAATTAGATAAACTTCATCATAGACCATAGATCTCCTTAGTGTTTCCTCTCAAACTTGTTCAGCACTCTAAAATCTCCACAACTAACTTCAACGGGAGAAGACACTTCCTCTAAGTCAAGTAGACTTCCTCCAAGTGTAAAGCCACCTCTTCCTAGTGTAGAAAACTCCTCTTCAAAGTCATCTTCTCCTCCATGTCCTTCAAATCTTGAAAATCTTCAACTTCTCCAAATCTTCAATGCTAGATAATCCTCAACGATGAACTTGACTAAGAAGTGATATCTTCACTATAAGCCTAGGCCTCATTATATAATGTTATGGATGATCCAACAATGTGTTTTGTCCAAAAGCAATAAATCATGCGCCAAAGTCATGATCCCAAATTAAAACGCATTGAGTCATAGTTTTTTGGTGAATGTTTCTTTTAATTACATTAATTTAGCTTTTCAATTTACATTTTGTTTGTTTTATCTTTTAAATTTTTAATTTTAATGCTTATTTAGTTTTAACTTTGAATCTTGCTTTCACAATTAATAAATTAGTAGGTTCAAATGGATATAATCATTACATGGGGTAAAGATGGAGAGAGATGATAAAGTATTGGTTGAGTTTTTAATTATTCATCATGAGAATGAAGAGAATAGAGTTTTGAAACCCTATTGTATAAGATTTCTATTGATTCTCATGGAGTGAAAGAGAGAATCTCTCTATCATTCACCTTTACAAAACCTACACATTGTCCTCGATGGGCCAATCCTAAAAATCACCTTTTTGCTTTAAAGATAGGCTGACACATTGTCCTCGATGGGCAATCCTAAAAATCCCCTTTTTGCTTTAAAGATAGGCTGACATTGAATTCCAAATCATTTGTCAAGTGTATGGGGAGATAAGTAATGTGCCTATGCAGGGTTGTATAATGTAACCCTATCAATTTCATACTTTGAAAATGCATGGTCAAAATATGGTGTAAAAGAAAAGGTATTTGGCATTCAGTGAAGAAGTATCTCTGCTCACTTTCATACATTTCATGTGTATATACATAAGTCCTTTCATCACTCATACCGCATAGGTAAAGTTCAAAACGTGCATTGATGCAAGATCATGTAGTGAGACCCTATTATGCATTTTTTTTAAGTGCATCTTTTCAAAAATTCATGGTGCAAATGAGGGTAAAAGGTCGTTGTTGATTAGGTTAAAATCGGAATTTGAATTTGTTTTTTAGGTTATTTTACAAGTGCAAATGGATGTGCATTTATGGGAACTCAAAGAAATGTGCATATACATCCTTTCATGCATACTCTGAGTGCAAAATACTCGTTGCAAAAAATCCAAATTTGAAATGAGAAACTATGTATCAATCTCGTGCTCATCATTTGCATCTCACTCAATACTCAACTCTCTCAATAGATCTCAATAATTATTGTCAAAGGTAGATTTTAAACTAGGTTTTTGAGCTATGCCCTATCTTACAAAAATATAAAAGATTAGTACTGAACAACATGTTTTAGATTCAATCCTTACAACAATTCTCTCATAGAATCATTTCATATCTTTCCATCTTTTCATCTTCATCATCAACACTTATTCATAGTGCATCATCTTCAAACTTCACTTCTGCATAGATAAAGGTTTAGAAGATTTTGATGAATTTCTCATATTTTGTTCAATTTATTTGATAATATCTTCAATCATTTGTTTTTTCTTTTCTTTAACTTTTTGTTCATTGTTTGTACTCTCATCCTCATCAATTTGTTTTATATCTTCATGTTCACTTTGACCATTTTCTTCACTGTTAGTATAATAGCTCAATTGAGGTTTCAAATTTTTAACTTTTTCTTGATCAAATAATTTCTCATTTTCTAGAAACTTTGGATACTCCAAAGGTGCATGGATGTACATGCAACTCTAGAGTTGGGTTTCGACGAGTTAGAGAATGTGGAAACTTGGATCTTCATTGGAAGGGAAAGCTACTTGATTTCAAGAACCACAAACACAATGGGATGGTTGCTATTTTACAACATGTTTTTACAATGGTTACTATGAAACTCAAAAACTCTTTTAGAATGAGATATCCTATGAATTTTAAGTATTACTCTATGATATTATATGTTCTATGGTGTTGAATATATCTCTCAACTATTTAGATATACTTTTATTTTTTTTAGATACATTTCCTTCTGCATTGGTGGAGGGGCAACCAATTGATAGTCTTATAGGTACTTTTTAGGTATTGCATGCACATGTTGGTGCACTAGTCTTTCTAGCTGCTCAACTTTTCCATGATAGAGTTTTCTTTTACACACATACATATGTTGTAACCTCTACAATGAGTGGTTTTGGAAGGTTAGAGAGAATTGAATTAGATTTTATTCTTAGCCTAGAGTGGCAAAAACCTAATATATGGTCTGTATCATCTTTGAAGCACAAGATGCTTTGAAATTCATAAAATTTTCTAGATCAGTAGGTTTGAATTCATGTTTGCCATCCATTTTTTTGTGTATTTATTCCAAGGATTCTCATTCCAAGCAACTTCCACCACTTTCATGTATAAGGATATCACATGTGAGCAAGTGGAAAGTCTTCTAGGTGAAAACTAGGGTTTGATAGAAGGAATTGCAAAATGTGATAAACATATTTGTAAAATAGGTGGAACACATATAGGATTTTGATATTTGAAACATTGTCCTCATTGTGCATACTTGGCCAAAGAATACCATTTGGAAGTTCTAAAGGGAATTCTCAATTTCATTTGAAATTAAGCTTGAATTGCCCAATAATGAAATGGAAATTATTTTAGTGAATCATCATTGGACCTTCACTAATGTGAGAGAGCACTTGGTGATTATGGGCTTTGAGGGACTAACTTGTTTCTTATTTCAATTGTATAACTTTAATTTCTTATAAATTGGTTACAAGTTGGAAGGATATTGGAATACAAAATGAAGTCCCTATAGATTAAAGTAAAGATGGAGCTGAAATCGCATTGTCATAGCTCTTTTGCAACGTGATGATGTCAGTTTATGGGTCCTAGTTATTCTATCTAATGGTTTTTGCAATAGTAAGAGACTTTAATTGTAAAAATTAGGATAAACAATATATGCTAAATATTGTATATTCTGTATTATTGGCAATGGTAATTTCAAAATGTTTGGATTATCAAAACTCTGCTCACTATTTTTTAATATGGTTGTTCATGTCTTTTCTTGTTATGCTATGTTTAAAAATTTTCTATGATGCAAAAAATCCTGATATTATTTGATATTATGTGTAATATTTTGTCATCAAAAACTCATTTTCTAGGTTTCACTATATTTTTCAGGAAGGAAGTTTGGTAATAGCCTACTCTCCTAAACTGTGATTAATAGAAAGAACAATTGGACAAGTGAATAGGCCTAGCACTCATGGGACCCCCCAAATCCCACAATGTTATTCTGGTGGCCCCTTGCAAGTTTCATTATTTTCATATGTACTTTTAAAAGCGAATCCCACACACATTAAAAATTTGAAACCACTATAAACATGGGTTCTATGTGAAATGGTTGCATCCACATTTACCACTCCCATCAAATCCCCTAGAGAGCTTTTCATGGAATCCTTGGGTAGAGCAGACTACAAAGGTCATACATATTTGTATGACCTAGTTTGTAGAGTCTCTAATCTTGAAGGACACTAACCATGAACTTTGATGTGCTGAAGGAGATTATTTATTATATGGAGTTTTGTATCCTTAATAGATATTCAACCACTTAAGGGTAAATGGGTCCCCTTTGATCTAATATTTTATATCCATAAAGTAGAGGAGGGCTTTGCAAAGCTTTTGAAGCATTTCATGTTTGTTGCTGAGGATTTCAAGCACCTATTAGATGATACAAAGCCATTAATCAAGCATTACAATAATAAGAGGAAGATGGGGAAAAATATTTATCCTACATTGCTACAACCATCTTGATTGTCAATGAAGAGTTGAACCTACACCCATGGACCTACCCCATCTGTTACTAGTACTTTTGAGATGATAAAATGGAACCTCAAAAAAAAGCTCTCAACTTATTGGAAGAGAGTGATAGAATGAGTAGAGAGTTTTCATATGATATTGTGGATAAATTTAATGGATCCAGCAGTTCATAAGAGCATCTTCCCTCCAACTTGGGGCCCTTATAACCCACTCTTTAAGACCTATAGATGGAAATGTTTTCTATGGTGCTTGTAGATGGAGGAGAATTCTTATTCTTACATGATGATGAGAAGGAATTTGTTATATGCCTCTAAGAATGCCTCAGCATTTTTTGTTTGATCGCTGATGTTCCCATGGACAACTCTTTTGACGCAATTAAAAAAGCAACCATTCCATTTGGTGATTCAGTTGCACACACTCTTGCCTTTGTGTGCAAGGAGATTTTGAATCATGCCAACAAAAATGTCACTGAAGAGGATTTGGCCACAATAAGAGAAAGAATTTTGGAGAAGAAGATCACACCTTAACATGTTGTGGATTAGAGTGGTTGGGATCACTCTTCCTTTTCTGTAGATACAATGGGAAGATGAGAGGATGAGAGGATGAGTATAGGCTTCATTATGTAAGTATCTAATGCCTTTTATGATTTAATATGTTTCATATTTGTATTCATTAAATGTCTATGTTAAAGCAGTTGAAATTGATAAATTTATAGCAAGGAGTGGTGGTGACCAAGTTGCCCATGGTGGTGGCTCTTCCTTGGCAAATTACATTGGGAAATTGGCAAAGGAAGATTTTATGATTGTCCACAAGCCCACCTCATGACTTGGTGTGTGAAGGCCTTGAGCATATTTTTGTGCCTATATACAATAAATCAAGAGAACAATTGTGTATTTTTGGTTAGGATAGGAAACATTAGAGGAAAATATTAGGACAAATAGGTATTGCTTTAAGTCTTGGATTGATAGACCCCCATGTAATATCTCAATCAATTTCAACCTACCAATTTCTAGAATCTTTCCAAAGAAGAAAGAATGTAGTGGAGAGGATCAAGATGAAGAGCCAATTATAAACACTTTTTATAGAAATTAGTTTTCTTTAACTCCCATATGCATTTGATTGTCTACTCTGGCTTTAGGTTTCTAAAAACATACTTCATATGTTTTACATAGTTAAATAAGTGTTTCTTTGAATTCTATGTAGTGCAAGAGGATGCGAAGGCCTAGGAATGGCAAAAAAACGCTACCATAAAAACATCAACATGGGCCTTGCAAACAATTTGCAAGCCACATACCCGTGTTTATGTGGCAGCCCTTTTTTTAGCCATTCATAGGCATTCTTGAATGCACTAAAACATATTTGCATAGGTATAAGTGCATATAAATATGCATCAAAGGATAAGTACATGTAAACATGAATCAAGTTTATTGGACGGGTCAAAGTGTGTTTTTCCACTGTGTATAGTGGGAAAAAGCTTTTTGTTGAGGAAAGCATAGTTATGGATTGATTATGTGAAAGTTTTTATTCTAAAATAAACTTCAAAAAATGATTCAAGAAAGTGACTTTTGACATATATAATGAAAAATGTGTGCTTTTAAGTAAATATAGAGTAAAAATGATACCTCTTAAAAAATCATTTCTTTTTATGTACATACATGCACGAGTTTGATGATGTGGAGAGTAGCTTCTCTTCCTCTCTCTCTCTCTCTCTAGAATCAAGAAGAAAGGAGCCTAGTAAAGCCTAAAAAAAGCATATTCCAACCCACTAAAAAGTGCCCTCTTAAATTCATTTTCCCCCTTAAACAAGAACATAATAAGGCTTAAATTCAGAATCCTTACAAGGCCCATGAAGGGGTCACTTTTCCCCCTAATATCTTGTCACTACTTGAGTTGATAGCATTGTCTTTAACCATGCTATGGGCTTTTCATGCTCTATCAATGCTTTTAGATTTTATCATATTTTTTTCTCATATGAGTAGAGACAATTTTGTAGTATTGGCTATCCATTGTGTATGAAATCATTTTTAATGAGAATAATATAGAAAGAGGAGAATTGTGTCACAAAGAAATAAATTCTAACAAGCTTGGGAGAAAAATTATGCAAGTATGTTTTGTATTTTTCATGGATATACACATAATAGAAACTTACAGCCCAATATCAAATCTCTCTTCGTTGACATTAGGATTTAAATTTTTATGACGTCTATAGCTATAAGTAATAGGAAATGTACTTGCATGATTTTACCTTTTGGGATTGTCTTAAGCTTCATTTGACCTCTGTGTAGTTAAAGACCTTAGTGAATTCTCTTTGTCTAACCTTCAGATGGGCATCAATGTTTGCAAAGTCGGATCAATAGGATTTATGTCAACCACCTAGGGGTTTCCCCTCTTTCCCAAAGCATGAATATCACCTTGTCAAACCACTTCTCTATCATGAATTCCATTTCAATCTCCCTCTAAGGCTAACAATGCCCCATTGTTCCATACCTATCCCTCCATATTTCCCTTCAATCTATTGCGAAAACATTTTAGATTTGTGTAAGGATTTTAGTGTGTAGTCCTCTTCTACTAAGAATTAGGTTATTACTATCAAAGGAACCCATGAGGTTTTGTGTAGATAGCAAGGAAAGGTCAAAAGAATGAAGAAAGAAATAATGGAGAGACTATACCCAAGGCTTATTTCCGTGGAAACAAAATTTTACAATGGCGAGTCCCACTTTCAAGAGGAGATTCTCATAATTAGGAACTAGCTTATACATGAAGAGGAAATCAAGAGAATGAAGTTATGCTTATTCTTTTGACCCACTTAAAAGGTTGAAAAGGCTTCCACATAAATATGCAAGCTTCCAAATAAGAAGAATTTCAAAGAATTCCTCACCTATATAATAAAAAAATAATGGCATGCACTTCGGAGGAGGAGAAAAAGACCCTATTATGAATTAAGTTTTCAAGTGATTTCAAATTGCTACTCCAATGTCCCCTCGACGAAGTCACTTGATCTATAAGAAAGATCAGAAATTTCATTCTTTTGTCCAAGAAGACGTGATGGTTTGGTTTAACCCACTACCTTTGAGATGGGCGGCAGGGGGTTCAAACCCCACATGTTGCTTGCTATGGACACCTCCCTACTTGATGCATAGGCTGAAAAGAAGTACTCGAGGCATGTGGACTTTGCCTTTTGGGCACTATTCATTATAGCCTCCGAGTTGGGGGAACTCTGTTTTGGTCTTCAATCCCATCCAAACCACAATCTCTTTTGGGACGTAGGGCATTCTCTTTTCAAGCTCAACCCATAATGGGCCTTCATGCTTTGGACTCTTGGTCATGCTAGACATCTAACCAGTGATTTGTGGGATAAGGGGGATACCATGACTACCAAGTCCTTGTTAACTTGTACTTTAAATTAATTTCAAGCTTATTATGGGAGATTAAGAGTGAGGTGGAATTTCTTTTTCAAATAGACTAGAATAGAAAACTGACACCCCATCACTATGCCAAGACCAGTTGCACGGTTGTTTCCAAAGTCATAACAAGTTTTATTTCAGACCATCTCCAATTGTGTATCCATGCATGCTAGAAATGTTTCATCAAATGGAGATCTATTCTTAAATCCATTGTCAACATTTGAGAAGGCCTTGAATATGATAGCGAGTTCTCTCAAAACTTGCTCTTTATAAAGATTGACTTTAATAAGGCTTATGATAGATTCAAGGGAGATTTTATTTATCATTCCTCAAGGACCTACGCTTTACTACCTAGACTAATCTTCCTGCAACATAACATAGACTAACTCCTTAAATGTTAGGGCATTTGGACCGCCTTTCATCATCAAACGAAGAGTAGAAGAAAACTCTGGTATAAATTGGGAAGACCATTCAAAACAATCTGCACAAGTGAGCTGTCAGGCAAGACTTCATTAGTAGAAATTAATTGTTCCTTCAAATCTTTAATCTTTGTTAGAAAACTATCCATAGAACCACCTTCATTCATATGCTCACTCTCCAATTTTTTTCGGAGGTAAGCAACACGAGTCTCCTTCCTAGCCTGGTACAATGTGGTAAGTGTATCCAAGCATCTGTAGCTGTTCTGCAAGAGCGAATGTGAAGAATAATGGCATGCTTGACAGACAAGGCTATCAATGCATGTGCGTGAGCATCTCTACCATCCCAACAAATTTGCTAGACAATAGATGCAACAAAAACTGCAACACAAAAAGGAACATGAAAAATATTGTCATCTTCAACGCTGTCTGCATTAGCTTCAATACTTGTATTTTCAAGTGTAATAGGACATTTTTCAACACTCTACACAATATTCCAAAGTCCTTTTGCGACCAATACATGATGCATCATATAAGCCCACAATGGGTAATTCCTACCATCCAACTTATCCTCAACAACCAACATACAAAATACATCACTACTTTTAGCCATGGCCACTGACTAAAATACCATGATGTAGAAAAATGAATCTATCTGAAAAAGTTCAACAAAACTACACTATCAAATTCTGCTAAACTTGTAGCAAACTTTGAAACCCTTATATTGGCAAACTAAAACGTGTATATACTTTGGCACAAAAGACAAAATAGCCTGTACAAGTGCTGCGATACTGTGTTCGGAGGCCGAAACGAGCTAAGATCGTGACTTTGACACCCTAAGTATGCTCACCAAATTACGTGTAAGTTTTGAGACTATTACTCGAGGGGTGATGACAATGCCCTAGATGAACTGGCGACTTGCTCTGATATCAATTGTTGGAGTTCGAGGTCTGTGAAAGCATGCGAACAACATAGGGAAGAAGAAGAAGCTTGGAGCACAACATAGAGTATGAAATGACTTATTACTAGTAGAATGTACAAAGATACATGACCTGTTAGGGCAATAGGCATATATACAAGCCGGGGAAAAAAACCTCCCAAAGAGGGAAAAAAGTGTCCCAGCAAGACCTAGTGTATTCACACACATCACTACCTAAATATATCAACACCATGCACCACCTTCTAAGCATTTGCAATAACCATGATCTTTAAGGATAAATCATCCTAAAATAGTTTGACAAGAAGCTCATGAAAGGCCAAATCTTAAAATATACAATGAAAACATTGAACAAAAGATCATTTGGATATGGATACTCAATCATATCCAAGTTTGAAGGTTGTTCATCTTTTGCTATCATATTTCTTTCACATTGAAGAATTCAAACTTGCAAAAGAAAATGACATGTAAGCCTATTTTCAACGTAAGTGGATGTGTAAGCCTATTTTCAAAGTAAGTGGATATGTAAGCCTAGTTTCCCATAGTTTTCATGCTAGCAAGATGGTCCATTCACAAAAATGCAAGAGACTTGCCTCAAGATACCAATGGTACTAGGATCAACGGAGTATCTATAAAAGTACATACACACATATGCACAAAGGAGTATCATATATATGCATATGTAGAGACATTGATAGCATCTAGTGGGCAATTTTACATGTATCCAAAGGAAGATCATTTTGCACTTCTAACAATTGAGGAGTGGTGTGGAGTTGACAAGGCTTCTTTATATTTTGTTCTTTTTCCTTTTCTCCTCCAATGGTGGAGGTTCTTTGTGGTAGTGATTGTTGAACCTCAACAATCATTTCTTTTCATATTCTCCATTAGTTTTTAGCTCTCCATGAGCACTATCTATGGGATGCAATCATGCAATTCTTTTGAATCAAATTTTTATTTTTTCCTCCTTGCATCATATTCCCCTTCTAAGTCTTTGAAGGGATCACTATGCACACCACGTTTTTGCACCAATAGTAAATGACCACCCTTTCCAAAACTTGAACAAGAAATAATGGAAATTTTATATAATATTTGACGTCCCCATAAATGTTTTATATAGTTTGCTTGATTCTTGTAGCCATGAGGAGGCCATAAACACGCAAGGAATGATAAGTACATGTCATTATATATTTGTAGTACAACTCCAATCCCAATGGGGCTTAAAACCATGTTTATAATTAAAGAAAATTGAAAAGAAATCGAAAAAACTAAATGTATGTGATGGAAATAAAGGGAGGATGTCTCGAGTTCATGTAACACTCTTATTTACTTTATGTAGATGGAAAAATAAATTAAATATTTTAGGTAGAATTTTGCACTTCAAATAAATTTCTCCCAAGGCAGAGATTTAGATTTATTGGCCACCCATATGAAATTCTTTTGGTTTACACACTTCAATGAATTTCCTTCTTTTCTTTCAGTGCAAAGATTTTGATTTTTCTTTTGTACGTAGTTTGCATTTTTTTTGTGTGGATTCAGACGATCTATGCATGTACTCTCATTTACATACTTTAACTCTGTTTACTGTTTCCATATCATGATAAAAGAAAAATCATTTGATTCATTTCTTTGAAAGGACATTTGTTAAAAAGAGTGTCTTAAGCACTATATGCTATTGTTGCATAATTCCAACATATCCATATCTTATTTATTTTTTTGTGTGCTAAGTATAGAGGATATCTATTGCTTGCTTACTATATAGAAGCATATTTTGGAGCTAACCAAAACTGTGGAGTATGATCTTTGAGAATACTCTAGGTCTAATTCTATGAAGCTGACTCTAGTGAAGTTTTTTGTGCATGTAATTGGACTTCCTTGTGCATCAATATACTAGGACACATATTGAATCCTTAAAGGAAACTCTTTTGTTGAGTACAGAGGATCAAGGAATTTGCAAAAGTTGCAAATGCTATTGGATGAGAATTAATGATGCGAAGTACTTTCCAATGCACGTGCCATAATATTTTCCCTTGAGTAGGAAGTTGCAATCTAAACTAGAAGAAGATTTTAAAGGTGCCATGAATTGAGGATAGGACAATATGGCTATATATATTATTTGCCTTTGTCATAGTTAACAATGACATCCATTTATAGACACAAGAAAGTGGATATCATGTGGAAAATTCTTCAGAGAGGGATAGCATCAATGTGAGGGCAAGCTAGATCTAGAGTGCCCCTTTGTGGTGCAAAATATGTTTTAATGGTAGTGAAGGTATAGATCATCTTTCTTTTCTTGCCTCTCGGATCTAGTACAATATCAACAAGTCCCTATTGCTGGGTCATCAAATCATCTCATAACAAGCATTACTTGAACAAGCTATTAGATGCTAAATGGCAAAGAACTATGGAAAATTTAGAAATAAAATGTGCAGCAAAATTTGAGAAGCACCCTAGAGAATGGTCTTTAGAGAGGTCCCTAGATTCATTCCCTAGAAGGATTCAAAATTATAAAAGCTCTCCCCTTTTCAAACACCACAAGGTGTTCCTTGTAAAAAACAATAAGTTGAAGAGCGACTGCATCCACCATGAAGAGGACAAGAAGATCATCAATCTACTTTGTATCTCCCTCCAATGCTCTATTTTAAAGAGGCTTGACCATTGGTATCTACAAATTAGTTCAAATTAATTTGAAAGTATAGTGAAGGAGGAGCACATAGCCCAAAGAACCACTAAGGCAGACACTAGAACGGGATGACCATACGGTTAGATGAGATAAAATGTCTCAACTAGGTTGGTAGAAGGCCCAACGGTCCCCCAAAGTGGCTGCTTAAACATCTCACCATCTATATGTTGACTAGTGTTTGGCGCAACCAATGTATGTGGAACCAATCGATTTTGGCGCAATTTTGGCGCAATTTTGGCGCAACCAATCGAGCTAATGTATGTGAAAAAATGAGCCGAAGATCCTTCTCCAATGCTCCTGTTTTTTGTTTTTATTAATTTAAAGAGCTTTTGTGAAAATACAAAAAACATGCAAATAAAACTTTTATTAATTTGTTTGTTATGGTCCAATGCCTTGGATGTCGACAAAGACGGTTAAATAGTTCATACTTCTCTAATAGTAGGTATTTTGACAGATGGGGACGACATAGGAGAAGTTATTATGACAGATGAGGGTGGCAAAGGAACATGGAAGCTTTGGCTGAATTATTACCGATAGGAGATGAAAGCTCTGGTTGAATTATCACCGATATAGTTGTGGTCTTTATCTATGCGTTAGCCGTAGGCTTGTGGAAGTATTAGTGTGTTACAAGCTTCTAACCCGCACAGCCTTCGTCTTAGAGAGGTTTCGAATGTTAACAGGCCGCCATGGCTACTCCTTTATCTATATATCTAAGCGAGGCATAAAAGCTCTGAGTGAAATATTAGAGATGATACTCGTGCTTCTCTGAAAAGATCAGCATGGTCGCGCATAAAATCATGTCTGAGAGAGGCTTCACATGTGAATAAGCCACCATAGCTACTACTTTACATGTATAGCTATCCACAGATTCTGTCAAAAAACCTCGGCAAAGGATAGTAGGGGCCTCGTCAACCTCTCGCTTTCGCGATCGACGGTATTCTCAGCGGCTAGAAATAAAAAGCAAAAGCAAAAGCAAAATAAAAGGACATTCTCTCATAATTAGCTTTCCTGGGTGCTTTCTTTGTACTTCCGTAATGAATGGCTACGTAATGGTCTTCATCCAGATGCCACTAATGCATGCAGGGAAAGCTCATTTTGTGAAAGTACAAAAGAGTCAATGCTATCATGTGAGCGTGAAGTGGTTTCTTTTCCTCGGAAGTGGTTCGCCATATCCATAGCCCAAACAGCAACTCTATATTCCATCGTCTGTGGTCATGGTGACTCTGAGAGTCGCTGAAGACGATGAATCACGGCTTCGTGCTTCAGGTTCTCGCAGAGCACGACAGCACAAGCATCATTTCAAGAGGAGATGTCATTGTAAAACCAAGTTTGTGCTTTTAAAGAGCATCAAACGTCTACATTATACAGATCTCGATGATTGGCTATATCCTGTCCGTATGTTGTAGCCGATATTCTTTTCTTTTCTTTTTTTTTTTCTGCCATAGAATTGGCTTATATTATATTATATTAAGAAGGAAAAGATAGAAGGAATTTAGGAAGAAAGACAGGCTTAGCAGATTGTCGTCCTCTTCATGAGAATCCACTTGCTTTCTAGTTTTTTGTGATGTAGTATGAAGACCATCTCACATGTTGAAACGGTGGCCGTCTTGAAACTAAGATATTTTGAGGAGGAGATGGTCGGCTTCTCCACCAAACATGATATGAGCGGAGGCATTGTGCGAAGTATACAAGAAAATATACATGAAGAATTTTTGCAATTCTCTCAAGGAATTGTATATGGAGAAATCTTTAATTACGAAGAAAATGATACAAGCAAGTTAGGGATAAAGATAGGCTTAGGATCTTGTCGTCCCCTTCATGAGGATCCGCTTCCTTTTCATTTTCTTTCTACTATACCATGAAGATCCTCACATGTAGAAATGGTGGCCATCTTGGAAGTAAGATCTTTTGAGGAGGCCATCGCCGGCTTCTCTAGAAAACATGATAAGAGGTCAGGCGATAAGAGCAGAGGCATTGTGGCAAGTATACAAGAAAATATGCACCAAAATGTTTTTGCAATTCTCACAAAGGCATGTATGTGGAGAAATCCTTAGATTCTCTAAGGAGAAGAGCGGATATTGTCATAATATCTTACTAGATGAACTTCCTTGTTTGATGATATGCATGATGTAGATGTGTTTGAATATCTCATAGCATAAGCAAATGAAACTTAAAAGTAGCAAATATGCATATCAATATCTAGCTTGGAAGTGTTGTAAAGATACACATATATCCATGTTCAGTTATGCATCCCTTTGTACCGCTACTATTCATCCATACTTCTGTATAGTCTCCTTCATAAATATATCAAAGAAAGGACAAATGTAGTGGTGATTACCTACCACTATGGTTCTATTATACATCTCCACTTGTATCCTCAAATAAGATTATAGTTGCCCCCTTATCTTAACAGCACCTTTGCTCCCTTAATATACTAAAAAACATTTTGTTATCTCTTGAGAAGCGCAAAACCCTATTTCATAGAATTTCTTAAACTTATATGCTTTTACCTAGCCTCCATAGCCTAGTATTTAGCCGATCTACAGTGGTTACGGCATGTAGATGAGTTTGATTATGGAAAATAAAACTACTTACCACTCATTCTATAAACTCAGAATTGACTTTCCTTATGTTCAACTTCTTATTATTTTAATATATATATATATATATATATATATATATATATATATATATATATATATATATATATATATATATATATATATAGAGAGAGAGAGAGAGAGAGAGAGAAAGAGAGATTCACTGTCAAGGCGATTTTTATTATCTTGTACAAACATCATATATATATATATATATATATATATATATATATATATATATATATATATATATATATATATATATATATATATATATATGCTCGCGTGTGTGTGTGTGTGGATAAGTGTTATTATGTATGTGTGTGTCTACATATATATTCATCTATTGAAACTCCACTCATTTTTTTTGAAGCCAAAGTACTTGCTCTTCATCCATATCTTACACATTGTATTGGCTCCATTTAAAGTTGAAGGAAACAGTAAGATACCCAACCAAAACGTATCTAATAGATTGTTATAGAATTTCTTCTATTCATTCAAGTTTCCATGCTTGATTCGCACCTTTTTAATTTAAACCTTTGTAAAGATTTTCTTTTTTATATTAGCCAATATTTTATCTTTCTCTTGTAGCTCTATGAGAAGTACATCCCATCACCTTTTATTTTCCCCGTTTTAGGGGTAAAGCTATTAATTTTCTTGCGTTTTTTGTACACTTAAAGGTAGTATTTCTAGGTGTCTATTGGTATAGGTATTGGTACACATAGGAAACAAATGCATGAAATAAAGATTAAAAGAATTGGAAAGAAAGAAGATTTCACTATAGGCATCCGTATACCTATTGATATATCTATCATTATTGAAAAAAATGAAAAAAGAGAAACGTACTCCCATACATGTGCAGGCTTTTGGAAGCCTATGCGGGCTTATGCAAGCACAAGCATGCTTATATAGGCCTATATAGGCTTATACAATCCTGTGCAGACTTATGCAAGCCTATGCAATCACATGCCTGTACAAGATTATAACCAGAAATTGCACAAATATTAAAAAACATTAACCATAAATTAGATAAACACAAACTGAACTTCAAGAGACCATTTTGTCTGATAGACATTAATATTGATAAATACATGTATGTATGCATGTATCTATGTATGTATATACATATATATGTACTTGTGTCTATAGGTATGTATGTAATTAGTATGTATGTATATATGTAAATTTAGTATGTATGCATATATGTATGAATACATGTATATAGATATATATGTATATATGTATGAATATATGCACACTTACATACTTATATGTATTATGTATGTATGAATGTATGCACACTTACATAGTTATATGTATGTATGTATGTATGTATGTATGTACATGCGTATATATGTTTGTAAGTATATATTTATCAATGTATGTATTTATGTAATATGCATGCATTTGTGTGTGTATTTATGTCTATATGTATTTATGGACGTATAAAAGTATGTGTTTATGTATGTATGTATTGATGTATGCATGTATGTATGTGTGTATGTATGTATTTATGTATGTATGTATGTATATATGTGTATGCATGTATGTATGTATGTATGTATGTATGTATGTATGTATGTATGTATGTATGTATGTATTTATGTATGTATGTATGAATGTATGTATGCATGCATGTTGGAACAGTCCATGGAAAGTCTAAGTGGTGGCTTGAGTCATCAAAAGACATAGAAACTTGAAGGAAACTTGTAATATTTGTAAAGTTGACTTGTGAACTCACCCTTGTAACTTTTTGAGTACTTACTTGATGTAAAAGTAAAGGAAGCTAAAGTGGTTGAATCCACTTGAGGAAATGGGAAAGAGAAGCCACAAATTCGTGATTGAATTAGTTGGAGAATCAATCAATCACTAAAAGATAGGAGATTTGTTTTAGGTGAGCAAGATTCAAATTCAAATCTTGGCTCTAATCATATGTTCATTCGAAGTCACTTATATCTCTTCATACTTTACTTCTTTGTTAGTACTCCATGAGAATAATGATTTTCTCAGAGCTTGTTCTTTGGAGATACAAAATAGTCAACAAAATATACAATGTAACAATATCTCCATGAATAGAAGTCCAACCATCTTGGCTCTATCAGCCAGGGAGATAGGACCCCAGACCCCGTAGAAGGGGCAAGCGCCCCTTTGCACTCCCCCCATTAAGGTTCTATGGGGAAACTCTATGACACCAAATAACCTTTATTTTCACCTTGAATGGCAACCTGATGGCCTGGAAGTTTATGCTATGCCTAACCTAATGACTAAGCACACAAAGATCATCTATAGCCATCAACGGTCACTCATAGGCCTCATCTAATTTAGAAATTAGGTTTCCACAAATGTTTGGGCTATCACAATGGCTTCTCCTCATAATAGGGATCTTAAAATGTAGAGCACCATGGATCATTTGTGGTCACTTGAGGGTGTACTATTGAGCATATCTAACACCCCCCTCAATATGCACCCTACTTTGAGCTACCTCCTTGGTCTGATCCCAAGCTTTGGAAAGTGTCGAAGTCTATCAAGTTCCTTCGTAAAGATGTCTGCTCTGTTTTCTTTAGTTGGACAATAGCTTATTTCCACAACTTCATCCTCACTCAACTTGTGCACATAATGATACTGAGTTTCTATGTTCTCGTTACATGCATGGAATACAAGATTATTGGCGATAGCCAAGCAACTTTTTTTGCCACACTTCAACTCCATAGCCCCCTATCCTTGTATTCCTTTATGCCATACGAGCCTCCTCAACCATACAGTCCACATGCTGCAACACATGCAACTTTGTACTCAACTTTAGTAGAAGAAAATGCTAGAGTCGATTGCTTCTTCCAAAAACCAATTTTTAGGTATCAATGTCTCTTGCCCAATCTGAGTCAGAGTATTCAACCAAAGATAATCCTTCTTCATAAAGAATACCATAATCAATGGTTCTTTTTACATATGTGAGTATCCACATGCTTGGCTTCCAATGAGTTTGGCAAGGTTTACTAGAGAACCCGCTTACTACTCCAACAACATAAGAGATATACGGTCTTCTCTTTCACAAGTAGATGAGACTTCCAACTAATTTCCTATATCTTCCAATATCCACTAGCGGTGAAGTAGCTTCAATATATAATTTTTTGTTGACTTCCATAGATGTAGAAATTTCCTTGGAATTGTCCATGTAAAATGCCTTCAATATCTAACTTGCATACTTTTGTTGAGAGATGAAAATCTTTGGTGGTTCCTACCAAACTTCAAGGCCTAAGCAATAATGCATTAAGTCCAATTCTTTCATTTCAGCTTTTGAACTCAGGGCATCTTTCATTTGTTGAATAAGAGCATCATTATTTCTTGTAATCACAAGGTAATCTACATAGAGTACAAGTTTTCTTTCCTCCTCTCTTTAGAACATACAAGTTAGCATCAGAAGCACATCTTTTGAAACGTAGATCCAAGAGATACTTATCTATCGACTTCCACCATGCTCTAGGGACTTGTTTGAGCCCATATAATGCCTTCTTCAGCTTACATATCTTTTTCTCTAAATGGGGAGCCTCAAACCCTCGTGGCTAAGAGACATATAACTCCTCCCTAAGATCTTGATTCAAGAATGCTGATTTGACATCCATGTGATAGACAGGCCAATGCTTATGTGCAACTAGAACTAGTACTACTCGGATATTAGTCATCCTTGCAGTCAGGGACAATGATTCACAAAAGTCAATGCCTTAAACTTGTGAGTAGCCATGCGTAACAAGTCATGCTTTGTACTCTTCCAAAGTACCATCAGCTTTGTACTTTAGCTTCTAGACCCACTTGGCGCCAATGAATTTACACTTAGGGGCTCTATCCACTAGCTCTCAAGTTCCATTCTTCATGATATTGTTGTATTATGTTTGCATGGCAACCCTCCAATATGGATCGAGGAGTACCTCTTCCACATTTTTTGGTTCCTTTGCTTGTTCTTGAATGAGATCATCCATCCGGGTTATGTTTACAATATGGATGCTTTCCCATCTCTCTTCCTCTATTCTCTGTGATTGCCTAGGTCCATATAAAAGCTGTTCTAGTGACTATGGGATGGATTTTGTAGAATCATAGATCTACCTCACCAAACATGGCAAACGTTTTTCCACTTGAGTGAGGATAGTTCGTGACTTTTAGACTCATCATCTGAGGATGTTGTTTCCTTCTCTTATGTAGAAGGGATAGCTCTTAGGCCAAGGTGGTAGTGGATTTCCCCTTCACCTGACGATAAATTGGAAGCTCTATTTTCCTCCTCCACTGCATATGGTTTCTCCTCCTTAAACACCACATCCCCACTTGCCATTATCTTCTTAGGCTCAAACTCATAAGGATTATAAGCCTTCTTATTTTTTTTGTACCCTAGGAAGATACATTTGATGCTTTTTGGGTGAAGCTTGTTTCTCTCCCTATCTGGAACATGTACATAACATTGACTTCCAAATACTTTGAAATGGGAAATAGAAGGATTTTTACGAGTGTAGCTTCTTGTCAAGTCTTTCCATCAAGTGCCTTGGTGTAGCCTTGATTCAAGATGTAGACAATAGTATTGTCATGATTAGGCAAACCATTTTCCTTCAACATGCACCTTGGTTTGATTCCAACATTCTGCAACAGTCTTCTGTTGAGGGCTATGTGCCACTATGAGTTGATGGTCAATTCCTTTAATCTTGTAGAAATCCTCAAACTCTCTTGATGTGAACTCACCACCATAGTCTGTCCCGAATTTCTTCATCTTCTTCCCTATTTTAGTTTCAACATGCTAAAGACATTCTTTAAATTTACCAAAAGCTTGAGCCTTACTGCAAAGGAATTATACCCACATCTTCCTACTATAGGCATTGACAAGTAACATGAAGTAGGAAGATCTGCCCAAGGCCATGTGTAGGCATTTTTTCACACAAGTCAGCATGCACCAACTCTAGAGGATAGACATCCCTATTCTTGATTTCTTGTGGAAATGCCTTCCTCTATTGCTTGACCATCATGCAAGCTTCACATCCTTACAACTTCATTTTTGGAATCAATGGTAGTTGTGCAACCATACCCCTGTAATGCATCTCCTTCAGTACAACATACCCAACATGGCCGAATCTCTCATGCCATAGCTTCCTTGTGCCCCCACTTGTAGTGGCTCTAAGTGCACACAACTCATACAAGTTGTTCGTCCTTATGCCAGTCCCAACAATGTTGTTGTTATTGTCCATAATCTTAGATCCTATCATACTGAAAGATACTTGATGACCTTGATTAGCTATAGAAGCTAGTGAAAGTAGATCTCCATTGATTTGTGGAACACACAACACATATAAAAGCTTTTGGACATCCCTGTTAGAGTTAATAAAAGAAATCGTACTTTCACCCTTTGTAGGACATCTTGTAGTGTTTCCTACCTTTACTGTGATTGGTCCCTCTAGAGGTTGTAAGGAATCGTAAACATCTTTTCTACTTGTCATGTTATGAGATGCACCATTTTCCAACACCAATGAATCATCCGTTCCTTAATCTTTATCCAAGTAGGATACCTCCTCTATCATAACAAATAACTCAATTTTTGTTTCTACTATGTTAGAGGACTCCTTACCCTTGCAACCGTCTTGGATTCTATGTCCTTTCTTCTTGTAGTGGAAACACTCTCCCTTGAAATTCTCTTTATCGTTCTTCTTTTTGTCTCCATCTTTTGAAGAGTTTGCTTTTCCTCATTAGCATTTACTATGAGTGCAAGATCTCCTTTGCTACCACCACACCTTGCCTTGAGTTGTTGCTCCTTCTCCATGAGTAACGCACATAATGTTTCAAAAGTTAGTGGTTGAGGATTGGTTT
This sequence comes from Ceratopteris richardii, assembly GCA_020310875.1. Lineage (NCBI taxonomy): Eukaryota > Viridiplantae > Streptophyta > Polypodiopsida > Polypodiales > Pteridaceae > Ceratopteris > Ceratopteris richardii. The sequence continues at coordinate 159,888,936 of CM035411.1, read as the reverse complement.
GGGTATTGAGAGCAGCTACCAAACCATCAAAATTAGGTGGACAGATTTGAAGACAATGCTGAGCTAGCTTCTCACTTGACTTTTGTACACCTACTCCCAACATTTGATCTCGTAGATTCTTTATGCAAGTGATAAAAACCTCTGTAGTCTCCCACTCAGCAAACCTTTCTACTACTAGCTAATTCTCTAAGTCTTGAATGTGTGCCTGATTTTGAGTTTCATATTGATTTCTAAATATGTTTGATGTTTCACATGCCTTGGTAGTATATTAAATGAGAGTGAGAACACTATCAACACCACTTATAACTAGAGCACATAGTGCATATGCGTTTTTATGTTTCCAAGCACGTAGAAGATCAACATCATGAGGAATCCTTTGACTATGTTAATTTGGATTAGGTGTTTCTTAGGGCTCATGATCAGTCCCAAGAACATTCTCTAGAAGCTCATATGAATCAAGGATAGAAATGATGTTAAACTTCCAGAAGGTCTACTTCGTACCATTAAGTCTACCTTCTATGAAGGCTAGTGGTCATATCCACAACGTTGGGATGATCAACATCATTGCTGCTTTTGTTTGTGCTCCACCTACTCTTCTTGACAAACCACCTTGATTCCCTTATGCAGATGATGACGTTCCACTTGAAATCTTCTCTCTTTTGTCATCAAAACCTCTGCATTATTGCTTCTGCACCACTTAGAGCCTCTTAAGCTCTAATACCATGTAAGAAAATAAGAGCACATCGAAATAGACTAGTAGACAGAGTTGAGAGAAAAACATAAACAAAGATAGATGCAAAATGACAGATAGAGAACTCAAATTCTCATATTTCCAAGCGTAATGCAATTACAATGATGGTGTTGTCCACCCGTGCACTCCCAATGTGGATTTTAGATGGTGGTCTAGACAAATTCTAGATGAAGGGCTTACTAGTGTGCAATTCTATGTAAAGCTCAACCTGGGCCATGCTTATATAGCTTTTACAAGGGAGTTGGTATAGATAAATGTGGTCAAGAGATACAAAATAGTCCCTAAAATATACAATCTGGCAATTTCTCCACAATGAGAAGTCTTATTGTCTCAGCCCTATGGGCTGGGGGATAGACCCCACCAGACCCTAGAGAAGGGGGCAAGTGCCCTTTACACTCCCCCCAATCAATTGATAATCAAGTAAAAAATTTTGAAGAAAAGAAAAGCGAGCAAATAAAGTTGGAAAAACACAAAGTTGAACAAATTTTACAAGAAAGATGAGTTTTTTGGGACTTGGGTATGAAAATACGAGCTTTATGAGGGAAATAACTCTATTTTTAGTTTTTCTTTCAGAAAAGATTTATTTTTACTCAAAACATGCATGGATTCTTAATTTGAGGTCAAACAAAGTACTTTTGACCCTAAAACGTAATGAGTTGTCCATTCCTAGGTGTTATGATGAATTTCTTAACTTCTTAAAACTTTTAAATTTTTGGACTCATGCAAGTTACAAGATTCCTTCTCTATTTAGAGGCAACTCATTAAATAAGGGAGAAAAATCTCCCCTCCCTCCCCCTCCCCTTCAACCTAGTATTTTATAGGGTATAGATTGTGGCTACCACCCTCTTTTGATTTGTCCATCACTAATCACTCCTTAATCTAAAAGACCCATGCAAGGTTACTTCTTTTCCATAATGACTATGGATTTCATCATGATGTGATACACCTAAGGTGCAAATTATTTCCCCTTCTACTTATTGATATAACTTTGAACTATGCTAGTGGTGGGCGTTGGTCATGCCTATCAAGCCCCAATTTCTTTTTAACCTTCTAATTGGACTATAGATGGAGCTATTGATGGTCTACCTATAAATCTATCAATGAACCTTGAAATTGACTTTAAAACAACAAAAAACGTGGAGAGCATAGTTCTATGATTCATGTTGCTTTGATGCACACTCTTGGCACTCATAGGAGCTTATTGGCACTCCCTTGGCACTTGGATCAGTTCTCCTACCACTCAAATCTAGTTTTTTCTCTCATATCTCAATCAAGGTAAGTGCACTTTCTTCACTTCTTTAGTTTTTCTCTCTAGTTATACACACACACATATGCACATTAACATACACATACATTTATATACACACATATGAATACATATATACACACATACATGCATTTATGCCCGCACATACACAGACGGTTACAATCATACACACAAACAAACATACATCTATACACACACATCCACACACACTTACACACATATACACATACATAGACACACATACATTCACGTATTTATGCACATACACACAAACTCACACACTAACATATACACATGCACACATACACACAAACATTTACACATGCACTTACACACACATATATGCACACATTTATACACACATATGCATAGATACTTTCACACATATACACGCACACACACACACATCTATATATATATATATATATATATATATATATATATATATATATATATATATATATATATATATATATATATATATATATATATATACATATACATACATATATATATATATATATATATATATATATATATATATATATATATATATATATATATATATATACATAGATACACACACATAATCACATATATACACATACGTACATACACACACATTTGCGCGCACATACACATATATACACATACGTACACACACACATCTATATATATATATATACATATATATATATATATATATATATATATATATATATATATATATATATATATATATATATATATATATATAGATACACACACATAATCACATATATACACATACGTACATACACACACATTTGCGCCCACATACACAAACATACACACAACACTTACACTCATACATTCATACATGTAGCAACATATATGCATGCACAAATGCACATATACACAGACATACATATATTCTCTTTTTATCTTTTTCATGTAGTTTTTTGCAAGTCTATATAGTTTTAGGTTTATAATTAAGAAGGAATCCTCAAATTATGTATATATTTGTGTACATTAAAACTTATGAACATGTATTACACACGTATACATGTACATACGTACGTACATACATACATACATACATACATACACATATATATATATATATATATATATATATATATATATATATATATATATATATATATATATATATATATATATATATATATATATATATATATATATATATATATAACATACATACGTACATACATATACATTAGATACATCCATACATACATACATATATCCACACATACGTACATACATACATAGATGCATACATACATACATGTATACATATGCACATACATATGTTCATATACACATACATTACACATACATACATATACATACATACATACATACATGCATACATAAATATATCACATAGATACATATGTGCATATATCACTACATACAAACATACACACACACACACACACACACACACACATATATATATATATATATATATATATATATATATATATATATATATATATATATAATACATATAAACTTACATACAACCTACATATATACATACATACACACAAACATACATACATAAAAAAAGACATGGAGTTGTATAATTATGTGAATGCTTCTAAGGCTCAAACAAGTGTTACCTTTTCCAAAAGAAAAATGGACTCTAAGAGAGAATCTCTTGGATATATTGTGAGCCAAATCCCAATACCTTATTTAAAACTCAAACTCAAATTTAAATCCTAAAATCATGGAAGCATATCAGGTAGATCTTGTCGGTATAATACTTGTTGATGAAGATATGAATATGGTTGTGATTGCATGTAATTCACCGGTGAAGAATCATTGTTATACTGTGTTAATGAATATATAACTTTATTGTGATGAAGTACTCCGTATGTTGTTAGAAGGTTTGTTGCTGAAATTATTAATTGCAAGTTTATTGGTGGAGAGTCAGAGTAACATAATGGGTAAACTCTATGCAATGAATGTTTTCTTTGGGAAAATAATCATAGGGCCTCTATAATAGAGACCACTGACCATCCCAAGAATCCTGTAATTTATTTATTCTTGATAGCTGTTAACACTGGCGCCGGCCATGGGGCGTGGAATAGCTAGTCTGAGGGTAGATTAAGGTCTAATGAAAGAAAAAATTCTATGATATATGCCTATAACATGTTCCAATGAATCTTATCCGAAGTACCAAAGTGATCAACATCCATGGAAAGTTACTAGCATGTTGGGAACACCCTCCAATGGTAGTGGTGAAGGACAATCATCTGAAGGAAAGCGTGATACACGAACTAGTGGAGTGGCACCATAGCATTTTCTTGTTCAAGGATTACAAAGTATACTAGAATTCCAACCCATTCAATCTGTTGAAAGTGTGGTCAATGGAGTATGCACTGATTCTGGTGATAGCCTGGTGAATTTTGATGACAACCCAATTTTTAGTTTTGATTCTGGTGGTACTAGTACATTTGTGGATGAAATTTTTGGTGAAAAGTCCATCTCACTCACAAAATACAATGAATGGCAGTTGAATTCAGAAGTGTGTGATTGAATTAGTGATACCATACGACCAGAGATTTTGCAAAGCGACTACCTGACACAGCAACAATGAGAATCAACCTATTCTAGTAATTCTAAATTGATACTTCCTCTTGATTTAGACGACATGAGTAGTACACAACAACAGCATCAGCAACAACAACAACAACTACAACAACAATAGCAACAGTAGTAGCAGGGCATACTACTAAATTTGGTGGATTTCCAAGTGATGATCCTGATGCTCATGTCCATACTTTCGAAATTAATTATGTTGTACTAAACTATCCAATGGATCCGGCATATAAGGCTATAGTGTTTCAATCTACTCTTGTTAATGAAGCTACTTGTTGGTTAACCGAATATGATATTAATCATTTTGGTCAACACAACGATGTGAAGAATTCCTTCTTAGAACATTTTCTATTAAAGAAATATGCCGCTAAAATATTTGATTACTTACAAAACAATACACAAAAACCACATCAGAGTGTGCAAGAGTATGCAACTTTATTTCGCACTCATCTACGGTAGCTGCCTCCAATGCATGCTAATCTACCGGATGATGTGATTACTCAATGGTTTATTAATGGGATAAACCCCCAACTCAAACAAGTTATGATTATTCGATGTGTGGGTGGTATGACCTTGGATGCAGTCATTGCTATGGCATTACAATTGGAATATAAGGTTGCTGGTTTTACTGAAGATCTGGATTGGTTAAAAGCCTCCAAGAGTACGAATGATGATCCATTGAAACAAGTATATTGCACCAAATGTAAGAACCTGAGGCATACTACTTCAGCTTGTGCACCAAATCAAATGTATTGTGCTATTTGTAATACGACGAGTCATTCTATCGAAACTTGTCCATATAATGCAAAAGAACAGACTAGAGAGATCGTAAATGCCATAATATAGGGGGAGGGACAACCATCTACCCACTACATACCACGGCATTTGAGAAATACATCTTATCAACCTTACAAAAATTACAGAGGACCACAACCAAACAATTTTGGACAGCCTTGTTGGAATTCGGGATCAACCCATGAGAGTGCATCTCTCTCACCACCAAGATGCCATTTTTGTGGAGAAATCGGACATATCTACAGATATTGTAAAGAAGCGTCCGGATATGATAAGCGAGAAAAGAATGACAGCATCTAATGGCAAATATGGTATTCATTTCAGCCGTAGATACACAAGTGAGAGCGGTTCAAATGCACTCTGATAAGAAGTTGCACCCAGTTGTTGAGATTTTTGAACCGAGAATTCGAGAAGCGGATGTTTACTAAATCAATCATGTGGGCAAGTCAAGAACCAACTATCTTTCTTGATCTGGTACCAGTGGTCCAGCAGCTAGTGCAGAATACCCCACTGAAAGAGATGGACTTGGTCCAAATACGGCCGGAGGACACACCGAACTTGATATCTGGTATGGAGAATTTTGATTCTATGTGGAGTATTTTATCAAATGCATCTATTACTATTGCTTTCATGTACTAAGGAGACATCTGTTAGCTCCAAAGACATGTATGATACTTTGATGCCTCTTTTTACAGGTGGACAGGCTAGCGCTGGTCCTAATAAGGCAACTTCTCAGCCTTTGCAAGTTTCAAATGATGATGCAGATCATGCCATTTCTGATGCAGATTTACATGATGCACTTGTTGATGAGAGAGCTGATATTGAACAGGCAAAAACTATGCCAAAATGGCTGGTGCAGACTTTGCGTGACAGCAAATTAGATGCACCTTTGTCATATCGTACTCGTTCAGGCTCTCATAGTACCTCCTTTGCATCAGATTGCTATGTTATGGCTGCATCTAGTCTCTGTGATGAGAATGAGCCTGTTTCTTTTGATGAAGCACAAAATTCAGAAAATTGGATGGCTGCTATGCAATCTGAATATGATGCTATAATGAAGAATGGTACATGGTCTTTATGTGACTTGCCTCCTGGCAAGAAGGCCATTGGCACTAAGTGGGTATACAAGCTGAAGCGTAAACTTGATGGTACAGTTGACAGGTATAAGGCTAAGCTTGTTGCAAAGGGTTATGCGCAGGAAAGAGGCATTGATTTTGATGAGACCTTTGCACCTACATGCCGTATGACTACTGTTTGGAGCATTTGTGCACTTGCAGCCCATCATGGTTGGAATGTACATCAGTTGGACATTAAAACAGCATTTCTGAATGGTGACTTGCATGAAGAAGTGTATGTTTTTCAGCCCCGTGGCTTTGTGCAGAAAGGGCATGAAAACCAGGTGTGCAGGTTAAAGAAGGCGTTATATGGTTTAAAGCAAGCACCACGTGCTTGGTATGAGAAAATACATGCCTATCTGATTGCACATGGTTTTGAGAACAGTCCAACTGAAAGCACCTTATATGTTAAGCGTGCTAATGATGTGCTTTTGATCATTGTTGTCTATGTAGACGACATGCTGCTCACTGGTCCTCTTGAGAAGCATATTGCTGATTTCAAGGCTGATTTGCATGCCTCATTTGAGATGTCTGATTTGGGGCATTTGCATCACTATTTGGGCATTCAGTTTATGCAAGTTGATGGTGGAATGGCTTTGTGTCAAACGAAATATATTGACACATTATTGCAGCGTTTTGGCCTTGAAGACTGTAAGCCTATTGCCACTCCTATGGAGACAGGTTTACGATTGAGTCTTCATGATGCTGGAGATGCATTTGATGTTGTTCTCTATCAGCAGGCTGTTGGATGCTTGATTTACTTATGCATTACTCGGCCAGATATTCAGTTTGCTGTCTCACATATGAGCAGGTTTATGCATTGCCCAGGAGTCACGCATTGGAAAGCGGTTAAGCGCATCTTTCGCTACTTGAGTGGTACTCGGCTACTTGGGTTGTTTTATCCCAGGGGGGATCACTACCGCCAGATTTGCATGCTTTTTCTGACTCAGATTGGGCTGGTTGCTATGACACTCGTGTGTCCACCAGTGGTTTTTGCTTCATGCTTGGTAGCTCATGTATATCTTGGTTGAGCAAGAAGCAGCCTACTGTGGCCACTTCCAGTTGTGAGGCTGAGTATAGGGCGGCTTTCACAGCGACTGTTGAGTGTGTGTGGCTCAGACGCCTTATGGCTGATTTGGGTGTTGGCCAGTCTTCTGCCACCACCATCTTCACTGACAGTCAGAGCGCATTGGCAGTTGCGAGGAACCCTGTGTTCCATGCTCGCACTAAGCACATTGAGGTGCATTATCACTATGTCAGGGAGAGGTTCTCTGCTGGGGAGATCAGCTTGGCATATGTGCCCATGCAGGAGAACATTGCAGACCTTTTCACGAAGGCTCTGCCTAGGGAGAAGTTTGAAGCTTTCCGCAAAGCTTTGGGCTTACTTCCTTTTGTGGAGTGATTTCCAAATAGCTCGGCACTTCCTTATACATGAGTGCCAGCTCCTTGTTCACCGCATCACTCCCAGGGGGGATTTGTTGATATATTTAGGTAGTGATGTGTGTGAACACTCTAGGACCGCCGGGGCACTTTTTTCCCTCTTTAGGAGGTTTTTTTCCCCCGGCTTGTATATACGCCTATTGCCCTAATGGGCTACTTATCTTTGTACATTCTCTAGTAATACATTCAGTCTTGTGTGTTGTGCTCCAAGCTTCTTCCTCTTCCTTGTGCTGTTCGCGTGCTTCCGCAGACGTCTAACTCCAACAAGACACACACACACATACACTCACACATACACACACATATATGCATACACACACACATACGTAGAGAGACATACACACACATACACATACATCCATACATATGCATACACACACACACGTAGAGAGATACACACATACACACACATGCATACATATGCATACATAATGCACATGCATATGCATACATACATGCTTACATGCATACACACATACACACACATACATATATACACACACACACGTAGAGAGAGAGAGACACACACACATACACACATATATATGCACACACACACACACACGTAAAGAGACATACACACACATAAACATACATGCATACATATGCATACATAATGCATATGCATACATACATACTTACATGCATACACACACATACACACACATGCATACATATGCATACATAATGCACACGCATATGCATAGATACATGCTTACATGCAATACACATACACACACATAGATACATACACACACATAGACACATACACACATATACACAGATTTACACACACACATACACACACACACATACACACACACACTTACACATGCATACACATAGAGATACACACATAGACACACACACACACACACACACACTTACACACATAGACACACACACACATAGACACATACAAACTTACACACACACATAGATACACACACACCTCCACAAATTCGTTGGGATGGAAGAGATGCTCAGGCACATGCATTGATAGCTTTGTCTATTGAACATGCCATTATTCCTCACATTTGCTCTTACAAAACAGCTAAGGATGCTTGGGATACACTTATCACATTGTACCAGGCTAGGAATGAGGCTTGTGTTGCTTACCTCCAAAAACAGTTGGAGAGTAAGCACATGAATGAAGGTGATTCTATGGACAGTTTTCTGACAAAGATCAAGGATTTGAAGGAACACTTGATTTCTGCTAATGAAGTCCTTCCTGAAAGTTCACTTGTAGAGACTATTCCAAATGGTCTTCCCGACTCATATCAAAGTTTTGCTTCTACTCTTCCTTTGATGGACAATCCAATGCCTTAACATTTGAAGAGTTAGTTTTTGTTTGTTGCAGGAAGATCACTCTAGGTAGAACAAGTCTATTATGTGTGTTGCAGATCAAGCTTTCCTGGCTAGTGAGAATGGCAAAGGAAAATGGAGCTCTTCTATTAGTAAGCAGAAATTTGCAAATGGGACACATTCGAAGAAGGAAGACAAAGATGAGAAGAAATCAAAAAAGAAAAAATTGTTTTGCAAATATTGTAAAATAAATGATCATGTCATTAAGAGCTGTCCAAAACTGGCTGCGAAAGAGACAAAGAAGAAAGAGGCAAGAATGGTTGTCGCAGAGGCCTCTACACCAAAAACAGAGTCTACTAATCTTGTGCAGGATGAACAATGGGAGTTTACTACTGTTTCCAGTTTTGACCCGTCTTCTCATGAGCAATGCATGTCTGCACTAGACTCAGATGTTTGGTATTTTGATAGTGGGGCGACCAAACATATTACCTCACAGCACAATTTCTTCTCTTCACTCGAGCCTGCCCCTATAGGGAATATTGTTACATGCACAAACAACTCCTCTTATCCTGTTATGGGGGTTAGTAAGACCATTCTGACTACCATTGATGGTAGTTCTTTCACTTTGTCAGATGCTTTATTTATGCCAAGGACCAAGAAGAATCTATTATCAGTTTCCACTTTAGCAAGGATTGCCTTGGTTGTGAAATTTGTTGATGATAGATGTAGAGTTCATGATACGTAAAATGGCAATGTGATTATTGCTTCTGACATTTTATCTCGTGTGTTGTATAAGCTCATAGATTATGAAAAATTTGTGAATGATTCAACATGTGTAGTACATGATTCTCAGGCTATGTCACATGCAAAGCTTTGGCATGCACGCTTTGGTCATCTAAATTTTGCTAGTTTGCTATGCCTACAGAAATCTGAAATTGTGTCCTCTTTGCCCAAACTTGAGGCACCTGGTAAACATGTATGTGAAGGCTGTATTTTGGGTAAAATGTAGCATTCCTCATTTGCAAAAGATGGTTCAGTTTGAGCTACTCAGAAATTAGAGCTTGTTCACAGTGATGTCTGTGGTCCTATGCAGACACCCTCTTTTGGAAACTATCTTTACTTCGTGACTTTCATCGATGATTTTTCCAGACATGCATGGGTATATCCATTGAAGGCAAAGTCCAAAGTGCTTAGGTGCTTCAAATAGTTTTTTATTTTAGTTGAAAATCTATCAGCACGTAAAATGGGCACCCTCCGTTCTAATCGAGGGGGGGAATATATGTCTTCTGACTTTAATGCATTTCTGGCTGAACGTGGAATAAAACATCAGTGTACAGTGTCGTATACACCTCAACAAAATGGAGTTGCTGAATAGAAGAACAAGTCACTCATGGAGATGGTGAGGTGTATGGTCAAGAGTCAAGCTTTACCACATAGTTTTTGACTTGAGGCTGTTATGTGTGCAACATATGTATGTAATAGGTGTCCCACTAAAGCACTGCAGTCTATCACTCCATATGAGGCTTGGCATGGTCGCAAGCCATTTGTTGCTCATCTGCATGTTTTTTATTGTTTGGCATATGCATTAGTGCCTGAACAACATCGCTGAAAATTGGATGATAGAGCAGTAAAATGTATTTTTGTTGGGTATAGTTTTGAAAGCAAAGGCTATCGTGCATATCATCCATAGACTGAATGCATTTTGGTTAGCCGTGATGTTTTTGTGGAAGGTGCTATTCAGCCCTTACTTTCATGTACGAAGAAGACATATGTTAGCTCCAAAGACATGTATGATACTTTGCTGCCTCTTTTTACAGGTGGATAGTCTAGTGTTGGTCCTAATGATGCAACTTCTGAGCCTTTGCAGGTTTCATGTGATGATGGAGATCATTCCATTTCTTACGCAGATTTACATGATGCACTTGTTGATGCGAGAGATGATATTGAGCAAGCAAAAACTATGCCAACATGGCTAGTGCAAACTTTGTGTGATAGTAGATTAGATGCACTTGTATCATATCCTACTCGTTCAGGCTCTCGTAGTGCCTCTTTTGCATCAGATTGTTATCCTATTGCCACTCTTATGGAGACAAGTTTATGATTGAGTCTTCATGATGCTGGAGATGCATTTGATGTTGTTCTCTATCAGTAGGCTATTGGATGCTTGCTTTACTTATGCATTACTCAGCCAGATATTCAATTTTTTATCTCACAGATGAGCAGGTTTATGCATTTCCCAAGTGTCAAGCTGTAGCTCAGTGATGAGTAGCACCTCCTTTAATGTCAATCCGGGAAGACGTGAGGATGGTATGAAGACCTCGAGCAAGTGGAGACACAAGTGCGTGAGTGAGAAGCACACAAACGTGCACACACATACACACACGCGCACACACGGCAAGACAAAGAGTGAGAAGCAATGGAGTTCTTAGATTCCTTTCAAAAATTTCTTACAAGTTCATTTCAATTACAAGCTAGCCCAAAAATGAGCTCTCTAGCTCTTTTTATAGTTTTTGACTAGGTTTTGGCCTTGTCCAGACCTAGTGTCCGGCCTAGTTAAAAATTAGGTTCTCTACCCTATTTGGAGGTTCAAACGAAGTCTAAAAAATGTGAAAACTGATAGGTAGGTACTTCTAAAGCTCCTCAAGCTCAAGGACTCCTTGGCTTGCACAAAATGGAGCTACAAAAATATGAAATGGTATTTACAATGGTTTTTAGTGATGAAAATCACTATTGTTGTAGGGATTTCTTCTAACATTTTGACATACATTTCCTGGAGCTCCCTACTTGCTCCTTCTCCTTGTGTGTCCACCTCTCTTATATGCGTTAGTGCCTTGAAAAAAATATTGGCCTACTTGCCAGGTCGTCGTTGACTGCTCTGTCTGCTTGTACTTTCTCTTCTCTTTGACTCCCTTCTTAAGCTTCCTTGCCTAGTGAGTCCTTCAGTTCCAACACCCCTCCCTCTCTCGCGTCTGTCGTCCCTGACAGACCCTTGTTGGGTGGGTCATTGGATGTAGTACTCAACAACGTCTTGTGCTAAGTGATGTTCTGCAATCCGCAACCCTTTGGCCAAGTCCGTGAGTAAAGCATCCCAATCTACCGGCCCGGGAACCTCTGGATGTGGTATACATAACTTTTCTGAATGAAGAGCTTGTTCCACTGCAAACAACTGCAATAAACGTGATGGTCTGGGAATGAATATCTCTGAATGATATTCCCAGAATCTCGTGACGAACATTTCTTCAAACGTCTGTTTGAAGCAGGCTGGTAGATACTTGATGCGCACGTGCCATGCATATACAACATTAATAGATGGTGTTGCACTCATGCCGTAGACGAGGTCCTGATTTCCTTCATTAAATCCAAGGGCTGACAGATGAGGTTCCTTGACATTTTTGAAAGTCCTGAATGTGACCAACATGAGCTCAAAAATTTTCAAGCACATTTGGGCCATGACGTCAGGCACATTTTTAAACCTGACCCCCCAATGCCAAATCGTCGAGATCATGTAGCCTATGGTAGGTTGGCCTTTGGGTGGTGCTAAGTAAACATAATTGAGCCATTTCTCACATCCTTTGTTTGTGAGCATCGTTTTTGTGTATTCCGGACATGACCTTCTTCGAAACACAGGGCAGTAGCATGGGTTGTATTTGATGTACAAGGGCATGTTATTCCATGTTCTTACCATTTCTGGGTAGGTTTCCAGTAGACGAATCCTCCACATCGGTTGATGAATATTGCCCTGCTTGGCACTCGCTGGGATGTCTTCCGGTGCAAACTGTGTAGCCGAGGTTGGTTCTTTTGATGTGTGGCTCTTGATTTCCGCATTGTAATCCGCCATTAGGACACAGAAAGGAACATACAAATCGTCAGATGTGCCGATCCACCTATGATGGGAGAGATTCCTAAAGTAATCCGATTTTATGACTACTTCTTCCAAGCGTGACATAGATGCTATCTGAACTACCACTCTATCATCATGGGTTGTGGCCACTTTCTCTAACCTCTGCATCCATTCAGAGCCTCTATTTCAATGGTGTCCATGCCCTCGTCTATTTGCTTGCCCCCTAGTGCAAGCATGGGAACATACGGGTCTTCAAAAGTTTCCTCTATCTCGATTGGCACTAGATCTTCAGGCTCGGGCTTGACAAGGGGAGAGGGTTGACATTCGTATTGCATGACTTTGCTGCGTAATTCTTCGAGTTCTGCTCTGAGTTTTGTGACTTCTTTGGATGTGTCGTCTGTGGTTGTGGCTTTGCTTGGTGACTCCTGCTGAGTTGCCAGTTGCTTAAGTAGATCATCCCTTTCTCGTTCTAGCGCTGCATGGGCCTCCAGGAGGTCGGCATGGGTTTCTAACACAGTTCTCATATTCTCTGAGGGAATGGCCTTGAATTTTTCTGGGTCGATTTCCTGCGGGGAACCTTCCATGGCTGCTTCCAAGTTCTCTTCATTCTGTTTCTGCAGTCGTTTATTCTCTTCGAGAGCTGTAGACATGTGTTTTCGTAGGAGGGCCAGGTTGCGTCTAAGTTTGAGATTCTCCGTTATCTGGGAGTGTAGCAATTCATCCATATGTTGTCTTTCCTCTGCATCTGACTGGGGTGGATTGGCTACTAATTGTTCATGTTGTTCCTGTAAAGTGGCATGTTGTTGTTGTAGTAGCCGCTTTTCCCTTTCGAGATCAATGAATCGGAGTTGAAGTTCCTCATGGCTTCGAAAGAGTCGTGTGTGTTGGTTATCAAGATGTTGGTAGTGTTGTTGTAGTTGCGACATACACTGATACATATTATTAAATACATTATTGATAGGGGTGGATGCTGGTAGGGTGTTGAATGCAGAGGGGAAGGGAAAGGGGAAGGGGAATGGAAGTGTGGATGTGGTGCTGGAAAATGGTGAAGTGGGAGGTGGGGGAATGGGAGATGGTGGATGCATGGGGGGAGGGAGAGGCACGGAGGTGGGTGAGATGTCCATAAGATCAACGGTGGATGCAGTAGTGGGAGTGATTGTGAATAGTGGAATTGTGGGTGCGGTGATAGTGGTGAAAGTGTACAGTGGTGTGTGCAATTGTGAATACGAACTGCCCGGAAGTATGATCGGGGGGTTGAGATCTTCTATGGCAGTAGTTAGAACTACTATTTCAGTGGTCGTATGCACAAACGAAGTGGAGATAGGGTGTGTGGGTTGAGTGACGGTCTGTGCTTTGGTACGGGTAGTGGAGTCGGAGGCGGTGACAGTAGTGGTTACACTAGTTGTGGGAGATGAATGTGGTGGAGATGGAGGCAGGGGTGGCAACGGGGGTGACGGAGGTGCACTTGATACATGGGTTTCCTCAGTATCGTGGAAAGTGTGTGCGGTGCCCGTGGTTGTGGATGTGCCTTGTGGTTCTGATACTAATACATTCATCTGCTTTCCTGCTCGAGGGGGGCGTCTGCCATATCTTCGTTCCGTTCTTTGTGCTTGTGCAAGGGCGGTATGCACCGTTTCAGGGACGCCTAATGCCTCAGATATCATGTCAAGGGTGGCACGATATTGCTCGTCGACGCCTTCCTTCTCAAGGATCTGATTCATAAGGGCCTTGCCTGCTGCTAGGGACAGTCTATGTTGCTCTTGAACTCTGTTCATGGTGTCATAGAGCTTTTTCAATGCTTTCGTATAAGCTGGGGCCCCTTCAAGTACCTGCAAAGCTTCCTGATCATATTCCTGCTCTTCTTTCTCGGATTGTCTATCATGTTCCTCCTCTTGTCCTCCTTCTTCTTCACCCTCCACATCGACGACCTCTGGTTGTCTGGGATGGGGTTGGTTTGTAGCAGTTTGTTGTCCACTAGCTTGCTCTACCTCAACTTCCGCGTTAACAGCCTCTATGATTCTGGCTACCTCCTCATCAGTTAGGTCTTCTAAAGTGAATCCGTGAGGGAACTCTAGGTCTGTTGGTACAGGTGGAAACACTAGATTTGGTCCATCAGTGTTGTGTCTTGGTAATCTAATAGTGAAGGGTTGTATCCGCCTTGGAAATCGTGGAGTTGTCTCTGGTGTCAATGTCGCACCGCGGGGTTGTGCGCAGGGCATCTGAACGGCGCCTCTCATTTTCTTGGATGGTGGTCCTGCGGAGGATAATCGGCGCTGAAACTCTTGTACCCTGGTCCAAATGAGTGCCCTTTGCACTGGTACATCATACGCAAGACATCTGTACACAATCCTGGTCAAAGCACAGCATCCGTACAATACAGACTTTTGTTTTTTATACCACCTTTGATGAGCCAAGTGGATTTGGTCGATAATCCAGTGGGGCATGTTGATTGTCAAATCAAAGGCATCAACCAAGTATAAACTAAACCATATCTTTTTAGGTGGCATTGTGAACCTCTCTTGGGCGGGAAATGCAAAGTGTTGCATGACCATTCGCAAATGAATGGCGATTGTAGGCGTCATTGCCACCATGTCTTTTAACTTTGTCAGATTCATGTTCTTCATATTGTCGGGGACCATAGTCTCTTTCTCCGTAGGAATATGCATACCTTTCATGTCTAAAGCTTCCCTTACCAAGTTGATAGTTAATCTGAAACGCTTGAGCTCATTGCCCCTTGTGAGAGATGGGAGGACAAAGGAGCGGTATCCCTTTTTGTCTTTGCTCGGAGTGAGGGTGCTAATCAAATAAGAGCATCTTAGAAAATCCGGCTTTGGCAACTGGAATTTGAAGTACTCGTAGAGTCCTGCCTTCTTCCATATAGGTTTCAGTCCTTCATTATTCTGCAGTCTCTCAAATTCCCTAGTGAAAAAGTGATACCTGCCCTAGCGCCCATTGAATTCTATCTCGGCCTCCCACATATAAGTGCCTTCACCTAGGGGTCCTGCCACATCACTGAACCAATGAGAGTTTTTACTGACTGGCATAGTGTGCCCTTGTGGAGGGTTCTGAACCGGTATGGCGTGTAATGCTCTCAATGCTACAGGATGTTCCTTCAATTCCTCCTCAACGGGAAGACTTTCAATATCCACGACTTGGGTGCTGGTGCCTGCCTGGGAGCTAGTTCTTGCCGTATCTGCCATGTTACTTCTTGCCTCCTGATTCTGTGAGAATATAGAAACATGTGTTAGCATTGTAAAGGACAAGAGAGAACCGTTTTTGTCCCCATTACAACATTAACATGAGGTTCGGGAGAGATTAGTGGGTTAGTAAGTGCTCGGTGCTTGTGTGTGTAGTTCGGGATTGGTTAGGCCTAGGAGCTAAGTGGAATGATGTGGTGTGAGAGTGACGTAGTTAATAGGTGGGCATGGATTTACAACTGGGGTCTGGGGGTTTATTACAAGTTTTAGGTTGCCAAATGCAATGGATAGGTTTTGATTTTGACTTTGTGGAGGCTCTGGGGAGTGTGATAGGGTATTTACTTGAAAAATGGGGCTTTTTAGGAACCCATTTACAAGTGATTCTACTTGTGCTCATGGAAGAATACGTGTTAGTGTGGGATGTGTAAGACTGGGCCTCAGATGTTCGCGTGAGTGAAACATGTTGTACAGGGTTTGGCCTTGGTGTAGCTATTTGAGCCCGCAAGCAAGCCTTAGGCACCCAGATTTGTCGTGATTGTGGGCTGGCCTTCATTGACTTCTTGGGTACCCAAATAGACTTCACTTTCGCAGAAGAACTTATGAAAGGCTTCTTATTAGTATCGTGCTATTGATTACTAATAAGAGGTTTTGGCCGTGGTGTTGGCCTGGTTGGAACAAGGTGTTCGCCTTTTCGCCTCCATACTTGTTTCATCAGCTGAAACAATCTGCTTTGCTCCTTTTTTTGGCCTCCAGTACAGGTAGTGTTCTGCTTCTTCTGTATTTGATCTGTCGTTGGCTGCTGCATCCTTCTGGCCTTTGGAAAAGAAGGGAGTACCGTCTTATCCTTGACTCCGTTGTTGAGACAATCCTCTTTCTGCATCATACATTTTTGGACAAGAATAGCATTGTCAACTTCATGTGCACCCCTAGAAGGACCAGGAGTTTGTGTTTTACCTAGTTCCTTGAGTGCCTCCTTTTCCAATTCAACTGTAATTCGGCTATGATTTACCCATACCTGAAGAAGTCCGCTTCTTAGGTTTAGGTTGACTGCATGATCATAGATCCAGTCCTGACCCAAGACAAGAGGCTCAGTGAGGTCCTCATCTTGACACACTAATACTTTGACTATCATCACTTCGTCTTGAATGGAGATGGGAAGATCCACCTCGCCCATGCAAGGTGTTTCCACACCTCCCAATCCTATGAGATATGCTTCTATAGGATTGACAGTTAGTCTCAATTCTTGACAGTAAGACAATTTAACAGCACTAGTGGCTGCACCTGAGTCAATCAAGGCTCTTACAGTCCTTGCACCCTTTCTTTGTCCTATCTCTAAGGTTATAAAAGGACGTCGATCAATTATCCTTTGAGCGCTGATACCTGAAACTTCACACATAGCCACATGATATCCTTGATCTGCATAGGCATCCGTCCTAGGTTGCTCCCTATTCTGTCTTCTCAACTTCATTCTCCGGATGCGTTCCAATGCTTCTGCTTGGGCTTCTTCTCGAATTCACTTTTCTTCTTCTTTGCGTTTCTTAGCAGTATTGAGTCGACTTACCTTTGTGAGAGGTTCCTGATACAACTTGACCCTGCATCCGCTAATGTAGCTCGGGAGAACGTCGCCTTCTAATGTGGCTAGTTGCACTGCTCCACTTGTTGAGATTCTGTTTATAATCATGGGTCCATAGCCTCTCTTCTCCAGTTTTCTCGCATGTTGCTTCAATGTGTAGACTAAAACTAAGTCGCCTGCCTTCAAACCTTTATCCTTAACATGGGCATCAAAGTATGCCTTCTGTCGTTTCTTAGCTGCATATATCCCTGCAGCCGCCCTCAGTCTTGTTTCTCCTAATCGTTCAAGGTCGAAAAGTCTAGAGGAGAGTTCATGACCCGTCCATTCATGCTCTTGTGCTACTTTCAGTGTAGGTATTAGGAAGTCCAACGGTAGCACTGCATTTTGGCCAAATACCATCTGAAAGGGGGTGGCTTGGAGTACCGTTTTGTAGGCGACTCGGTATGCCCAAACAGCATGGTGTAGCTGTTTGTCCCAATCAGAGCGTTTATTGTTCACTAATTTTGTCAATACATTGCATAGGATTTTATTGGTGCTTTCGGCTTGTCCATTAGCTTGAGGGTGATAGGGAGCAAACTTCTTATGAACTACCAAGAATTCTTGGAGTAGATTTTCAATAACTTCATTCAAGAAGTGAGTGCCTCTATCGCTAACTAGCTCTATAGGTAGCCCGTATCTTGTGAATACATTCTCAAACAAGAATTTAGCAGTTGTCTGAGCGTCGTTCTTTGTTGTAGCTTTTACCTCCACCCACTTGGTGAGATAATCCGTGGCCACAATGATATATTCAGCATGTGAACCCTTGGCTGGGGGATTAATAGGGCCTACAAAGTCTATTCCCCACTTAGAGAATGCACGTCCACCCATCATAGGTTTCAGTGGCATCTCATCTTTGCGTATAGGATACTGAGTTCTCTGACAAACATCACACCGTTTCACATAGGTATGTGCATCCATGTGAAGGGTCGGCCACCAGAAGCCTGCAAATAATATTGCCTTGATCACCCGATCTGGTCCAAAGTGTCCTCCTGCTACACCTTGGTGAGCAGTTTCCAAAATCTTTAGATATTCACTCTCATGAACACAAAGTCTCAGGTAACCATCTTTACCACGTTTGTATAGATTATCACCAATGAGTGAGTAATCTAGGGCTTCTTGTTCTAGACTTCTTTTATGAGTCAGAGTCATGTCTGGAGGGAATGTTTTTGTCCTCGGGAAGGATACTAGTGGTTCACTCCAATCTGGCACTATGGATACTTGATAAAGAGTGGCATGTTCCACAGGTGGTTTAGTGCAATAGATTGGGCATTCCTTGCACAACTTTTGGACATCAACCTCCATAGTCGGCCAATGCACTCCTAGTCTTCTCACGGTCTGTAGGGTTCGTTGTTTTGAGTAGTGTTGCTCTAATGCACCTACATGTGCCAATTGCAACCACTTAGCGTACTCATCCTCTTCCACACAACAGGCCAAGATCCCTTGATCCGTGTGCTTGTACATACTTTCTGCCATGATGTGATACTTCTGGGCTTCTACTACCTCTCTATCGTGTGTGTTTATTACTGGGTGATTAGGCCCGTATGTCAATACTAGCACTAATGGCTTAGCCCACTGCAGTACCACTTCCAAGTTAAACAAGTAAGCATCAGGAAGGTCATCTGACACTCCTTGTGGGGCTTCTCCAGATGTGAGCCTAGAAAGGTGATCTGCTCTCAAATGAGTCTTCCCTTTCCTTACCACAACCTCAAAATCATATTCCATTAGCAAGAGAAACCATCTTACTAATCTTCCTGTATTGCATGGCTTGTTTACGAGATATAGCAATGCCTGATGATCAGTAAAAAATTTAAACTTATTTGCAAGCAAATAATGTCTAAACTTTTTAACTGCATATACCATGCCTAGTCCTTCTCGTTCGGTGGTGGTATAGTTTCGCTCAGCTGCGTTCAACTGTCTACTAGCATAGGCAATTGGAAGATCCGTATTACCTTCACCGGTAGGCTGCGCGAGTACACACCCAATAGCATAATTGGATGCATCCACATGAACATGGAAAGGCTTATTCCAATCTGGTGTGGTTAAGATTGGTGCTGAGCATAATCGTCGTTTAAGCTCATTGAAGGAATTTTCACACTCATCAGTCCACTCAAAGTTAGTCAAACGTCCGTATAGAGGCTTTGCTATGATGGCATACATGTGTATAAACCGTCGGTAATAACCGCAATGCCCCATGAAAGCTTGTACTTCCTTGACATTCTTTGGCCTAGGTAACTCGGCTATGGCTCTTACTTTCTCTTCATCGGTGGATATTCCATTTTTTGACACTATGTGTCCTAGAATCTTGCCTTGCCTGACCATGAAAACACACTTCTGTGGGTTCAAGCACACTTGATACTCCCTACATTTGTCAAAGATTTGTTTGAGTTCAGGGATATGGGTTTGTCTAATGTTGGAATGAGCACAAAGATCATCAACATAGACTTCTAAATTCTTCCTCAGGAACTCCTTAAATACATGGCACATCAGCCTGTGGAAGGTTGCTGGTGCATTGGTAAGCCCAAATGGCATTACCCGAAAGGCGAATATGCCCCATTCTGTGGCAAAAGCTGTCTTATGCTGATCTTTTGGAGCTATGGCTACTTGATTGTAGCCCGAAAATCCATCGAGGAAACTGTACACTTCCTTGCCTGCTACTCTTTCTAAGAGATGCTCTGTGATAGGAAGCGGATAGTTATCTTGAATTGTGGCTGCATTAACCTTCTTCAAGTTAATGCATACATGCAGCTTTCCATTCTTCTTGGGCACCACTACGATGGGGGATACCCACTCAGTATGCTCAATTTCATAGATGAATCCAGCTTCAACCAGTCTATCTATCTCTTCCTTGATCTTGGCCGCATAGTTGTCATTGTATGTGTATGGCTTTTGCTTAGAGGGCCTAGCATCTGAGGTCATGGGGATAGTGTGTGAGCATATGTTTGGATCAACACCCTTCAAATCCTTGTAACTCCAAGCGAACACATCTCTGTATTCTCTTAGCAAGGCTATAAACGCATGCTCTTCTTCCTCTGTTAGGTCATGGCCTATGTACGTGCATCTCTCCTCTCCTTCTTCTAGGGCCATTACTATTTTTTTGGTGGTTTCTTTGTTATCATAGGCCTCTCCTGATTGTGCCTCTTGTTTAGGCATTCTGATCATGACTCTTCTGTCATCTATCTCATACTTTTTAAAGTTTTCCGGGACCTCAAACAAAGATTCTTCCTCTTCTGGTGTGACTGCTCTCTTCTTTCGTTTCTTCCCTTCTTCCTTCGGGGTCACATGTGTGGCTAGCCTTACATCATTTGTAAGCTCTCCATGCCTTTGGGGTTAAAATTCTACTTCATAGAAATATTCTTCATCTGATGCAAAAGGTGGATCCATAATGATTGACTCTAGATCGGAGTCGCTTGCATCTTCAAATGCATCAGGGCTAGGTTCGCATTCTTCTAGAACTGCCTCTCCCATGATTGGCTCTATGGAGAAGACTGAAATGTCATAGCCATCTTCATCACAGTGAGGTGTCCATTGTTCTTCATTGATGGCTACATCCATTGTTGCTAGGATTTCTGCCCAGTCGTGGGGTTCAAATTCTTCGTCAGGGAAAACTACAGGCGCATAGGCTGGGTCTTGAATTGATCTATGTGTTTCTTTTGCACCTATCTCTCTGGCTTCTTCTCTCTTCTCTTCTTCTACTGCTACTTTGCACATCCATAAGTGGGTGTCTTCATGCATCCATGAGGATCTTGACCCTATGGAATGCACCGATTCTGTATCATCTTTGGCTCTATGGATGGGATTCCATTGGATAGGAGGGACATCTCTATGAGAGTAATCTTTGAGATTCACTTTGGTCGTAACACCTAAGTGTTGCAGGTACAAAGAATTGGTTCCCCAATCCTGTACCACTTGCAACTGTCGCATAAAAGGTCGTCCCAAGATCATTTCATAGGCATGGTTCTTGCTAAAATCACATATAGCAAATGTATGCTCAAACTCGACACCACAGGTGGAGAGAGTTATTCCTTCTAGCAATCCTAAGGGTCTCTCTATGTGACCATCGGCCATTTGTAATTTCATCCTCGTGGGCCTGAGTGCTGGTTTGCCCCAACGCTTCCATAGGGAAGTGGTAGCAATTGCAACACCTGCGCCTGAGTCCAAAATGGCCTTGGTTGTGTAGCCCTGATGAGTGATGGGAAGATATGTGTTTCCCTCTTCACCCTCACTCATGTCTCCTATCTTGTCGAAGGGTATTTCTGGCACTGTTCTCTGGGATCCTACCTGGGAACAAGGTTTTGCTATCTCTGGTACTTGTTTGGCTACATGTTTCCATAGCTCTGGCCTTACTTTGAGTAGCTCTTCTAAGGTGAGGTTGCACTGTACTTTAGTGTTTTTCACTACCTCTGTGTTCCTAGGTATGATCGAGTCTTCGTTTCTTACCATGACCGTGGGTGCTCTCATACAAGTAGACTTAGCTTCCCATGGGCCTGTGAAGTGGGGTAATTCTTGTAAAGAATTAGACTCAAAGTTTAGTCTTTCCTGAGAGTGGGTGCTCTCCTACTCCTCATAAATGGATGGGATGTCTTGTGGGAATCGGTCATGTGCATCATCCACAAGTTCAATGGGAGGAGGGACTTCACTTTCCTTAGCCCATTTGTCTTCTTGAATCTCTCGTAGGAACTCTGGTGTGAACCGATTCATAGAAGATGATGTGTCTGGCTCCGTAGAGTTAGGCGCATAGGCTTCAGGCACATAGGCTTCCCGAGCAGGAAGACTTGCTCCTTCACTTGCCTTGTCCTTATGTTGAGAGGCAGGTTCCTTTTCTGATTGTGCAATGAGCTTCTCTATTCTTTCTAACAGTCCATCAAAGTGCAACTGTGTCTTTGCTGAACTAGAGATGTTAAATAGGCGACTGGCTTCAAACATGGTCTGAGCCAATTCCACCATCTTCGCGCAAATTTTGGTTCGTTCTAACTCTAGTTCTGCTCTAGGGTAACATTTTTCATGATCGGTTACGGTTGGCCCTTCTTGGATTCTGGCCTGATATGCTTTAAGCATCATGTTTAGGTCCTCGGGAGTGGCATCTGCTAGGACTGATCCTACTCTTGGGGGTGGTGGGTTTAGGTGAGGCGGGTTGGAAGGTGGCGGTTCGGATGGAGTTGGGAATGGTGGAGGTGAAGGAGGTGGGGCAGTGTGAGAGGGAGTTTGAGCTGTGAGTTCAGTTATCCTGGCCTTTGTTTCTCTGAGGCTTTCCTCGAGTTCACTCATCTTTTTTGCCCATTGTCTTTTCATTCTTTCACGACTATCTCTCCAAGCTCTAGTCCTTTTCTTTGTCATGCTCTCTGTTTCACTAACATCTGGGCTCTTTTCCTGGCCTACCCCTTGGTTTTGCTGCACTGCTTGAGCTCTAGTGACTACCTGTACGGGTGCAGTGGAAGTGACACTTCCTCTGGAATCTACCACTAATCCAATAACGTTAATCGGAGTGATTTTTGGCATATTATTAGGATTCTTAGGGCAGTCTCGTAAGAGATGCTCCTTTCCACACTCTTGGAAAAATCCCTGGATCGTTACTGATTGGGTTTGGGTAGGTGTGGGCATGGGGCAGTCACGAATGAGATGATCTCCCTGACATCTGTAGCATGGTCCTTTAGGGAATGGGGGTCTTACTTGCCTAGGTTGAGGTCTAGGGTTGGGGTTTGCATACATGACGCTTGTGTAATCTGACTCCCAACTAGATTCATTTGGCTCTTCACTATAGTAGGACTCACCATGTTCTGGAGATTGCATGTAGTAGGCGTGGGGGCTGTCAATATGCGTCGAATCAAAGCTATGGTCACTCGGGTCACTTTCAGAAAGCAATGGTGTTACAGGGACTATAGCTCTATTCAGGTTCTCTTCTGCAACTGCATATTTTACTGGGATCACATTAGTAGGAGCAGGTGGTTGCTGTGCTAGCACTGGCTGGGGTCTCAGTTGGTTTTGATAGGGTTGGTAGGTTTGTTGAGGTCTCACATACTGTTGAGGTGGGTACTGGTTCTGGTATCTTCCTTGTTGAGGGTATGGTTGTGGGAACGTCTGTCTAACGGTTTGCTTATTGTAGGGACAATCTTGCGCGGTGTGATTGGTGTACCTTCGTTCTATGGTGCAGTACTGGCTACTAGGATTAACTTGGGGTTGAGCCATAATGGGACAGACATTCGCCATATGGTCGCCTCCACAAGTATAACATCTTTTCACAGGGGCAAACCTTGGGATTTGTTTGCTAGAGACACCTAGTTTCTGAGCTACTTTCTCTGCTAATTCCTCAATTGATGTGGATTGCGAGGAAGAGAGGCTAGAGGCATTATCTGAGTCCTTGTAGATTTTGGAAAGCTCTAGTTCCTCCCCTAGGTTATCCTCGATGTCAATGCACATGCGTACACACTCTTCTATAGTCCTAGGGTCCTTCAGATACACATATGACCTCAATTTGGTACTTAGCAATCCATCCAAGAATAGAGCCACTTGCTTAGCTGGTGTGGGTAGCTCAGGGACAGGGCATCTCTCCAAGTATTGCCTAAATCTTCTTCCAGCAAGTCTCACGGTCTCTTGAGGGGTTTGCTTGAAGCTGTGAATCAACGAGGAAGTGTTATGTCGTATGCCACTTTTAGAGAATTCAATAATGAATGCCTCTAGAAGTTGGTCTATGCTCCTGAACTGCCTCTCGTTTAGTGGCTGAAACCATGTCAGGGCAGTGTTCCTAAGGGTTAGACCAAAGGCATTGTACTGCGTGAATAGATCCTCCACTTGTTCAGCTCTCAAGACTTGCCTAAACTCAGCCACATGATCGTATGGATCTCCAGTGCCATCGAAGTAGTTCTTCATGGACTTAACTAGCTGAGTCGGTCTCAAAGTCCTTGTGTGCTCTCTAGGTCATGGTAGAGGGAACTCATCCGCATTTCTTTGATTCCTATGAGATCTAAGTATCTCAGGTTCCACCCTATTTGTCTCCATTCTTGTTCTTTCTCTGCCCCCTGGGTTGACAAAGCTTACTTCTAGCCTATCTCTACTTCTGTCTCTTTGAATTCCATGAGCTTGGGATGTTCCAGCTCCAGGGTGACCATAGGACACATTCGATCTTGGTTGGGGGAAAACGAATTCACCCTTCCAAGTGTAAGCATGTCTATCATGTTCTGTAGCCACAAAGATCCTCTCTGAAGCGTGATCTAAGTAGGTCACGCTGCCTGGGCTATCAGGATCCTTAAACTCATAGATCATGATTGTTCCTATATCAGTTGGCTGATCAGATTTATACCTCCAAAAGGCTTCGTCAGTTTCTCAGTTCAGAAGCAGATCTATGCTCTTATTATCTTGGGGAATCCACTCTTGCCTCGGGGGGTCCTCGGTTCTTCACCCCTGTTTCCTTGCTCTAGGTCACCTAAGTCCTTTCCTGGGATCTCATTCCCAAATTCATCTGTCCTATCGGGATGACTGGTGACTACATATATTGTCCCTTCCTTGTCCAAGTATGCTCCATTTTCGAACTTGACAGCTGGGCGCTCTAGTCCAATAGATTAGTCAGGATTCTTAATCTGTACTACAAATCTTCCTAGGCTGTCCTCATAGATGCTAGCACCTAATCGGTTGGTCCTAAGGTATTCCAACTGCGTTTTGTAAGGGCCTTCTACCCTGTGCAAGTATGGCACTCCTGAACTTCCCGTAGGTCGGTCCATGCCTTGAGACATCTCTGATTCACTAGTCTCAGAGCTAGGGTAGTATGAGTGGTGGCTCAACTGCTGGGCCCAAGACCTAGCAGTGTGGTTGACACTAGCCTCTGAAAACCTAAGGCTTTGTCTATCTCTCCCTAGATGTCGCCCTGATCTAAGGTTCATAAGCCTATTTAAGTAGCCCAATTTGTGCCCAAAGTACAACCTCGTTGCCAATCAATTGGTATCAGTCACTTGATTCTTTTTTAGTGTGTTATCGTGTTTATGATCTTTTCTGATATCGCATCGTCAGGAATACTTGAGTTGATCGTTCCTCGTTAGATTCTTTCCTTTAAGGTTATCGCATCACAAAGAGATTATATTTAATCTTGAACTTGAG
This sequence comes from Ceratopteris richardii, assembly GCA_020310875.1. Taxonomy (NCBI): domain Eukaryota; kingdom Viridiplantae; phylum Streptophyta; class Polypodiopsida; order Polypodiales; family Pteridaceae; genus Ceratopteris; species Ceratopteris richardii. The sequence goes on along the minus strand of CM035411.1, from coordinate 159,862,915 downwards.
TGCATAGGTAGTCTTCAACTTGATTGATGCCTATCGTCGTCTTGGCCTACTCCTATCACTAGTCGTTCTTAGCCTAAGCTAGGAATTGACAGAGGGAGTTGAGGATTTTCCAACCTTGAGTTTCTTTCCTTGTGTTGTTGCCCTGGTGTGCCCAGGACGCGTAGTCCCAAGCTTGCACTTACTCTTGCTTGAATGCCCTCAAGTGCTCTTACTGGACCTGTAAAAGTCCCACGGTTAGCTCAAGACTTAGATTCAAATGACACAATAGACCACTTTCATGCATGTAACTCACAGACCAAATTATCCTTTGCCTTTATGGAAAATAATCCCAGGGATCCCTCAGTTTTCCTACCTCGGGGTATGGTCCACTTCAAAATACCCTATCTAATAATCACAATACCCTCACGAGCTTTCCAACAAGACAAGAATCACAGCAAACGGATTTCGTATGAGAAAGTTATGCCCGTTCAGGGTTCTGGTGCTAAAACAGGATTCAAACAGGCTAACAGATCATAGGATTTTTTTCTCAAAAACACGTGTGTAGGGACCTCACAAATCACTAATCACTCTCTAATTATGCCCAAAATTTCCCCAAAGACTTGGAAATATTAACCCTAATTTTTTTGCCAAAAAGCCTATCAATCGCGATCGACAGGTCTGTCAATCGCGATTGACAGAGGTGTCCGTCGGGGCCTGTCGGTCGCGATCGACACGTCAGTCGCGATTGACAGTGTCAATCGCGATCGACAGAGTCGGTCGTGAGTCCTATCAATCGCGATCGATGGTGTCAATCGCGATCGACACTTTTTCCGGGCTTTTCACCGTGAATTCAGTCGATCGGGGCTGTGTCCGTCGCGATGGACACGCGGCTACGCGAAAAAGTCAATCAATCGTTGAAATTCAGTCGGTCGCGATCGACGGTGTCAATCGCGACTGATAGAGGTGTCGGTCGTGGCTGTCGATCGCGATCGACGGTGTCAATCGCGATTGACAGGGTCCTACGTGGAAGTCAGTCGGTCGTGGGGTATGTCGGTCGCGATCGACAGGTCTGTCGGTCACGATTGACAGGGTCTGTCGATCGTGGCTGTCGATTGCGATCGACGGTGTCGGTCGCGATTGACAGAGAAACACGGAATTTTTCAACTGTTTTTAGTGATTTAGAATGTGCTCATCATGTAGATTATGGTGGTGCACTTTGTTTTACCAAATGGGCGATTTTTCTGTCGATCGCGATCGACCGAGGCCGGCGACATAGAGAGAGTTTCGTAAGGTTTCGTACCTGCGCGGAGTGCTGGAGATGACGATGCTGCCAGTACCTGCAAGAATTCTCTAGAAACAAGCAAAAACAACGCACACAATATTGCTCTCTTGCTCTCTCTCACAAGTGGAATGAGGGAAATGAAGGTGGAGAAGGTGATATAATCAAAAAACTGAAATATTTTCGCGATGATGGAGATGGAGGTGGGAGATGGTGATGATGATGATGGTGATGATGGTGGTGAGGTAAAAAAGAGAAAAATAAGAAGAGTGAAGAAATTACCTACAATGCCAACGTCTCAAATCTACGTCTTACCATCACACGCTCATCCTCAAAGCTCGATCCCCGGCAACGGCGCCAAAATTTGGTGTAGCTCAGTGATGAGTAGCACCTCCTTTAATGTCAATCCAGGAAGACGTGAGGATGGTATGAAGACCTCGAGCAAGTGGAGACACAAGTGCGTGAGTGAGAAGCACACAAATGTGCACACACATACACACACACGCGCACACACGGCAAGACAAAGAGTGAGAAGTAATGGAGTTCTTAGATTCCTTTCAAAAAGTTCTTACAAGTTCATTTCAATTACAAGCTAGCCCACAAATGAGCTCTCTAGCTCTTTTTATAGTTTTTGACTAGGTTTTGGCCTTGTCCAGACCTAGTGTCCAGCCTAGTTAAAAATTAGGTTCTCTACCCTATTTGGAGGTTCAAACGAAGTCTAAAAAATATGAAAACTGATAGGTAGGTACTTCTAAAGCTCCTCAAGCTCAAGGACTCCTTGGCTTGCACAAAATGGAGCTACAAAAATATGAAATGGTATTTACAATGGTTTTTAGTGATGAAAATCACTATTGTTGTAGGGATTTCTTCTAACATTTTGACATACATTTCCTGGAGCTCCCTACTTGCTCCTTCTCCTTGTGTGTCCACCTCTCTTATATGCGTTAGTGTCTTGAAAAAAATATTGGCCTACTTGCTAGGTCGTCGTTGACTGCTCTGTCTGCTTGTACTTTCTCTTCTCTCTGACTCCCTTCTTAAGCTTCCTTGCCTAGTGAGTCCTTTAGTTCCAACACAAGCATTGGCAAGTGGTTAAGCGCATCTTTCGCTACTTGAGTGGTACTCAGCTACTTAGATTATTTTATCCCAAGGGGGATCACTACCACCAGACTTGCATGCTTTTTCTGACATTGATTGGGCTGGTTGCTATGACACTCATGTGTCCACTAGTGGCCACTTCTAGTTGTGAGGCTGATTATAGGGTAGCTTTCATAATGACTGTTGAGTGTGTGTGCCTCATATGCCTTATGGCTTATTTGGGTGTTGGTCAGTCTTCTGCCACCACCATCTTCACTAATAGATAGAACGCATTAGCAGTTGCGAGGAACCATGTGTTCCATGCTCGCACTAAGCACATTGAGGTGCATTATCATTATGTCAGGGAGAGGTTCTCTGCTAGGGAGATCAGCTTGACATATGTGCCCATGCATGAGAACATTGCAGACCTTTTCACGAAGGCTCTACCTAGGGAGAACTTTGAAGCTTTTTGCAAAGCTTTGGGTTTACTTCCTTTTGTGGATTGATTCCACATAGCTTGGCAGTTCCTTATACATGAGTGCCAGCTCCTTGTTCACCGCATCACTCATAGGGGGGGATTTGTTGATATATTTAGGTAGTGATGTGTCTGAACACTCTAGGACCACCGGGGCACTTTTTTCCCTCTTTAGGAGGTTTTTCCCCCAGCTTGTATATACGCCTATTGCCCTAAGGGGCTACTTATCTTTGTACATTCTAGTGGTAGTACATTTCAATATTGTGTGTTGTGCTCCAAGCTTCTTCTTCTTCCTTTTGCTATTCGCATGCTTCTGCCGACATCTAACCCCAACAATAGTAGTGATTAAGAAAGAGGTCTAATATAGGAGAGTTTTGAAGAAAAGCAAAGTGAGAGATTGGCCGTAGAGAATGGTTGTTGAGTGGTTGATGAGGTACGTCAATAGAAAAGAGTGTTGCAAAAGATGATGATGAAGTGCTCCAGGTGGTGGAAAAATGAGACAAGAGTGTGGTATTGGTGGTGACTTAGAGATAATTTCTAAGATCAATATTTATTAGATTAGGTGGAAGAAGACATGAATGTATGATGCCTCACAAGTTTATTGAACCAAGTAAAAGAGAGTTTTTCAAATAAATTTGGTGATCTTGAGAGTAAGGAGGATTGGTATATGTTGTAGACTTGCAAACTTCAAACCTCACTAGATTCAAGTGGCTAGGATCAAGTCTTATGTCAATGTAAGTACATTACCCTATTTGAGTGTATAATGATATGACTTCCTGAACTTATGGAGCTCAAAAGAAGCTCTAGAAGAAGAAGATCATCCCACACAGACCCATAAATGAAGAGAAATAAGCACACAAAGCATGAAAAAAGTACTCTGACTAGGTAGCTATGGATAAGGAAACTCTAAGAACACCATCGAAACTCCAAGGGAAGAAGGAGATAAAAGAAAAGATCTCAAGAACCAAGATGCATGAAAACTCACTCACATTGAATAAGAAAGTGATTATTGTTGGTGCATTTTGCCCAAGCCTACATGCTTGATATGCTTGATATTATCCTCATTTGTAAGTCACATGAGTAGTCATGTGAACACCTCTTGTAAAAGAGTACATTTTATCTCTTGTAAATGGAAAAAGAAAAAAGTAAAAGGATGGCTTACCTCATCCATGATGTAAAAGCAAATTCGTGGCTCCAACTACCAAAATCACGAATTTTTGAGCTGAGGGAATCTCTCCTAACTTTGGGGATCACTTTTAGGTGGAGCCATTCGAATTCGAATTCAAAACTCCCTCCAAGAATTGCTATAAAAGGAGCAAGAAGGAAGAGGCGATTAGCAAGCCTTGTACGTGACCACTTCATGTCATTTTGTAGAGATTGAAGAGCTTACTCCATAGCTCTATCATTCTACTCCCATTGTGCAAAGATTCATTGCCAATGTGGTTGTAATCATATGTGAATCTATACATTTATTATCATCTACCTCTCTGTTTTGTTCTTTGCTATACTCACTCAGAGCAGTAACTTCAGAAGGTCATATCTCGAGTTTTACTGAACCTTTTTCAGTGTTTTAAAATGCGTTGGATAGCTCTCACTGTCTAGTTTCTACCTATAAATTTTCAAGGTCATTGGATTTATACTTTTGGAGATATCTGCATTTTACTGCTTACTGGTCTATCTCTGTAGAGCCCCGAGAATTGTGGGAATGTTCCAGAACTTGATGAAACTTGTTCTCAGTGCTCAGTCCATCATTTGAAGTGTTTTAACTTGGAATAGGAAGCTTGCTAAGTCTATTTGCTATGCCCAAAAGGAATTTTTCTAATTCCTTTCAGGTTGAGAGCACTGTTCATTTTTTCCAGCAGGTGTATGTCCAAAAATAGCAAGTTTTGGGAGCTAGTCATTTCGCAACTAGCCTGTCTTGACTTAAACTTTTGGGATACATGTTGCAAAGTACTTGGCTGATATTTTGGTGGATTTAGGAAGCTCAAAGGGTCTACTAATCAACTCTGAAGTCTCAGTTGGCTGGTGTGAAGCTGGTTGTAGCGGCACCTACTCATCTTTGGATTGCATCCACCATCTCTCTTCACAATTATAACCTAGAGTCTTTGGCCTTTATACTTAAGGACTCGACCCCTTTCACATTGCCTTGGTTTAAATAAACTCAAATATTTTCCTAGAGCTAATTTGGTGACCAATTTGAGCTCTAAAATATGTAGAAACCTAACATTGACTGTTTATTCACATGATTTGGACACCCAAAGATCTTATTTCGAATTGATGACATCATCAATTTGTAACCACCATTGATGAACCGCCGTTGCAAAACTATATAAGGAGGGGTTGGCCACATATATACTTACTCTTGCCAATGCCAGTCTTGGGAGCTCAAGGAGTCACGATCTCCAAGTAAGTACTTTCCAACTTCTAGTTCAAGTTCTAGTCTTGTCTAGTCTAGTTTCTTGGACATAGACATTCCATCTTGTCCTATTGTAATCTCGTTGTACGAGATCCTTTCCAAATTTTCCTTATATCTAGTTCATCACCCTAAAGGGAGTTCTTGTAATCCATATACCTTGCTTCATACCTACAATCCTAGGTTGTGGGATCTTGTGTATCATCTCTAGTTGAGTTATTCATACCTATCAATCCTCTATTGTGGGACTTCTTTTATTAGTCACATATTCTTGTATTATTTCCTTGTGTGGGTGATCTTTTAAAGAAAAGTATAATTTTGAAATATTTTCTAGCCTACTTAGAGGGCACAATTGTGCTTTGATGACAAATGACACTAGGTGCACTATATGTTTGCTCTAAGGATAGGTCTTGACACAAAAGAAGTAGGAGAATGCTCAATTTCTTTGATCGAAAAATGGATTTCATTAAAACGGGCTTACAAATATGTAGAAACCTTGCCAAAGATTTTGGAGTGCCTCTTTGAAGCTAACATGAAAGAAATTTTCAAAGGTTTGCATATAATGGTTGCGTAGGTATTGGAAACGGTTGTAGTAGGCTGTTAGGATTTGTAGGTCAAGTGTTTTATTAAGATAAGTAAAGGTTCTATACCATAGAGAATCTTGGTTGTTGTATTTGTGGTGAGGGAAAATATTAAACATTGTCAAACATACTTTAATCATTTTTAATATTTTGATTAATATTTTAATCATTGTGAAACATAATTTAACCATAGAGAATCTTGGTTGTTGTATTTGTGATAAGGGAAAATATTAAACATTGTCAAACATACTTTAATCATTTGTAATATTTTTATTAGCATATAGTCCATGTCAATCTTATTATCTTTTGGACCATGTTAGAAGAAGCATTTTTTGAAGGGAAATTATTTGTAAAATGTCAAAAAATTGTAGAAATATTTATGCAAATGATGTAAAAATGAGGAAGAGTCTTCCTCATGTAAATTAGAATCATATGTATTTTTTCTAGAATTTTTGGAAGCTCTTTGATAGCATATTTTTAGATTAGATGGGAAAAGGACCAAAAATCAAGTGTGAAAAGGGACACTTGAAAATGTATAAAGATAATTTCCTCTATTTTGAGAGGTTTTGTTGTATTATTTGTGCTATTCCAGTAATTTGAAGAGCTCTCCTTGCAGAAATCGTGTTTCTTCCTTTCAAGTACTTTCTTTAGATTTATTGAGTCTATTCTATGTGTGATCCATGGAATTTGCAAGCTTCTATTGTGTATTTCGGATTAATGTGTATGAAGAGAGGTGATTCTTGATGTATGGAGTGAGAAAGTGCTGAAGAATAGAGCTAGAGATGGAAATTGTCAATTTTCACAGAATCGCGATTGTCTCGTCTGAAGGTTACAGGTAGCATTTTTGAGATTTGACTTCATAATTGTGTTCTGCTAAGAAAATAACACACTTTAGGCACCAAGATCATTGGAAATGATGTAGTATTGATCAAGATAATCAAAACCCTAGAAAATTCTCTTCATCTTCATTATTTCTCAGAAATCCAGTCATATTTCTCTTATTTTTTGGATTTCATCATCTAGAAGGGGTTGTGGTCTTAGTATACTTCCCGGATTGACAAATTTAAGATGTATTGTTGATTCTTTATGCTAAAATGATTGGAGAGGACAACTCCAAAGGGTAACAACAAACAGTTTTTGGCGCCGTTGCCGGGGAAGTAAAGCAAAAGCTTCATTGAAGTTGGACCTTGCTGGATCTTCCATTGATGATGGTATTGAACACATTGAAAAGGTAACACTCTTTAATCAAGAAAAGGAAATATGAAAAGGTAGGTTTCTTTGCTTGTCTTTTGGGAAAAGAAAGCAAGAGATAGCCTTTTGACATAAAGAAGTGGTGAAATTCTTGCAAATTGATAGTTGCTCATATCATTTTTTAAGTAAAGTGCAGGTGTGAGAAAAACTGAATCAAGATAGTTGAGAACAAGATAAAATGTGACTATCTTTGCATTTGTAGAGTGCTTTTTGACCAAGTACCAAGCAAAATTGTTGAACTTGGGAAACATGACATGATTGCATTGAAGAAATCCAGGTAAAGTAGCTATATACAAATAGATAAGATCCATTTGTTTAGCTAAAGGCAAAGCAACAATCTTGAGAAAAGATTTATTTGCATCTTGAAAAGAAGAATGTTTGAGTTTATCTTTGCGTGAATGGATAATTGCACTTCTTAGCACATTTTTCTTTGGGAAGCTTTGCTCATAAACTGATTAAATTGCAAGCATAAAAGAGTATAACCAATCAAGAAACAAAAGGTCAATGGACCTCTAAAGAAGAAAACCCTAAAATAAGTGTTTACCTTGATTTAGGGTAAAATACTAAAAAAAATTCATAAAATCCATCAAAAAATTCAAACAATTTTATTTTTCTAAAAAGAGTTGGACTAGAGTATTGTTGTTGAAAGTGGAGAAGAAAAAATGGAAAAGAATTCTGAAAATTGAGAAAAAATAAAATATAGAGTGAAAGTTTCTATTTCAATTTCTCAAAAAATATGTTTCTTATGAGTTTGATGGTGTATAATTGAAGGTCACAAGTGATTTGGAGTTGGTGAAGAATCTTGAAGAAGACTAAGTGGAAAGAAAAATAAAAAAACGGCAAAAATAGGAAGTTTAGAAAAAACACGATTCTCTGCACAAGATCGCAATTTTCTGTAAGGAAAATAATTTGAATTATTTTTTGCACATTTGGGTATTGAGGTAAGAAGTTGTAAGAGATTTTCATAAAGTGGGTGAGTAAAGAAAATCAAATTTCAAAATATTAGTGAGAGTTAAGCATCAAGTGAATAAATTGAAAATTAGGTACAGAATCGCGATTTTCACCAGTGGGATAAAGGGAGTGACTTGTGATGAAAAGTTAGGAATTGTGAATTAAAACCATAAAATTGTGAATTAAAACCATAAAATTGTTGAAGAATAAAAATTGAACAAGTAAAAAGTGAAAATCTTGAGAAAATTTTACAAAATCGCAATTGTGTGAAGTCTATAAAACCCTCGAATCTCAAAAAAAAGCCCATTTGAGTGAGGGGGAGAGAGAGAGAGAGAGAGAGAGAGTGGACAGAATCGCGATTTCCTACAACCACAAAGCTTTTGGATATTTTTTGATCAAGCAAGCAAGGTAATGAATTCCCAACAAATTTTTGCATTATTTCAAGTTCTCATATGATGATTAGAACATAAAAAACTCATAAAATAGTAAAATCACGAAATCGTGACTTTTTGAATTTTGAGTTTTATTGAGAAAAAATAATAAATTTTGTTAAAACTCTTTTATTGCATGTTAAAATTTTAACAAGGCCATTCTTTTGGAGAAACAAAAACTTAAAAAGTAAGAACTTCAAAAATTTTCAAATCTGCACAGAATCGCGATTCTGTAGTCAAACACAAAATTGCGATTCTCTGAAATAAAACACAAAATCATGATTCCCAGAGCACGATTTTCATAAGAAAATCGTGTTTCTAACGATTGTGAGCAATCACGATTCTCTCCACAGAATCGTGAAAAACACGATTCTCTCCACAGAATCGTGAAAGACATGATTCTCTCCACAGAATCGTGAAAAACACGATTCTCTCCACAAAATCGTGAAAAACATGATTCTCTCCACAGAATCGTGAAAGACACTCCCACAGAATCGTGAGAAACACGATTCTCTCCACAGAATTGTGAAAGACACGATTCTCTCCACAGAATCGTGAAAGACACGATTCTCACCACAGAATCATGAAAAACACGATTCTCTCCACAGAATCATGAAAAACACGATTCTCACCACTAAATCGTGAAAGACATGATTCTCACCACAGAATCGTGAAAAACGCGATTCTCTCCACAGAATCGTGAAAAACACGATTCTCTCCACAGAATCGTGGAAAACACAATTCTCTTCACAGAATCATGGAAAACACAATTTTCTTCAAAAGATTGTGAGTAAGTTGAATGATTCTTAGATCTGGTAATAAATTGTACACACCTCCTAAACAAGATCTAGGAAGGAAGGAGATAGAACGAGTGATAGGAAAACTACAAGAAAAAGATTTTGGACAAGAAAATAATATGGAAAATTTAAATGAAACCAATGAATCTTTTGAAACTGGTGATTACAGAAATATTCTTAAATATATGTATACAAATAGGTTTGGAACCTATGTATATCAGGATGGGATGCATAAGTTTGTCATTAGATTGAGAAACTTAGAAGTTCCCCTGAATATAGCACCAGTAGCACAATTCAAGGATGGCAGATATGAGGATAGACAGGGGTGTGTATACATCTTCTCACAGGACCCAAAAAGTTCTAATGACTTAGGGCAATGTGCAGATAAGAGACCTTGGGAACAAAACCTAGGGCAACCAGACTTTCCAAGACAACATGAAACTCACAATAATAGTGAACAACAACAAGGTAGGAGAATACATACTTCCCCAAACCCTTTTGAAAGAGAGGTAGAAGGACTTAATGATTTTTCATTTAGAAGGAGACATCAGTGGCAGAATCAGGGAAGAATGCTTAGGCCCTATCAGGTAGCCAAATGCATGAAGACTCAATATGAAGGATATTCTGATCCTCATGCTCATGCTGTAGAATTTAGACAATTAATTAGAGCAGAAGAAGTTGAGGATTATAAAGTGCAATTTGAAGCATTTAGTCTAACCCTAACTGGACCCGCACTATCTTGGTTCATTCCCTTGAGAAAGGAAATGTATCCGGATATTGAATCTTTCATAGAAGCCTTCATAGGGGAATTCTCAAAAACTGGAATAAAACATAGCAGAGCTACCTTGATACATAGCTTTAAACAACAAAAAGATGAAAATGTCAGAGAGGCAGCTAGGACATTCAAGCAATACATTGAGAGATGTCCCATAGAAGAAGTACCCTCCATGGCAAGACAAGTATCTCTATTCATAGAAGGATTGAGAAGTGCCCAATTAAGAACCTTGGTGTATTATAGAAGGTGCCCGGACCTAGGAGCATGTGTTAAGGAAGCAATAGACTTAGAGGATAACCGGGGACAAGATCTATTAGCATTTGATCAACCAAGAACAAATGAAGATAAAATCCCACTAGCAGAAGAATTAGCACAGGCAATTGCCAAAGCCCTAGAAGTTAGCACCAAGACAAACCTGATAAACACAAGGATAGCTACAAATAAGAAATGCTATAACTGTGGAGAAAATCATTTGGTACAACAATGTCCATATCAAAAACCACAAAATTTGCAAGATAGGAAAACACTCAAATACTGTACATTGGAAAGAAAATGGACAAATCATACCAGAGAAGAATGCTTCTACAATAAACAACACATTAAGGAAAGAGAATATATGAACCAACATAATTTACAAAGAGAATCTGGATTTGGGGAACAACCAAGACCTGTACTTGGGCAAAAACCACCATTACCAACAAATGTGGTACCAGTCAAATACACACCAATAGAAGAAGAAAGCTGAAGACTTAGATCAGCATACAGAGAAGATTATCATTGGAATGAAGGATATCAGGAAGAGTGGGAAGGATATGAGATGGGAGAACCAGAACTGCAAGCCCTAGACTTGGGAAATGGGAGAATTGAAATGGATACAGCTACATTTATTTACATAACCAATAATTACATGTCCAATCAGAAACCTCAGTTCAAAGGGAGTCAAAAAATAACTTGTTATAGATGTGGAGGGGAACATTTCATTAGAGATTGTCCACAATCTCCTACACTAAGGATAGAAGGAGCTTATTGCAAGGATTGTGGCAGGGAACACCTAATAAAGGATTGTCCAGGAAATCCTCAAAAACAACAGAACACATCTAATAACATACCACTAAAAACAGTCAACATAATGGAGCAAGAAGAATTGAGTGACCAAGATCAAGTAAATGTAAATGCTATAACAAGAGCACAAGCTAAACAACAAGAAACAACTAAGAAACAAAAGAAGAATTCATTTCCAAAGGAAAATAAAAATAGACAAAAAGGGAGATGGGAGAAAAAATTGAGAAATGGAAAAAATTTGGAAGAAGAGATTATAGAACAGTCAAACAATAGTCAACCTTAGAATAAACCAACTCAGCAAGAGGCAAAAAATTCACAAAGTTTGGAAACTTTGATAAGAGCATATAAAGGAAGAATTCAAGAGGGACCAAATCCTACAGATCATGTAATGGCTTACCCTATGCCAGATTTAGAGCATGAAAGAATGCAAAGATGCAAACAAATCATACAAGAAACACAACTTAAAATGAAGGAACCTAACAATTGTCCAACAGCAGTTGGGGAAGCAAATGCAACAGAAAGAAGGAAAACTCTTGATCTGGAAGATAATGCACAAATAACCTTCCAAATCAATATAGACAAGCAATGTACAATTTTATATCATACCACAATGGAAGAATTGGTAAAACAAAATCCTCACTTGCAACACAATATGAAAAAGTGGGAAGTAAAACCAGAGAATTTTGATCCACAGCAACAAGAATTGGAGGAGTTGTTGTACATTCCTATTGATAAAATAGGAGGATATTGTGAAGGAGAAGAAGGAAACTCAACTCTAAGAATACAATTGGGTAAAAATCATGCCAAAGCTATATTGGATAGTGGATCAGGTGTGGCCATCATGACTAAACAAACTTGGGAAAGATGGGGAAAAAATGAATTAATACCCACTAAAATGAGATTACAACTTGCAGATGGACACATAGAAAAACCCCAAGGAATATGGGAAAAGGTGATTGTGGAAATATTTGGAATAGAAATAGAGCATAATTTTGCCTTAATTGAATTTCCACAATCCAGTTCATATGAAATCATCCTAGGAAGACCATTTATGAGACAAATGCAAATTGTGCAAGATTGGGGTAATGATTGCCTATATCTTCAAAGCAAAGGAAGGATAACCAGAGTGAATCTAAGAAATGGTCAATATTGTGACATGTCCCCTCAAGAATGGTTCAAAATACATCAAAATCAAGAATTAAGTGAAGAATCAGAGATTGAAGATCAGAATGAAACAGAATCATCAATATGGAAGTGCAATGTGATAAGAAACCTTACAAATAGAAAAAGAAGATTAAGAAAAGAAGATTGTGTAGAAGGGAGAAAATTACAGGATGAGAGCTATATACCACAAAAATTCAAAGATGAAGAATTTGAGCCTTATGGTTGGAACCAGATTTTGGCTACCATGGATCTAGCCAATGATGAGTATGTGGGAGTGAAATTCCAAAATGAAGAAGGATATGATGTCTTTCACATAGGAATACAAATGATAAAGGTATCAAAAACAGAAGAGGACCAGGAAGAAGAAATGATATTGAAAAATGGTAAAACACAATATTTGGAAGAGGTAAAAGCTACAGATGCAATAAAAGATAAAATCTCAGGCAAATATAGAAAAATTTAACACAAGGAAATAGAAAAGGACCAAGAGGATGAAAAAAATGAGAAAATGACAAACAAAGATCAACAGTTTGATGTACCTGCAAATTTCAAGACTTATGAAGTAGAAGACAGACTACTTCTAAAAATGAAACCAAAGATAGAAAAGAAAAGAGGGGAGGCATATGACAATGAGGAACAAACTAAGAAGGTAATGATCACCCAGGAAGAGGGGGAAGAAAGACATATTGTAATAGCTAATGACATGACAAATCAAGAGGAGGAAGCATTAAAAAATTTGGCCAGAAACTATAGGGATGTGTTTGCTTACAGCTACAAGGATTTGAAAGGAATTGACCCTAAAATTTGTGAGCATAAGATTCCTATTACACTTGATGCAAAGCCTAGCAAACAAAGACATTACACATTCAATGATAAATACTCTACCAAAATAAAGGAAGAAATTGACAAGCTGCTGGCTGCCAATTTCATCTATGAGATTGAGTATACAGAATGGATATCTCCTATAGTTGTAGTACCAAAAAAGAATGGGAAACTCAGGGTATGCATTAACTTGAAAAAAGTGAATGTTGCAATTATAAGAGATAGCTACCCATTGCCCATAACAGACCATCTTTTAGAAAGAGTTGTAGGGAAGGAGGCTATAGTTTTTTGGATGGTTTTTCAGGATACAATCAGGTACCCATAGCTTTGGAAGACCAACATAAAACTGCCTTTTCCACAGAATGGGGAATTTATGCTTTTAGGGTTATGCCCTTTGGGTTAACTAATGCCCTAACAACTTTTCAAAGATTGATGTGTCATATCTTCAAAGAATTCATGAGGAATATAATGGAAATTTATGTGGATGATCTTTGTACTTTTTCATTAAAAAGATAGGATCATTTGGAAGATTTAGAAAATATATTCAAGAAATGTAGAACATACATAGTATGTTTAAATCCAGAGAAGTGTGTGTTCTTTGTAAGACAAGGGAGAATGTTAGGTCACATGGTCTCCAAAAATGGAATTTCAATAGATGAAAGAAAAATTAAGGCCATAGTGGAACTTCCAAGCCAACAAATGTAAAGGAACTTAAAACTTTCATGGGACATTGTGGGTATTATAGAAAATTTGTACACAAGTTTGCTGACATTGCAAAACCTTTGTATGCCTTAATCACAAAATTTGAGTGGACCAAAGAGTGTGACCAAGCTTTTGAGACTCTAAAAAATTTTTTGGTAACAGCACCAATTCTAAAAACCCCACAGTGGGATAAAATTTTTCATGTCCATGTGGATGCTTCAAATTATGCTTTGGGATGTGTGTTAGCACAACCAATAGAAGGGAGCAAATTAGATTTTCCAGTTGCTTATGCTAGTAGGCAACTGAATTCAGCAGAGAAAAATTACACAACCACTGAGAGGGAAGGGTTGGGAATGATATTTGTTGTAAAAAAATATAGACATTACCTTTTGGCCAACAAGTTTAAATTCTTTGTGGATCACCAAGCTTTACTCTACCAGGTAAACAAACCTTGTCACACTGGTAGAATAGTCAGATGGTTTCTTCTACTGATGGAGTTTGAATTTGAGGTAGTGGTTAGACAAGGAAAGACTCATTTAAGAGCAGACCATTTGTCCAGAATACAAGCTAAAGAACCAAGTGCACCTTTAGATGATGACTTGCCAGATACATATCTGTTCAAAGTAGAAAGTATTCTTGAATGGGCCATGACTTTACTACCATTGCTAAATATGGGACCCTGCAAAACATTTGGAAAAAACACACATATGGTATTACAAAGTAGAAATTTTATGATGCTAGCTGGGCATTTGTATCATCTCAATAATATGGGAATATTGGAATATTGTACTCCAGAAGAGGAGCAACAGGAATATCTGAGGAGAGCTCACTATTGGAACCATTGTACTCATGCTTCTATGATAGTCACCCTAAGTAATCTCAATAGGATGGGAGTACATTGGCCTAATAAGATTCAAGATGTAAAAAAGTATATTTCCAACTGCTGGAAATGCCAATCCTTGAGAGATTCAGAAGTTATAACCTTATACTGGTTTCAGAAAAATCCAGATTGGAGTGCACACATAATTGAGGAGTTGAAAAGAAATAAGAAATGAAAGACAGAAAGAGATAGTGCAGACTCAAAGAATCTACAAATGATTTCTGAAGAGTATGAACTAATAGGAGATAAATTGTACAAGAAAGGAATGGATGGGTATTTAAGAATCTATGTTCCTGAAGATAAATATCTGGAAATATTAGAAATGACACATTTTGGAGTGGCAAGAGGACATTTTTCAAGTGATAGGACTGCTAAACTCATACTATACTCTGGTTATTGGTGGCCAACTCTATTTCCTGATGCAAGAACATATGTGAAAAGATGTGACATTTGTCAGAGGGTGAGTCAACCAAATAAAAGAGACAATATGCCACTAGTGCCACTAATTTCAGCAAGAGCATTTAGTAAATGGGGGTTGGATTTCATTGGACCCATACATCCTCCAGCAAAACAGTCCCATGTTGAATACTACTAGTAGCCACAGATTAAGTGACTAAATGGGCAGAGGCCAAGGCTACAAAAAGGAATGATGCTCAGACCACTACCAGATTCTCTATGAAAATATCATTACCAGATTTGGATTATCAATTGAATTAGTAAGTGATAGGGGAACTCATTTTTTGAACCAAATCATAGAGAACATAATTGAGTATTTCATGATCATTCATAGAAAGTCAGCCCCATATCACCCACAAGCTAATGGATTAGCAGAAAGTACTAATAAAGTACTTTGCACTGTATTGTCAAAATTGGTAAACACAAATAGGAATGATTGGGATTTACAACTTAATCATGTCTTATGGGCCTATAGAGTGGCATACAAAACTGCACTAGGAACCACACCATTTAACCTGGTATATGGACAAAATGTAGTTCTGCCTATAGAATTCCTTATTCCAACACTAAGGATAGGTAGTCAATACAAGTGGACTGGACATGAGCTATCTGATAGAGTGGTGGAACTGGAAAAACTAGGAGCCTCTAGACTTCAAGCAATCATGAGCATATATGTAGACAAGAAAAGGCAAAAAGCTTATTATGATGTTCATATTAAAGAGAAGGACTTACAAGAAGGAGATCTAGTCTTGGCATACACAATAAAAGAACATCAGAAGAAATTTCAAAAAAAAGGACATGGGCCTTATATTATCCATCAAATAAGTAACAGTGGAGCTATCCAACTAGCTAATATAGATGGAGAAATCATGCCAATTTTCATAAGTGGATGTAGAGTAAAAAGGTATGATCTTCCATTAACTGTTTCTGAATGGAGAAGAATACATCAAGCTCAAAATAGGAAAAAAGAAGAGGAAAACATTAGAAAGGAGGCTCAACTGGAGGCAAAGGAAAGGATAAGAAAAACCAAAAGATCTTAGAGAAGTCCTTTTGTGTGAAACACCTCTAAGAGAAAGAGAACATTTGCCTGTTATAACAATGAATTTTCAGGATGAAATAATCAAAGTTTTGATAGATTCAGGTGCACAAGTAAATTTGATCAGTTTAGCTTTGTTGCATAAGTTTAACTTAAAAAGGACTGAAAGCAAAACATTTATCAAAACCTTAGAAGGATGGATAATACAAAGCATGTATTCACCTTCTATTGAAATTGAGTTAAATGAAGAATAGATTGTGCAGAATGGCCAGATCACATGATGACTGAGAAATTGATTTTGGGACAACCATGGCTAAAGCAAGGTAATGTAATTTTGGATTTTGAAAAAATGAAGCTTAAGATGACAGTAAATGACAAAAGTTTTTTAATGCTTTTGTGGAGTAATGAAGAACAGGAAGATCAACAGGATATTCATGACTTAGACCAGGAAGGATTTACTTTTTCATTAGAAGATACAAAGGCATTATCAATACAACCACTTTATGATCAAGCTTCATTCAATCAAAAACAGGAGAAAATTGAAGGAACAAAAGATGGTGAAGAGATAGAAGAAAGGTGGCAACTGTGGAATAGTCAGAAGCATCAAGGCATCAGAACAAGAAGTATGTGGAAACAAAGTACACACAAGCACTGCTCATCAAAACAAGTTTCTAGAACTAAATGGATATGGAAGCCAAAAAATTCCAAGAACAGCCTATCAAAAGAAGATGGGTTTATCCCTAGGATAGGGTCAACAATGATCAAATATTATTGGGTAAAAAAATTAGATTTGATTCAATGGAAAAAGAACATGATTATTTGATATACATTTAGGATTTTTGATAAGAAAATCAGAGTGTTATGACATTTACATTTATTTGATATACATTTAGGATTTTTGATAAGAAAATCAGAGTGTTACAGAGAAGAAATTATGACATCTTGGAAATTATTTCAATTTGTTCTACCTTATCCTTTTTCTAAGCAGAGAAATAGGAGGGGAAGAAAGGAAGTGGAGGAAATTATTAAAAAAAAAAGAAAGAAAAGAGAAAAAAAGAAAAAATAAGAAAAAATATTATTATTATTAAAAAAAGAAAGAGAAAAAAGAAGAAAAATAAGAAAAAATACTATTATTATTAAAAAAAAGAGAGAAAGATTATCCATTTTTCTTTTATAATTCTTTTTAATTATATAAGTTATACAACACAAGCAAGATATAGATGGTATTGTAGTAGGTGTCTATTTTTTTTAATTTATTCAATTTTTTTCAACTTCTTATTTTTTTCAAATATTTCCTTTCTTTATAAAAGCTGACAGAAGAAAAGAGAGCACTAGACATCTTGCTACACATGTAATGATCACTTCAATTGAGTTTTTCCTTTTCTGTGATACAAATAGGAAAGTCAGGAATTCTCTAAGTCTTGTTTTCATTCTTTTTCATTACATCTCAAGGTTAATGTGATTTTATTTATGTTTCTTCAGACTCATGTGGGTGGAGTTTTTCTTTTGTCTGATGCTATATTTTCTCCAGAATGGTGAATCTCAAGGAACTACCAATCCATGATTTCAAAGCAGACTGTTGCTCTAGCACAATGGTAAGTACCACGTTAAGAAGCTTCACCTCCTTAATTGTCAATCCGTGGGAGAGGTAGGAGTGATATGAAGATCGTGAACGTGAGATGATGTGAGAGTGAAGGTGAGAAGTACAAAGATGCACACACTCATACACACACACAATGAAGAGACAAGCAAGACACAATGGAAGGTGGGAAATTAGCTCTATTACTCAAGAATACTCTTACAAGCTCAAAAGAACTCTAATCTCAAACAAGCTACAATGAACCAACCTCAAAAATGAGCTCTCTAGCTCTTTTTATAGTTTCTAGACTAGTTTTGACCGGTTTCACATCTAGTGACCGGCCTAGTTAAAAAATAGGTCCTAGAGGCTATTTGGAAGGGTAAACGATGTCTAAAAATAACGAAAATTGGTACGAGCATTCTACCTAAGCTCCTCAAGCTCGAGGACTCCTCGGCTTGCACAAAATGGAGCTATGGATTACAAAATGTGGTTTTCTATGATACATATGTTACAATTAGTGATAATAATCACTGTTGAATGTTTGGAGAATTAATAAGAAATATATTTGTTTGAAAAATTGATCCGCCTGGCTCCTTGCTCCTTCTTTACATGCTTCCGTGGCGTCTGTGCCTCTGGCTGCTTCCAACACCCCCCTCCCTCTCGCTTCTGTCGTCCCTGACAGAACCTTGTTGTGAGGTCTGCCGGATGTAGTTCTGTAGGAGGTCCTGAGCGAGGGTGTGCTCTGATATACGAATGCCTCGGGCTAGATCAGCCTCGAGTTTCTCCCAGTCGATAGGTTGTGGCTCGTCTGGTGGTGGGAGCTGATAATGTGTGGAGTACACCATTCGTTCACAGGCGAATAATTGCAATAAGTGTGTGGGCCTGCTTATAAATACCTCTGAATGGTACTCCCAAAAGCCGGTGGTGAACATTTCTTCGAATGTCTGCTTGTAACATGCCGGTAGATATTTGATCCTGCAGTGCCAGGCATAACACACCCGTAGCGATGGCGTTGTGCTCATATCATAGACTAAATCAAAGTTGCCATGCTCAAAGCCCGGGGTGTTTACATGGGGAGCCTTGACGCGTCGGAAGACTTTAAAGACCATTTGCATCATGTCAAAGATTTTGACAGTCATGTGCGCGGCAATATCATCCATATGCTTTAACCTAGGGAGCCAGTGGCGGATCGTCGCCATCATGTAGCCTACTGTGGGTAACTCGATTGGTGGTTTGAAATAGGGATAATTCAGCCAGTCTTGGCACTGCTTATTGTTCTGTAGCTTAATAGCGAAGGCAGTCCAAGAGCGGCGTCGTGGGACTGGTCCCCAGCATGGGTTGAATTTTAAGTGCAGCGGCGCTTTTACCCACGTGCTCATCATCTCTGGATAATTTTGCAATAAATCTTTGCGCCAGTCTGGTTGAAGGATTTCACCTTTCTGCGCCCTTGGTGGCAAGTCCTCTGGCTCGAATTGAGTGGCATGCGTTGGTTTCATACCTGTTTCTTTCTCTATGGTTAACTGGTATTCGGCCATTAACATGAAGTACGGTTTATATTGGAGCTCATGCCCAGATATGTATCGTCGCGGGGCCAGATGAGCAAAGAATGGTGACTGTAGAATTCTCTCTTCAATCATGGCCATGGCATGTAGCTGTGCCTCTACTCTGGCCGAGTGTGTCGTTCCGAGTTCTTCAACTGTTTTCATCCACGCGGGGGTAGGTAATTCATAGGTCAACTGGCCTTCGGCCGTGACATGTCCGCCTGGGATGGGTATCGGTTCATATGCCTCTTCAAATGTCTCCTCCACCGGGATAGTGACGGTTTCTTCCTCAGCTGGTAGCTCAGGTGGGGAGTCTGGCCTTGGTGGTGCTTCATAGACTGCAATTCTCGATTCAAGATTTGTTACCTGGGCCCGGAGTGCGTTGAGTTCCTCTAAGATTTCAGGGGCAGGGTCCGCAGGCGCTGGTAATTCTGCTGCTACTTGTACTTGTTGTGTTGCTGGTTCTCTGAGCTGTAGCAGTTTGTGATCTTCCTTTAACTTTTGATGCTCTTCATTCATACGATCATAGTCCTCGAGCAATCGCACATGATCATCTAGCAACATCCGCATCGATTCAGATGGGATTGCCTTGAATCTGCTCGGACTTAAGGGTTGGTCTGGATGGTCCAAAGCCGCTTCCAAGTTCTCTCTATTCTGCTCTTGGAGTCTCTGGTTCTCCTCTTTTGCTGCGGCTAAGTGTCTTCTTAGTAAGCCCATATTTCTAGTAAGCGTTGCATTGCGGACGGTCTGAGCTCGAAGTAGGTTATCCAAATCCGCGGTGGCCTCTTTGGTTTTCTCCTCACTTTCTAGTTCTAATTTGTGATAGGCCTCTCGTAAATCTTGGTATCGGCTGTTCAGTGAGGCGTTCTCAATTGATAACGAATTAAGCTGCGTTTGTAGTTCATTCGTCGTCTTCTGCAGCTATTGATAGTTGGTGCCGAGTGATGCAAACTCATCGCGGACTTGCGTCATGCATGTGAACATGTGTTGAAATGCAGTGTCTATGGTGGGCGATAGTAGTAGTGAAGTGCTAAATGAGGATGCAGTGGGAATAGATGCAGTGGGAATGGGAAATGGGGTTGGGACAGTGGATGCAGTGGTGATTGTGGAAAATTGTGACGTGCCTAAATATGAGGGTGTTGTGAGTGGAGTGGGTGGTGGTGAGGTGGATGGTGATATGTCCATGCCATTGGACGTGTTTAGTGTTGTGACTGTGAAAAGTGGTGTGATTGTGGGTGGTTGTGTAGGTGTGAATACGGGATTTACAAATGTAGTGTAGTTTACAGGGGGGATGGTTGGAGCAGCTTGGTGAAACGGGGAAATAGGGGTTATGGTAGGTTGGGGAGGTGAGACTGGTGAGAAGGTTAGTGGGGTTAGAAAGGGGAATGGGGTTCTTAGAGGTGGGGGAAACGCTGGGAAAGATGAAGGGGTGAAGGGGTTAACATGTAGATACGAAGGATTGGGTGTGGGCATGGTGGTATGAATGGGTAAGGCGAAGGGTGTGGCTATGTTGCCTTGTACAGGTGTGGATGTGGGGGATACGGGATGGGTTGGTGAAAGATGAGGTGAGAGAGGAGTAGAAGGGGTGGATGTTATTTCGAGGATAGTAGTGGTATGTACAATGGTAGTACGGGGTGGGGAATCTACAAGGATGGGTTCTGCGGTCAATGAACTTTCAGGGGCGAGGCGTGCCTCCCTGGCTTGTGCTGAAGACTGAGCTCCTGTTGGTACGCGAATATACTCTCCAGGCTTTGAAAGTAGTCGCACTCGGTGGGGATCAAACTGTGGTAGTTGCTTTCTTTGTAAAAACCTGAGTGCTTCATGGGAGCCTACTGATTTGACTAACTCTCTGAACCCTCTGATGTATGCGTCTTCGAATCCTCCGGAGATGAGTTCCTGTTCAATTAATGCCTGGCTCTCCTCTTCAGTTAACTTCTTTCGTGCCCAGACTTTCTCCATGGTACGATATAATTTTTTGATGGCCAGCGTGTATGCTGCGGCTTCGAAAGTCTCATCTTCATATGTGCTGGTGTCGCCGTGTGTGTCGGTTTGTTGGCCTTGGCCCTCTGTCTGTCCGTCATGTGAGCCCTGGCTGGCTTCATCGTCGCCTTCATCGTCGTCTGTTTCGGTTCTTTCTTCTTCAGAGCTCGACACAGCTTGTCCCTGTGGCAGATCTCGTGGTGTGGTAGGGTAGCTGGGACGTTCATATTCCTGGGAGAACAGTTGTGCTTCTGAATACTGGAATTCGTTTGAGAATGCATCAGGCATCTCAAAATCAAATGTCGTGTTTATGGGGTCGGCCTCCATATGTGGTATCGGGAAAGAAAACGCTTCCGCACCAATAGTGGTGGGAGCTTCTGCTGTTGTGGTGGTGGTTTCTGAAGTGGCAACTGCCTGAGGTGCAGCGGTACTAGTCGTGCCCTCCGTGACCACTGGTCTAGACAACCTTATGCGAATAGGTTGCACAGTAGGAGTGGCTTCTGTCGGTGATCGCTCTGGAGAGGGTTGCGGAGATGGTGACTCTGGCACTTGAAGGCAAGGAATAGTACCTCTCATGTGCTTACCTGCCCGTGTTCTACTGGGCTTCCTGGCTTTCTTCGTCGTTCCTTTGAATGCCTTCAGTTCTTCTCCTGTTAATGCACGCTCAATTGGCAAGTCATAAGCTAAGCACATATAAACAATTCTTGTCAGCGCACAACAACCATTAAGCACTTTCTTGCGTTCCCATCTATGTTGTGCCAAATACATCTGATCAATGATCCAGCTCGCCAGGTCAACAGTCTGCGGTCCCGTACATGCCAAATACAAACCAAACCATATTCTTTTGTGTGGCATGGTGAATCTGTCCTGAGCGGGGAATGCGAAGTGTTGCATGCATATCCGTAGTGGCTTTGATAGCTCAGGTGTAATAGCTGATATCTCCTCCCACTTAGTGACATCCCCACGTTTCATAGGGTCTGGAATCAATCTCTCTCGATCTGTGGGTGTGTGGGTTCCATGAATCTTGATGGCCGCTCTGATTAAATCCCTTGAGAGGTAAAACCTCTTGTAAGGTGGATCATCCACTAAAGAAGGCAAAATGAAGGTTCCGGGGATATCCTTATTCTCGGAGGCCAGCAAGGTAGTGATTAGATAATAGCACCTGTAAAAGTCCGGTTTGGGCAGAGGATCACTGAAGTATTCTGTGAAGCCTGCTCTGGCCCAAACATGAGTTAAATCCTGGGTGCTCTGTAGGGCTTCGAACTCTCTGGAGAAAAACTGGTATTTTCCCCATGTGCGGTCATCAAATGTCAAAGAGGATTCAAATATAAAGTCCGCGTCCGCAAGGGGTCCTGCAAGGCCCTGAAACCAATGAGAGTTCCTGTGTATCTTTTCGGTGTAGCCCATGGGTGGGTTGTCGATAGGCATGGGCCCTGGAAATCCCTGAAATTCCGGCGGTGGAGCAGTCGGGTGGGATTCTGCTCGTAGCACGTTGAGGGGCACGGCCGCTACACTGGGGCCTGCTCCTGATGTTCCTTCGTCGGTTTGCATGGTGATTGGTGCGCTAGTGAGAAAGATCTGCTACAAAAGATTAACACATTAGCATGGAAATTAATTATGATCCCATTAAAGTGAGATCGCAATCCCTTTCCATAACTGATGCGTAACCCGTGTAGCCAAGTGTTGTGATGTGATGGATGCAACGTTTCTTACAGCACTGGTGCAGGTCTCTAGACACCTGTACGTTTCAGATCATGCATACATTTCTTGATGAGATTACGAGTGATGTGTGATGATGGTGGGTGAATTTATACAAGGTTTAAAGGTTAGTGATTTAGTACAAGGTTGTATGTTAGTCGGGGGGGTAGTTTTATCAGACATGGGGTTAGGGGGAGACGGTTGGACACGTTTCGGTATCCATTTCCTAAGGATCTTGGAGTGGGTGGAGGGTTTCTGCTGAGGTTCAAAGGGTGGTGTCGGGTGTGGTGGTGTTGAGGGATGGGAAGATTTGTGAGGGGTGTATGTTACATGGCTTAAGGATTGAGCTATGATACATGGCTTGGGTACCCAAATCTGCGTGGGTGTGGGTCTATGGGTAAGGTATTTCTTGGCGATCCACATTTGTCGAATGCTCGGACCTGTAGAAGAAGGTCGAGGGGATGGTGGATATCGATTCTGTTTCTGTTCGGCCTTTTTCTTGTCGATCTCTGCTTGGTTGGAGTTCTTCAGTGCTTTTTGTCCTTTTGGCACCCATATTTGTCTGGTGCCGCTTCCTTTGGGTGGCCTAAACTGCTTTCCATGTTGTTTCCTTTGATACTGTCGTCGGTCTGGGTTCCTTTGTCGTGGTTGACTCTGTTGTTGTTGAGGTTGAGAGGTCGGATGGACACTCTGCTTTGGAAAAGAAGGGAGATCCAACACTTGCGTGACCTGCCCATTAGGAAGTGATGCCTTATTTAACTTTAATCTAGGCCAGTCCGCAACAAGTTTGGAAGGATGAGCACCGCAGGGTGTCGTGCTCATTTGGCCGCTGATGCAACCCACCTGACCTCTGATTGTGCCCTTCTACCCTTGCGATTGGGTAACTGTCTCTTCTAGTTTGCAGGAAGTCCCAGGGAAGATCTCCTGTCGTCCTTCTGATTGACAACTGTCCATAGCCAAGCCCGAGTGGGTTGGTGTAGACGTAACGTGACTGGTCTGCTTAAAGATCTTCCGGTCTTCCGTCGCATGCATTTCATAGGGTCTAGGGTCACAACCGTCAAGCGGAATGCCGTTAGGGAAGTCAAGCGGTATCACTCGCTTCTGCTCGAAGGTTCCAATCTGTAAGGAGCCTTGTCTAAGATTTAGGTCCACTGAGTGATCGTATAGCCAATCTTGGCCAAGGATTAGGGGTTCTATCAGGTCGTCATCATGGCACACTAGTAGCTTTGCTGTCATCGTCAAATCCTTAATGAGGATAGGAAGGTCCACCTCACCCATGCAAGGGGTTTCCATGCCTCCTAAGCCTATGAGGTATGCCTCAATTGGCCGCATTTCTATTCCTGAATCCTTATAGTGGGACCATCTAATCGCACTAGTAGCAGCACCGGAGTCAATTAAAGCCCTGAGTTCTTGGCAAGGGTTGCCGTGCTCTAGCCTAACTGTAATGAATGGTCTCCTGTCCACTATGCTAGGATGAGTGGTTGACTTGACTTGACACATGGCCATGGGATATCTGGGTGATGGTTCCAGATGGTGATAATGTTCCCTCCCTAGTCCTTGTCTTCTTAGCTTCATGCGCTTAATGCGTTCTATGGCTTCTGCCTGAGCTTCCGCTCGTATTTTGTTTTCTTCCTCCTTACGCTTCTCTGCCAACGTGAGTCGTCTAAGCATATCCTCAGTAAGAGGTTCTTGATATAACCTGACTCTACAGCCACTAATGTAATTAGGCATTATGTCTCCTTCTAAGGTGGCTAACTGTATTGCTCCACTAGTCGAAAGTCTGTTAATGATCATAGGTCCATAACCTCGCTTTTCTAACTTCCGTGCGTGCTGTTTCAGCGTATACACTAGAACTAAATCTCCTTCTTTTAGGCCTTTATCTTTCACATGTGCATCAAAATATGCTTTCTGTCGCTTCTTCGCTGCGTATATTCCTGCTGCTGCCCTCAGCCTTGTTTCTCCTAATCGTTCCAAGTCCATTATTCTTGCTGATAATTCATGGCCGGTCCACTGGTGTTCTTGTGCAACCTTAAGGGTCGGTATCAAGAAGTCCAAGGGAAGCACTGCATTCTGACCAAAAACCATCTGAAAGGGAGTTGCATTGAGTACGGTCTTGTAGGCCACTCGATATGCCCAAACAGCGTGGTGTAACTGTTTGTCCCAATCTGAACGTTTGTTGTTCACGAGTTTCGTCAGTACGTTACACAGTATCTTGTTAGTGCTTTCAGCCTGACCATTGGCCTGAGGATGATATGGTGTAGATTTCTTGTGAATCACCATAAAATCCTGTAACAAATATTCAACGACTTGGTTTAGAAAGTGAGTGCCTCGATCGCTCACTAACTCTATAGGCAATCCATATCTTGTAAAGACATTTTCAAATAAGAATTTTGCAGTCGTGTGTGCATCATTCTTCTTTGTGGCCTTTGCCTCTACCCATTTTGTAAGATAATCTGTGGCAACAATAATATATTCCGCATGTGTACCTTTTGCAGGGGGGTTAATGGGTCCTACAAAGTCTATACCCCACTTAGAAAATGCACGTCCGCCCATCATGGGTTTCAATGGCATTTCATCTCTGCGAGTAGGAAACTGAGTTCTTTGGCACACATCACATCTCTTTACATAGGTATGAGCATCCATGTGAAGAGTGGGCCACCATAATCCTGCAAAGAGGATAGCTTTGATTATCCTATCTGGTCCAAAATGACCTCCTGCAACACCTTGGTGTGCAGTCTCTAGTATGCTCAGGTAATCGCTCTCATGAACACATTGTCTTAGATATCCATCTCGTCCTCTTTTGTATAAATTATCGCCAATAAGTGAATAGTCTTGAGCTTCCTGCTCTAGACTGCGTTGTCGAGCTAAGGTCATTCCTTGAGGGAATGTGTTCGTCCTCAAGTATGTCACTAATGGTTCACTCCAGTCTGGTGTGAGAGACACGTGATATAGTGTAGCATGCTCTACTGGTGGTCTTTCACAACAAACATTGCATTCCTTACACAACTTGTAGACATCTGCTTCCATCGTAGGCCAAAATACTCCTAGTCTTTGCAGAGTTTGTAGTGTTCTATGTTTTGAATGATGTTGCTTTAGTGCACCTACGTGTGCTAATTGCAACCAATTCGCATGTTCTGATTCATCTACACCACAAGCAAGAATCTTTTGATTATCCTGTTTGTATATGCTTCCTGCCATTATTTGGTATCTCTGAGACTTGGTAATCTCTCCTTCTTTGATCTTTATTCTAGGATTCTTGGGCCCGTATGTCAGAATAGGGACTAAAGGCTTAGCCCATTCTGGTGCTATCTCAAGGTTAAACAAGTATGCATCTGGTAGATCATCCGCTACTCCTTGAGGAGCTTCTCCTGAGGTTAATCTTGAGAGGTGGTCAGCTCTAAGATGTGTCTTTCCTTTCCTGACTACCACTTCAAAATCATACTCCATGAGTAATAGAAACCAACGTATCAATCGTCCTGTGTTACATGGTTTGTTGACTAAATATAATAGGGCTTGATGATCTGTAAAGAACTTGAATTTGTTGGCCAACAAGTAATGCCTAAACTTCTTTACCGCGTAGATCATCCCTAATCCTTCTCGTTCCGTCGTGGTGTAATTTCTTTCTACGGCGTTCAGTTGTCTGCTAGCATAAGCTATGGGGAGATCTATGTTACCTTCATTCGTGGGTTGTGCTAACACACATCCTATGGCGTAATTGGATGCATCCACATGTACATGGAATGGCTTACTCCAATCTGGAGTGGTCAATATAGGTGCTGAACACAAACGTCGTTTAAGTTCATTGAATGAATTTTCACATTCATCTGTCCACTCAAAATTGGTCAAAAGAGAGTACAGAGGCTTGGCTATGATTGCATACATGTGTATGAATCTCCTATAATAACCGCAATGGCCCATAAATGCCTGTACCTCTTTCACATTAGTTGGTCTAGGTAATTCTGCAATTACCTTCACCTTTTCCTCGTCCGTAGAGATTCCATTTTTTGACACAATGTGTCCTAGAATTTTGCCTTGTCTGACCATGAAAACGCATTTTTCTGGGTTCAAACAAACCTGATATTCTCGACATTTATCAAATATTTGTCTTAACTCTGGGATATGTGTCTGCCTTACATTTGAATGAGCACATAAGTCATCGACGTAAACTTCCAAGCTCTTGCGTAAGAATTCCTTAAAAACATGACACATGAGTCGCTGGAAAGTAGCGGGTGCATTTGTTAAGCCAAATGGCATCACACGAAATGCAAATATGCCCCATTCTGTGGCAAAAGCCGTCTTGTGTTGGTCTTCTGGAGCAATGGCTACTTGGTTATAGCCTGAGAATCCATCAAGAAAGCTGTACACTTCCTTGCCCGCAACTCTTTCCAATAAGTGTTCCGTGATAGGAAGAGGATAACTGTCTCTAATTGTGGCGGCATTAACTTTTTTGAGGTTAATACACACACGCAATTTTCCATTCTTCTTGGGCACAACCACAATGGGGGATACCCATTCGGTATGCTCAATTTCGTAAATAAATCCTGCTTCTATCAAGCGATCTATCTCCTCTTTAATCTTCGCAGCGTAGTTATCATTGTACGTGTAAGGTTTCTGTTTGGTCGGTTTTGCATTTGGAGTCATAGGGATTCTATGAGAACATATATCTGGATCCACTCCTTTCAAATCTTTGTAACTCCAAGCAAAAACATCTCTATATTCGCGCAATAGGGCAACTAACTCTTCTTCTTCTTCAGTCGTCAAATCATGCCCTATATATGTACATTTTTCTTCTTCTCCTTCTATGGCAACTATTATTTTCTTGGTTTTCTCTCGGTTATCATATGCTTGTCCATCATTCTCTTTTCTATTAGGCATTCGTACCATGATTCTTCTATCTTCAATTTCATATTTCTTGAAGTTCTCGGGTACTTCAAATAAAGATTCTTCTTTTTCTGTCATGGCTTCTTTCTTCTTCCTTTTCTTGCCTTCACTCTTAGTAGTCACTTCCGTGGCTAATCTTACCTCGTTCGTAATTTCCTCGTGTCTCTGAGTGTGAGTCTCTACTTCGTAGAAATATTCTTCCTCTGATGCAAAGGGTGGGTCCATGATAATTGATTCTAAATCAAAATCGCTTGCATCCTCAAATGCATCAGTGTCTGGTTCACACTCTTCTAAAATTGCATCGCCCATGATTGGCTCTATCGTAAAAACTGAAATGTCATAGCCATCCTCGTCACAGTGGGGTGTCCATTGTTCTCCATTGATGGCTACATCCATGGTTGCTAGGATTTCCACCCAACCATGGGGTTCAAACTCTTCGTCTGGGAATACTACAGGTGCGTATGCTGGATCTTGAAGGGTTCGTGGATGTTGTTCCGCACCTAAGGTCCTTGTTTCTAATCGTTCTTCCTCTTGTTTGGCTACTTTACACATCCATAAATGGGTATCCTCATGCAACCAAGAAGGATCTGATTCTAATGAGTGCACGGATTCCGTCTCTGCTGGTGTCTTATGGATGGTATTCCATTGTATTGGGGGTACATCTCTGTGTGAATAGTCTTTAAGGTTGACTTTGGTAGTCACTCCTAAATGTTGCAAGTACAAAGAATTAGTTCCCCAATCTTGTACAATTTGCAACTGACGCATGAATGGTCGTCCCAATATCATCTCATACGCATGATTTTTAGCAAAGTCACAAATGGCGAAAGTATGCTCAAATTCTACACCACAAGTGGTGAGGGATATGCCTTCTAGTAAGCCTAATGGTTTTTCTATGTGTCCATCAGCCATTTGTAGCTTCATCCTGGTGGGTCTGAGGGCTGGCTTGCCCCAACGTTTCCACAAAGTGGTGGTAGCGATGGCTACTCCGGCTCCTGAATCTAAGATGGCTTTCGTGGTGTAGCCCTGATGGGTTATTGGAAGATATGTGTTACCTTCCTCTCCTTCCCTTACGTCTCCAATCTTTTCCACGGGTATCTCTGGTACCTTCTTATGTGATCCTATTTGAGAGGGTGTGGTAGCTAGCTCAGGGAATTGATTTGCTACATGCTTCCACAATTCTGGTTTTACCTTTAACAATTCTTCCAGCGTGAGATTACACTGTACTTTCGTGTTCTTGATCACTTCCGTGTTCCTAGGGATCACTGATTCTTCATTCCTCACTATTATCGTGGGTGCTCTCATACTAATAGACTTTGCTTCCCAAGGTCCTGTGAACTGAGGTAATTCTTGTAGAGAATTAGATTCAAATCCTGTGGGTTCACTCAGTTGTTCCACCTCTACATCATCATATATAGAGGGGATGTCTTGGGGAAATTGTTCCTGCAAGTCGTCTATTTCTTGAATAGGAGGATGAGTTCCTTGTTCTTTTCTCCATTTCTCTTCTTGGATTTCTCTCAAAAATTCATGTGAGTACCTATGTATGGAAGATAGGTTATCTTGACTTTCCGTATTAGGTACTTGAGACAGGGATGGTGCATTCCTTTCCTGTGTCTCTGTGACAATAGGGTTCCTATGCTGATCCTTTTTCTCTTTGCTTTCTATCAAGTGTTCTAGCCTCTCCATTAGTCCTTGAAAGTGTAATTCCGGTTTTGCCATGTTATTCCAATTAAGATATCTAGAGGCTTCAAACAAAGCTTGTGCTAGTTCTACCATTTTCATGCAAAGTTTAGTTCTCTCAATTTCTAGATCAGCTCGAGGGTAGTTTTTACTCATTTCCGTGACTTGAGGTCCCTCTTTTATTCTAGCCTGGTATGCACGAAACATCATGTCTAGATCTTCGGGTATGGGTTCCGCTAAAACTGATCCTGATTTCTGAGCTGGGATTTCTTGGTTTAATTCTTGTGAAGCCAACTCTTGTATTTTGGCTCTAGATTCCCTTAAACTTCCTTCCAACTCACTTATCTTTTTACTCCACTTTCTCTTTATTCTTTCTCTGGAATCTTTCCAAGATTTTGTCTTTTTACTGCTAGATTCTGCAACTTCACTAGTTCCTGCTACTTTCTCTTGATTAAGCTGTTGGTTTTGTAAGAGCGCCTGGGCTCTGGTTATAGCTTGGATAGGCACGTATGTAGGGTTGGATCCATCTGTGTTGTTTACAATACCTATCACATTGATCGGTGTCACATTTGTAGTGTTAACTGGGTTCTTAGGACAATCTTTGATTATGTGCTCTTTGCCACAATCGGCACAAAAGCCTTGTATGCTATAGTACTGTGATTGCCTTGCTATTGGGGGATGTGGACAATCCTTTACGAAGTGATCTCCTTGGCACCTAAAGCATGGTCCTCTAGGGCCCTGTGGTCTCTGTTGTCTCAGTTGGGGCCGTGGGTTTGGGTTTGCGTACATCACATTAGCATAGTCTGGCTCCCAACTAGGTTCCATTGGTGGACTATCATAATGATATGTCTCCACATGCTCTGGTGACTCCGTGTAATAAGCGGGTGGACTAGTTACATGAGTAGAGTCAAAACTGTTTGAGTTCGGGTCACTTTCTGTGATCAGGGGTGAAGAAGGCACTAAGGCCCTACTTAGGTTCTCTTCTGTAGCAGCGTATTTGACTGAGATGACATTCGCTGGTGGGGGTGGCTGCTGAGCTAAGACGGGTTGAGGTCTCTGTTGAGCCTGGTATGGGTAGTTCTGAGGAGGCCTATAGTAATAAGGCTGAGCATTGTATTGGCCTTGATACCTACCTGGCTGCTGGTATGTTTGCGGGTAGTTCTATCTCACGGTTTGTTTGTTGTATGGGCAGTCCTGAGCCGTATGATTCGTATATCTTCTCTCAATTGTGCAATATTGGCCACTAGGGTTGACGTGAGGTTGAGGTGCATTGGGGCACACGTTTTCCAAATGATTTCCACCACAAGTGTAACAACGCACATTTGTTGGCAGCTTGGGCACCTGTTTACTAGAAACTCCTAGTTTTTGGGCCACTTTTTCTGCTAGGTCCTCTATCAAATTAGACAATTTTGTGGATGCTAGAGAAGAACCATCTGAGTCCTTATAGACCTTTGAGAGCTCTAATTCCTCTCCTAGGTTATCCTCAATGTCTATACATATTCTTATACACTCTTCTAGCGTTCTGGGTTCTTTTAGGTACACATAGGAGCGTAGTTTAGCGCTCAACAAGCCATCTAGGAACAGTGATACTTGTTTAGCTTGTGAGGGTAGCTCTTGCATTGGGCATCGTTCAACATATTGTCTGAATCTACGACCTGCCAGTCTTACCGTTTCTTGAGGGGTCTGTTTAAAGCTATGAATCAACGAAGACGTGTCATGCCTAACCCCACTCTTAGAGAATTCAGTGATGAATGACTCTAAAAAGTGATGGATGTCTCTAAATTGCCTTTGTTGCAAAGGTTGGAACCAAGTTAAAGCGGTATTCTTTAACGTTAGTCCAAATGCATTGTACTGCGTGAACATGTCCTCGACTTGTTCTGCTCTCAGTACTTGCTTAAATTCTGTGACATGGTCATAGGGATCTCCTGTCCCATCTGATGGAGAATGTTAATCTCCAAAAGAACAACTTATTCTTGTGATTAGAGCACCTCTATACCAAGAATAAGTCAAAACCTTTCACACATTTAGAGGATCAACTTCTAATTATCAAAAGATGAACAAATCTGTGAAGAAGGTGATACACAGAAAAGTCTGCTGCACTATTTCCTTATATTGACTTATCAAACGTGTAAAGTTTTTGATGAAACTTTGTACGAATCATCTCTTAGAGATTGCGCAACTATTCCAAGTTGAATTACTCCAAAAGATTAAGTGTAACTTGAGAAATCAACTTCTCAAGTTACCTATGTCAGAAACTGTACTTCTGAGAAGTCGATTCAGACACCCCTAACTTCTTAACTTTGATTCTCACAATATCTAACCCGTTTTGCCAAATGCTTTTAGCCACGAGTAGATCACCTTTCAACTTAAAGATTAAGTGCTTACTTGCACAAAACTTTAAACTATGGAGTGAGCACTGACTAAAAGATTAAACACGAAATTTGCGCCTGTTTCAGAGAACTGTAGACATTCAACACATATGAATGTTCCTATTCACAATTCTCCTAGCCTGTTTACAATTGGACTCTGAAATTCAGGTCACAGGCTCATTAACTAACAACTTAGATATCCTCAAAAGGATTTCACTAATGATCAAACACAGAAGGAGCAGACACGAAAAGATCGGGCGCAATATTTCTTCATTAACTCAGAAGATTACAACTGAGTGATGAGAGCAAACACAAATTCACTTTTCACTATCTCATAGCTTCTATCTCCCTAATTCTTGACTTGTAACTATTGTCACATATGCTCTCATGTGCTCTCATACATGCCCCGACTTTTCTCAAGGTATTTATAGATAATTTGTACATAATTCTTACTGAACAAAAGATCTAAGTCATCTATGACTATGCTAATGTACATATGTGTACAAGACAACATTCTGACTTCTTCTTAATTTTGCAAATGTCTTCCTTTGCTTCATTCTGACCATAAGCATTCTCCAAGATCTGTATAATCACCAATTTGTGATTGGTTTGCTCCAACAGCTCCCCCTCAATCACTAATTGTGATTATTCCATTCTTCTTCACTCCTGCCATCTCCTTGAATCTCTGTAGCTTAGGTCCATCCAAGCTTTTTGTCATCATATCTGCCACTTGTTCTTTTGTTGGAGTGTACATCACTTCAATCTCTTTATCAAGTACCTTTTCCCTCAAGAAATGATACTGTATCTCTATATGCTTAGTCTTGGCATGAAAAACAGGGTTAGCTGCCAAATACAAAGAACTCATATTGTCTCCAAAAATTATTGGAGTACTATGATCAGTCTCAAAACTTTTCATCAAGGTCTTCAACCATATAACTTCTTTTGTAGCTTCTACCATTCCCTTATACTCAGCCTCTGTGGATGATAAAGCAACTGTGTGTTGCTTCTTTGAACACCAAGACACTAACTTGTCTCCAACATAACATAGATATCCATGAGTAGACCTTCTATCATCTGAATCACCTGCCCAATCTGCATCACTAAACACTTTGATTCTTGTGTCAGAAGTGAAACCATAGTACAAACCTTCACTTAGGGTTCCCTTGATATATCTGAGTACCCTTTGGGCTGCAATCCAATGAGTCTTCTTTGGACAATGCATGAATTGTGACAACACACCTACTGCATATGATAGGTCTGGCCTTGTCAAGGTAGCATAGATTAGACTACCTACCAAACTCTGATATTTCTTCATGTCATTGAACTCTTCACCTCCATACCTGCTTAATTTATGATTTACATCCAATGGAGTGTTGGTGCATGACAATCATCAATTGAAGAATTATGGAGGAATGAAGACAAGGAGTCAAGAAGAAAACAAAGTCAGATGGTTGAAGGAAGGACAATTTCAGAAAACTCAAAGATATGTACACATATGTACATTAGCTGACTTATACCCTTGTTTAAGTCATACACTTGTATATATTCATCTATAAATATGTTTGAAAATGTCGGGCAAGTAGAGCAGTAGAAGATTTGAGAATAGGGAGAGAGAAATTAGTGTCATTAGACACATGAAGAGTGAGTGAATTGTCCATCCTCACTTAGATGTAAACTTTCTGAGAAATCGAGAATTTTTGCGCCCGATATTTTGCTGTCTGCTCCTTCTGTGCTTAATCTTTTGAGAAATCCTTCTGCACGTGTCTAAGTCCATAGCTAATCTATCTATGGCTAGAATTTGAGAGGTTAATTGTAATCAGGCTGTGAGAATTTTGATTAGGAACATTCATATGTAAGAATGTTCTAACAGTCGAGAAATCTGGCGCACATTTCATCTTCAATGAAATGATCATTGCTCAGTCTATAGTGTAAAGTTTTACACAAGTAAGGGCTCAAAATCTAAGTTGGAAGGTAAGCCATCTATGGCTAGAAGATCTTGATCAAACGGGTTCAGAGTTGGGAGAACCAGTGCTAAGAAGTTGCAGGTGTCAAAGTCGCCATTGCAGAGAAGCACTTTCAGACATAGGTAAAGTGTTTTACACATTTCTCAGTGTATGGTTAATCTTTTTGAGAGATTTAACTTGGCAAAGTTGCGCAACCTTAAGGCGAAGTGTTGTGCAAAGTTTTATCAAAAACTTTACAGGATTGATTAGTCAATGAGTGACTAATCTGCAGCAGACTTTCCAGAGAAATTGAATTTTTCAGAACTTTCAATATTTCTGATAATTTGGTGAATGATCTCTAAGTTTGGTGGAGTCTAAGGTTAACCTTGATATAGAGATGATCTAACTTCAAGGTTAACTTGTTCTTTTGGAGATTAACACTCTCCATCAGTGGTATCAGAGCAGGTTGTGTCAAAATTGAAGTGAAGAAGACTCCGACTATTGCAGAAATACAAAACTTTACATTTTGAAGGTGCAGAAGGGTAAAGGTTGAAGAAAGATCAAAGGAAGACATACAAAGAGCATCAAAAGGATCAGAAGGAGCAACATTCGAAGTAAAGGTACATTTATTATTTGTAAAGGTTAAAGATTTGAAGCTACAGGTGAATCAAAGATGGGAGATAGTCTCCAAATTGAAAAGTTGGATAGAGAGAACTATCCTGCATGGTCTATGAGGATGGAAGCTCACCTTATGAGCAAAGATCTGATAGGTTACATCACAGGAGATGAAGAAAAGCCAGAATTCAGAGATCCTAGTGTTCCAACTAGGGAGGAGCTTGCAGATTTGAAGAATTGGATGAAGAAGGATGCTCAAGCAAGAAGCATCATCTACATGGCAGTCAATGACTATTTACTTCCTCACATTAGAGGACTTGAAAGTGCTTGTGACATTTGGAATGCTTTGGAAGAGCATTTCCAAAATACAACCAAATCAAGGAAGGCTTCACTATGGGCAGAGTTTACTACCTTCAAGAAGAAGGCCTCACAATCAATTTCTGATTATGTGACAAAGATGAAGGACATTGCAGATTCTCTAGGTGCAGTTGATGAAGACATTGAAGAAGACAAATTGGTAAGACAAATACTCACAGGACTAAGAGGAGATGAGAAATGGAAGCCTTTCATTTTATCTACAGAACTTTCATTAGATCACTTTACTCCTGATTTGAATCAATTGTTAGGTCATATGCTAACTTTTGAGAATGATATCAAAGGAGATGTTGATAAGAGTGCAGGTCATGCAATGTATTCTAAAGACAAGAAGAAAGCCAATAAAGGAAAGCAACAATCAGGTGAAGAAGAAGGTACTTCAAACCAAGCAAACTTCATAAGAGGAAGAGGAAATGGCAGAAGTAGAGGAAGAGGCAGAAACAACAAAGATAATGCAAGAGCTTGTTGGATATGTGGTAAGACCAATCATCTATCTCATGATTGTTGGCATAATAATCAAAACAATGGTAATTATCAGAACTTTAATCAAAGAGCAAGAGGTGGTAGATTTCAGAGAGGAAACTTCAGAGGTAGAGGTGGTAGGAATTCTTTTGGAAGAGGTGGAGGAAGAAGCTTCCAAAATCAATCCTATAATAACACCTACTACAACTATGCATCAGATCAAAAGGAGGATTCGACTCTCATTATGAATACATGTGAAACTTCACATGAGGACATGAGAGTGTTTTATATTGATTCAGGATGTAGTAATCATTTGAGTGGAAATATTGCTTTGATGACTGACCTAGATCATAATGCAATTAATCATACAGTGCAGACAGGTGATAATACAAAGCATAAGGTAAAGTCAATTGGTTCAGTCAAAGCTAAGGATGGGAGCACTCTTCTGAGTAAGGTACTTTATGTTCCCACAATTCCAAAGAATTTGATCAGTGTAGGTCAAATTGTGGAAAAAGGTTATGAGGTAAGGTTCACAAATGATGGAGTTTATGTGGAAGACCCTAGTCAAGGGTATAAACAAGTTATTGCAGGAAAGAAAGAAGGAAGGCTTTTCACATTGAAGGTACAAGGAAATGTTGGACATGCTATGTTCACATATGGAGAGCAGAAGGTGTCAGAATTGGATCTTTGGCACAAAAGACTTGGACACTTTAATGAAAGAGGTATCAAAGAAATGATTAACAATGATTCAGTGCTTGGAATGCCTAACATTGCAGGTCAACACATGACATACAGATGTGAGGCATGTCAATTAGGTAAGGCTCATAAGCAATCCTACTCCAAGCATGGGTTTATGTATTCAGAAAGACTTGAATTGGTGCATACAGATGTGTGGGGTCCTTCAAAGGACTTTAGTATAAATGGTTCAAGATATTATGTCATATATGTTGATGATGCTACCAGGTGGATCACACTTTATGTGATTAAGGAAAAGTCAGAAGTGTTTAATACATTTAAACACTATCATGCATATGCAGAAAGGATTACAGGTCAAAAATTGAAGAGACTAAGGTCAGATGGAGGGGGAGAGTATTTTTCAAATGAGTTCAATGATTATTTGTGGAATGCAGGTATAAAGAGAGAAGTTACTTGCAGGTACTCTCCTCAACAAAATGGGGTAGCAGAAAGAAGAAATAGGACTCTTGTTGAGTTTGCAAGGTCCATGATGAAAGAGAAGAATTGCCCAAATTATTTGTGGGCTGAGGCTGTTAATACAGCTACATATTTGGTTAATAGATTGCCTTGTAAAGCTTTGCAGGGTATGACACCATATGAAGCTTGGTGGGGTAAGAAACCTACCTTGGATCATTGCAGAATATTTGGATGCTTGGCATATGCATATGTGCCATCTCAATTGAGGCATAAGTTGGAGCCTAAGGCAGAGAAATATGTTTTTATTGGCTATGATGATAAGCAAATGGGATACAGGTTGTGGAGTCCATCCACAAAGCAATTTATTGTATCCAAGGATGTTACATTTGATGAGCAAGGTACTTGGTATGCAGGTAAATATAATGTACATGCAGATGATGAAGAAGTAGTGGAACAAAGGAAAGGTAAAGCAAAGATTCAATTACTTGATGAAAGTGAGAGTAATGAAGTGCAGGTTGAAGTTGAAGAGAGGCCAAGGTTTGATCCAGAATGTGATGAACGAGAGACCTCAAGAAGTGCAGAAGTTAGGAGATCATCTAGGCACAAATGGCAACCTACAAGGTATAGCTATGACACCTCATTCTTAACTACTAAAGATTATGCTTATTTGGTAAAAGCAGATGAAGACCCTTCTACATATGAAGAAGCCAAAGGGAAGAAGAATTGGGAAGATGCTATGCAAGAGGAGTATGATGCATTGATAGAGAATCAAACATGGGATTTGGTTCCTAAACCTAATAGTCAGAAAATCATTGGTTGTAAGTGGGTTTACAAAACTAAAAGGTTTGCAGATGGAAGTGTGTCTAGGTACAAAGCTAGACTTGTTGTGAAAGGGTATGCACAGACATATGGAGTAGACTATGATGAGACTTATAGTCTTGTGGCAAAGATGACAACCATCAGGACACTCATTGCAATTGCTGCTTGTAAAGGTTGGAAGTTGTCTCAATTAGATGTTAAAAATGCTTTCTTGAATGGTTATATTTCATATGAAGTCTACATGGAGCAACCAGATGGGTTCAAAGATCAAGTGAGTCCAAATTATGTGTGTAAGCTCAAGAGAGCTTTGTATGGGTTGAAGCAAGCCCCAAGGGCTTGGAATTATAGGCTTGTAAAATTCTTGAATGATCTTGGATTTCAAGCATCAAAGGGAGATAGTAGCTTGCTAGTCAAAGCAAGTGAAGATGGGTTCATTTATGTGTGTATTTATGTTGATGACATAATACTTACAGGAACAGATGATAAGGGGATACAAATGATCAAAAAGCAGATGGAGAAAGAGTTCAAAATCAGTGATTTGGGGAATCTATCATTCTTCTTGGGAATGGAGATCACTTATACTCAACATGGAGTATATGTGACCCAAGAAAGGTATCTTAAAAATTTGCTAACCAAATTTAAAATGGAAGATTGCAGGGTTGCACCTACACCTTTGGAAGTGAACC
The DNA here is from genome assembly GCA_020310875.1 of Ceratopteris richardii. Lineage (NCBI taxonomy): Eukaryota > Viridiplantae > Streptophyta > Polypodiopsida > Polypodiales > Pteridaceae > Ceratopteris > Ceratopteris richardii. Next base: position 159,825,010 of record CM035411.1, on the reverse strand, counting down.
ATAAATTGTCTAGGTTTGGAGGAGAAGAGTTCAGAGATATGAAACTCTATCAAAGTTTGGTTGGTAGCTTGATTTATGCTACATTGACAAGGCCTGATTTATCATATGCAGTTGGTGTGCTTTCACAATTTATGCATTGCCCTAGAAAGGAACATTGGATTGCAGGACAAAGAGTACTTAGGTACATCAAGGGTACACTCAAAGAAGGGTTGTACTATGGATTTACTTCAGATACAAAAATCAAGATATATAGTGATGCAGATTGGGCAGGTAATGTGGATGATAGAAGATCAACACATGGATACTTGTGCTATGTAGGAGACAAATTGATTTCATGGTGTTCCAAGAAGCAACATACAGTTGCTTTGTCATCTACAGAGGCAGAATATAAAGGTATGGTGGAAGCTGCAAAAGAGGTAATATGGCTAAAGACACTTTTGAAAGTTTTTGATGTGATTCAGAGTACTCCTATTATTTGTGGAGACAATATGAGTTCATTATACTTGGCAGCTAATCCTGTATTTCATGCTAGAACTAAGCATATTGAAATACAGTATCATTTTCTGAGAGAGAAGGTCATTGAGAAGGAGATTGAAGTCATACACACTCCCACAAAAGATCAAGTTGCAGATATGATGACAAAAAGTTTAGATGGACCAAAACTACAAAGATTCAAGGATATGGCAGGAATCAAGAAGATAGAGAAGAACCTCAATTAATGATTGAGGGGGAGCTGTTGGTGCATGACAATCATCAATTGAAGAATTATGGAGGAATGAAGACAAGGAGTCAAGAAGAAAACAAAGTCAGATGGTTGAAGGAAGGACAATTTCAGAAAACTCAAAGATATGTACACATATGTACATTAGCTGACTTATACCCTTGTTTAAGTCATACACTTGTATATATTCATCTATAAATATGTTTGAAAATGTCGGGCAAGTAGAGCAGTAGAAGATTTGAGAATAGGGAGAGAGAAATTAGTGTCATTAGACACATGAAGAGTGAGTGAATTGTCCATCCTCACTTAGATGTAAACTTTCTGAGAAATCGAGAATTTTTGCGCCCGATATTTTGCTGTCTGCTCCTTCTGTGCTTAATCTTTTGAGAAATCCTTCTGCACGTGTCTAAGTCCATAGCTAATCTATCTATGGCTAGAATTTGAGAGGTTAATTGTAATCAGGCTGTGAGAATTTTGATTAGGAACATTCATATGTAAGAATGTTCTAACAGTCGAGAAATCTGGCGCACATTTCATCTTCAATGAAATGATCATTGCTCAGTCTATAGTGTAAAGTTTTACACAAGTAAGGGCTCAAAATCTAAGTTGGAAGGTAAGCCATCTATGGCTAGAAGATCTTGATCAAACGGGTTCAGAGTTGGGAGAACCAGTGCTAAGAAGTTGCAGGTGTCAAAGTCGCCATTGCAGAGAAGCACTTTCAGACATAGGTAAAGTGTTTTACACATTTCTCAGTGTATGGTTAATCTTTTTGAGAGATTTAACTTGGCAAAGTTGCGCAACCTTAAGGCAAAGTGTTGTGCAAAGTTTTATCAAAAACTTTACAGGATTGATTAGTCAATGAGTGACTAATCTGCAGCAGACTTTCCAGAGAAATTGAATTTTTCAGAACTTTCAATATTTCTGATAATTTGGTGAATGATCTCTAAGTTTGGTGGAGTCTAAGGTTAACCTTGATATAGAGATGATCTAACTTCAAGGTTAACTTGTTCTTTTGGAGATTAACACTCTCCATCATGGAGTAGTTGAGGTCTTGCAATCTTCCATGTTAAACTTGATCAAAAGATTCTTCAAGTATCTCTCTTGTGAAACATATACTCCATGTTGAGTATATACAATCTGCATTCCTAGAAAATAAGATAAGTTTCCCAAATCACTTATCTTAAACTCCTTCTCTATTTGCTTCTTGAGTTCATTGATTCCTTGAGCATCTGTTCCTGTAACAATAATATCATCAACATAAATGCACATGTAAATATATCCATTTTCACTTGCCTTCACTAGCAAGCTACTATCTGCCTTTGATGCTTGAAATCCACATTCATTCAAGAACTTGACCAATCTGTAATTCCAAGCTCTTGGGGCTTGCTTCAACCCATATAAAGCTCTCCTGAGCTTACACACATAATCTGATCCAATTGACTCCATGAAGCCTTCTGGTTGCTCCATATATACTTCATCTGCAATGTAACCATTAAGAAATGCATTCTTCACATCCAATTGTGATAATTTCCATCCTTTGCAAGCAGCAATAGCAATCAATGTCCTAATTGTAGACATCTTAGCAACAGGACTAAAGGTTTCATCATAATCTACCCCATAAGTTTGGGCATAACCTTTAACCACAAGTCTAGCCTTATATCTAGACACCTTACCATCTGCAAACCTCTTTGTTTTGTATACCCACTTGCATCCAATGACTTTCTGATTCTTTGGTCTTGGTACTAATTCCCAAGTTTCATTTTCAAGTAGAGCATCATACTCTTCTTGCATTGCCTTCTCCCAATTCTGTTTACCTTTGGCTTCTTCATAAGTGGTTGGATCTTCTTCTGTTTTCACAATGTAAGCATAATCTCTTGTTGTTAGGAAAGATGTATCATAGCTATACCTTATAGGCTCTTTCCTTTCTCTTGTAGATCTCCTGATTTCTGCACTTCTTGATGTTTCAGCCTCATTTGATTCTGGATCAAATCTTGGCCCTTCTTCTACATGATCCTGCACTCTACATCTAGAGTCAACTTCATCAACAATTTCTTCACATACCTTTACCTTTGCCTTTCCTTTCCTTTGTATTTCTTCAACACCTGCATACTCATTTGGTGATCCTGTATACCACATGTTTTGCTCATCAAATGTTACATCTTTAGTAACAAGAAATTGCTTTGTGGATGGACTCCACAACCTGTAACCCATTTGTCTATCATCATATCCAATAAACACATACTTCTCTGCTTTTGGTTCTAGCTTATGTCTTAATTGTGAAGGAACATAAGCATATGCAATACATCCAAATACTTTACAATGATCAAGACTAGGCTTCTTACCCCACCATGCTTCATAAGGGGTTCCTCCATCCAAAGCTTTGCAAGGCAACCTATTCACAAGGTATGTTGCAGTGTTAATGGCCTCTGCCCATAAGTAATTTGGACAATTCTTTTCCTTCATCATGGCTCTTGCAAATTCTACAAGAGTCCTATTCCTCCTTTCTGCTACTCCATTTTGTTGAGGGGAGTACCTGCAAGTCACTTCTCTTTTGATACCTGCATTCCACAAATAATCATCAAACTCTTTTGAGAAATACTCTCCCCCTCCATCTGATCTTAACCTCTTTAGCTTTTGTCCTGTGATCCTTTCTGCATAAGCATGGAAATGTTTGAATGTCTTGAAGACTTCTGATTTGTCCTTGATTACATACAAAGTAATCCACCTGGTTGCATCATCAACAAACAACACATAATATCTGGATCCATTTATGCTATAGTCCCTTGAAGGACCCCATACATCTGTATGAACCAATTCAAGCATATTTGAATACTTGTACCCTGATTTGTTATAAGAACTTTTGTGTGCTTTACCTAATTGACAAGATTCACACTTGTACACCATATGTTGCCCTTCAATATTTGGCAATCCAAGCACCACCTGATTCTTTGACATTTCCTTTATAGCTCTCTCATTGAAATGACGTAGCCTTTTATGCCATAGGTCTAATTCAGATACCTTTTGACCTCCATAAGTAAACAATGCATGTCCTACATTACCTTGGACTTTGAGAGTGAACAATCTTCCCTCCTTTTTACCTGCAATTATGGTTCTATATCCCTGATTTGGATCTTGTACATAAACACCATCATTTGTAAATCTTACCTCATATCCTTTCTCCACAATTTGCCCTACACTTATCAAATTTTTAGGAATAGTAGGGACATAAAGTACCTTGCTCAGAAGTGTACTTCCACTCTTTGTCTTCACTGATCCAATGCTCTCCACTTTATGTTTAGTATTGTCACCTGTTTGAACTGTATGTCCATTCACCCTTGCTTCCATATCAGTCATCAAGGATAGGTTCCCACTCAGATGGTTACTGCACCCTGAGTCAATATAAAACACTCTTTGATCTTCTCCCATTGATTCATGAGTTGCATTCAAGATAAGAGTCATGTCATCCTTCTGATCTGATGCATAATTGTAATAATTATTGTTGTAGGACTGAGATTGGAAGTTTCTTCCACCTCCTCTACCATATGATGTCCTACCACCTCTTCCTCTGAAATTGCCTCTTTGGTTTCTGCCTCCTCTACCTCTTTGACTATAATTCTGATTGTTGTATCCTCCACTTTGATTATTATACCAACAATCATTTGCCAAATGATTTGTTCTGCCACAAATCCAACAAGCTTTAGCATTATCTTTGTTCTTACCTCCTCTTCCTTTACCTCTGAAATTTGTCTTCCCTTTTGTGAAGTTGGCTTGATTTGAGTTCCCTTCATCCTCATTTGATTGCTTTCCCTTGCCATTCTTTTTCTTATCTTTGGAGTACATAGCTTGACTTGTACTTCTATCATTGTCTCCTTTAAGATCCTGCTCAAAGGTTAGCATGTGTCCTAGCAATTGATTAAGGTCAGGAGTAAAGTGATCAAGTGACAATTCTATGGACAATATAAAAGGCTTCCACTTCTCATCACCTCTTAGACCTGTAAGTATTTGTCTTACCAACTTTTCTTCTTCAATGTCTTCATCCACTGCTCCCAAGCTATCTGCAATATCTTTCATCCTTGCCACATAATCTGAAATTGATTGTGAGCTCTTCTTCTTGAAAGTTGTGAACTCAGCCCATAGTGAGGACTTCCTTGACTTAGTTGTATTTTGGAAATGCTCTTCCAAGGCATTCCAAACATCTGTAGCACTTTCTAAACCTCTGATGTGAGGTAGAAGATAATCATTTACAGCCATGTAGATGATACTCCTTGCTTGAGCATCCTTTCTCATCCAAGTCTTCAACATTGCAAGTTCTTCCCTAGTAGGAATACTTGGATCTGCAAATTCTGGTTTTTCTTCATCTCCTGTAATAAATGATATAAGATCTTTGCTCATGAGGTGTGCTTCCATCCTCATGGACCATGCTGGATAGTTCTCCCTATCTAGCTTATCAATCTGCAAGCTTTCTCCCATCTTGTATCCACCTGTGTATTGAAATCTTCAAGCTTTACAAACAATGTATGTACCTTTACTTCGAATTGAACTCCTTTTGCCTTTCTTGATGTCAATTTGTCTTCTCCTCGAGCTTTGACTCCAAGCTTTCACTTCTTGATCCTTCAAATGTTGAATCTCTTGAATCTGCAGCAGTCGAGATCCTCCTTTTCTTCAAATTGATGTCTCCTGCTCTGATACCACTGATGGAGAATGTTAATCTCCAAAAGAACAACTTATTCTTGTGATTAGAGCACCTCTATACCAAGAATAAGTCAAAACCTTTCACACATTTAGAGGATCAACTTCTAATTATCAAAAGATGAACAAATCTGTGAAGAAGGTGATACACAGAAAAGTCTGCTGCACTATTTCCTTATATTGACTTATCAAACGTGTAAAGTTTTTGATGAAACTTTGTACGAATCATCTCTTAGAGATTGCGCAACTATTCCAAGTTGAATTACTCCAAAAGATTAAGTGTAACTTGAGAAATCAACTTCTCAAGTTACCTATGTCAGAAACTGTACTTCTGAGAAGTCGATTCAGACACCCCTAACTTCTTAACTTTGATTCTCACAATATCTAACCCGTTTTGCCAAATGCTTTTAGCCACGAGTAGATCACCTTTCAACTTAAAGATTAAGTGCTTACTTGCACAAAACTTTAAACTATGGAGTGAGCACTGACTAAAAGATTAAACACGAAATTTGCGCCTGTTTCAGAGAACTGTAGACATTCAACACATATGAATGTTCCTATTCACAATTCTCCTAGCCTGTTTACAATTGGACTCTGAAATTCAGGTCACAGGCTCATTAACTAACAACTTAGATATCCTCAAAAGGATTTCACTAATGATCAAACACAGAAGGAGCAGACACGAAAAGATCGGGCGCAATATTTCTTCATTAACTCAGAAGATTACAACTGAGTGATGAGAGCAAACACAAATTCACTTTTCACTATCTCATAGCTTCTATCTCCCTAATTCTTGACTTGTAACTATTGTCACATATGCTCTCATGTGCTCTCATACATGCCCCGACTTTTCTCAAGGTATTTATAGATAATTTGTACATAATTCTTACTGAACAAAAGATCTAAGTCATCTATGACTATGCTAATGTACATATGTGTACAAGACAACTTTCTGACTTCTTCTTAATTTTGCAAATGTCTTCCTTTGCTTCATTCTGACCATAAGCATTCTCCAAGATCTGTATAATCACCAATTTGTGATTGGTTTGCTCCAACACCATCAAAATAATTTTTCATTGATTTTACCAACTGTGTGGGTCTCAATACTCTTGCGTGTTCACGTGGTCTAGGTAGAGGAAAATCATCTCTACCACCTGGTATTCCATGTTCTCTTTGTCTATCCGTCCTATTAGTGTTCGTGGTTGTTCTATCTCTCCCTATGGGGTGATTGAAGCTTACTTCCGGTCTCTCGTGATTTCCTTCTCTTTGATTTCCATGGGCTGAGGATGTTCCTGCCCCTTGTTGATTTGCATTCATGTTTGTTCTGGATAGAGGGAATATCAATTCACCTCTCCAAGTGTAGGTGTTTTTAGCGCGCTCAGGCACCACAAAGACTCTTTCTGAAGTCTCATCCAAGTATACCACCTTTCCAGGTGTATCTGGGTCCTTGAATTCATAGATTGTAATAATGCCTACCTCACTGGGGTTTTCCTTTCTGCACCTCCAAAAGGCTTCGTCTGTCTCTTTATTTACGAACAACTCGGTGCTCCTGTTATCTTGAGGGGTCCACTCTGGGATGAGTACTCTCGTTAATACAGATTTCCCTCTCGGTGTTCTGGGTTCTTCTAACGGTTCTTTTCCTTGAAATTTCGCTTCCGTTTCTAATTGAATTGTGCCAAACTCATTAGTATCGTTTGGCTGCGTACTTAGGACGTACATGGTTCCTTCTTTGTCTATGTAAGCGTCTCTCTCAAATTTCACCACTGGTCTTTCCAATCCAATGGGTTGATCAGGGTTGTGCAGTTGCACCACCTGCCTTTGCAAACCATCCTCATAGATGCGAGCACCTAATCGGTTGGTTCGGAGAAACTCTAATTGCGTTCTATAGGGTCCTTCTGGTTTTTCTAGGTATGCTACATGAGACCCTCCTTCTGGTCTGTCTGCACTAAATGCCATTTCTGATTCGCTAGTCTCTGAGCTCTCGTAGGGATAATTGCTATTCAATTGCTGAGCCCAAGATCGAGCAGTGGTTCTCACACTAGCCTCTGATGATCTAAGGCTTCTTCTGTCCGACTTACCTATATGTTTGCCCGATCTAAGGTTCATTAATTTTCTTCCTTGCTCACTCAATTACACACTTAGATCGTCAATGGTCCTTTGTTATTATTCTCTTGATTCTTTTTAATTTTCTCTGGATTCTTGTCTTAATTTATGCGTCAGGAATTCGACTTTCGTTATGATTTTAAGTTTTCGTTCCGTCAGACTTATATTCTTTTCTTTAGGTTTTCGTCACACGCACCTTTACTTTTAGTCTTAAACTTGATAGAATTAGGTATCTTGAACTTGAGGCGTTCCTATCGTCGTTAATCCACAACTACCGTTTAGCTTAAGTTAAGAATTGACTGAGGGGGTTGAGTAATCTTCCAACCTCGAGTCGTCTTGTCTGGTTGCTCTGATGCCCTGTTGCCCAAGAAGCCGTGCTTCCCAAGCTCTGCTGTCTTCACTGCCTTGCTTGCTTGCCTTTGATTGCCTTTGCTAGACCTGGAAAAATCCAATATTAGACCAGTTCACAATTGAATGATCAAATGCTTGAGTACATACACCTTTTTAGTCCCTTCTCGTTTGCCCAAATTTTCAATGTGTGTCCCCTGGCTTCCTAGTCCCAAACTAGGGGAACCTCACAATAGCTTATCCAAAAATAGATGTATTCTTTATGAAAAAAACAGTACTCGTCACGAGCTTTCTAACGAGCTATTAAGCTCAAAAAACGGACTTCGGATGAAAAAGTTATGAGCATTCAGGCCCTGGGGGGTAAAAACTGACAATCCAGTTTTCCTTTAAATATGAGCTAAGGGGTCTCCTATGAGTCTAATGGTCCAAAAATTTTTCAAAAATACCCTCAAAATTGGCCAAAAATTGGAGCCCAAAATTTGCGATGGGGGTGCACAATCGCGATGGTCTGGGACCGTCGCGATGGTCCAAGCGAACCGTCGCGATGGCGTGGAGATGGACCGTCGCGATGGTCCGAAGTGAACGATCGCGATGGCGTGAGGTCGAACCGTCGCGATGGTCCGAGTCAACGGTCAAAGGTGAACAATCGCGATGGTCCAAAAAGTGAACCGTCGCGATGGCACGAAAGTGGACAATCGCGATGGCGTAAGTTTGAACCGTCGCGATGGCTCGATCAAGCAGACAATCGCGATGGCGCGAGTCAACGGTCAACGGGGAACAATCGCGATGGTCCGAAGTGAACCGTCGCGATGGTCCGCGATGCGATGGCTTGAGCCAATCGCGATGGTCCGAATTTTTGAAGTGTCGCGATGGTCCAAAAAGTGAACCGTCGCGATGGTCTAACTTGACACGTGGCACTGTCGTGGCGATGGCGTGAGCCAATCGCGATGGTCCGGGGTCAGCTGAACAATCGCGATGGTCCAAGTGGACCGTCGCGATGGCTCAAGTGAACCGTCGCGATGGTCCGAAAAAGCGAAACGTCGCGATGGTCCGGCCGAGCCGTCGCGATGGCTTGAGCCTATCGCGATGGTGCGACACAATCGCGATGGTTCGAGCCAATCGCGATGGTCCACCAAAATGCGAATTTTCGAGATGCAGCTATGGTTTCGTGTATGCGCAGGGATCGCCTACCTCGTGGTGTGGTCGCCTACCAAAAATTCCGAAAGTTGCAGACCATCGCGATGGTCCGCCACACTCGGCAGATCTTTGACAGAGAGTAAATTTTTACCTTTTCCAAGCTTTCCTGATGCACTGGAGCTCTGTACCTGCAAGAAAACTCAAGAAAACACAAGCACACACAAGCACAAAAGTTCTCTCTCGCTCTCTCGCATGCACAAATGAGGGGAAATGAGGTGAATGGGTGGATATGGTGAATTTTCTGATTTTTTTTTGGAGATGAAGATGATGATGCGATGATGAAGATGGAGTGTGGGGAAGGTGAAAAACACTAAAAGCTAAGTAAAAACAACAACAAAAACTGAAATTTTTACCTTCCAACGCCACTTCTTGCTATACTCTTACCATCACACATTCGTCCTAGACTCGATCCCCGGCAACGGCGCCAAATTTGGTGTTGCTCTAGCACAATGGTAAGTACCACGTTAAGAAGCTTCACCTCCTTAATTGTCAATCCGTGGGAGAGGTAGGAGTGATATGAAGATCGTGAACGTGAGATGATGTGAGAGTGAAGGTGAGAAGTACAAAGATGCACACACTCATACACACACACAATGAAGAGACAAGCAAGACACAATGGAAGGTGGGAAATTAGCTCTATTACTCAAGAATACTCTTACAAGCTCAAAAGAACTCTAATCTCAAACAAGCTACAATGAACCAACCTCAAAAATGAGCTCTCTAGCTCTTTTTATAGTTTCTAGACTAGTTTTGACCGGTTTCACATCTAGTGACCGGCCTAGTTAAAAAATAGGTCCTAGAGGCTATTTGGAAGGGTAAACGATGTCTAAAAATAACGAAAATTGGTACGAGCATTCTACCTAAGCTCCTCAAGCTCGAGGACTCCTCGGCTTGCACAAAATGGAGCTATGGATTACAAAATGTGGTTTTTCTATGATACATATGTTACAATTAGTGATAATAATCACTGTTGAATGTTTGGAGAATTAATAAGAAATATATTTGTTTGAAAAATTGATCCGCCTGGCTCCTTGCTCCTTCTTTACATGCTTCCGTGGCGTCTGTGCCTCTGGCTGCTTCCAACACAGACTCAGTCACTCTGTCTAGAAGACATTGGTTCTTGGACAGTGAAGCTGCAATAGAAGAAGTGGAGCTAGAGTCTGATGAAGAGTGGGAAATTCCACAAAAAGAAAAGGTAGCCAAGGAACTCAAGGAAACTTTGGGTATCATTGGACAACACATATTTACTGTAGGAGTTGGAGGTTACAAGTACACCATGTTGTGCCAAGAATTTTACAAATTCCAAAGAATTGCAGTCAATTACAAAAGATGGAAAGCAGTAGGAATACACAGGTTGTTGGATGAACCCTTATTCTTCATAGACTTTGAAAGAGTGGCACAGGTGATGAACAGTTTGCTGGAAGTTGGGAAGGGCAATGAGGCATATTTCAGGTGTACTGTCAAGAACAAAGAAAACCTGGAAGTGAACATTACTATAAAAGCAGAGCATATCAGGGCAACCCTTCAGTTTTATACCATGGGAACCAAGTTAGACAACAGCTTTGTCAAGAAAAATAAAGCTACATATGCAAGATATTCCAAATTTCATGATTTTAAAGGAAAAGAGAATGAGGAGTATGCTATCAGAATGTTCTTGCAATACTTCTGTTTTCCAAAACTACCTAGATACACCATGCCACACAAACCAGTAACATTGATCATGTTCAATAATAAGGACAAAACCAAGCCTTTTGGAGTGATGGATGTAACTCCATACATACATGAGCAATTGAAGGAAGCAGCCAAACATTGGGAGCAAAAGAAGTATATGAATGGAGCTCAATTCTTAACAAAAATTATATATCATGTTCTGGGGATGGAGGATCAATTACAATAGGCTCCAGAAGCCCAATACTTCAGAAGTTTGATGACAGGAATCAAAAGTCCTTCTGGGATTATGTCTGTAAGAGAAGCAGAAGCCTAACCCAACATGAGGGGAGCAGAAAGGAAAAGAAAGGGAGTCTTGGAAGAAGTCATTCCAGTAAAGAAATGAAGATTGGATCCAAGAAAAGGGGAATTGGAACAAGAAGAGGCAACTAAGGAAGAGCATGAAGCTGCTCAGAAGCAAGTACAGTCTTCAAATGACCCTCATCCACCTCAGACCAGCAAAGAGCAATTGTATATTTATTTGACTCAAGGAAACAATAAAAGGGCAGTATATGAAACTCAATATCAAAAAATGTTGGAAGACTATTCATGTAAAGCAACTGATTGGATACAAGAAGAAGTAGAACACTATGAAGAGCTGCAAGATCAGATGAGTGGGAGCAGAAACTGAGGAAGTTTTTGTCAAAAAAGAAGTGGAATTGTTAGCTTATTTCAAAGAGCTACAAGGACCTCCTGAAACTAGAACTACAGTTGTAGTAAAGAAGAAGGTTCAGAAGAAACCTGTACAGAAAAGGAAGTTAACCGAGAAAAATAAAGGAAAATCAGTAGTAGAACCTGTACCAAGGATGGAGATAGAGAAAGTGATAGTAGAAGAAAAAAAGCAGGAGGAATCCATTGCTATGAAAGAACCAAGAATGGACAAATCAAGGATAGCTGGATCTTCACAATTCTCTTCAGATTCTGAGAGTGACATTGAAAACTTCTTGTTGAAAAGTCTGAACTTATCAGTGCCTAGTACATCAACTGTGATAGTACAAGAATCTAAAAAAAATAAAACACCAGAAGACTTGAGTGAGAAGCCACAAGGAAAACAGGTCCAAGAAGAAGTAGCAAAACAGGTTAGTCCTGGAGAAGAGAAAAGGTTACTAAAAGGTAAAGCAGTAATGATGGAAGAGGGCGAGATTGAAGTAAGGAAGGAGTTCAGCTGTGGATTAGTAGATTCAGGGTTGAAGACAATATGGACAAAACCTTCACATCAGACCTACTTCAAATTTAATGAGGAAAAGCAAGAAATAGAAAAGGAAGCTCAATTATGCAGTTCAGTGCACAAGAAAGAAGACAAAGATCAAATCAAGGAAACAGAGGAAGTAGTGGAAAAGAAGAATTTTCAAGAGGTCAAAGAAGGAAATACAGCAGAAGAAATAAACCAAAGTATAGAAGACATACTTTATGATTTGAATCATAATGAGGAGTTCACAACTACAGAAGATCAGGGAAAAGAAGAAGACTTGGATCTCATGGATATAGATGAGCAAGAAAAGGAAGGACTTATCCTTGAAGAGGAACAACAAGGAATGGAGAAAAAGAAGGCAGAAGAAATGGAGATAATGAAAGAAACATCAGGATATGAGAAAAAGGAGGATCAGACATTAGTGCAAGAGGAAGATGTGGCACATAAAGAAGAAATGGAAACAGATAAGGGCTATGAAGAACAAAAGAACCAGGTCATAGAATATGAGGAAGAAGATGAAGAAGAGAATGGCTGTAAAGAAGAAAAACAGACAGAAGTAAGACAAATGGAATTAGAAGCTGGGTTGGAAAGGATACCCAAGAATATAAGATCTGCCTGCAAAGCTATTATGAGCAATATAGAACAGTTCAGACCATCAAGTAGAAATATGATTATATCAGGAATGGTGGCAAAATCAGAATTTGTAAAAGGTAGTAGACTCATTAATGAGCAAAAGAGAGAAAAGGAGCAGTTAGTAGAACAATTGAGGATTGTACAGGAGAGAAATGAGGAATTGACCAACAGAATAATTTCCTTGGAAGAATTGGAGGTTCAACAACAAAACAAAATTCAATATCGTGGCAGCAAAATGGAATTGGAGCTGAAGAAAATTGAAGGAAGATATAGAACACTTCAGAGCTCATATCAAATTATGGTCAAAGCAAATGAAGAAATAAACACGTTATTAATGGAAGAAGGCTAGATAAAAGAAGAGAGCAAAACTGTACAGGTAACACAAGATGAGAAGGAGGAGTTGAATAGAGAAATTCTAAGGCTACAAGCAGAATGAAAGGAAGCTAAGGAGTTAGAAAAACAAGCCAGTATACATGCTGCTACTTCAATGAGAGGATATAATAAGTTACATATGGATATAGAAAGAGAAAGAAGTGATTGGCAGTCGAGTATAGAGAAAGAAAGAAATGAGTCGAAATCAGAAAAAGAACTGTGGACATCTCAAAATAGAAGCTTAGTGTTGATGATAGAGGAGCTACATAAAAAATTGGAAAATCCACAAACCCAAGTTGAAGAGCAGGTAGAGACTACACAAGCAGAAGAGTATGAAGTGGGAGATGATAACAGAACCCAACATGGTGATGAACAAGAAAACAAAGTAGCAGTTGAAGAGTACTCAAAGGAGTTTGTTCAGATACTTTTAACAGACAGAGAATCTAGAATGGAATTTATCAGAAAAATGCATAATGAATATGAGGAATAGATTGTTAATTTTGCTTTAAACAAAGGGATAAATCCTAATCAACACCATTGGGCAGCAGATGCTTAGGTATACCCTTTTGCATGATTATTGAAAGCATTAAAAATTATCAACTAGCAAGGGTGGGATTATCACCAAACAAGTATTTGGAATATGAAGAAGACATCAATGTGACAAAGGAATTATTTGAAAAAGCCAATCCTAAATGGAGAAACAGGTGGTTGGATGCTAACAAAGAATGTAGAAAGATTTGGAAAGAGGCACCCATTCAATTAAAAATCAATCCAGCTTATTGTCCGGTATCAAGGAGAAGGGATTGGAAAGTCTTTTGGAAAAGAAGGAATGTAGGACAGATTCCATCAAAATGGTTGAACTTTCCAAAGATAGCAGGACCGAAGGCAGGAACATAGCCAACAAAGAAATATATGGTTGACACAGCAGAGTCTGTTATATCTACATATAAAGATGTCAATGACCCAACCTCTATTCTATTGATCAGAGTAATGAGACTCATATTGGCATGTATAGAGACTTTTACAGATACAGATGTCAGAACTCTAAATTACATTGGTTTTAATTCATCATCTGATGCTTTATTATTTGATCTCAGTGAAACCCTAGACAGGATCTGTTTAATGGCCTATTATAGCAGAGCAATATTTTTGGGTAGTCATTATCTCCAGATTTTTGAAGATGCTTTTGATTATGGATTCTTCGAAAGAGAATCAGAAATCTTTGGAAACTTATCAGTATGAACCAAGTCTTGTCTTACAGCCTATGAAGCAGCATGTACAGAATACCTTAGGAAAGACGTGATAGATAAACCGGAAGCAGCTGTACAGTGGAGAAAAGCATTATTTGAAATGGTGAATAAATTGAACATTACAAAAAGAAAAAGCCATGATCTATTGTCATAGGTATAGCAAAGAAAAAAGAAGTAAAGGAATCTCTCACTATCTATCAACAGGAAATTTTTTGTCAGGAGCCAAAAAGTCTAAGAGGGGAAGAATGTTAGAAGAAGCATTTTTTGAAGGGAAATTATTTGTAAACTGTCAAAAAATTGTAGAAATATTTATGCAAATGATGTAAAAATGAGGAAGAGTCTTCCTCATGTAAATTAGAATCATATGTATTTTTTCTAGAATTTTTGGAAGCTCTTTGATAGCATATTTTTAGATTAGATGGGAAAAGGACCAAAAATCAAGTGTGAAAAGGGACACTTGAAAATGTATAAAAGATAATTTCCTCTATTTTGAGAGGGTTGGTTGTATTATTTGTGCTATTCCAGTAATTTGAAGAGCTCTCCTTGCAGAAATCGTGTTTCTTCCTTTCAAGTACTTTCTTTAGATTTATTGAGTCTATTCTATGTGTGATCCATGGAATTTGCAAGCTTCTATTGTGTATTTCTGATTAATGTGTATGAAGAGAGGTGATTCTTGATGTATGGAGTGAAAAAGTGTTGAAGAATAGAGCTGGAGATGGAAATTGTCAATTTTCACAGAATTGTGATTGTCTCGTCTTAAGGTTACAGGTATCATTTTTGAGATTTGACTTCATAATTGTGTCCTACTGAGAAAATAACACACTTTAGGCACCAAGATCATTGGAAATGATGTATTATTGCTCAAGATAATCAAAACCCTAGAAACTTCTCTTCATCTTCATTATTTCTCAGAAATCCAGTCATATTTCTCTTATTTTTTGGATTCCATCATCTAGAAGGGGTTGTGGTCTTAGTATACTTCCCAGATTGACAAATGTAAGATGTATTGTTGTTCTTTATGCTAAAATGATTGGAGAGGACAACTCCAAAGGGTAACAACAAACAGACCAACTATGCACTAAAACTAGAAAAAGGTAGATGGGGTGTGCTTGTGAATGAAATCATAAGCCATCCATTGGTAGTCATGTGTGATGGGAGAAAAAAACGATTTTACCTTATGTATGCATGGATTTTGTTACAAACACCTTTTGTGGAGGTATAATTCCTAAAAAATTTCCAGTTCCACGAGGTGTTTGGCTGCTTATATATTCTTTGCTCATAAATATTTTGCATGATTTTGAAGAGCATATTAGCATCATGAGCAACAATAACCATCTTTGTTTTTATATATTGTTGAGATTTGATGTGGGTATGTTAGTGTGATGGGGTATATTTGAAGAGAAGATATATAGAAGTGACTTTGGCTAGCTTTTTAATGAGATCTTTCTCCACTGAAACATGTTCAAATTCATTCCACCTCTTTTGCATGAATTCAATGTCTTTTTCCCTTAAACTATCAATGACTGATGGTTCATGATCTTTGTGGATGTCCATGGAATCCTCTGGCATGTTATCAATGTTGGAGTTTATTAACCTCCAAAGTATATCTAGAAGTAGGTGGAACCCACTAGGATCTAGTCGACCTTCTCACAAACTTATGCTAAGAAAACCAGTTATGCTTGTAGAGGTTGCTAATTTTTCCTCACTTGAATTTTTTTATAAAATTGTTTTGCATACAGATACTAGGCATAAGAGCTTCAAAATGAGCTATAGAAAACTCAAAATGGATAAATACATAAAGAGATATGACCTCTGTAAATTTGTAGGTTTGTTGGAGATCTTGAACCATAGATAAA
The DNA here is from genome assembly GCA_020310875.1 of Ceratopteris richardii. NCBI lineage: Eukaryota > Viridiplantae > Streptophyta > Polypodiopsida > Polypodiales > Pteridaceae > Ceratopteris > Ceratopteris richardii. The sequence continues at coordinate 159,808,942 of CM035411.1, read as the reverse complement.
CCTGAGAAAACAAACTACTTGCAGAGACCAGGACTCTCAACACAAAAATCCAATGAATATTAAATTTACAAAATGATAGTACACAATCTAAGATTTTCAATGAACCATAAAACACTTGATTAAGATATGTAAGGGAGGAGATACAAGCTCTCTCTATAAAACTACAACAACATAGAGATGGAAATATGACTTTCTTGGACTTAAAAAAAGATTAGAAGTCATTCTCTCTTATTATAGCATGAAAACTATTTATATACCTCCCTGATACAATTAAGCTTATGGTAGACACTCGGATGGAGGTATTCTATGAATTAAGTGCTAAAATAAGAAAAATATGGTTGGACTTTGAGAACTAGCCATAATGACCTTCCACTAGGACACCACAACAACTTCCTTGTAACTCATCGATTTGAATCATCATATTCTAGGTATCATGTGGTACTTTAGTCATCCTTTATTGTTTTGAGCCTTTTTGAAGCATTTGAAGACCTCCTTTATGTATTTCCATCTTTTGGAACTTGTACCTTAACCTATACATAAAAACAATGTTCTTAACATCCTCCTCCTCAAGTTCTAAAGGGTATTTCCTTCATGCCAAGCATATATTTGAACCTTTGAAGCTTTGGTCCATGTTAGGATTTGGTGAAGATATCTGCAACTTGATCTTTTGTTCCAACAAAAGAAACCAACACTTCATTGCTTATGGCCTTCTCTCGAACATAATGATAATGTGCCTCTACATGCTTTCCCTAGCATGAAAAATAGGATTTGAGATCATATGAATGATTATCAGGTTATCCCCATATATCAATGGTACATCAACCTACACATTCAAGTCATGAAACAACTTCTTAAACTACATAATCTTAGTAGTAGCGAGTGCTAAACCTCTATAATCAGCCTCTGTGGAAGATAAAGCAATTATAGGTTGTTTCTTTGAGCTCTATGTTAATGTCTTGTTTCCTACTATTACCACATATTCACTTGTGGATGTTTTGTCATCTTTACATCCAACTCAATGTGCATCACTTAAGACTTTATGAGTTAAATTAGCATTATGAATATAAAATAATCATTGTGCCTTCCAAATACCTAAGCACTCTTTTGGCTGCACGCATATGAGGTACTCTAGGTTCAGGCATAAACTATGATAATAATCTGAGTGCATAGCATATAATAGGTCTAGTTTTTTTTGCATAAATTAAAGTTCATACCATGGATCTATAAGAATTCATATCATCCAAGTCATCACCTTCTTTGTACTCAAACTTATGTTACATTCCATTGGAGTAGAAACAAACTTACATTCTTGCATACCAAATCTTTTCAGCATATCACATATATACTTTCTCTGTATCAACCACTTATCTTCATCTCCATACACAATCTCAATCCTAAGAAAGTATCTAAGCAAACCAAGATCTGGAATCTTAAGTCCCTTTCCCAAATTACCTTTGCATCTTCAATTGCTTTTGCATCATTCCCTATAATCAACAAGTCATCCACATAAATACATTCATATACACACATGACATCTGCATGTCTTAAATAAAATGAAGGATAAGCATGACTCGTTGTATATCCTTGGAGCATAAGATGTTTTACCAACCTTGCATTCCATGCACTTAGTGCTTTTTTAAGACCATACAATCCCTTCTTTAACTTGCATACATGATTAGGACATCTAGTATCCACAAAACCATCTGGTTGTGAAATATGCACTTCTTCACTTAACTCGCCATTTAGAAATACATTCTTTACATCTAATTGATATATATTCCGCTTTTTACTTGCACTTGAAGCCAAAAAATTTCTCACTGTGATCATGTTTGCTATTGGAATAAATAAGTCTTAAAAACCCATTTGCAGATAATTACCTTTTGTTTTGGTGCCTTTGGAACTAAAATCCAAATCTTATTATCTTGTAGTGCATCTATTTCTTCTTTCAAATTTCTTCCACTTGTCATTTCCTTTTGCATCTTCATAACATGTAGGTCGTGCTCAACCTTTTTCATAAAAGCATAATGTGTATACATAAAAGATTAGCAACTATACCTTTGAGGTTTCTGGCTCACTCTTGAATTTCTTTTTACCTCCAATATAAGTACTTTTATTTTTTTCATTAGGAACCTTCGATGTCTCTCCATAAATATACTACCAACTTCTTTGCCTTCATTATTAACTTCAACAACTTTGAGTTTACCTTTACTTTTAATATGTCAAGGTGACTCTTGCCTTGATTTTCCATTAAAAAGTAGCTCTCCTCATCACTTAAAATTCTTGTGGACTAATGTAAGAACTCATTTCCTTCACTCGTATCTTCGTCGTCTACGTCCATCATGACTTGCATTTTTTCAATATCTGCATACCATGAAATGGATTCATCAAAGTTTACATCTCTTGAAACAACCACCTCTTAATGGGTGATTCATAAAGGTCATAAGTTGGGTGCAGAGTTGATGGTGGAGTGACAGGGTAGGTGATGTGATTACCTTTCTTTTGCACTTTGGGGGTCATTCTTCTGACTAAGATTTTGATTCTTCTATATTTTATAGTTCTATAGCTAGAGCATGAACCTTTTACTTGAATTTTCTTACCTTCTTCACTACCTTCTTGGCCTTCACGATTGTGGCGCCCATATTTATCATGTCTTCTTCTTCCTCTAATCATGTAGTAGTCAAACAATATTTATGAGTCTCAATTTTGCTTTGTGCAAGGGTGGCAATATGCTCTTGTTCTAGTCCACTAGCTGCTTGTACTTGTGCGACTACCATTTCTACATCCTCATTAGAGATGGATGGCTTTGTCAGCAAAATCCAACAATCATTTTGTGCATCTTTCTCATTGGACAAGACCTTTTGGGGATTCACTGTAATGAAGACCTTATTAGATTGAATACTTGTGGCATAGGTTGGGGCTTTGTGATGATTTGGTGTGGCTATCTTTGGTTTCTTAATGAATGCTTGGGCTTTGTTGATATCATAAGATGGGGTGAAGGCAAAATCAGATCCAAGGGCTCTATAGATTATTTTGTTTAATTCTTGTGTGCAGGCAGCATTCCAATTGTCTCTCTTAGAGTGGAATTCCACGTTTTCAACTATCCATTGTGCGAGTATGGTTTTCTTAGGGATCATGTGGTGATGGGCTTTAAGAAAATCAAAGTGTTGATGCTAGAGTGGGAAGGCCACCCACATATTGTGTTCCATGCCCGTGAAATTTTCTAAATCATGCCATGTCATTGTGCTCTTGCTTCCCTTGACACTTGGAACTACAATTTTGTCAATTATACTTAAACTATTGAGATGAACAAAGAAATGCATGCTCTAGTACTAATCACACACTAATTAAACTATGGAGGATGGAACAAAAGATGGAAAAACATAAAGAACTTGATAAATGAGAAAACTTACATACAATACTCTATATGAGCATGGAGAATCCATGAGGAGAGGATGCACACTCTTGGAAATGAGATAGAGTGAATGATCTTGTTTGGAGTGAAGGGAGGCCTTGCTTATATGGAGTTTGGGAGAATTCTCTTTCTTGTGGGATAAATGGACTTGTATGAGAATGAATGTAGGATTGGACAAAAGGATGGAGCATGGAACTCTTAGCAAACCCCTCCATGTGATGAACCTTTTGTTCGTAATGTGGGGAACTAGTGACATATGGGATCACATAGTCCATTAAAGACATATGGGATCCTTAGACATAACTTGGACATATGGCATCCAAGTGTCGGACATATGGCATCCCTTGGTTTTCATGGACATATGACATCCATGTAGTTTTGTGGTTCAATGGACATATACGATCCATGATATTGGGAAAAATGGCATCCTTAGGATCTTGGGACATATGGGATCCCAAGACTTGTAGAAGGGTTTGCATAATGGGACAGATAGTGCTTGTATTTACTTCTTGCTTCATTTGATCTTGGTTTGATGAAGAACTTTTTGGTAATGCAACCTTCTTTGGATCCATTGATGGGATCTTTAATAGGGTCCTCCTCCTTCTTATTGTTGATGTAGCCTTTGTCCTCTATTATTTAGCATGCATTGAGATATGCCTTTCTTGACCCTTTTCCACTCTCTAATGTATGAGTTTGCTATGGTAATGGACTTTGTATACTTTTTCTTCCATTGATGATGTGGTCTTTCTTGACCTCCATCAATGAGATCCTTTGAACCTTTTGTGATGCACATATGGACCATAAATGGTTCAGATAGGGAAGGTCCTACTATGTCTATGCATGGTTGTCTCTAGTCCCTTTACAAGAGGAATTCAATGTACGATCTCTCTACAAAAGAACATTTCAAAATGATTACACATATCATGGAGTGAGTGAGTTCTATTGAATAAAGGCCTATTTGTAATGCCAAAGTATGAATACAAATAAGATAATATGAGTCCAAATCTTTGTGCATTACAAAGAATTGAATTATCGAGCTTTTGCCTCCTTCCTTCTTCTCAGATACATTTGCATACTACTAGCTTGCATATGGAAGAACTCTCTCTCTCTCTCTCTCTCTATGCATTTTGAGAAGAATAAAATTTTTTTTTGTGATTCTCTCTATGGTGTTCTATCGATAGAACAATACTCGTCTCAATTCACTCATGATGACGAACCACATGAGTGACTCTAGAAGATAGAGATTTGTGCACGTTCCATGAGTGGTGTGTACATGTCTCATATGTGACTTATTCTAAGTCTATCAACCTAGATTTTAATGTGAAATCATTGATTCCATCATATTATTCTAGAACTACATGCTTTCTCTATGTGCATGTGCAAAAGAGACTTGTAGCATTGGAAAGCATGAAACAAAATCCTTGTGAAGCTATCACTGAGAAGTTTTTGGAGGTACACAAAGCATGTGTGATCAATAATAGACATGATAGACTTGCACAAAAAACATTAAAGAGATAAGGATCCTACTTCATACATACTCAACTCGCTAGACTCTCTTCTCTCTCTCTCTCTCTCTCTCATTGCTCTATGCGAATGTGGTCAACCAAGAATCGGATTTTATAAGGTTTTGATAGTGCACCCTTTGGTGATGGATCTCTCTAACCAATCTAAGTTCTTCAATGGATTATGATCTCTCTCTGATTTTGATATGCAGTAGCTACAATTGTAGTAGGAGGTGATCTTAACGAGGTGTTATAGCCACGACTTGCCATGTAGCAGGATCAGACTCATTTTAAGTATATATGGTGCATGGATGAACCCCACACTATACCTTAGAAACCTAATTCAATACAGACAAACAATGGCTCCCCTTTTCGTGCTCAATGGGGGACACAAAGCCCCGGTCTTGATTGATATCCTAGTAGATAATCCTCTCTCTTCATTCTATGGGCTTTGTTCTGCCATCTTTGCAATGTGATTGTGTTGGTACCTCCAACACATTGTGAGCTACAGAGTGATATGCATAACCACACTCATGTTGATATATTTTGGTAGTGATGTGTGTGTTATTGTGTGTTGTGCTCCAAGATTTTTCTTTTTCCTTGTGTTGTTTGTGTGCTTTCACAAACCTCAAACTCCAACAATTGGAATCAGAGTAGGTCGCCACTTCATCTAGGGTGTCATCGACACTGCTCTGGTCATAGTCTCAGAATCGCACAAAAATTAGCGAGCATACTCAGGTTGATTAGTAGTTTGAAATAGCTTCGCTTTGTGGTGTTCGAACGCACTATTGCAATGCATGTGTAGACAATTTTGTCTTTTTGTACCAAAGATATATACAAGTTTTAGTTCGCTAGTATAACTCCCTTGAAGTCTGCTACAAGTTTAGCAAAACATGACAGGGTAGTTCTGTTCAACTTTTTGAGATATAATCATTTTTTTGCATTAGGGGTTTTTAGTCAATGGCCATGGCTCAAAGCAGTGATGTATTTTGTATGTTGGCTATTGAGGATAAGTTGGATGGTACCAATTATCCATTATGGGATTATATGATGTGTCATGTATTGGTTGCAAAAGGACTTTGGAATATTGTGCAGGTGTTGAAAAATGTCCTATTACACCTGCAAACACAGTTACTGAAGGTGATGCAGATGGTGTTGGAGATGGTGATTATCTTCATGTTCATGTTCATGTTGTGGTTCCTACTACACGTATTGTAGAGCAAACTTTTTGGGATGGCAGAGATGCTCAGGCACATGCATCCATAGCCTTGTCTGTCAAACGTGCCATTATTCCTCACATTTGCTCTTGAAGAACAGCAAAGGATGCTTAGGATACACTTAGCACTTTATACCAGTCAAGGAATGAGGCTCATGTTGCTTACCTCTGAAAACCGTTGGAGAGTGAGCACATGAATAAAGGAGATTCCATGGAAAATTTTTTGACAAAGATCAAAGATTTGAAGGAGTAGTTGATTTCTTGTGATAAGTCTTGCCTGATAGTTCACTTGTGCAAACTGTTCTGAATGGTCTTTTAGATTCATATAAGAGTTTCACTTCTACTCTTCAGTTGATGATGAAAGGCAATCCAAATTCCTTAACATTTGAGGATTTCATGTTTGTTTTGTTACAAGAAGATCACTAGGCAGAATAGGTCCATTTTGCATGTTTCAGATCAAGCTATCATTATTGCTTTTGGCATTTTATGTCGTGGGTTGTATAAGCTCATATAGTATGAAAAATCTATGAATGATTTAGCATGTGCAGTACATGATTCTTCGGCTATGTCAGATGCAAAGCTTTGGCATGCACACTTTGGTCATATGAATTTTGCTAGTTTGCTATGCCTAGATAAATCTGAAATGGTGTCCTCTCTGCCCAAACTTGAGGCACCTCGTAAACATGTTTGTGAAGTCTTTATTTTGGGCAAAATGCAGCATTCCTTGTTCCCAAAAGATGGTTCCGTTCAAGCTACTTAGAAATTGCACCTTGTTCATAGTGATGTCTATGGTCCTATGTAGACACCCTCCTTTGGGAAAAATCTTTACTTAGTGACTTTCATTGATGATTTTTCTAGGCACGCATGGGTATATCCATCGAATGCAAAGTCCAAAGTGTTTATGTACTTCAAACAATTTCTGGTTTTGGCTAAAAAACTATCAGCATGTAAAATGGGCACCCTTCGTTGTGATCGAGGGGGGGAATATATGTCTTTTGATTTTAATGCATTTCTGGTAAACATGAGATAAAACATCAGTGTATATGTTGTATGCACCTCAACAAAATTGAGTTGTTGAAAGGAAGAACATGTCACTCATGGAGATGGGTAGGTGTATGGTCAAGAGTCGGCTTTACCACATAGTTTCTGGCTTGAGGCTATTATGTGTGCAACATATGTACTTAACAGGTGTCCCACTAAAGCATTGCAGTCTATCACTCCATATGCAGCTTGGCATGGTCGCAAGCCATCTGTTCCTCATCTGCATGTCTTTGGTTGTTTTGCATATGCATTAGTGATTGAACATCAATGCAGGAAATTGGATGATAAAGCAATGGAATGTATTTTTGTTGGGTACAGTTCTAAAAGCAAAGGCGATTGTCTGTATCATCCACAGAATAAATGCATTTTGCTTAGCCATAACGTTGTTTTGTGGAAGATGCTATTCAGCCATTACTTTCATGTGCTAAGGAGACATCAGTTAGCTCCAAAGATATGTATGATCCTTTGCTGCCTCTTTTTATAGGTGGAGAGTCTAGTGTTGGTCCAAATGAGGCAATTTTTCAACCTTTATAGGTTTCACATGATGATGTACATCATTCCATTTCTGATGCAGAATTACATGATGCACTTATTGATGAGAGAACTCATATAGAGGAGGCAAAAACTATGCCTAAATGGCTAGTCCAAACTTTGTGATGTAGCAAATTAAATGCACCTTTGTCACATCGTACTTGTTCAAACTCTTATAGTGCTTATTTTGCATAAGATTATGAGAATGAATGGGTTTTGTTTGATGAAGCGTAAAATTCTAAAAATTGGATGGTTGTTATGCAATCAGAATATAATGTTATCATGAAAAATGCTACCTGGTCTTTATGTGACTTGCATCCTGGCAAGAAGGCCATTGGCACTAAGTGGTTATACAAGCTTAAGCATAATCTTGATGGAATAGTTGAGAGGTATAAGGCTAGGCTTGTTGCTTAGGGTTATGCTCAAGAAAAAGGCATTGATTTTGATGAAACCTTTGCTCCTACATGCCGAATGACTATTGTTCATAGCATATGTGCACTTGTAGCTCATCATGGTTGGAATGTACATCAATTGGAAATTAAAACTGCATTTTTGAATGGTGACTTGCATGAAGAAGTGTATGTTTTTCAGCCCCGTGCTTTTGTGTAGAAAGGGCATGAAAACAAAGTGTGCAGGTTGAGAAAGGATTATATGGTTTCACCTTATATGTTAAGCGTGCAAATGAGGTGCTTCTAATTATTGTTGTCTATGTTGATGACATGCTAATCACTAGTCCTAATGAGAAGCATATTGCTGATTTTAAGGCTGATTTGCATGCCTCATTTGAGATGTCAAATCTGGGGCATTTGCATCATTATTTGTGCATTCAGTTTTTGCAAGTTGATGGTGGACTAGCTTTGTGTCAAACAAAATATATTGACACATTATTGCACCGTATTGGCCTTGAAGATTGCAAACCTATTGCCATTCCTATGGAGACAGGTTTATAATTGAGTCTTCATGGTGTTGAAGATGCATTTGATGTTATTCTCTATTGGGAGCTTGATTTATTTATGCATTACTCGGACATATATTGAGTTTGTTGTCTTAGAGATGAGTAGGTTTATGCATTGCCCAGGTGTCAATCATTGGTAGGCGGTTAAATGCATCTTTTGCTACTCGAGTGGTACTCGGCTACTTGGATTGTTTTATCCCAAGGAGGGATCACTACTGCTAGATCTACATGCTTTGTTTGACTCTTACTGGGCTGGTTGCCATGACACTCATGTGTCCACCAATTTTTTTTGCTTCATGCTTGGTAGCTCATGCATATCTTGGTTGAGAAAGAAGTAGCATACTATGGCCATTTCTAGTCGTGAGGCAGCTTTCATAAGATTGTTGAGTGTGCATGGCTTAAACACCTTATGGCTGATTTGGATGTTGGTCAGTCTTCTGCCACCACCATCTTTATTGACAGTCAGAGCATATTGGCACTTGCGAGGAACCTTGTGTTCCATGCTCACACTAAGCACATTGAGGTGCACTATCATTATGTCAAGGAGAGGTTCTCTGTTGGAGAGATCAATTAGGCATATGTGCCCACACAAGAGAACATTACAGACCTTTTCACAAAGGCTCTACCCAAGGAGAAGTTTGAATCTTTTCGCAAAGATTTCGACTTACTTCCTTTTTTGGATTGATTCCATGAGTGTGCCCACACAAGAGAACATCGCAAAACTTTTCACAAAGGCTCTACCCAGGGAGAAGTTTGAATCTTTTTGCAAAGATTTGGGCTTACTTCCTTATACATGAGTGCAAGCTCCTTGTTCACCCCATCACTCCAAGGGGGGATTTGTTGATATATTTTGATAGTGATGGGTGTGAACACACTAGGACCGTTCGGGCACTTTTTTCCCTCTTTAGGAGGTTTTTTCACCCGGCTTGTATATATGCCTATAACCCCAATGGGTCACTTACCTTTGTACATTCTCTTGATAATACATTCAGTATTGTGCCTTGTGCTCCAAGCTTCTTCTTCCTTGTGCTATTCGCATGCTTCCACAAACCTCAAACTCCAACAACTAAAGCATCTCATAAATCTATGAAGATCCTCTTTATTGCATCTCTTTACTTAGTGTGTGTTTGCACAATGGTTTCCTACATACTCTCACCATCCCTTTACAAAGATGATGAAATTTTCTTGAGAACTTGAACTATTTAAGTTTTGCAATGTCCATGTTCCAAGTTCAAGTCTTAAGCAATGATCTATTCTTGTGGATATAATTGTATTATGCAAGATCATGGAATGATTATCACATATTGATTCATAGAAATTAGGCATGCTTGAGAAATGATAAAATAATAATGTCAAGGATTTTACTTGGTGACTTTTCTTAAGTATGGACATTATTTTGCATAATAAACCAAAGGCCTAAGGAGAGTTACCCCCATGATCACTAGAACATAAAGCCTTATTATATATGGATCATAAGGAAACTCTTAGGATTCTTCATGAATCCATTTATGTGTGTACAATAGTGGCTAGGTCGAGAATGTCCTTAGTTTAGAATGTAAACATATTCCGATTGCAATCCTTCGATTGATTTTCTTTAGGTGCCTCTTCTCATTATTGCTTAAGCAGGTCGGCATATGACATCTTTTGTGGAGTTTGTTTACTCCAAGTAATCTTGATGTTTAGGGTTCTTGAAGCTTGGTGCTTAGCAATGTTGGATTGATATTCCTTACATGGGCAGATGTGCTTCGTAAACTTCTTGTTTTTGTATGGAGGTTGATTTGGGAGATGACTTGAAGGTCAAGGATTGTTAGGAGGTGTACAAGATTCAGGGATCCAAATCTCAATAAAACCTTTTTGCACTTACAACAATGCAATGGGTGTCCAAAATTACTTGATGTGTTGAGAAGTAGATGTTTGTTGTTGATGTTGAACTCGCTTCTTTCGTGTTTAGAGCGTTTCTTGTTATTGCATCATCCTTGAGATGTAAAGACTTTGATGTCTTAGCAACCCAAATTGGCTTTGGTGAATATGGAGTAGTCTTCTTCCTAGGTTTTTGTATCACTCAATTACGCCATGAATTTTTTAAAAACTTTGCATGACTCTATGATTGGATCATTAGTCATACACAATCATGGGTAGCCATGTGTGAGGTATCAGAAAATACTTATGGGTTGATTTGTATCCGTTTGCTTCCTATCTTAGTTGTGAGAAAATTTGTTGCAAGATTGGGCCCCATAGAGTAGTTTCAAAGCCAATCTTGCTCTTGTGCTATATTGCTTGTTAGTTCATCATCAAGGCATACTAAGATTTTGGATATACTATTTTGCCACCAAGGTGGAGAGGTATCACACTTCCCCTTAACCTTATGTGCATTTCCCATTCCAATGAGAGTATCATTGATAGTAGAGATTTTTGACCCAATCCTTTTCATGTGGCACAAAGACATTATATTACATATTATGGCAATATCTATGATAACTTTCTTGGACACTAAGGATTAGAGTCCTAGTGGAGAAAATATATGACCATCGATCAGTAACCCTTTGAGGAGGATCATCAACATCACACATTCCCAAAGGGATGCCTTGTTGTCTGTCTCTATACTTACAAGCTTGTTGTTGGAATCATTTTGTATTTTTAATTAGAGAAACAAATTCTATCTGATCTTGCTTACTTTCGTGTTGCTCCTCTTTATGCGCCTTAACTCTACACTCGCTCATATAATTGGGAATTACATCCACATCTTATGAAGCTAGTTGCACTGCACTACTAGGTGATATTCTATTTATTAGTAGTGTGCCATAGCCTCCCTTATGAAGTTTCTTAGCATGTTTCTTTATTGTGTATACCAACACTAAATCTACTTCTTGATTTTTCCCCTTGATATGCATGTCAAAGCATGCCTTTTGTCTTTTTCTTGGTTTCTACTTGACCATTTGCTTGTGGATGGTCTGGAGCAGATTTCTTATGAGTGATGAGAAACTTTGCTAGTGAATGCTCAATTACTTCATAAATGAAGTGAGTTCCATGATCACTAAAAATCTTACTTGGAAGGCCAAAATGTGTGAAAACTATTCAAATAAGAGTGGGGCCATCATATGTGTGTCATTCTTAGTGGTTCCTTTGTCTTCTATCCACTTTGTTAGGTAGACTGTTGTTACAATAGTAGACCAAGCATGTGAGCCCTGTGAAGGGGTGTATAGGACCAATGAATTCTATTCCCCACTTTGCAAATTCGGTATCTCCCATCATAGGTCATAACAACATCTCATATCTTCTAAATCGATATTTGGTCCTCTAATGTACATCACACCTTCTTGCATAAGTCTTTACATCAATCCTTACCGATGTAGAGACCTATGGAAACATGAGGATCTTAACAAATATTTTGGGAAAAGTTTCCCTTGGCCACTACTGAGTGGAGTGCTTCACGTAAAGGTAGATACCTTGATTCATGGACATATTCTTAGGAAATAATCCTTGCCCCTCTTATACAAGTGATCACCAATCAATGTATATTCTTTCACATTTTCCTCAAAGGAATGCCTTCAAGAGGTGGACATATCCATATGTAGATTACGTTTTTTTTGAGGAACTTAACCACAAGATGATTCCACTCTGGGTTTCCAATTGTTCGAGACTCAGCATGATGCTCATCGGCTTCTAGTGATGGATACCATGCTTAAAAGTCAAGCCAAATACTTTATGCTATCTGAATGTATGAAGATATACCACCAATAAGCTATGGAACTCAAGAGAGGCTATTTGAGAAGAAGATCAGTCCACGCAACCACAATGAAGAGAATTATGCACACCCCCACAATGAAGAGAATTAGCTAGTCATGGGTTTGGACAATGCATATTATTCTAGCCTAATTTAACTTAAAAATAGCCATAGAGCTCATTTGAACATCTATTTGAGCTTGTACAATTCCTACAAGTTCATGGGAAGTTTTACTAACACTCAAGGATCTCAAGGACTTCTGGGCCTTTACAAAAATGGAGTGGAAATACAAAAAAACATCATTCAAATAATGAAAATTACATGGAAATTAGCAAAAATAGTCACATAAATACTGAAGTACTTGGAGAAGTGTGAATAATAGAAATCTAAAGTTGAAGATGTTGAAGTTTGGTCTAACTAACTAGCACAAGACCTACCCTTTAGCTATTGGAGACTTTAATACACCTCATAAGCTTCAAGTTGATGCAATAAAACACCCTAAGTGCTTTTGAATATTACTAAGAAAATGTTGGCTCAAAACAAATAACTTTGTAAATGATCTAGTACATAGAACTTGCTATTTGTGGTTGTAGCATGCACCCTTCATAAATGCTAAGTTATGATTCATTTCCATGGGTGTTCATGTAGGCTTTGCATTATCCATCTTGAATTTAAGAAGTAGATCCTGAATTCACTTTCTTTGTGTCAAGTACATCCCTTGATCTGTATAACTGACCAACACACCTAAGAAGAATGTGAGTTCTCCAAGGTCACTAATTTTGAATTCCTCTTGCATATGCCCTTTTATCCTTTCTGTTCCATTGAAGTCATCACCCATCATAATTATGTCATTTATATACACACATAAATAGATAAGTTCATTATGAACCTTCTTAATGAACAATGAAGGATCTTCATTGCTTGATTTGAACCCTTGATCTTGTAGATAGGTCACCAATCTATAGTTCCAAGCTCTAGGAGATTGTTTTAAACCATACAATTCTTTATTAAGCTTGCATACATAAGTAGGATAATTAGGGTTTTCGAAACCTAGGGGTTGTGACATGTATACCTCTTCACTGATTCATCCATTGAGAAAAGCATTCTTCACATCAAGTTGAAGTAGCTTCCAATTCCTTGCAATAGCAACATTAAGCAAGGTCGCAATGGTGGTCACCTCAGAAGTTGGTGATAAAGTTTCTTCATAGTCTATGCCTTGAGTTTAAGCACATCCTTTAGCAACCAACATGGCTTTATACCTATAAATTGATCCTTTTGAGTCTCTTTTCAATTTGTAAACCCATTTGTAACCTATTACCTTCTTATTGGGTTGCATTGGAACTAAGTCCCATGTGTCCATTTCCTTTAGAGCTTCCGTTTCCTCCTTCATGGCCTTCTCTCAATTAGGGTTATCTTTGGAATCTTCATAAATTGATGGTTCCTCTGATCTTGAGTCTTTGGCCAAGTAGATTATATGTTTGGTTACAAAAGTAGAGTCATATCCATAACTTTCAGGTTTCTTTCTATTCCTTGTTGATCTTCTAGGATTATATTTGGAGCATTCTCCACATTCTTGAATCTTGGCATTTCCTCTTGATTTCCAAGGCTTTTAGTCTCTTTCCATCTAATCTTGTTCATCTTTTGATTCACTTCCAGAGCCCTATACTTGTGTGTATAATGTTTGCTAGCCAATGGATGAAAATTCTAATCAAGATCATATGGTAGAGTTACCTTCTATTTATCCTCTTCATATCATGACCTATGTTCTTCTAATACAACATCTCTGCTTGTGGTGAGTTGCTTTGTGGTTTTAATGTAGAACATATGGCTCATTTGAGTTGAATCATAGCCAATGAACACATCCTTGGTTGCCTTTTCATCCAATTTCCCTCTGATTTGTGAAGGTACATGAACATATGATAAACAACCAAAGTCTTTGCAATGACCTAGATGTGGTTTCCTACCATTACAAGCTTAATAAGGAGTCATACCTTGAAGAGATTGTATGAAACACCACAAGAAATGAATTAATGTGACACTAGAACACCTCTATGGTCACCATTAACTCATTGCCACTCCAAACTTTGAGAAATGATAGCCTAAAGTGAGAACTTTGCTTCTACAAAAATTCCTAGTCACCGAAATGACATACCTTCAGTATTTTGCTAATTTCTCCTAGCTCAAGTATATTGCTAATTTCTCCATGAAACTTTATAGGTTGAAACTAGAAGAGTAGAGCTTTCCAACAAGCTATCATATGCATCAAACGGATCTCTAGAACTCAAGTTATGGCCCTCACAAGATGACCATGTATGACCTTCCAAAACTGGATTTTTTTCTTGTTTTAGTAATCCTCGTGTCCAAACATAAAAAATTCGATGCCTAGCATCGAATTTCAGTCAAGGTCGATGCCGGGCATCGACTTTGAGCTTTTTTAGGCTCTTTTTCTGCACCAGAAATACTATCTTTTACACACACATGAAGAAGACCACTTGTATGCTAGAAGTCGATGCCGGGCATCCACTTTATGCTGAAACTCAATGCCAGGCATCGAGTTGCTCCACAAACTTCAAGTTTTTAGAAGATTCAACAATAGTTAACACACAGAGAATGGAAATAATGACTTATCAGCCAAGATTCGATGTCAGGCATCGAATTGCTCAGAAAACTTGAACTTTTGAATTCATCACACAGTAGGCAAGCATGGAGATGATGGAGAGAGACTCATACACAGAACTTTACTCAGTTCTTTCTCATAGCTATGAAAACTAAGAAGTTTTACAAATGCTTTCTCACTCAGAGAAGCCCGACTATACTCAGTCGTATAAAATGAACTCCTTCTTCTACTTCTTCTCTCTCACTCTCTCTCCGCGTCAGATGATACAAACTAACTTATATAGATTTTCGTATTCTCGTGATTTTAAAAAAACTTCTAGAACTAAAGTGAACTAACTTTACAAATCTAATACACTTGTGAATTTGTCCCTTCACATAGGCATGGTGTTTTCTTCCTAAGATTTGACCTTCAAATATATGTCCAATTAGTGAGTGTTTCTCCAACAGCTCCCCCTCAATCACTAATTGACATTCCCTATTTCTTCATATCATCTTCTTTTCTTTTACTCCTGCCATGCTTTTGAATCTGCTGGTCTTCACACCATCCAAGCTCTTTGTCATTATGTCTGCTAACTGATCTTTAGTAGAAATGTACTCCACTTCAATCTCCTTCTCCATTACCTTTTCTCTGAGAAAATGATACTATATCTCTATGGGCTTTGTCCTTGCATGAAATACTGGATTTGCTGCAAGATAAAGTGAACTCATATTATCTCCATGTATTGTAGGTGTACCTTGATCAATGCCTAAGCTCTTGAACAATGTCTGCATCCATATGACTTCCTTAGCTGCTTCCACAAGTCTTTTGTACTCTGCTTCAGTTGATGATAATGCTACTGTATGTTGTTTCTTTGAACACCAACTTACAAGCTTATCACCAATATATATCATGTAACCATGAGTTGATCTTCTGTCATCTTGATTACCTGCCCAATCTGAATCACTATAGGCTCTCAACTTCAAATCTGATGTAAAAGGATAATATAATCCTTCCTTTATAGTTCCTTTGATATATCTAAGAACTCTTTGACCTGCAATCCAATGTGGGTCCTTTGGACAATGCATGAATTGTGACAAAACTCCCACTGCATAACTAAGATCAGGTCTTGTTAGTGTAGCATAAATCAAACTACCCACAAGAGATTGATACTTCCTCATATCTTTGTATTCTGCACCATCATATTTACTGAGCTTGTGATTAACTTCAAGTGGAGTTGAAGCTTCTCTGCAATTTTCCATATCAAACTTCTTCAACAAGTTCAGAAGATACCTTTCTTGTGACACATATATGCCATGATCTGTATAAGTAACTTCCATTCCAAGAAAGTATGATAACTTTCCTAGGTCACTGATCTTGAATTCTTTTTCAAGCAATCTCTTTACCTCCTTGATTCCTTCATCTGAAGTACCTGTGATTATAATGTCATCTACATAAATACAAATGTAGATTGTACCTTCCTCTGTTCTTCTGATAAGTAGACTTGGGTCTGCTTTTGAACTTTGATATCCAAGATCATTGAGATACTTCACCAGTCTGTAGTTCCAAGCTCTTGGAGCTTGCTTCAATCCATACAATGCTCTTCTCAACCTGCAAACAAAATTTGGATACCTGGAATCTATAAACCCTTGAGGTTGTTCCATGTATACCTCATCTGATATGTATCCATTCAAGAATGCATTCTTTATATCCAGTTGACTTAGAGTCCATCCTTTTGAAGCTGCAATAGCAATGATTGTCCTTATAGTTGACATCTTAGCTACAAGACTGAATGTCTCATCATAATCTATGCCATAGGTCTAGGCATAGCCTTTCACCACCAGTCTAGCTTTGTATCTGGCTATACTTCCATCTGCAAGCTTCTTCACTTTATAAACCCATTTATTTCCAATTACTTTCTTACCATTTGGTTTAGGAACAAGTTCCCATGTCTTGTTCTCCTCCAGTGCATTGAACTCTTCCTTCATTGCTTCTTCCCATTGCTTCTTACCTTTAGCTTCATCATAGTTCTGAGGTTCTTCATCATCTTTGACCATATATGCATAGTTCTTCTGAGTTATGTAAGAAGTATCATAAGAATACCTTTCTGGTTGTCTTCTAGTCCTGCTTGACCTTCTTGGTTCACATTCTTCATATGTGTCTGGATACACTTCTTCATCAAATATAGGAGCTTCTTCATTCCTTCTTGTTAATCCACTTCTGGATGTACTTGCTTGCATATAGTCTTCATCTCTATTTACCTGCACAATTGATTTTCCTTTCTCACATCTTCTTACCTCTTCTTCAAATTCTTTAGCTGTATGACTTTGATCCACATACCAACTTTTTTGTTCATCAAATGTAACATCTCTAGAAACAAGAAATTGTTTGGTTAAAGGATTCCACAACCTGTAACCCATCTGCTTTTCATCATAACCAATGAACACATATTTTTCTGCCTTTGGTTCAAGTTTATGCCTAAGCTGTGATGGCACATAAGCATATGCAATTGATCCAAACACTCTACAATGATCTAGTGTTGGTTTCTTACCCCACCAAGCTTCATATGGAGTCATACCATTGAGAGCTGCACATGGTAATCTATTCACAAGATATGTAGCTGTATTTACAGCTTCAGCCCAAAGATAATTTGGACAATTCTTCTCCTTCAACATAGCTCTAGCAAACTCAACCAAAGTCCTGTTCCTTCTTTCTGCTACACCATTTTGTTGTGGTGTATACCTGCAAGTTATTTCTCTCTTAATACCTGCATTCCAAAGATAATCATTGAACTCTTGGGAGAAGTATTCTCCCCCTCCATCAGACCTCGGTCTTTTAAGCTTTTGACCTGTTACTCTCTCTGCATATGCATGAAAATGCTTGAAGGCTCCAAACACTTCTGATCTTTCCTTCAAAACATATAATGTTATCCATCTTGTAGCATCATCAATGAAAAGAACATAATACCTTGAGCCATTGATAGATCCTTCTTTTGTTGGTCCCCATACATCTGTATGAATGAGCTCTAGTAGTCCATCATGTTTGAATCCTTTCTTTTGAAATGGTAACCTATGTGCTTTACCCATTTGACATGCTTCACATTTATAAGCCATATGTTGACTTTGCACATTTGGTAATCCTAGTACAGACTGATTAGCAACCATAGCTTTAATTCCTCTTTCATTGAAATGACCTAATCTCTTATGCCAGAGATCAAGTTCTGTAATCACTGCTTCACCATGTGTGAGCAAAGCTTGACCAATGTTTCCTTGCACTCTTAAAGTAAAGAGTCTACCTTCTTTCTTACCAGAGACAATCTGATTATATCCATTCTCTAGATCTTCCACAAATACTCCTTCATTTGTAAACCTGACTTGAAAACCTTTTTCAACTATCTGTCCCACACTAATCAAGTTTTTAGGTATTGTAGGAACATACAAAACATTGGTTAGCAAATCTGCTCCACTCTTGCATTTCACTTTTCCAATTGAATGTACACTATGTCTTGTATTATCACCAGTTTGAACTGTGTGACTCGAAATACCTTTTTCCAATTCTGACATCAATTCTATGTTTCCTGACAAATGATTAGAACATCCAGAGTCAATGTAAAATACCTTTAGATCTTCTTTATCTGATGTGTTGATTGAGTTCATCATCAATGATGTATGACTTTCATTCTATGTGTCATTTGCATAGTTGTAGTAGGTGATGTTGTAGGATTGATTTTGTCCCCAACTTCTTCCTCCACCTCTACCATAGCCTCCTCTTTGACTTTGTCTACCTCTTTGAAAATTACTTTGATATCTTCCACCTCGGCCTCTGCTATTGTTGTTTTGATTCTGGTTTGATCCTTGTTGGTTGTGCCAACAGTCATGAGCCAAATGATTACTCAATCCACAGATCCAGCAAGCCTTCTTGTTGTTATTTTGATTACCTCTTCCTCTTCCAAAACCTCTTGCTCTTCCTCTGCCAGTGCCTTTACCTCTTGCATAATAAACTTGAGAAGTTGACTCTTCTTCATCCTTTGCTTTACCTTTATCTCCTTTCTTCTTGTTCTTCATGTACATTGCAGAACTTTGTCCTTTATCTCCATCTCCCTTCAAGTCTTGCTCATATGTGAGCATCAAACCAAGCAGTTGGTTCAAATCTGGAACATAATGATTTAATGAAAGTTCTGTTGATAAGACAAAAGGTTTCCACCTTTCATCCCCTCTCAAACCTGCAAGTAATTGAGCAATCAATCTGTGATCTTCAACATCTTCATCTATGGATCCAAGACTATCTGCTAGATCCTTCATCTTAGTGACATAATCACTAATGGTTTGACTTGGCTTCTTCTTGAATGTTGTAAACTCTGACCATAGACTTGCTTTCCGTGCTTTAGTAGTACTTTGGAAATGATACTCCAATGCATTCCATATATCTTCAGATGATTCCAATCCTCTGATGTGTGGTAGCAAATGATCAGAGATTGTATTGTAGATGTATGCTTTTGCACTTGCATCCTTCTTCTGCCAATGCTTTAAAGCATCAAGTTCCTCTTTCTTTGGTCGACTTTCATATTCAAATACTGGCTTCTCTTCTTCACCTGTTACATATACCATGAGATCCTTACTCATAAGTAAGGCTTCCATTCTCATTACCCATGCGAGGTAATTATCTCTGTCCAGTTTGTCAATGGAGATATGATCTCCCATAGTTCTTTTCTTCTGCTGCAACCTGTGAGCTTAAAGGATAAAGGATAATAACTTTTGAAGTTCTTTGTGTATGAGGATACTTTTGAAGTAACCTTTTGATGCCTTGTGTCTTCAAATGCTTCACCTTTCAAACTTTAATGGAAAACTTTACAAAACTTCTCGTACCTTTGTCGTCTTCTGCTCTCGAGAATCTTTCTGCTCTGATACCACTTGTTGATGTATGAAACACCACAAGAAATGAATTAATGTGACACTATAACACCTCTATGGTCACCATTAACTCATTGCCACTCCAAACTTTGAGAAATGATAGCCTAAAGTGAGAACTTTGCTTCTACAGAAATTCCTAGTCACCGAAATGACATACCTTCAGTATTTTGCTAATTTCTCCTAGCGCAAGTACTATTTCTCCATGAAACTTTATAGGCTGAAACTAAAAGAGTAGAGCTTTCCAACAAGCTATCATATGCATCAAACGGATCTCTAGAACTCAAGTTATGGCCCTCACAAGATGACCATGTATGACCTTCCAAAATTGGATTTTTTTCCTGTTTTAGTAATCCTCGTGTCCAAAAATAAAAAATTTGATGCCTAGCATCGAATTTCAGTCAAGGTCGATGCCGGGCATCGACTTTGAGCTTTTTAAGGCTCTTTTTCTGCACCAGAAATACTATCTTTTACACACACATGAAGAAGACCACTTGTATCCTAGAAGTCGATGCCGGGCATCCACTTTATGCTGAAACTCGATGCCAGGCATCGAGTTGCTCCACAAACTTCAAGTTTTTAGAAGATTCAACAACAGTTAACACACAGAGAATGGAAATAATGACTTATCAGCCAAGATTCGATGCCAGGCATCGAATTGCTCAGAAAACTTGAACTTTTGAATTCATCACACAGTAGGCAAGCATGGAGATGATGGAGAGAGACTCATACACAGAACTTTACTCAGTTCTTTCTCATAGCTATGAAAACTCAAAAGTTTTACAGATGCTTTCTCACTCAGAGAAGCCCGACTATACTCAGTCGTATAAAATGAACTCCTTCTTCTACTTCTTCTCTCTCACTCTCTCTCCGCGTCAGTTGATACAAACTAACTTATATAGATTTTCGTATTCTCGTGATTTTAAAAAAACTTCTAGAACTAAAATTTTCGTATTCTCGTGATTTTAAAAAAACTTCTAGAACTAAAGTGAACTAACTTTACAAATATGATACACTTGTGAATTTGTCCCTTCACATAGGCATGGTGTTTTCTTCCTAAGATTTGACCTTCAAATATATGTCCAATTAGTGAGTGTTTCTCCAACAGAGATCTGGATGGAAGTTTATTCACAAGATACACTATAGTAGATATGGCTTCTTTCCAAAGATAATGTGGTAACTTCTTCTCTTCAAGAATAGTCCTTGCTGATCACACTAGGGTTTTTTTGTTCCTCCTTTCTGAAATACCATTTACTTGAGGAGTATGTTGATATATTTAGGTAGTGATGTGTGTGAACACACTAGGACTGCTGGGGCACTTTTTTCCCTCTTTAGGAGGTTTTCTTCCCCCCGGCTTGTATATATGCCTATTGCCCTAATGGGCTACTTATCTTTGTACATTCTCTGGTAATACATTCAGTATTGTGTGTTATGCTCCAAGCTTCTTCTCCTTCCTTGTGGTGTTCGCGTGCTTCCATAGATGTCTATCTCCAACAATTGGTATCAGAGCAGGTCGCCGCTTCATCTAGGGTGTCGTCTACACCTCTCCGATTGCAGTCTCAGATTCACACGAAATTTGGTGAGCATACTCAGGGTGTTTCAGAGATCAAAACAACATCGCTTTCTAGTGTCAAAATCACGATCTGAGCTCATCTTGACCTCGTAACACACTATCATAGCGCTTGTGCAAGCCATTTCATCTTTTTGTGCCAAAGGTATATACCTATTTTGGTTCGCCAGTATAAGCGTCTTGAAGTCTGCTATAGGTTTAGTAGAACTCCTCTGGGCAGTTCCGTTCAACTTTTTGAGATATAGTCAATTGTCTGCATCAAGGTATTTTAGTCACCGGCCATGGCTAAAAGCAGTGATGTATTTCATATGTTGGCTATTGAGGATAAGTTGGATGGTACCAACTACCCATTGTGGGCTTATATGATGCGACATGTATTGGTTGCAAAAGGATTGTGGAACATTGTGCAGGGTGTTGAAAAATGTCCTATCACACCTGACACTGTTACAACTGCATGTATTCAAGCTGATGTAGAACGTGTCGATGATGATATTCTACATATTCTTGTTTGTGTTGCGGTTTCTACTGCACCTACTATAAAGCAGATTTGTTGGGATGGCAGAGATGCTCAGGCACATGCATTGATAGCTTTGTCTACCAATTGTGCCATTATTCCTCACATTCGCTCTTGTAGAACAGCTAAGGATGCTTGGGATACACTTACCACATTGTACCAAGCTAGGAATGAGGCTTGTGTTGCTTACCTCCGAAAATAGTTGGAGAGTGAGTGCATGAATGAAGGTGATTCTATGGACAGTTTTCTAAGAAAGATCAAAGACTTGAAGGAACAGTTGATTTCTATTGATGAGGTTATATCAGATAGCTCACTTGTGCAGACCCTTTTGAATGGTCTTCCTGATTCATATCAGATTTTTGCTTCTACTCTTCGGTTGATGATGAAAGGCAATCCAAATGCCTTTTCATTTGAGGAGTTAGTCTCTGTTCTGTTGCAGGAAGATCAGTCCAGGCAGAAGAGGTCCATTATGCGTGTTGTAGATCAAGCTTTCCTGGCTAGTCAGAAGGGCAAAGAAAAATGGAGCTCTTCTACTAGTAAGCAGAAATTTGCAAATGCTGCACATTCGAAGAACCAAGATAAAGATGAGAAAAAAATCAGAAAAGAAGAAATTGTTTTGCAAGTACTGTAAATGGAATGATCATATCATAAAGAACTATCCAAAACTGGCTGCTAAAGAGGCAAATAAGAAAGAGGTTGGAATGGTTGTTGCAGAAGCCTCTACACCAAAACTAAGTCTGCTAATCTTGTGCAGGAAGAAGAATGGGCATTTACTACTATTTGTAGTTTTGACCCATCTTCTCATGAGCAGTGCATGTCTGTAGTAGACTCAGATGTTTGGTACTTTGACATTGGGGTGACTAAACATATTACCTCACAGTGCAATTTCTTCTCTTCACTCGAGCCTGCCCCTATAGGGAATACTGTTACATGCACCAACAACTCCTCTTATCCTGTTATGGGAGTTGATAAGATCATTTTGACTACTGCTAATGGTAGTTCTTTCACTTTGGCAGATGCTTTGTTTGTGCTAGGGATCAAGAACAATCTGTTATCAGTTTCTGCATTAGCCAAGATTGGCTATGTGAAATTTGTTGATGACAGATGTACAGTTCATGATTTGTCAAATGGCTACATGATTATTGCTTCTGGCATTCTATGTCGTGGGCTATATAAGATCATAGACTATGAAAGATGTGTAAATGATTTGGCATGTGCAGTACATGATTCTTAGGCTATGTTAGATGCAAAGCTTTGGCATGCATGCTTTGGTCATCTGCATTTTGCTAGTTTGCTACGCCTGCAAAAATCTGAAATGGTGTCCTCTTTGCCCAAACTTGAGGCACCCAAAAAACATGTTTGTGAAGGCTCTATTTTGGGCAAAATGCAGCATTCTTCCTTTCCAAAAGATGGTTTAGTTCGGGCTACTCAGAAATTGCAGCTTGTACATAGTGATGTCTGTGGTCCTATGTAGACACCTTTTGGAAATTATCTTTACTTCGTGACTTTCATCGATGATTTTTCCAGGCATGCATGGGTATATCCATTGACGGCAAAGTCCGAAGTGTTCATGTGCTTCAAAAAATTTTTAGTTTTGGCTGAAAATCTATCAGCATGTAAAATGGGCACCCTCCATTCTCATCGAGGGAGGGAATATATGTCTTCTGATTTTAATGCATTTCTGGCTGAACGTGGGATAAAACACCAGTGCAGAGTGCCGTATACACCTCAAGAGAATGGAGTTGCTGAATGAAAGAACAGGTCACTCATGGAGATGGCGAGGTGTATGGTCAAGAGTCAGGCTTTACCACATAGTTTTTGGCTTGAGGTTGTCATGTGTGCAGCATATGTACTTAACAGGTGTCCCACTAAAGCGCTACAATCTATCACTCCATATAAGGCTTGGCATGATCACAAGCCATCTGTTGCACATCTGCATGTTTTTGGTTGTTTGGCATATGCATTAGTGCATGAACAACATCACATAAAATTGGATGATAAAGTAGTAAAATGTATTTTTGTTGGGTACAATTCTGCAAGTAAAGGCTATCGTCTGTATCATCCACAGACTAAACGCATTCTAGTTAGCCATGATGTTGTTTTTGTGGAAGATTCTATTCAGCCATTGCTTTCATGTACTAAGGAGACATCTATTAGCTCCTAAGACATGGACGATACTTTGCTGCCTCTTTTTACAGGTGGATAGTCTAGTGTTGGTCCTAATGAGGCAAATTCTCAGTCTTTGCAGGTTTCATGTGATGATGTAGATCATCCCATTTCTGATGTAGATTTACATGATGTACTTGTTGATGAGAGAGTTGACATTGAGGAGGCAAAAACTATGCCAAAATGGCTGGTGCAAACTTTGCATGACAGTAAATTAGATGCACCTCTATCATATCGTACTCGTTCACGGTCTCATAGTGCCTCTTTTGCATCAGGTTGCTATGCTATGGCTACATCTAGTCTCTGTGGTGAGAATGAGCCTGTTTCGTTTGATGAAGCATAAAATTCAGAAAATTGGATGGTTGTTATGCAATCTGAATATGATGCTATAGAGAAGAATGGTACTTGGTCTTTATGTGACTTGCCTCGTGGCAAGAAGGCCATTGGGACTAAGTGGGTATACAAGCTGAAGCATAAGCCTGATGGTACAGTTGACAAGTATAAGGCTAGACTTGTTGCAAAGGGTTATGCACAGGAAAGAGGCATTGATTTTGATGAGACCTTTGCACCTACTTGCCAAATGACTACAGTTCGTAGCATCTGCGCACTTGCAGCTCATCATGGTTGGAATGCACATCAGTTGGACATTAATATAGCATTTCTGAATGGTGACTTGCATGAAGAAGTGTATGTTTTTCAGCCCCATGGCTTTGTGCAAAAAGGGCATGAAAACCAAGTGTGTAGGTTAAAGAAGGCATTATATGGTTTAAAGCAAGCACCATGTGCTTGGTATGAGAAGATACATGCCTATCTGATTGCACATGGTTTTGAGAACAGTCCAACTAAAAGCACCTTATATGTTAAGCGTGCTAATGATGTGCTTCTGATCATTGTTGTCTATGTTGATGACATGCTGCTCAATGGTCCTATTGAGAAGCATATTACTGATTTTAAAGCTGATTTGCATGCCTCATTTGAGATGTCTGATTTGGTGCATTTGCATCACTATTTGGGCATTCAGTTTATGCAAGTTGATGGTGGAATGGCTTTGTGTCAAACAAAATATATTGACACATTATTGCAGTGTTCTGGCCTTGAGGATTGTAAGCCAATTGCCACTCCTATGGAGACAGGTTTACGATTGAGTCTTCATGATGCTGGAGATGTATTTGATGTTGTTCTCTATCAGGAGGCTGTTGGATGCTTGATTTAATTATGCATTACTCAGCCAGATATTCAGTTTGCTATCTCGCAGATGAGTAGGTTTATGCATTGCCCAGGAGTCGAGCATTGGCAGGCGGTTAAGCGCATCTTTCGCTACTTGAGTGGTACTCAGCTACTTGGGTTGTTTTATCCCAAGGGGGGATCACTACCACCAGATTTGCATGCTTTTTCTGACTCTGATTGGGCTAGTTTCTATGACACTCATGTGTCCACTAGTGACTTTTGCTTCATGCTTGGTAGCTCATGTATGTCTTGGTTGAGCAAGAAGCAGCCTATTGTGGCCACTTCCAGTTGTGAGGATGAGTATAGGGCAGCTTTCATAGCGACTGTTGAGTGTGTGTGGCTCTAACGCCTTATGGCTGATTTGGGTGTTGATCAGTCTTCTGCCACCACCATCTTCACTGACAGTCAGAGTGCATTGGCAGTTGCGAGGAACCCTATGTTCCATGCTCGCACTAAGCACATTGAGGTGCATTATCACTATGTAAGGGAGAGGTTCTCTGCTGGGGAGATCAACTTGCCATATGTGCCCATGGAGCAGAACATGGCAGACCTTTTCACGAAGGCTCTGTCTAGGGAGAAGTTTGAAGCTTTCCGCAAAGCTTTGGGCTTACTTCCTTTTGGGGAGTGATTTCCACATAGCTTGGTACTTCCTTATACATGATTGCAAGCTCCTTGTTCACCACATCACTCCCAGGGGGGATTTGTTGATATATTTAGGTAGTGATGTGCGTGAACACACTAGGACCGCCGGGGCACTTTTTTCCCTCTTTAGGAGGTTTTTTTCCCCCGGCTTGTATATATGCCTATTGCCCTAATGGGCTACTTATCTTTGTACATTCTCTAGTAATACATTCAGTATTGTGTGTTATGCTCCAAGCTTCTTCTCCTTCCTTGTGTTGCTCGCATGCTTCCATAGACGTCTATCTCTAACAGAGTATACCTATTGGTGAATTCTCTTTCGATGCCTTTATCTTACAGATACTAATCAAAATATTTAGAGAAGTATTCTCCCCTCCATCAGATCTCAGTTTCTTTAATGATCTACATGTATGGTTTTCAACATGTGTTGGATACATCTTGAAGCATTCAAACACTTCAATCTTATTCTTGATAAAGCAAAAATTGTCCATCTACTATGATCATCAACAAAAGATGCATAATACCTTGAGCTTGCTAATGAAGGTTCTTGACTTGGTCCCCACACATTGGTGTGTACTAGGTCCAAGTGATTGTTGTGAATGTAGCCTTTGTGGTTGATGTTGGAGATAGACGTCTCCGGAAGCACGCGAACAGCACAAGGAAGATGAAGAAGATTGGAGCACAAAAACACAATACTGAATGTATTACTAGAGAATGTACAAAGATAAGTAGCCCATTAGGGCAATAGGCGTATATACAAGCCGGGGGAAAAAAACCTCCTAAAGAGGGAAAAAAGTGCCCCAGCGGTCCTAGAGTGTTCACACACATCACTACCTAAATATATCAACAAATCCCCCCTGGGAGTGATGCGGTGAACAAGGAGCTGGCACTCATGTATAAGGAAGTGCCAAGCTATGTGGAAATCACTCCACAAAAGGAAGTAAGCCCAAAGCTTTGCGGAAAGCTTCAAACTTCTCCCTAGGCAGAGCCTTCGTGAAAAGGTCTGCAATGTTCTCCTGCGTGGGCACATATGCCAAGCTAATCTCCCCAGCAGAGAACCTCTCCCTGACATAGTGATAATGCACCTCAATGTGCTTAGTGCGAGCATGGAACATAGAGTTCCTCGCAACTGCCAATGTGCTCTGACTATCAATGAAGATAGTGGTGGCAGAAGACTGGCCAACACCAAAATCAGCCATAAGGCGTCTGAGCCACACACACTCAACAGTCGCTGTGAAAGCTGCCCTATACTCAGCCACAACTAGAAGTGGCCACAATAGGCTGCTTCTTGCTCAACCAAGATATACATGAGCTACCAAGCATGAAGCAAAAGCCACTAGTGGACACACGAGTGTCATAGCAACCAGCCCAATCTGAGTCAGAAAAAGCATGCAAATCTGGCGGTAGTGATCCCCCCTTGGGATAAAACAACCCAAGTAGTCGAGTACCACTCAAGTAGCGAAAGATGCGCTTAACCGCCTTCCAATGCGTGACTCCTGGGCAATGCATAAACCTGCTCATCTATGAGATAGCAAACTGAATATCTGGCCGAGTAATGCATAAGTAAATCAAGCATCCAACAGCCTGCTGATAGAGAACAACATCAAATGCATCTCCAGCATCATGAAGACTCAATTGTAAACCTGCCTCCATAGGAGTGGCAATAGGCTTACAGTCTTCAAGGCCAAAACGCTGCAATAATGTGTCAATATATTTCGTTTGACACAAAGCCATTCCACCATCAACTTGCATAAACTGAATGCCCAAATAGTAATGCAAATGCCCCAAATCAGACATCTCAAATGAGGCATGCAAATCAGCCTTGAAAACAGCAATATGCTTTTCAATAAGACTAGTGAGCAGCATGTCGTCTACATAGACAACAATGATCAGAAGCACATCATTAGCACGCTTAACATATAAGGTGCTTTCAGTTGGACTGTTCTCAAAACCATGTGCAATTAGATAGGCATGTATCTTCTCATACCAAGCACGTGGTGCTTGCTTTAAACCATATAACGCCTTCTTTAACCTGCACACCTGGTTTTCATGCCCTTTCTGCACAAAGCCACGGGGCTGAAAAACATACACTTCTTCATGCAAGTCACCATTCAGAAATGTTGTTTTAATGTCCAACTGATGTACATTCCAACCATGATGGGCTGCAAGTGCACAAATGCTCCGAACAGTAGTCATACAGCATGTAGGTGCAAAGGTCTCATCAAAATCAATGCCTCTTTCCTGCGCATAACCCTTTGCAACAAGCCTAGCCTTATACCTGTCAACAAGACCATCAGGTTTACGCTTCAGCTTGTATACCCACTTAGTGCGAATGGCCTTCTTGCTAGGAGGCAAGTCACATAAAGACCATGTACCATTCTTCATTATAGCATCATATTCAGATTGCATAGCAACCATCCAATTTTCTGAATTCTGTGCTTCATCAAAAGAAACAGGCTCATTCTCATCACAGAGACTAGATGCAGCCATAGCATAGCAATCTGATGCAAAGGAGGCACTATGAGAGCCTGAACGAGTACGATATGACAAAGGTGCATCTAATTTGCTGTCATGCAAAGTCTGCACCAGCCATTTTGGCATAGTTTTTGCCTGCTCAATATCAGCTCTCTCATCAGCAAGTGCATCATGTAAATCTTCATCAGAAATGGAATGAACTGCATCATCATATGAAACCTGCAAAGGCTGAGAAGTTACCTCATTAGGACCAGCACTAGACTGTCCACCTGTAAAAAGAGGCATCAAAGTATCATACATGTCTTTGGAGCTAACAGATGTCTCCTTAGTACATGAAAGCAATGGCTGAATAGCATCTTCCACAAAGACAACATCACGGCTAACCAGAATGCATTTAGTCTGTGGATGATACAGACGATAGCCTTTACTTTCAAAACTGTACCCAACAAAAATACATTTTACTGCCTTATCATCCAATTTTCTACGATGTTGTTCAGGCACTAATGCATATGCCAAACAACCAAAAACACGCAGATGAGCAACAGATGGCTTGCGGTCATGCCAAGCCTCATATGGAGTGATAGACTGGAATGCTTTAGTGGGACACCTGTTCAGTACATATGCTGCACACATGACAGCCTCAAGCCAGAAACTATGTGGTAAAGCCTGACTTTTGACCATGCACCTCGCCATCTCCATGAGTGACCTGTTCTTTCGTTTAGCAACTCCATTCTGTTGAGGTGTATACGGCACTGTACATTGGTGTTTTATCCCACGTTCAGCCAGAAATGCATTAAAATCTGAAGACATATATTCCCCCCCTCGATCAGAACAGAGGGTGCCCATTTTACATGCTGACAGATTTTCAGCCAAAACCAAAAGCTGTTTGAAGCACATGAACACTTCGGACTTTGCTTTGAGTGGATATACCCATGCATGCCTGGAAAAATCATCAATGAAAGTCACGAAGTAAAGGTAATTTCCAAAAGAGGGTGTCTGCATAGGACCATAGACAGCACTATGTACAAGCTGCAATTTTTGCGTAGCCCGAACTGAACCATCTTTTGGAAAGGAAGAACGCTGCATTTTGCCCAAAATACAGCCTTCACAAACATGTTTTCCAGGAGCCTCAAGTTTGGGCAAAGAGGACACCATTTCAGATTTCTGCAGGCGTAGCAAACTAGCAAAATTCAGATGACCAAAGCGTGCATGCCAAAGCTTTGCATCTGACATAGCCTGAGAATCATGAACTGCACATGCTGAATCATTCACAGATCTTTCATAGTCTATGAGCTTATATAGCCCACGACATAAGATGCCAGAAGCAATAATCACATCACCATTTGAGAGATCATGGACTGTACACCTGTCATCAACGAATTTCACAACCAAGCCAATCTTGGCTAATGCAGAAA
This sequence comes from Ceratopteris richardii, assembly GCA_020310875.1. NCBI lineage: Eukaryota > Viridiplantae > Streptophyta > Polypodiopsida > Polypodiales > Pteridaceae > Ceratopteris > Ceratopteris richardii. The sequence goes on along the minus strand of CM035411.1, from coordinate 159,779,055 downwards.
CTGATAACAGGTTCTTTTTTATCCCTGGCACAAATAAAGCATCTAACAAAGTGAAAGAACTACGATCAGCAGTAGTCAGAATGATCTTACCAACTCCCATAACAGGATAAGAGGAGTTATTGGCGCATGTGACAGTATTCCCTGTAGGGGCAGGCTCGAGTGAAGAGAAGAAACTGCGCTGCGAGGTAATATGTTTGGTCGCCCCAGTGTCAAAGTACCAAACATCTGAGTCTACTACAGACATGCACTGATCATGAGAAGATGGGTCAAAACTGCAGACAGTAGTAAACGCCCATTCTTTTGCACAAGATTTGCAGACTCTGTTTTTGGTGTAGAGGCCTCTACAACAACCATTCCAGCCTCTTTCTTCTTTGCCTCTTTAGCAGCCAGTTTTGGACAGTTCTTTATAATATGATCATTTCCTTTACAGTACTTGCAGAACAATTTTTGCTTTTCTGATTTCTTCTCATCTTTATCCTGGTTCTTCGATTGTGCAGCATTTGCAGATTTCTGCTTAATAGTAGAAGAGCTCCATTTTCCTTTGCCCTTTTGACTAGCCAGGAAAGCTTGATCTGCAACACGCATAATGGACCTGTTCTGCCTGGACTGATCTTCCTGCAACAGAACAGAGACTAATTCCTCAAATGACAAGGCATTCGGATTGCCTTTCATCATCAACCGAAGAGTAGAGGCAAAACTCTGATATGAATCAGGAAGACCATTCAGAACGGTCTGCACAAGTGAGCTATCTGGTATAACCTCATCAGCAGAAATCAATTGTTCTTTCAGGTCTTTGATCTTTGTAAGAAAACTGTCCATAGAATCACCTTCATTCATGTGCTCACTCTCCAACTGTTTTCAGAGGTAAGCAACACGAGCCTCATTCCTAGCCTGGTACAAAGTGGTAAGTGTATCCCAAGCATCCTTTGCTGTTCTGCAAGAGCGAATATGAGGAATAATGGCATGTTTGACAGACAAAGCTATCAATGCATGTGCCTGGGCATCTCTGCCATCCCAACGAATCTTCTCTGCAGTAGGTGCAACAGAAACAGTAGCACGAATAGGAATCTGTGGAATATCATCTTCGACACCATCTTCATCAGCTCCAGCACCTGTATTTGTAGTACCTATAGTCGCAGGTGTAACAGGACGTCTTTCAACACCCTGCACAATGTTCCACAGTCCTTTTGCAACCAGTACATGTCGCATCATATAAGCCCATAATGGGTAGTTGGTACCATCCAACTTATCCTCAACAACCAACATACGGAATACATCACTTCTTTCAGCCATGGCCGGTGACTAAAATACCTTGATGCAGAAAATTGACTGTATCTCAAAAAGTTGAACGGAACTGCCCAGACGAGTTCTGCTAGACCTGTAACAGACTTCGAGATGCTTAAACTGGCGAACAGAAATTGGTATATACCTTTGGCACAAAAGGACGAAATAGCCTGCACAAGCACTGCGATAGTGCGTTCGGAGGCCGAAACGAGCTCAGATCGCGATTTCGGCACAACAGAGCGAAGCCGTTTTGATCTCGGAAACACCCTGAGTATGCTCACCAAATTTTGTGTGAATCTGAGACTACAAACAGAGGAGTGTCGACGGCGCCCTAGAAGAAGCGACGACCTTCTCTGATACCAATTGTTGGAGATAGACGTCTGCGGAAGCACGCGAATAGCACAAGGAAGATGAAGAAGATTGGAGCACAAAAACACAATACTGAATGTATTACTAGAGAATGTACAAAGATAAGTAGCCCATTAGGGCAATAGGCGTATATACAAGCCGGGGGAAAAAAACCTCCTAAAGAGGGAAAAAAGTGCCCCGGCGGTCCTAGAGTGTTCACACACATCACTACCTAAATATATCAACAGTTGAAAGGTTGCCTTTGTGCCTTCCCAATTTGACAAGTATGATACCTATTGATCATGTGTTGCTTTGAGATGTTTGAAAGCCTAGAACACTTTGACCCTTGCATATATCCTTCAAAGTTTGTTCATTCACATGAGAAAATCTCTTATGCCACACTTCTATCTCACGTAGGGTTTGAGAGACAAAGTTAAGCAAAGCCATATTTTGGATTTATACAACTTCAAATGTGAAGAATTCTACCATGCTTCTCACCTCTAGCTATCTTCTTGAAGCCTTGACATGGATCTTCCACATAAGCTCCATGTTGAATGAACCTAACTTGTAAGCCTTTTTCAACTATTTGGCCTACAATTATTAGGTTTTTATTCATAGTGTGTACATAGAGAACCTTACTCAGAATGTTTGTCATGCCATTGGGAGCTTTGAAATTGCCAATCCTTTCCACAATGTGTTTGGTATCATCCCTTGTTTGTACTTCATGCTTATGCTTGGGTTTCTCTCAGTCTGATAGAAGAGCAACATTGCTTGCAACATGGTTTGAACAACCAAAATATACATAGAACAAATTCTCAACTTCTTTACCTTTTATATGACTCAAATTCATTAGGAGTAATGAATCTTCATGTGACCGATCCTCTGCATAGTTTTTGTAGTCGCTTCTGTTGTGGTTTCTATTTTTGTTATTGTAGTTTTGCCTACCTTTGCCTCTTGTGTTGCCAAATCCACCCCTATCTCCTCCTTTCTATATTCTTCCATTTAACCAACAACTTTGACTAGTGTGGTTAGTCTTATTATAGTTGGCACAAGGTTGGGTCTCTTGTCCTTTTCTTGCCCTGCTTTGCTCCTTTCTTCTTCTCTTTCCCCTTGCTCTTGCCTACATAGTTTGCTTGAGAGATTTCTTCATCATTATCCTCCTTTTTCTTTCCTTTATTATTCTTATCCTTCTTATCTACATAAAGAGAATTTGCTTCCTTTGAGTTGTCATTGGACTCTTGATTGAAGAGTTGTCCAAGGAATATGTTGAAGTTAGGTGTCTCCACATCTGTGATAAGATCATAAGTAGTTGTAAATGATTGCCATTGCTTGTCAATCCTAATACCATTTAGGATGTGCTTCATGATACCCTCTTCTTTAATCAATTCTCCAATTGAAGCTAGTTGATCTGCCACCTCCTTGACTTTAGTGACAAACTCTATGATTGCTTGCTTTGGTTTCTTCTTCATTTGGTTGAACTCATTCCATAAGTGATTCTTCCTAGCTTTGGTGCTAGAAAAGAAGAATGTCTCAAGTGCATCCTAGGTTTCTTGTGATGTTTTGAAACTTCTAATGTATGGAAGTAAGAAATCAGAGATAGAGTTAAAGATAAAAGACCTAGCTTGAGCATCTCTTGCACACCATAATGTGAGCTTCTCAGTCTCTTCTTATGTAGGTCGAGCTTTGGAACTTGGAGTAGGGATAACTTCATCAACTACTAGAATTCCATAAAGGTTTGTACCTTGAAAGTAAGCTTCCATTCTGATTTTCCAAGTACCATAGTTTTTCATATCAAGCTTCTCAATCATTGAAGGAAAACCATCACCAATCTTGATGTTGCTTTGCAACCAATGAAAGTACTCGGAGAAGTATGAATAGTAGAAATATGAAGTTGAAGATGTTGAAGTTTGGTCTAGCTAACCACCAGAAGAACTACCCTTTAGCTATTAGAGACTTTAATACACCTCATAAGCCTCAATTTGATGTCACTCTATGTGCTTTGGAAAATCACTAAGAAAATATTGGTTCAAAATAGGTAACTTTGACTATTTATGGTTGGAACATGCACTTTCAAATGCTAAGTGCTCCAAGCATGATTACAATTGACTAAATTCCTCTTAGAGTATTGTGGTATATAGTTTTAAGTAGCTTTTATTCACAAGAATTGGATTTATCTACAAGCAATGCTCTGATTACAAGTTTAGATTGACTTGGTGTCTCCCAAACATTTTAGGAATGTGTAGAGAATGATGATGAGAGCTAAAACTATATGTTTCTCACACACTATAAATCCAAATGAATTAAAAATACATACACATAAATTAGACACTACTAAATGAATTCTTATTCACAAACATTGGACTTCGAAGGTGTGAGAACCAATCTTTGGCAGTCAACAGACTTTGGAGAAGAAGATGTAGAGAAATGTACAATGAACAAGTAATGAATCAAACTCATTTGAATTCAATTCTCTCCATTTTTCCAAGTGTGTAGAATGTTTATATACACTTCTACATATTTCCTTCTAAGTTCCAAAAACTCTTTGGCTTGAATTTGAATCTCTAATCCACATGGGATTGAGTTATATGTGATGAACTCTCTTTTCCTATAATCTAAGAAAGTAAGGAATCACTTTAAATTTGATTGAGAATCTTTGGAAATGATCTCAACCACCCAACGCGTGGCTTTTGGCATCTCTCACATCCTTAGAGAAATTTCTAATTACTATGGTACAATAGATTTTAATCAGCTAACGAGTATACAAAAGATTATAAGAGAAAAACCATGAACTCCCACAAGTTTAAGATTCCTCAAGAAGTGAACTTGATTTTGATCTATGATAAACTTTATTTTCCAAGCATGTTGAGAGCTTTTTGATCTAACAAATACATTATGGGGGCCTCTTTTGTACAAATATTCTTCCATTGATACTCTTTTATTTCTTGGAATGTTCCAAGTGCTAGACAAGTTCTTCATGGCCCAAGAAGGAAAATAGGTGGGCCCCTTCAAGACTTTTCTTTACTTCAAGTTTCTTTCTACAAATAGCTCCCCCTCCCTAGAAACTATAGTTCTCGACACACTTGTAGTACGGATGTCAAGATCATAATTATTTGTCCTCTTCCATCATTGCATTGAAAATTTTTTTTGAGTGCGTGCAAGTCAATTGCATGATGTGGTTATTCCATGTAATAGTTCATGGTCCAAGTGTAGCAAAAAAAGATCAATTTATTTGATAGATACTTTCATCACATTTAATAGGGCTTGTACTTCGATAGAAACTCTATTGAAAAATGTCTGAGTGCCTCTCCTAAAGTACAGTATGAGATGTGTTGTGAAAGGTTTGCATGTAATGGTTAGATAGATATTGGAGGAAGTTGTAGTATTCTATAGGATTTTGCAACTTGTGTGTTTAGCTTAGATCAAAAGGTAAGGGTTCTAAACCAAATCAAAAGCCTACTTGGTGCAATTGTGGCATTGGGTGAGTGTTAAGTTGAATAGGACTTAATCATTTATATTATCTTTTTCGCATGTGGCAAGTGGGATAAAAAATGTCTACAATTGTGGTCCATCAGAAATCTATTGTACTAAGCATATCAATCAGATTGTCCTTTAGTTCAACTACATATGTGTAGTTGAGCCACAAAAAAATTGACTCGCCATGGGTGACAACATATAATGGGAGCATAGGTAGGATTGTACCTTATATAGTTTGACACCCTATTCCAAAAAATCTCAACTAAAGGATGATTCCTAAAGTACCTTCGATGTCACAAAGAGTTGGTCACTCGGATGTCCTTTGCTAAAAAGGGCCGCTAATTGATAAGTTCTATCTTTAACGCTTGAAACTTCCTAACTTTACAATCTAATTGCTTATAGAGTTCATCAATTGTGTGCATACAAGCTAGCTTGTGTGATTCCAAGGGTTTGATCATACTCAACAAGGACAAGTTTTGGAGACAAGTATCTTGAATGTGATCATACATAACTTATTTTTCCTTGTGAGCACTATGTAGCTATCCTTTGATTTCTTAAGAGTCTCCTTGAATTTTTATAAGCTTTCTATGCATTCTTGACATTTGGTGCTCTTGGGTTTTGTTTTGTTCTTCCACTAATTCACTAACATGGACTGTGATGATTTCGATGTGCTCTTGCACTTGTTGTTCTTGATCTTGACGTTATTCATCTACTTGTGGTTCCATGGTGTGTGGTATTTCTTCGTGGCTCTATCCTATGTGTATTAATTCCTCTACTACTTAGATGATACTTTTTGGTAAGCTTCGACTTGCCCGATTGTGGCTCTTTTGGGTGAGTAATTGGTTCTTTTTATTTATGTAAGAGGAGTTCAATGATAGTTGAATTCTGGTATGAGATGGTGATGGTCGAGAATAATGAGATGATGATATTTGAAGTTGATCTAATGGGATTGAAGAGGAGAAGAAAAGTGATGGTACATGGAATGTATGTAGATGAAAACTAAAAGGATGGATCTGTGAATGGAATCAAGAGAAAATGTGGTTCCACAAAAAACTTGTACATACAAATTTTGGAGTTAAAACCTCCATTTTATTTTAGGTCAAGGAGTCTTTGAGCCTAGAACGCATCTCCAAGGTTTGTTTTTTAGTTTTTATAGATCTTGGGCATTAGATTTCAAAGACCATATTAAATTGGGTATGAGAAGGTCCATTAGCCCATTTATATATCTCAAAGAGAGAGATCTCTCATTTTTTGAATGCAAGCACTACAAAATCGGTAGCTTGTTCTTCTTGATGTCTTTGGAGTTTTTAACTCTTGTATGTATACGCATTGGGAAGATTACGGCTAGAATGTTGCTCACCTATGATTCTCTTGAGCTTTATTCCATTGTTGGTGAGCTAAAGCCATCAGAGTGTGAAGTGAGATAAAACTATAAGAGTACATAGAGTGGAATTTATTTCCATTCATGAGGATTTTGAGCATCATTCCCATATAAGAAGGTAGTACACAAGATAAAGGGTTTTGAGTTCATGACTCAAGGGAAATCATCTTCTTAATAGTCCCACATGTTGGTATTGCATGCGATCATCTCTTTTACTTGATAATTATACACATAAACATGTCAAGGGGATGTTTATATTCCATCAAATGGCTGTACTTTGGTTTGACAATTTCCATGTGTATTATACAACCACCAGATGGTGGTGAGATACTCAATTATTTCTGCCTCTATACTTGTACATAAGGCAAAAAATGGGGTACCCACAATTAGATTTTAAAAAAAATAAAGGGGACACAATGAGGGCGATAAAGGACGACAATGACCATATTGTTTGCACATATGACACTGAACACGAACACGGAGAGAGAGAGAGGGACATACATACATACATACACACACACACACACACACACATATATATATATATATATATATATATATATATATATATATATATATATATATATATATATATATATATATATATATATATATATATATATATATATAGAGAGAGAGAGAGAGAGAGAGAGAGAGAGAGAGAGAGAGAAGACATGAGAATAATAATAAAAGAAAACGTCAATTACTTCTATCTAGTGCTATCTCATAGTCCATCAATCCAAACGAATTTTTGTGTGGCTCTAGTATATTTCCCAAATGTTTTATTGGCATTCCTTCATATCTCTTTTTTGTGCTATTTTTGCATAGTAGGTGCCCCATTTTGTACAAACAAAGTAACGAAGAGCTTTAGTTATTATGAATGAGATACTCTAGGACCATTGGTGCTTGATTATGCTTCACCATCTTTTCTTCAAATTGCAAGTGATTGATCATGGATTTTTCCAAGTTAAGTGATAGTGTTTTTGAGATTTTTTGTCTAACTTAATGTATTTTCCTATGTGAATATTGAAGCTTTTGGACGATTCAATGCAACCAAAGTCAAGGTAGAGTTTTTCTTCTTCTTTAGATAATCAAAGGACACTTCTTCTTCAAATGTCCTCTAAGAGGTTACAATATTAATAATCAATCTAGAGCTCGGCATACATATGGGCAAACTTATTATGATTATCAAGGTTTCCTAGGAAGCTATGGACTTACTTTGCACATATTGGTTTAGGCATTTTCATAATAACAATTATCTTGTCTCGCCCTAGGGTCATACCTTAAAATATAAGAAAATGTATTAATCATGTAATTTGGGTGACAAGGAGATGGCACTTATGTGAAATCGCTTGCTCTATAGGAAATTTGATCTGGTCGCTTGAGGTGACCAAACAAAGCTCATAATAGGTGTTGATAAGCCCACTTCAAGAAGTCAAGAAAACTTCTCCATATCTATAGGAAACTTTCTTAGGTTGCTTGAGGAGACCAACAAAGATCATAATTTCAAGAAAGAAAAAAATATGTCCATAAAGATTCTAAGAAAGCTTGATAATAGATTATTGAATATGAGGTATATTTTTCTATTCAAAGCAAAAGTGTTATTGCTCATACCAAAAGCCATTTTTGTGTGTATATATGTCCACCAAGGTGTGATGAAACCTAACTTTATCGTTTCGCTTGGGTAGATGTCTATTTGATTATATCCACTAATTTTTTCATAAAACTGTATAAGGCATGTCCAAGACATCTCCGATGAATTGGTCAAAATTTGCTATGGGGAATCCATCATTACCTAATTTACAGCACAAAAACTACGCATAACCTTATCTTGTTTGATTGATTCTTTTGACTATTCTATTATGCCCCCTCTACCCTTGGCATGAAGTGTGGTTCCCTTGATATAGTTAGGGGAGTGCAGAATTTACCTCAACGACCTATTATGTGCTATCATTGTGGTGACTACGAACGTTTTCAAAACGATTACTCCCTACCATAAAATGCATCACCATAGATGAACTACCTAGACCACTAAAACTATTACATGAAGGACTTCCCAAAGCAGGCACCGACAAGCCAACTAAACAACTCCTTCCACATCTTTGTAGACTGAATGCTAGTCCAATGCACACCCAGAATGTTTCCAACTGCTCATGTTGTCTAGTTGCACGAGTTACTACAAGAAAGACTATGCACTAGGGCCCAACAAGCCCTAGAAAAGGAGAAAGGACCAATGGCACTCAAGATTCTAATATAAGTACAAATGGAAGGGGACCGCACGATTTCTACCCCAGATTGCCATGATCACACCATCAATACAAGCAATGACAAGAGCAAAGACCATCACTCAAGAAGAAGTCGAGAAAGACTACAACGTGGAGACACTATAGGTAGGCAAGCTCAATAAGGATCGAAGGTGAGGAAAGAAACCCCCATTTCAAGGGGATTATGAAGGTAGTAAAGAGTGGAGGATGTTGCTAAAACAGAACAATTCATAACCGTTAGACCAATTATCAGCCCAAGAGATACCCAGGATGGGTGCATAACAAAATAATTGTCACATATGTAAGGGAGAGCCCCATGAGGTGATCTTTGTAGAAAAGAAGAATAACCCTTAGGAAGCCAAAAGAGATGAGCAAATAAATCCAATAAAGCAAGTCAACATAGGGGACGAAACTAAGCCTATCTTGCTAGGTGCATGGGTGTGACACAAACCCATCTTGTTGAACCAAGTAGTAAGTTTTTTGCAAAATTTTAAAGATATTTTTGCATGGAATTATGAGTACATGGTAGGCATTAAGCATTATTGTAGCCATAAGACTTCACACCATCCCATTAGTTCCAAATGCCAAACTACTAAGAGGAAGATTTTATAGGCTGAACCCTAGGTATGCAAAGGTAGTCCATATGAAAATAAAAAAAAATTGAGGCATATGTCATTATAGTCCCATTGGAACATTTAGATTGGTTATCATCGATGGTCATCACACCAATAAAGAATTCCCACAAGATCAGAGCATGCATTGACATTGGAGCTCTCATAAAGTTCATGTTCCTAGATTGCTTCTCCATGCCATTGTTAGGACATGTAATCAAGGATGTAGCCAGCCAGCCCTCTATAGTCTATGGACGAGCACAATGGGTACAACCAAATATCCATCCACTAGAAAAATCGAACAAAGGTAGCCTTTGTAACTCTATGGGGTACATATATGTACACCAAGATGGCATTCGAGTTGAGGAATGCTCAAATGACCTTCGACTGCACCATATCAATATCTTTGGATACCTATTACTAGGTTTGCTCAAAATATTCATTGACATCTTCTCTGTTTTCTCATGAATTGAAAAGGCTAGTCCGATAGAATGTTTTGATGAACATCTCCTACACCTGCCCCACATATTTATAAATTCAAAGGAGACGCACCTTAAATTAAACCCCAATAAATCCCACTTCTTAGTTATTCAAGGAACTTTATTAGGTCATGTGATATTTGCACATTGCATGGAGCCTGACCCTGACCAAATCATAGCCATTCTCAAGATGCCTTGACCCATCTCTAAAAAGGAGGTTGAAGAATTCTTAGGTCACCTTGGATCTCACAAATGCTTCATTAGAATGTATACAGACATCACCAAGTCTTTGCTTAGAATCACTGGCAAAGATATCACCTTCCAATGGATTATGGATGAAGAAAAAGCCTTCCTAGAATTAAAAATGCAACTAGTTAGAGCTCCAACCTTAATGGTCCCAAAATGGAATATTACTATTTATATACACATGGATGCAAGTCTCAAAGTAGTCAGTGCTATCCTTGCACATCTTGGAGAAGGAGGAAAAATGGACCACCCAATTGACTATGCTAGCCGATTATTATGCTGAGTTAAATATAACTATAACACTATGGAAAGGGAGGCCCTCACTATCGTATTCACTCTACAAAAATTATGACACTATTTGTTCTGCATCAAGTTTGTTGTGATCACTGATTACTAAGCCTTGAAGTACTTGCTCAACAAAACCAAAGTCACCAAACGGATTTGGTGATGGCTCTTGCTATTTCAAGAATTTAACTTCGAAATTTTGATCAGACCATGGTGACACCAAGTAATTCGATCTTTTTCTTTTTTAATTTGTCTTATTGGTCTTAGGATGGGTGGTGCCTTAGAGATAACATTAAGGATGGAAATAGAATATTCAATGTGATTATGCCTTCCAATCCACAAAAAAGGTGAAATTATGAAATTTGTTCATCTCTATCTTGATATCCAAAATGTCTTTAATGTTTGATACAAAAAATGTTTAATCTTGATATACAAAATGTCTCAAAATTTACAAGTCTTAGTCTCTAGGCTCAACAGTGCATAGTTTAGATATATTTTTTATAAAATAGAATTAAATCTCTCTAGTAAAGCATTTCATTAGGGATAATAAGAAGTTTCCTATCCATTTATATTATTTGACTACTCATTTGACACTTTTATCACTTTGTCTTTACACCACTCATTTCACTTGTTTGGAATTTACTTTACTTACTATTGTAATTTTTGCCCTTTTGTTAAGAAATAAGCTTCTGTAATAATGTGAGATTTTTTTCATGGAGATTGCAAGCATAAGTCTTATCACATCGAAGATCCAATTCTCAAGAATTTTTTAACATTTTGTAGATTGTTATGGCTAAGATATCAACACTCGTTTAGAAAATGTTGACATTGTTGCATGAAGTTTACCTCATCACTCGCATCTCTTCTAAGGCTTGGCCAAATTATACCTACATTTAAAATGTTTCTTATGGTTACCAAACCATTAGAATGTCCTTTGCATATTTTTCATAGGACATTTTGGGACAATGTTGGGCCTCATCCTCAGACAATACCCTTCTCAATACCTCATGAGGGAATTTCATATAACACGATATGCAAGTAACACATTGTTTTGATTTGCTTAACATACATGTTTTTTGAGAAACATTTTAGCAATTATGTGTCTTTCCATGTCTCAAATAAGTTTGAACTTTTGTCAATGTTTCTCTTCCTTCATATGATGGAGTCAGAGATCTGCATATCACCATTTTCATTCTCATCATAATTTTTATTAGATATTTTTACTTTCATTTCCTACATATATACTTCATGAACCTCAAAAAATCTCTCTCTTGGAATGCGCATTATTTGAAATCTGTAGAAACCACTCACCAACATCAAAATATTATAAGGGTGATTCAGCTATCATTTTTGCACTTCTAGGTTCCTTGAACTTGTCTTATTACCAATAAAGCATCTCCTAGCATGCAAAATCTCTTTATTCCTTTTAAGTTAGATATCTCCGATCCTCTTGTCAAATTCATATATTCATCTTCATTATTTATCAAATATTGAAAAATCACACCTAGCTCTCACTTTTATTCACCACTCAACTAGTGGAAAATAATCTCTATTGTGGTTGAGTTTTCACTTCTTTTGAAAGATTCATCAAAGAAGATAATCACCCTCCAAATTAGCAAATGATTACATTAACACTTCTCCAACTTTCAAATGTTCCTTGAATCTTCTGTATTCTATCTTTATTTAGAGATGATGGTGAATAGAACTCTTCAACCTCTCACTTTTTCACAAATTTTGGCAAGGGCCTAGAAGTTAAACTCAAGGCTCTATTCTTTCCTTCAAAGTTTGGCTCTCAACTTGATCTCTTCGTCTTTATCTCAATATCTAAAGTGTAAGTGGCTATAACTCAAAAAATGAGTACAAAATTCTTACAAATTCAAAATGGTGGGAATCAAGTTGATTTTTTTTTGTTGATACGCTTCTCATTCTTAGATGGGAAGTTACCTTGCTAAATAAACTTGTGTAATTTTAAGAAGCTTGTGAAGAAGGCTTCCTTCAATTTCTACATGTAATGCGATAGCAAATACCAAAGTCTCAAAATAAAAAAGGCCATAATCGAGTGTCTATTTGGGGCCTCCTTAGAGTTATATTAAAAGCTAAGGTTGATCTAACAAGGAAATGGGCTATGTGCTTGCAATGACCTTGAAAATCCTTAAGGGGGTTATCTAAAGGAGATCTTGTTCATTATACACTAATGATTCCATGGCTTGGGTACAATGTTCTAAGACTAGATATGACAATAGGCATATATACAAGCCGGGGGGAAAAACCTCCTAAAGAGGGAAAAAAGTGTCCCGGCGGTCCTTGAGTGTTCACACACATCACTACCTAAATATATCAACAGAACCTTGTGGATTATGTTCAATATCTAGTACTGCAACAACTCTAAAAGTCCAAGGCACATCAATGTCCATGCTTCCCGGAAGAGGATTGTATCAATGTTTGATGAGGATGATAGAATTTAGGAGGGGGGAATAGTTGGATTAGAGACTCATAAAGCTAGTTATAATTGAAGCAAAGGATGAGAGGAATGACATGTTTGTGTTAAATCAAAGCTAACAAAGGCAACTATAATTGAAACAAAGGATGAGAGGAAGAATATGGTTGTGTCAAATCAAAGCTATGGAGGTATATCAAGATAGAGAGAATCCAACGCCAAGTGGGGGCTCACAAAGGCGGTCATAATTGAAGTAAAAAATGAGAAGGACAGTTTTTTATCAAATTAAAGTTATGGAGTGATTTGAAAATGCCAAGTTGATGTCAATGACAAGAAAGGGGCCATAATTTTTTTGAATTCCCATAATTTTGGCCATTGGCACTAAAACATATCATTGTCTAGAACATGTACAAAGCCTACTTTTTTAATTATACTCCACTTCGAGGTTTAGATGTCCTTGAACTTGTGGAGTGATAGTCTAAGCCACTATAATTTTTTGAATCTTTTAGACCTTTAAAAAGATTTCATAGGAAGGTTAAGGAACAATTTTAATTTAGAATGGATGTAAGAATGTGAAGATGGTCCAAGATTTAATACTATCTACAAAAGACAACGGATTCCCCTTTTTTGGGTTAGTTCCTTAGGAGTAGCTTTTATTAGCTCTTGTATTCTTCTCTAGTCTTATGAATGAAAGTTATTTTCTTGGATTTTGTGTTATCTTGCTCATGAGAGAGACTTGCATGCATGTGGATCTTTTTTTATCTTTCTTGAGTGATATGTAGTGAGCATGTAGGTATGTATTAGTACGCAAGGAGGTCTTCATACCATTATCATCCCTAATACTAACATTGTGAATTGGAAATGCAGATCATGAATGTATTAATAATATGAGGTACAACACACACAAAAGAAATATTTGATCACAATCAAGATAATGAACTACAAATAAATACTTAAATCAGATAGATTAATATTTAACATCAATTGATGATGTATATTGATGAAAAGCAACTATTGGTTTCTTCTTCAAACTCTAAGATATAACCTTCTCAAGTGAAAATTTAATGTGATATTTCTCTTATATTACTTAGGACCTCTAAAATCCAGCGAAAAATATTATTTGACACCCAAAAAATTGTGTGATCTATGAAGAGAGGCAATTGTTAATTGTAACTTTCATATACCTTAACAATTTTTTTGTTGCATGAATTAGTTATATGGTAGTTCCTACTTGCATGAATTGAGATAGAAAACCTAGTGCATTACTTATATATGGTCTACTAGATATGAAATGAAACAAAATGTTTCTATTTATATTAGGATCTTCATTTGGCTCCCATTCACTAAAAATGCCATTCTTTGTTAGGTCTATTATTCAATACCCTTGCATTAGATAAAACTCCTTTCACTACTTAAAACTTTTTCCTTCAAAAAAAAGGAAGACCGCAAGATGATACTTTTAATATATTGTGTTTTGGTTCCTAAATAAAATTTAATGCTTCAAAGTTTCGCACACACTTGATATCCATAGAAATAATTTGAATATGTTTCAATTTCTGCCTTGACAAAATAATAATAATAATATTCTTATATCAAGATTATAAAGCATGAACACTTCAAATATATTTCACATTCATGGAATGAATTTGTATATGTCTCCATTTTTACTTCGACAATACATAGATTACACCTTCAATGACAACGGATAGCCTTGTATAAAGGCATTCCAATTATGCTATCATATTAATCAAATTGAAGTTTTAGTTTTTTCAGAAAATTAAGAGAGATGAAAATTCACTGCCCCAGTCCAAATGGGTGTGGTGTAGCGGTTTGTGTCGAATGCCGTGGGGCAGAATGCCTGGGTTCGATCCTGCCCAGCTGGACATTTCCAATTTCCTTGTACTCTCAAAAAAAAAAAAAAAAATCACTGCCCCTTGAATGATACTCTACATCTGTAACGAAAACGAGTATATGGTAAAAAACTGACAAAGTGACGCATTGCCATGTATTGGGATTTTCTATTAAGAGGAGGTTCTTGGTTGTACACTCGCCTTCACTAATATTGGTACAAAGTGTCTGAAAAATTAACTCTTTTGTAACATGAAGCAAACATAGAAGGAGAAACAACTTGGAAAATGTTATCTCTGTAAACATTTAAGCAGAGATGACTTGAATATCCCTTAGATCGAATAGATGAATAATGTCATCAGACACAACCAAAATGCTCCACCGATAGTTCTTAGATGCGAAGACTCAAATCTTCCATTTGGAATGCCTTGCTTTGGAATGGAGGTAGCTGAGAATACTTCATTCTCACCGTTTTCCGATGAAAGAGTGATATTGGATGAACCTGTGTATTAGATATGAACAAAAGCAAAATAAAAAAGATCTCCATTCAATATCATAACCCTCTGACTCATGCAAGGAACATAGTGCAACATTAATATAATTAAACATATAATCAATTAAATGAGCTCAATTAACTACTTGATTAACATAGTGCAACATTAATATAATTAAACATATAATCAATTAAATGAGCTCAATTAACTACTTGATTAATTAAAGCTACCACATTAAGAGACTTGAGCAATCCAAAACTTACAATTATGGTCCACCCAACCAATCCGCTGCTGCTCTAAGTCATAGACAACTAGTTTGTCCTTTAAAACGAGATCTGGATAAACAAGAAAACTTGATGACTTTGAAAATAGACTTATGTTGGAAAGCAAAGGATAAGAGTACCGAAAAAAGATCACAATTCCAACCCCCCAAGATGTTAATATTCAAGCCACTTGATCCAGTTGTTTGGAATCCAAAGCACCAACCATGTCCCTGGTTCAGACAGCAATGTCCAAAGCATTAAAATACGATTTTAACCATAACACTTGAAACAGATAGATTAATGATGGTTTTAATAAGTTATGAAAACATTTTCGTTAAGACAGTCCAGTATGTCAATAAAAATGCGTCCAATCCTTTGTGATACCTGTTTTCCTTCTGCTTGAATGAGATATTCATGGGGTCTGATAGACATAGCTGATCCGCCATAAAACATCAAAGTGAAAGAAGGAAATACATCATCAAATCTGCATAAACAGAGAAATAGCCTCAAAAAACAATGATGGTTATTTTCAAAAACTGCAAGCAGGGAAGGATTGTCATTATACCTGCCAGAATATGACACACATTTCATCCCTTGCCATTCAAACATTTTCGCCTCCATTTGCATAGTACCTAAGACCTTTTCAAGAAGTCATAAGGAACGTAAAACTGCATATGTCCTAGCAACTAAAAGATTTCTTAGATTTCAAGGCCACATACTGCTCCAAGTAGGGCTTCAAAGATCTCATCAGAAAAGTATGTAAGTGTTGTTCCACTATCAAAAATTGTGCCTCCATCTTGAGAAACGGAAGAATCAACAAGAATAGACATATTGTTGACAAAAATATGCATAAGGTTGACATTGTAATGAGGCCTGTTCAGATTAACATGCTCATTTAGAAATGAGATAACATGTATTTTTGACGTCAAACTTGCTACTTGGAGAAGTGGAGCAGCACACTCAACTTTACTTATTGAAGGATACAAAACATGTCTAAAATGTTAAGAACAGTTTCCTAAGAGAAGTGTCTTTGCTTACTGGTTTGGAATTATTGGTGTGTATACAAGCCCAGGTACTTTCACCTTGCCAACAGCAAGAATCCCTCCACCTTTTCCTTTGCTCTCTAGACAGTGTGCAAACATTCCATTAGTTTTGTTCTTGTCCCTGAGTTGTGATATCACAGATAGACCTGATTGTCCAAGTCCTAAAATCCCATCCAAAGCCTGATCAGACTTGCTTAATTGTCCACCTTGCCTTGTCCCACAACTATGTAAGATAAAATAGAAGGCAATGGCAGCTTAGTCAAAAATTGATCAACTATACCTTGTTCTCAAAAGTCATGAAGATATGTGACAAATCATTCCAGAATGTAATGCTATTTATTTTAAGTGACAAGCAAAAGAGGATAATGGAAATTTCACACACCCAAAAGCAACTTCGGTACTTCTGCTTAACTGCAAGTCTCCTGGTATTAGATTAAGGTGCAAAGTGTCTCTGACAAAGAAACCTTCTGAAAAGCTTCCATCCCCATATCCTAGTTGATAGCCACATGTTTCATCTGTGAGACAATCAGTTGACGCATCATTACAGACGCTGTCCCCACACATAATAGTAGAGCTTGTTGAAGATGATTTAGGATTGTAAAGAGAGAGCTGCACCTGCATGTAGTGATTCACCGATCCCTGAATTCTCTCTCTCTCTCTCTCTCTCTCTCTCTCTCTCTCTCTCTCTCTCTCTCTCTCTCTCTCTCTCTCTCTCTCTCTCTCTCTCTCTCTCTCTCTCTCTCTCTCTCTCTCTCTCTCTCTCTCTCTCTCTCTCTCTCTCTCTCTCTCTCTCTCTCTCTCTCTCTCTCTCTGTGTGTGTGAAAAATCTAGTATTGAGGATTATGATTTTATACAGATGAATTATAGGACACATGCATCCCGTAGTATATCTGTGCTCCTTCACTGCACTAAAGAGGAGGATTGGTTGCTATTTCTCACACTTTTTAGAATTATGCCAAAGATTGTGCTGATTATATTGATAGATTCGGGAACAAGAGGAGCAAAGCACATTGGCCATGGATTTTTTTGTTGTATGCTGATGATATTGTCATGACTGCTGACTTTCCAGAGGGTATACAATAGCATTTCGATCCATGGTATGAGTCTGCGCATGGTAGCGATTGCATCAACCTTGGCACGACCAAGATTGTCATATCTAAGGCCAGTCAGTTTGCATGGATCAAGTCAGGTTCCTTGAAAGGCAGGAACATATCCAGTAAACAAATGCACAGGCAACTTAGGATTTCTTCACTGGACCAACTATTTCAACGAGAAGAACAACAAAGATTAGATTGCCCAAAATCGTTGTACACGTCTTCCGAAGTGTAGAGAGAGAGAGAGAGAGCATATACGCATATATGCATAGATACATAAGAGGAATACAGGGATGCATGCATGCAAAATACATTCAATATGCTTACGTACATTGACAGCTTTGGTTGTTTCTCGTCGTTTCATTTCAGAAAAATACAAGAAATGTTTTTTTCTTAGAAACTGAATTTGCTAAATCAATTTTTTTATTAAATACGTGCACACATCTATGCACTAATACATAAAATGAAATTCATATATCAATATACAACTAAATAGATTAATAAATGTATGCCTTTACATACAAACATACATCTATACGTAGACGACACATACAATCGTCATTTCGCGAATAGATACATACATAGATACATACGTACACATACTATATCCATAGAAAAACA
Organism: Ceratopteris richardii; assembly: GCA_020310875.1. Lineage (NCBI taxonomy): Eukaryota > Viridiplantae > Streptophyta > Polypodiopsida > Polypodiales > Pteridaceae > Ceratopteris > Ceratopteris richardii. Next base: position 159,760,883 of record CM035411.1, on the reverse strand, counting down.
CATGGATACATGCTTACTCAAAAAGGACTATACATATATTAGCACATGATAAATAGATATATGCAGGGATTTATCATATGCATGGATACACACATAAGTGCATAAATTCATCAATAATTTCATTCATACATCTATACATATATACATACATCTATACATATATACAAACATGAATGCAAACATACATGGATACATAAGTATATAAAAGTATATTCATAGCTAGATTACATGCATGCATCTCTGAACACATATATACATGCGTTTGTATTTCATAAATACACAAATAAGTACATAAATTGCCTGAGTACATACATGAGTATATAAAGACGTACATAAATGTATAGATATATACATAAACAAATTCTTTATTTTTGCACATTAAATACTCGATGAATTCCAGGTCATGTCATGATCGAAAACATTTCAATGTGAAAAAAGGAAAGAGGACAGCTGATAAGGTTAGTGGGCCATCTTACGATCACCACCACCGTCGCCCTGCTTATTCAATTGCTAATATTGATGAAAGACTTTCTATAATTATATTTATTTTTCATATCCTTAGTGATGAAGTCCCTTGATCTTGATGTTATATATAATGATGATGTATGAAGCCATAAATCCTCAAGCTTTTCAACCACCGTTTACGTTAAGTCATTTATGCTTATGATAATGATTATGGTTATGGCTTTTGTCATGGTTATTGTTATTGTTATGAATATGGTTCGTTGGTATGCTTATGGAAATGTACATTATGTTAATGTTTATGCACGTTATGGGTATGGTTATGGCTATGGCTATGAACATTATGTCTATGCTTATGTACGTTATGTTCATGGTTATGTACAATATGGTCATGTTTATGATCACGGTTATGCAAGTCATGAAATGATATGCTTATTGTTATGGTTTTTATGTTGTTCATGGTTATGGTTGTCATAATGTATGTTTTGATTTATTTATACTTACGATTGTGTAACATAGTTGTGTTGTTCATGGTTATGTACAATATGGTCATGTTTATGATCACGGTTATGCAAGTCATGAAATGATATGCTTATTGTTATGGTTTTTATGTTGTTCATGGTTATGGTTGTCATAATGTATGTTTTGATTTATTTATACTTACGATTGTGTAACATAGTCATAATGAAAACGAGGAGATAGATTGGGACCATTGAAAGAGAGAAATCTTGAGACTTATCGAGGATTGACGGATGTTCAATGCTCATCAAGCTCTAGAAGATGTTAAGAGGTTTAAGAACACATCATTATGAACATGCTAAAAGACGAAACTGAAGAAGCTTAAAGTCTCTTAATTTCCATTTTTTCTTTTGTCCTTTAGCTGCAGTGTAGAGTTTCAACCATCAACCAAAGAAGAAACATAGTTATTCAAGCTCTCCTTTGTGTAAAAAGAGAGAAAAAGAAAAAAGCAATTGAGTGTGTAAGCCATGATATGCTGAAAAAAAATTCTGAAACTTTTATGGTACTCGCCATGCTGTATATGATACAAGGTATGGGGAACCTTAATGAACCATCATGACAGATCTCATGTTTCAGAGCCAAGAAGATGCATCGAGGGTCCATTTACATTCTTACTATAAGACCTAGTTGCAATTCACATGATAAAGGCATTTACAGGCTACTCTAGTGAAAGAGACATGCACTCTACTAGACTTTCTCATTCATAGATTATGGGACATTAGAAGATGTAGATATGATCTGCTTTCCATCAAGCCCTCCTGTAAGTTGGATTTGCAGAAAGATACAACATGTTGATATGGACAAACGATTTCATGATTCCATATAGTACATGGTTTCGGCATGAACAGATTACCTCCAATACTCCTTGGAGACGCCCTCTTTTACACCCGGACAGATTACTCATCCTCCATATGTTGATTCAGCTTGACAGCCAAGAAATAGATAGCGCAAGTCCACGAGTTGGGTACAAGATTAATTTCCATGGAGAGAATTTTCTTCACTTCACTACAGATTTGGGTCACTTTAAGCAATGTTTCACTTTATCAGACATCGTCCAGCATACAATGAGATACATGGACATTTTCATTGCCTATTCAAATAGGAATTTGGGTCATTCTCCATTATGTTTTTTGGTCCAATCTTGTTAGAGCTACAAAGATAGAGAGCTTCATAGGGAGAACATGGAGAGAAACTCAACATTAAACAAACTAAATGGACTTCTATGTACCTAGAATCAACAAAGCATGCAAACTTTCCCAATACCATACAAGAAACATTTAAACCACTCATGTCGGTTGATATATATGTCTGTTTTACAAACGCTGTTCAGAGAAAACTGAGCTACAAGGATATATATTGTGCATCTTAAAAACAGGATGAATTCTCTAGACTTATATTCCAAATTATCCATACTACGCAACTCCAAAAAAATTTATGCTCATATTCTATTTGAAGATATTGTGCTGCATTTGTAAATTACTGAACTTAGATGATGAGTTTTGCCCACAAGTGAACCATGAAGTTTAACCAAATGCTCTCCATACAAATAAAAACTTGAACTTTAAGGGAAAAGAGTCCATCACCAAAAGTGTCTTAATCATCAAAGCTTGACTATCTTACAAGTTGAAATGCCAAGTTCCACAATGAAAACAACACATGAAAGAAACAATCAATCCGAGACTGAAAGTGCACCTAATTACTAAATCATTTGCCTGTACCTTTCGTGTATCATAATGATGGGTATCCAATGTCCATGAATGCTGATTCTAAAGAATCCATCTGCCCTGCAGCTAGGAGGTTGAAGTGCACAATGTTATACCAATCAACATTTTCGTGATGCCACGGGGTCTTAGACCACGTAACCTAGTGGTTTGATGCCTTCAGTCTCTGGGAGGAAGTCCTGAGTTCAAGTCTTGGTTGGACATAAGATGAGTGCCTCTACCTTACAAGGTTAAATGATGCCACGGGATCCGAGCCCACATAACCTAGTAGTTTGACGCCTTGCGTCTCTGGAAGGAAGTCCTGAGTTCAAGTCTTTGCTAGACATAAGATAAGTGCCTCTACAATACAAGCTTGGGTGTGTGAATGTGTTTCCAATTCCTTGTACTCTCCAAAACAAAAATGATGCCACGGATATGCAGCCTAAACATTAAGAATAACAGGTCGTCACACCACCAAAACCAAACAGGAATAAACGAGATAAACGACTTTTGTTAATCTTTCCCAAGCAAGATTATGTGATGAAGGGCCTGAAATATTGCATTTCCACAATCTCCTTAATGAAATTTATATATCGCCTTGCTACATGGAACTATCAGCCAGCCGTGTGCTGATTTAAAACCAACAAGAAGTACATGAATTTTACTCTTAGTATATAGTCTCTCTCTCTCTCTCTCTCTCTCTCTCTCTCTCTCTCTCTCTCTCTCTCTCTCTCTCTCTCTCTCTCTCTCTCTCTCTCTCTCTCTCTCTCTCTCTCTCTCTCTCTCTCTCTCTCTCTCTCTCTCTCTCTCTCTCTCTCTCTCTATGTGTGTGTGTGTGTGTGAAGTATTCTTACTTCCAGGTCGGTTGAGGTCGGGCACGTTTTACAGTCTGCACAATTTACCCAGAGGAGATCGCTGCCAGTGTCTACCTGCACATAATATTTGGAAGGAGGAGTTCCCAAGTATATTTCTGTAAAGTACAGTCTGCAAGTCCCAAGTCAGTGTAGCAACCGCAGCTATCTAAAATGCACATTTGGACGAAGAGTTACCCAGCTATATTTGGATCAGCAATGCCGCCCAAGTTAAAGGATATGGGACTTGACAACGATGCAGGGACGTTCGCAAGCATACGGTTGTAGCGGATCCTGTCCCGCAATCGTATATGACTGAGGTGCTCGAAGCTGACGGGTTTTCCGCCATGATTGAAGAACGAACCATTGAAGGTGTGCTGTTGCAACCTGAAGAGGCTCTGTTGATCATCGAGCTCAGTGGTGAAGGCGACAAACGCTGAAAGCGATACGCAACAGATGAATAGAAGAAATGAGAAGAGCGGAGAGGAGGAACGCAGCTGCCGAATGACGATCGTCATGCGAAAGCCGGTTTGCGAGCTGGAAGGGAGTCTTCGATGATGGGGACGGCCAGGGCGCCCTTGCATTGTAGCGGGCAAAAGGGACGGGAGATAACGAACGTTGTAAAGGCTATGAGTTCAATGCCTGAGAGTGAAGATCGCTGAGCGGGAAGTTCCATAGCCGAGACTCCAACTGGGCACGGTACGTCGGTATGTGGGAGACGAAGGACGGTAGTTACCCGCCATTGCTTTTTCTATATCGGCATGCTGGTCTCCCGACCGCCGCCAGGCAGCCCGCCTTTCTGAGTGACGACTCACGAGTCACGACAGAGAGTGAATGTCTTCAGTTCTCCACACTTTTTCTGAGCCAGTTGACCTAATTTTAGTGGTCAAATCGACCCTGACTCAACCACAACCCTTGGCCCTTGGGGGTGACCGGGTTACACTATTTGGTTCATCAGATGTAACATTGACGGCACATGTATTATAATAAAAGGAAGTTCGGCCTTAGCCTATTCTCCCGGACTTCAATTTAAATAAAGAAGAAAAGTTACAAGTGAAGTGAATGGGACTAGTGCCCATGGGATCCCCCAAATCTCACAATGTAGGGGAGGAGTATGGCAAGTTAGAGGGCATTACAAATGAGGTGGATAAATCTCTCGTCTCCCTCATGTGGGATCCATTTGGGTTTCAACTTGTTGTTTTCGAGGAGATAAATACAGTGATGTCTAAACGGTGGAGATCTCTTATCTCGAGAGATTCTTTTACCTAAAAGAAACAAGGATTTTTGGATCGAACATTCCTTAGGAGTTTGACCAAAATTGACAGCACATCACTCCCTCCAAATCTTCCAAAGAGTCTCACCCCTGATGGCATTCCACAGCCTCGATGAGTAGTCGACCGCCTCACCCAATAACGCCTGTTGCCAATTGATTTGGTTCGTGAGTCTCAATACCCGCATCACGTGATGCCAGATAACATGCGACTTGGGGCAATCGAAGAACATGTGAGCTAAATCTTTGATGCATCAATGGCAACGCTTGCACCATGGTGGCACACCACATATTTTGTTCGCCCTTGCATTGGTCCAAATTCCCTTATGCAAGTTCTGCCACATGAGAACGGACTTTTTGATCACAATTAGGGGGTGCCAAATAGACATGAACTTTAGTTCCCATCGAAGTTTGGTCCAAGAGAGGCACCACCTCTTGTTAAGGGTGTGATGAACATCTAAGTTCTCTTTGAAGTTGGGGATTCTGGATATTTTCTTGCCATTGCTCCATTTGAGGCGCTCTAGACAAGGAAGATCCTGTCCACAGAGAAGGCGAGTAGTTGAGCAGTCCCACGCTAAACACCTGCCTTGAAGAAGAGTCCATTCCTCGAGGGTAACTCTATGTCTCGAGTCTAAGTCTTCAAACCTAATCCACTGGCTGGTCTCTTGTTTCCAGAGCTGTTTCCACTGTTTGAACCCCTTGTTCCATAATCGCTTTGCAGTTTGGAGGTTCCAAGGCTCCACCCCCCTAATGTCGTTGATCGGGGACCAGATAGAGTCATTTTGTCATATCCCAGCCGCCCACTTCCACTCATCATTGATTCTGATGAATTGTTTGGCCTTGTTCCAACTCTTCCATAAAGAACACACGAGGCTAGAGCCTTTGGGGACACGGGGTGGGGGGAGAACAAGAGCGTGAGAATCCCTATGTCCTTCCAACCAGGAAGGCCAACTAAGGTAAGGTCTTCCATGTTTCTGAAGATCAATTTAGCCCAAGAGGACTCACTATTGCTCCAAGCCTTGATAAGCCACTTTGCCGCCAGCTTGTCAGCCAACCCAACGATATCCAAAATACCCAAGCCCCCTAAGTCCTTCGAGCTAATGCAAGTTTCCCATTTGATTTTGGGAATCCCCCTCCTATTGGGATCCCCAGTCCAAAGGAAGTTTCTGCAGATTCTTTCCACTTTGGCCAACTCTTTCTCCTTAGGTCTCCAACACGAGATAAAGTAAATAGTCGTTGAAAGCATAAATATGTTAACAACCATAGCATGCCCGGCCAAGTTCACTTGCATACCTTTCCAATGATTTATTTTGCTATCTAGCTTGGCTAGCACCCAATTCCATCGTTGGTCCATTGTGATGTCGAAGCCCATCGAAATGCCGAGGAGACAGAAGATTTGACCTCTAGGGATAACTTGACACCCCTGATCTTACAACAATTGGGGTTGAGGTCCGCGGATTGCTCTGAAAGTAGTTTTAGCATGGTTGATTTTTGAACCTGACACCATACATAGGCAACTGAGGCCGTTCGAGGCGATAACGAAGAGTAGTGGAGCCAGAGGGAAGCCTTGCCTGATAGATCTTTTTAAATGTATGGGCTCAGAGAGCTTGCCGTTGATATTTATTTGCATTGAAGCGTTTTCGAGAAGAGTGGAAACCATCTTTGTGAACTTTTGGATGCATCCAAGGTCTTTCAGTGATTGAAGAATAAAGTCCCATTTTAATCTTTCATATGTTTTGTCGAAGTCGATCTTAATGAATATCAGATCTTGTGTAGACTCCTCAGCAAACGCAAGGCCTTCCCAAATATCGACAATTGCTTCAAGTATAGATCTACCTTTGATAAAACCTTTCTGGTCCTCACAAAGCCATGACTTTAAGTGACAAGAGATTCTCTTGGCGATAACTTTGGCAATTATCTTGTATCCAGTTTGTAGCATAATCGGCCGCCAGTTTTCAATTTTGTTCTTATCTCCCCTTTTGTGAATTAACTTGATGACACCATTATTAAGACACTCAGGGAGGGCACCAAAGGAGAGAGCCTCTTGCCACACGAGACGCATCCGGGTGGCCACCACGTGCTTGAAGGACTTGAAAAACTCATTGGTGAAGCCATCAGGACCAGGACTTTTTCCATTGGGAAGAGCATCAATAACCTCAATAATTTCGTTCTTAGAAATGCTAGCATCTAGGAGCTAATTCAAGTTCTTTGGGATTCTAGATGAGCAACCCTTGAGATGGTTGCCATACAGTCAGGCCTGTGTCGGGAAAGAGGAGTCGAGACCCCGAGAAGATGGGTAAAGTGCTCGACGATGATAGATCAACTTCTGTGCTACATTCGATCCCTTTTTTATCGACCAAGAAGGGGATGGATTCCCTAGCTTGCTTCCTTTTGAGGATGTTACACATCTCTTTGATGGTGTGTCAGCCTTCCCCGCCCACCAATCTTTGAAGAATATTTGAAGATTTTTCCTTTGAACCTCCTCCTCGAATCTCAGTCTTCCCCTGATTTTCAAAAGACCTTGTTGGCATTGCAAGTTACCTTTGTTCACTTCTTCTTCAAGCCGTGAGAGCCTCGGGTACACTGTTTCTCTTCTTTTTTTCGGATATGTCTTATAGCCTTATGAGTCCTGATGAGAATTTGTCGAGTCCTTTCCACCACGCTTCTCCAACACTTAGCCGGTTCATTACAGTAGGCAAAGGTCTCCGCCCATACTGTGGAAATTTCTTAATGGAAAGAGGGGAGGGAAAACGACGTCTGACAAGCATGAAACCAAGGGGCTTTCCGAAGCATGGGAATTGGTTTGAAAGAAAGAGTAATCAGGTAGTGGTCCGAGATAGTGAGGTCCATGTGTTGGGAAACCAAAGGAATACCCCACTAGAGGATGGTGTTTTGGTCGATGTAACAAGTATCAAGTCTTGCTTTCCTCAGAGAGTCCCCGATTGGAGATTAGACCAGGAGAACCCCTTCATGTCTTTCACCTCGACCAGATCGAGATGGAGCTTGATTTTATCCCATATCTCATTCTCCCGACTGTCAGTAATTTTCCCCTTGTTATTCCATTGGTCCTCAGGAAACTCAACCATGTTGAAGTCCCCACAAATTAGAACGTTGTGTTACGGCACATGTATTATAGATGTAGCAAACTTGGATCATTCTCTTTTTCCATTTTGCATTCGACCCTGTTACAACCAATCAAGAGGGGAATAGAGTCGGCTTTACCTGCCCACCAATCTTTAAATTACTTCTTCCTCGTATCTTAGCATGCCCCTGATTTTTTGTAATCCCATTTGGTATTGGTAGTTCCCTTTGTTCCCTCCTCAAGATGCTATAGCCCCCGATAGAGCTTCTTGACCAGAATTTGGCGAGTCGTCTCAACTACCGCACTCCAAATTTGCCATTGGCTTTCCTAATTTGGCCTCTTCTTGATGCGCCCATTTCAGATTATGAGATTCTCAAAGTTATTGATATGATTCCCAATGTGAAAAGCCCAGGTCCCGACGGTCTCACAAATGAGGTTTTTATGTCTTTCAAACACGTGGTGGCCACTCTGTTGTGCTTGGTTTGGCAAGAGGCATTGGCTTTCGGTGCGCTTCCCGAATGCCTAAACAATGGTGTCATCAAGCTTATCCTAAGAAAGGTAACAAGAACAGGATTGAAAACTGGCGCCCGATCACGATGTTCCAAATTGGGTACAAAATTCTTGCAAAAGTAATTGCCAATAGAATTTCTTGCCACTTGAAGTGGTGGCTCAGTGAGGACCAAAAAGGATTCATCAAGGGTAGATCAATACTCGAAGCTATTGTAGACATTTGGGAAGGTCTCGATTTTCCTGAAGAGTCGGAACAAGATGTGGTATTCCTTAAAATTGATTTCGACAAAGCCTACGACAAACTTGAATGGGACCTTCTTCTTCAATCTCTTAAAGATCTCGGTTGAAGTCAGAAATTCACTAAGATGATCGCTACACTATTGGGGAACGTGTCGATGCAAATAAATATCAACGTTCAGTTATCAAAGGCTATCAGATTAAAATGATCTATTAGACAAGGGTGTCCATTGGCCCCTTTGCTTTTCGCCATTTCCACGAAGGGGCTTAGTCCTCTGGTGCAACATCACATGGAATTGGGCCATATTAGAGGGCTCTCTCTTCCTCTGAACCATGGCTAGATGATCATGAGGCTCTTTGCAGATGACATGAATGCATTAGTGCACAATGATTTGAGCAGCATTGAAACGTTTTGGGGATGCCTTGATACATTCTTGTGAGGCATCTTGCTCCAAAATAAACCACTCAAAAACCACCTTCAAAGCCACCATCGGACCCCCATCCCAACTCCTAGTTGATCATGGCTGCCAAACTATCCCTAGGGGTCGAGTCTTCTCCTTACTTGGCATCCCTATGGGATTTGGTGTCTCGATGGAGCAATGATGGAATTGGGTTCTCTCCAAACTTGACAACAAGTTGGCGTATTGGAAGGGTATGCAGATCAACCTCGAGGGGCATGCCACGGTTATTAATACCTTTCTCTTCTCATCGACCATATACTTTCTCTCCTGCTGGAGACCGAAGGATCAAGAGCTTGAATATTGGAAAGAATTTATAGAAACTTTCTTTGGACAGGGGATCACAATAGAAGGGGGTTCCTAAAATTAAATGTTCTACCTACATCAGTCAAAAGGACTGTGGGGGTCTGGGCATTATGGATATTGAAGGCATGGCTAACAAGTTGGCAGCAAAATGGATCACCAAGGCATGGTGTAACCCTAAGGCCTCTTGGGCCAAACTCATTTTCAAGAACAAGATGTGGTTACATTGGTGGGCCTCCTTGGATGGAAGGACTTGGACCTCCTTACCATTTTATTCTCCTCGGTTCTAGTTTTCCCTTGCCATGAGGGTTTTATTTGGCACAATGACAATTGCTTGTCCAAAATCCCTAGAATCAAGGTGAACATGGACTACCATATCACTCTTAACAAGAAGTGGTTTCTGAATTGGACCAAGCTGCATTGGGACCTAAAGTTCGTGTATATCTGGCATCCCCTCATCGAGATCAAAAAGTCGGTTCTCATGTGGCACGTTCTCCACCGTGGTATCTAGAGCAACCTAAAGGCTAGCAAAATCTATGCGCTCCATGGTGCAAGCATTGCCACCACAACATCGAGGATATGGATCACATCTTCTTTGCGTGCCCCAAGTCTCTCTTGCTCTGGCGGACCCTTGGGAATATTTTGAGGATGCAAGACCAAATCACCTGGAAGCAAGCACTTCTGCGCGAAGCGAGAGGTTTCTCCATGTCACTATGGAATGTTGTAAGGGGGAAAGCCCTCTGGAAGATTTGGAGGGAGCGGTGTGCCTACAATTTTGGATACCCTTTTAAAGAGTGGGTGATCGAAAAGTCTCTATTCCTCCTCGGAAAAAGAATGTCCAACTGCAAGAGATCCCCACCCTTTAGGCATCATAAAGTGTTTCTTGTCGAGAACAACAAACTTAAATTCAAGTGGGCCCCACATGAGGAGGATGAGAGAGTTATTAACCTCCTTTGTAATACTCTCTAGATCCACAAGTTTTGCCCATGATGTTTGGGATTCGGGGGGTTCCAAGGGCACTAGTCCCATTCACTTGTAACTTTTTCTTTTCTTTTAATTAAAGTTTGGGAGATTAGGCCACAGCTCAACTTCCATTTTCTCGAAAAAAACTTGGATCATCATAATAACAAGCACATGCATGAAGGTAACCTAATTTTCCATAATGGGAGTTAAAGGCACATGCATTAGTTCCATCGTGAAGAGTTGTATGATATGGGTGAAAGCATGTTAATGTGAATACTTTTAAGGATTATTTACCACTTTTATGGGTGTCGCAAATCAGCTATTTCAAAAGTTGTTTCAAAAGTTGTTCGACATACAATCATTCATGCATATATTTGAAAATCATGAAAATGATGTTTGAATATCAAAACTACTCATGTGAAAGGTAGGGAATCATGACATGAACCTTGAAAGTAATGCCATTACTTGTCACGTCTTACAGAACTTCGCTATCCATGGAATGTGCGATAGTGGAACATAGAAGGTCTTAACAACTTCATCAGCCGCGAGAGAAACCTACCACAAACAAAGTTGTTCCATCAAACAAAGGTGAAGTAGAAACACTAGGGTTGAGTGTGATCATGTATGAAAAATTGAAAAGAATGGGTTTCTATCATGTCTAGCATCACATGCATGCATGCATCATTTAGGAGCTCGCATGGTCATGATTAGGAGTATTCTTCCTAGTTCTAATCTAAGAGCTTTTGTTTTCGATAGAGGAGAGGTGTCATCAGTTAGGAGTCCAATGTTGAGGTGCAAGCAATGGATGAGGTCGACCCCTCATTGATTCAAATTATTCAACGCATTAGTCAACCTGCACCTTCTCCGTCACATTTATGAGCAATAATTTATATTGTTGATGCAGATGGTTATATCCACCATATTCAAAAGTGCTAAACCAAAGTGTATTTTTCCATAAAAAAGAAGAAATCAACACCACGTATGGCCTCTCTATTAGTAGTAGAGATCTAGCTATTATATCAAAAACATCGATTAGGGAGGTAGATTGGTTGTCTATGTTCAAAATAACTTGATTCAAGGGAAAGATGAAGGTGAAACATGTCACAAGAGAGTTATATGATGTAGTGATGATGTTGCATCAAAACGCATACTAGGAGATACCAATAAACTATGAATTTTCTATACAGTTCATGAGAGCCTTTGCATTTTAGAACGGCACTATTGCATAGACATCAACAAATCCAGCTATGTATCATGTGGCATGGACTCTAGCTATAGAAGCATCTGTTAACAGATGTAGGAAGATGGGTACGATACAATTGAAGATGCAAAGGTTTTACAATTTTTCCAATAATGATGCTGCACCGGTTTTAGAGCTTATGGTGGATGTTGACTTGCAAGAATAGAAATAAGATGTAACTGAGTTACATGTTCCACAAGGTAGGGCACTTGTTGCCATTATGCAGGAGGAGGGTGTTAAGCTTTTATCTATATTAGAACTGTTAGCTCATAATGAAAAGGTTAAGTTGGATAGGTTCAACTCTGATTTGGATCAATCCAAGGTATCAAAGGAAGTTGAGTCTCAAGTGAGTACAACGGCCATTGAGATGAGAAAAAAATTACAAGCAGCTCTTGATGAGTTGAAAGGTGATGTGGGAATGGCTCTTGAGAGGAAGATTCACTTGGAAGCACAAATGCAGATATATATTGTTAATTTGGAGTTGTTAGGGGCTGAACTAGATGAACAAAACAAGGTGCCTAAACTAGAGGTAATTTAAGCTCTATTGACATTGGTTGGAACATTTTTCAAAGGTTGAATATTGATCATGTGGATTGTTGCATACACAGGCTGAATACAAGCTGCAAGAGGATCGGTTCAATAATGTGAATCGACATCTATCATTTATAAACAACACGTTAAGCAACTTGGAGTTGCATGAGTTGTCACCCTCATTGACATAACCTTCCCCACACTTACCATCATCCCTCTCATTCAATGTTTCATCCATGTGTATAGCATGTGGTCTGAATATTGAGGAGACAGTGAGTTTTTTGTTGCACCTTATGCCATGCAACAAAAAATGTCATTACATTTGTGTTGAAGCACATTTTCATATGTCAACCAATTTTTTACATGAACGTGGTGCTAAAATACCACAACATGTGTGGCGAACGTTCTCTGGATGCTTTAATGGGGATGGCTTCTTAAAGCTTTCTAAGTACCAAACATATTAACAATATTGCTTTTTATCTATGGTTGTGGCTTCATATCACCTTTTGAGTTTCTATCTGCAATTTGTGATGTCACTAAATAGTTGTATATAGCTTCCATTCATCTTGAATTTAGCTAGCAATCATCTATTGTCATAATTTCCAATCATATTTTAAGTATCAATGTATCAATATTTTGCTATCTAGCTCAATACTCATTTGGTTGCCTATAGATTTAGCTTAATATCTATCCAATAGCTAAATAGTTAACTAGCTAGCTACCTATCAAGTTAAATAGCCTCTTATCAGCTAATTGTTTCTTTAGCTTTCAACATATCTGGCTATCTAGCTGCCCAATAGCTAAATAGTTATCCAACTAGATACCTATCGAGCTAAATATCTCCTTGTTAGCTAAAACATTATCCAACTATCTACCTATCGAGCTAAATAGCTTTTGGTTATCTAAATAGTTATTTAGCTATCCACCTATGCATCTAAATACCTACCTAACAGTTAAATGGTTATTCAACTATCTACCTATGAAGCTAAATAGTTATCCAATAGCTTAAAAGTTATTCATCTATCTACCTATCTAACTAAATAGCTATCCAACTATCTATGTAGCTAAATAGTTATCCAGTTATCTACCTATGTAGCTAAATAGCTTCTTGTTAGCTAAATAGTTATCTAGCAATCCACTTGTCCATCTAAATAGGTACCTTATAGATAAATTATCCAACTATCTACCTATGAATCTATATGGCTATACAATAGCTAAAAATTTAAATTTATCTATCTATCTAGTTAAATAGATATCCTACTATCTATCTAGCTAAATATTTGTCCATCTATCTACTTATATAGCTAAATAACTTCTTGTTAGCTAAGTAGTCATCTAGCTATCGAAATATCCATCTAAATAGCTATCTAATAGCTAAATAGTTATCGAACTATCTACCTATATATCTAAATAGTTACCTAATAACTAAATAGTTATCCAGGTATCCACCTATGAAGCTAAATAGCTATCCAATAGCTAACAATTTACTTAGCTATCTTCCTATCTAGCTAAATGGCTATCCAACTATCTATGTAGTTGAATAGTTATCCAACTATCTACATATCCAACTAAATAGCTTCTTGTTAGCTAAGTAGTCATCTAGCTATCCACCTATCCATCTAATAGCTACCTAATAGCTAAATAGTTATCAAGCTATCTACCTATCTATCTAAATAGATACCTAATAGTTAAATAGTTATCCAAGTATCTACCTATGAAGTTGAATAGCGATGGAATAGCTAAAACATTATTCAGCTATCTACCTATCTAGCTTAATACCTATTCCATAGCTAAAAAGGTATTCAACTATCTACCTATCTATCTAAATAGCTATCCAATAGCTAAATATTTATCCACTTATGAAGCTAAATAGCTATCCAATAGCTAAAAAGTTATTCAGCTATCTACCTATCTAGCTAAATAGCTATCCACCTATCTATCTAGCTAAATAGTTATGGATCTATTTACCCATCCAACTAAATAGCTTCCTATTAAGTCACTAGTCATCTAGTTATCCACCTATACATCTAAATAGCTACCTAATAGCTAAATAGTTATCCAGATATCTACCTATCTATCTTAATAGCTACCCAATAGCTAAATAGTTATCCAACTATATAGTTATGAAGCAAAGTAGCTATCAAATAGCTAAAATGTTATTCAGCTATCTAGCTATCTAGCTCCAACTATCTATCTAGCTAATAGTTATCCAACTTTACCTATCTAAATTCTAGCCATCCATCAACTATCTAGCTCTTTCTTACTCTTTGGTCCTCTACCAAAACACTTATTTGGCTGGTTTCATTGTACTAAGTAATATCTCGCACCTCACTCATGACAATTATTAACAATGGTGATGTTGTATGCAATATGGATCTTGGGACAAGTGAGAATGTTGGATGTGCACCATTTGCTAAAAGTAAAACTTATGCCTAATCTTCAATGTCAAAAGAGAGAAACAATGTTCCATCCTTCCTCCAAACCTGATGGAGAGTGTTAATCTCCAAAAGAACAAGTTACTCTTGTATTTAGAGCACCTCTATAACAAGAATAACTCAGATCTTCACCAATTTTAGAAGATCAATACTCAATTGTCAATTTTTCTGAACAAACTGTGAAGAAGGAGAATACACAGAAACTCTGTTGCACATAAATCACTCATTGCCTTATCAATTGTGTAAAGTTTTTTATAAAACTTTGTACGAGGTGTCGTCTATAGATTACACACCTTCTCCAAGTTGAATCACTCCAAAAGATTCAGTAGAACTTGAGAAATGATCTCAACACTCACCTATGTCTAAAATTGTTCTTCTGAGAAGACGATTTAGACACCTATGACTTTAAACCTTTGGTTCTCTCAAACTAGAAAAGCCACAAGTAGCTTACATTCCAACTTAAAGATTAAGTACTTGCTTACTCAATACTTTAAACTGTGGAAGGAGAATTGATCAAAACATTCGTATGGAATTTTGCGCCTCCAGTAACTTCACTTCTTCTCATTCACATATGCAAATGTTCCTACTCTTAATTCTCTCAGCGTGATCACAATTGGAAGCTAAAAATTTGTAGAGAGGTCGATTACCTATAGACTTAGACTTATACAAAAGCATTTCACAAAAGATCTAACACAGAAGGAGAAAACTCAAAAATATCGGGCGCAACATTTTCTTCATTTCTGAGAGAAATTACAACTGAGTGATGAGAGAGTCTTAACTTACTTCTAAGATGTCTAATGACACATACAACTTCTGATTACTCTATTCTCATGCTCTCTCATACTTGCCCCGACATTTTCATAATATATATATATATACAAAAAATTTACAACCTTATGACTTCTCAAAGATATAAGTGAACTATCTATACATATGTGTACACATCTTCCTCTTCTGAATGTATTCTTCTTCCATGCTTCACAACTTGAATCTTTCCTTCAAACCTTGACTTCAACTCTTCATCAAAACATCAATTGTTAATTGTCCTGCACCAACAGCTCCCCCTCAATCATCAATTGAGGTTTTCTCTATCTTCTTTATGCTTGCCATGTCTTTGAATCTTTGTAGCTTTGATCCATCCAAGCTTTTGGTAAGCATATCAGCTATCTGATCTTTTGTTGAAGTATGTATGACTTCAATCCCTTTATCCATCACCTTCTCTCTCAGAAAGTGATACTGAATCTCAATGTGTTTAGTCCTTGCATGAAACACAGGATTAGCAGCTAAATACAATGAACTCATGTTATCTCCATAAATGATAGGTGTACTCTGTATGGTGTCAAAACTCTTTATGAGAGTCTTAAGCCATATCACTTCCTTTGCAGCTTCAACCATACCTTTGTACTCAGCTTCTGTAGATGATAAAGCAACTGTGTGTTGCTTCTTTGAACACCAAGAGATTAATTTATCTCCCACATAACACAAGTATCCATATGTTGATCTTCTATCATCAGGATTACCTGCCCAATCTGCATCACTATATATTTTGATGTTTGTATCTGATGTAAAACCATAATACAAACCCTCTTTGAGTGTACTCTTAATGTACCTCAACACTCTTTGACCTGCAATCCAATGTTCTTTCCTAGGACAATGCATGAATTGAGACAAAACTCCAACTGCATATGATAAGTCAGGCCTAGTTAATGTAGCATAGATAAGACTACCAACCAAACTCTGATATAACTTCATATCCTTGAATTCTTCTCCACAATATCTGCTCAATTTGTGATTCACCTCCATTGGAGTAGGTGCTACCCTGCAATCATTCATTTTAAACTTGATTAACAAGTTTCTCAAATACCTTTCTTGAGTCACATACACTCCATGTTGAGTGTATGAAATCTCCATGCCCAAGAAATATGACAAGTCTCCCAAGTCACTGATTTTGAACTCTTTCTTCATTTGCTTCTTTAGGTTTTGAATGCCTTTCTCATCTGTACCTATAAGAATTATATCATCAACATATATGCACATGTAAATGAACCCATCATCACTTGCTTTAACAAGCAAGCTACTATCTGCCTTAGATACTTGAAATCCAAGTTCTTTCAAGAACTTCACAAGTCTATAATTCCATGCCCTTGGGGCTTGCTTCAAACCATACAAAGCTCTCTTGAGCTTACATACATGATCTGGATACCTTCCATCTCTGAATCCTTGAGGTTGCTCCATGAAAACATCATCTGAAATGTAACCATTTAAAAAAGCATTCTTCACATCTAATTGACATAATTTCCAACCTTTACATGCAGCAATAGCTATGAGTGTCTTGATGGTTGTCATCTTTGCCACAGGACTATAGGTCTCATCATAATCAATACCATATGTTTGAGCAAACCCTTTCACAACAAGTCTAGCGTTATACCTAGACACACTTCCATCTGCAAACCTCTTAGTCTTATAGACCCATTTGCATCCAATGATCTTCTGACTATTTGGTTTAAGAACCAAATCCCATGTGTGATTCTCCATTAATGCATCATATTCTTCCTGCATAGCTTTCTCCCAATTTTCCTTACCTTTTGCCTCTTCATATGTGGAAGGGTCTTCATCTGACTTTATCATGTAAGCATAATCTTTGGTAGCCAAAAAAGAAGTGTCATAGCTATACCTTGTAGGTTGCCACTTGTGTCATGATGACCTTCTGAGTTCTCCACTCCTTGAGGTTTTTGATTCTTCACACTCAGAATCAAACCTTGGCATTTCTTCAACTTCAACCTGCACTTCATTATTCTCCTCTTCATCAAATATCTGAACCTTTGATTTACCTTTCTTTTGACTCACAACTTCTTCATCACCTGTATTAATATTGATTGTACTTGCATACCAAGTACCTTGCTCATCAAATGTAACATCTTTTGATACAAGAAATTGTTTTGTGGATGGACTCCACAACCTATATCCCATCTGCTTATCATCAATACTTTTCAGCTTTAGGTTCTAACTTGTGTCTTAATTGTGATGGCACATATGCATATGCCAAACATCCAAATACTTTGCAATGATCCAAGGTAGTTCTCTTACCCCACCATGCCTCATATGGTGTCATACCCTGCAATTCTTTACATGGTAGCCTATTGACCAAATAAGTAGCTGTATTTACAGCCTCAGCCCATAAATAATTTGGGCAATTTTTCTCCTTCATCATTGACCTTGCAAACTCAACAAGAGTTCTATTTCTTCTCTCTACTACACCATTTTGTTGAGGAGAGTACCTGCAAGTGATTTCCCTTTTTATACCTGCATTCCACAAGTAATCACTGAACTCATTAGAGAAATACTCTCCCCCTCCATCTGACCTTAGTCTCTTCAATTTATGGCCTGTAATTCTTTCTGCATACACATGATAATGTTTGAATGTATTGAATACCTCTGACTTATCTTTGATCACATAGATAGTGATCCATTTGGTAGCATCATCAATATAAATCACATACTACCTTGAACCATTGATACTGAAATCCTTTGATGGTCCCCACACATCTGTGTGTACCAACTCAAGCTTCTCTGAATACATAAAACCATGCTTGGAATAAGATTGCTTATGAGCCTTGCCTAATTGACATGCCTCACATCTGTATGTCATATGTTGACCTGCAACATTAGGCAATCCAAGCATTGAACCATTGTTAATCATATCTTTGATACCTCTTTCATTGAAGTGTCCAAGCCTCTTGTGCCAAAGATCTAACTCAGAGATCTTATGTCCTCCATAAGTGAACAAGGCATGACCAACATTACCTTGAATCTTCAATGTGAACAACCTTCCTTCTTTCTTCCCTGAAATAATTTTTTTATACCCATTGCTAGGGTCTTCCACAAACACTCCTTCATTAGTGAATCTAACTACATAACCTTTTTCAACAATTTGTCCTATACTTATCAGATTCTTAGGAATTGTAGGAACATACAAGACCTTACTCAAGAGAGTACTTCCATCCTTGGCCTTCACCGATCCAATTGACTTCACATTGTGCTTTGTATTGTCACCTGTTTGAACAACATGATTAGATACCTTATTTTCCAAATCAGTCATCAATGCTATGTTACCACTCAGGTGATTGCTACACCCTGAGTCAATGTAGAAGACTCTTTGGTCTTCACTTTGCCTTTCACAAGTTGCATTCATTATCAATGTTGAATCCTCCTTCTGATCTGAAGCATAATTGTAGTAGGTATTATTGTATTGTTGACTTTGGAATCCTCTACCTGCATTTCTTCCAAAGTAACCCCTACTACCTCTTCCTCTGAAGTTACCTCTTTGATTTCTGCCACCTCTTCCTCTTGAATTAAAATTCTGATTATATCCTCCATTACTCTGATTATTATGCCAACAATCATTAGCTAAGTGATTTGTCTTACCACAAATCCAGCAAGCTTTGACTCCATCTTTATTTCTCCTGCCTCTTCCTCTACCTTTACCACCTCCTCTTCCTCTTAGGAAGTTGGCTTGACTAGTTGTGCTTTCATCTTCATTTGCTTGTTGCTTCCCTTTGCTAATTTTCTTCTTATCCTTTGAGTACATTGCATGACCTGTACTCTTGTCACCTTCACCTTTGACATCCTGCTCAAAGGTTAACATATGTCCTAGCAACTGATTTAAGTCAGGAGTAAAATGATCAAGTGATAATTCAGTAGACAAAATGAATGGCTTCCATTTGGCATCACGTCTCAAACTTGTGAGGATTTGCCTTACCAATTTATCCTCCTCAATGTCTTCATCAAGAGCTCCTAATGCATCTGCAATGTCCTTCATTCTGGTTACATAATCTGAGATGGATTGAGAGGCCTTCTTCTTGAATGTGGTAAATTCTGCCCACAAGGATGCCTTCCTAGACTTTGTGGTATTTTGGAAATGCTCCTCCAAAGCATTCCATATATCACTTGCACTTTCAAGACCTCTAATATGAGGTAGCAAGTAATCATTGACTTCCATATCGATAATGCTCCTAGCTTGAGCATCTCTCTTCATCCAATTCTTCAAATCTGATAATTCCTCCCTATTTGGAACACTAGGATCTCTAAATTGAAAGTAATGTAAGCTATCAAGTCTTTGCTCATTAGATGAGCTTCCATCCTCATTGACCATGCTGGATAGTTCTCTCTATCCAATTTCTCTATCTGAAGAGAATCTCCCATCCTTTCTTCACCTCTATATTGAATTCTTCAATCTTTATGAGTAATAGATGTACCTTTACTTTGAATAATACTCCTTTTGTCTTCCTTGGTGTCGTATGACCTTCTTCTCAAGCTTTATCCTCAAGCTTTCACCTTTTGAATCTTCAGATGTTGAATTCTTTGCACCTGTAGCAGTCGAGGTCCTCCTTCGTTCAATTATGATGCTTCCTGCTCTGATACCACTCATGGAGAGTGTTAATCTCCAAAAGAACAAGTTACTCTTGTATTTAGAGCACCTCTATAACAAGAATAACTCAGATCTTCACCAATTTTAGAAGATCAATACTCAATTGTCAAATTTTCTAAACAAACTATGAAGAAGGAGAATACATAGAAAGTCTACTGCACATAAATCACTCATTGCCTTATCAATCGTGTAAAGTTTTTTATAAAACTTTGTATGAGGTGTTGATCTATAGATTACACACCTTCTCCAAGTTGAATCACTCCAAAAGATTCAGTAGAACTTGAGAAATGATCTCAACAACTCACCTATGTCTAAAACTGTTCTTCTGAGAAGACGATTTAGACACCTATGAATTTAAACCTTTGGTTCTCTCAAACTAGAACCCGTTTCTACAAATGCTTTTAGCCACAAGTAGCTTACCTTCCAACTTAAAGATTAAGTACTTGCTTACTCAAAACTTTAAACTGTGGAAGGAGAATTGATCAAAACATTCGTATCAAATTTTGTGCCTCCTGTAACTTCACTTCTTCTCATTCACATATGCAAATGTTCCTACTCTTAATTCTCTCAGCCTGATCATAATTGGAAGCTAAAAATTTGTAGAGAGGTCGATTACCTATAGACTTAGACTTGTACAAAAGCATTTCACAAAAGATCTAACACATAAGGAGAAAACTCAGAAATATCGGGTGCAACATTTTCTTCATTTCTGAGAGAAATTACAACTGAGTGATGAGAGAGTCTTAACTTACTTCTAAGATGTCTAATGACACATACAACTTCTGATTACTCTATTCTCATGCTCTCTCATACTTGCCCCGACATTTTCATAGTATATATATACAAAAAATTTACAACCTTATGACTTCTCAAAGATATAAGTGAACTATCTGTACATATGTGTACACATCTTCCTCTTCTGAATGTATTCTTCTTCCATGCTTCACAACTTGAATCTTTCCTTCAAACCTTGACTTCAACTCTTCATCAAAACATCAATTGTTGATTGTCATGCACCAACAAAACCTAGTCTACAATGGATGTCAATGTCGATCCTTGTACACTTGACCATATGCATGATGTGGAGTCCACACACATTGACTTTGATAGTGCTCTAGATTGAATGATTCAGAATTGTCTTCATCTAGTTAGCACCTCAGATATTCATCTCTCTAGTCACAACTCTATAGTTGGTAAAGAGATTCCTCTTTGTATCCATATGCATGTGCCTATCAATTTCAATTTAGGCTAAGTTCTGGTTGTAACCTAGATGACATCCCCCAAAGGGATCTTCCTCCATGGCTCGATCCAAATACTCATCCAAATCAAGTTCTTCCTTCAGATACTCATCTTTCAAAGAAATTTCCTCTTCCAACTTATGATCCCATTGTTGTTCAAACAAGGATCATCTATAGAATCCAGCTTCTCACCCTAATCAGAGTCCAAATAGAGATCATCTTCAAATGAATGCTGCAAATTAAACCACCTTGAAGCAAACTAATTGTAAGCTAGTCTCAATTTTTGACATGTCTAGATCCCCAACAAAAGTTGTAGGTGTTGATGTACAAGAAAATGCCAATCTACCACAATTTATGGCAAATGCAAAAAGAAATTTGCAAGCACCTATGAAATGACAAAAGAAGTCAAGCCATTTGCACCCAATCACAAGGAAAGAAACTACTCAATCACACTTGAATAGAGGCATTGTACCTCATAAAGAGGATATTCTAAAAGAATCATAGTAGTGTTCACCCTCTTACTCCTTTGTAATGATTACTATCCCCACATGTCTCATACTTTGAATATATGTGACCTATCATCAGATTTTGTAATCGGCCTATTTTGTATCGATGTTATTAAAATTTTCTATTGTGTATGCTTCATATCATATACCATGTATATTTGATAGCTCAATAGTGTCATTGATTGTAACAGTGTTTGTCTATAGGTCGGATGGAGAACAAAGTTCCATGCACAACTGCTATGAAAGAAAATGCTCCATCCTTATCAAATCAATGTCAAGTTGCAATAGAAGTTGAGGACAAAATTATGAATACGTTAACTTGCATGCATGGGACATTTTCACATACAAAATACCATTCTTTCATGTAAACAACTCTTGATTTGACATTATATGGAAAAAGGCATTGGACAATTCATTCCGCAATTGTATGGTTGTCTATAAGTTAAGCACCAATTTGGAAATAATTTGAAATTTTAATGTCATCATAAACATTAGGAGCATATTCATATGAATTTTACGAACATTCCTCTCATGATGTCTTTTCACAATGATATACAGATCCGAATAATAGTACATAGTTTCAACAAATATATATTCTAGTACTTTTAGAAACAAAATGAGTACATCTTGATCTATTGAATTCTTTATTAAATGTAATTTCTCACATCCTGATTATCCCAAAGTTATTCTGTTGGATTGTGATATTTGCTTCCTAGTTATCTTGGATTGCATTGTTAAAAAAATATAGGATCAAGAATAATTTTTAGTTCTTCATTTCATCCTAAAATTAATGGTCAAAGTGAGGTGTTCACCCTCTTACAACACTCCTTTGTAGTGGTTACTATCCACACATGTGACGTTATCCAAATCTATTAGCTCTCTTTGGATTTTGTATTTAGCCTGTTTTGTAATGATGTTATTAAAATATTTTGTCTTTTATGCTTGATATTATATACCCATGGACAATTTTTGATAGATTAATAGTGTCATTGATTGTAAGTTGTAATGATGTTTGGTTATAGGTCATATAAAGAACAAAGTTCCATCCATAGCTATTGTGAAAGGTAATGCTCCATCCTCAGCAAATTAACGTCAGGTTGCAACAAAAGTTGAGCAGAAAGATGCCCAAGAACATAAAATACTAAATAAAGTATCAACTTCAATGTGAAATGATCATATTGCAACACAATTTGAGCACAAAGATACCCAAGAAGATAAAGAATTGAACAAAGTATCAGCTTGAACTCAAACTAATCATGTACTAGTGGTTACACCACAAGGGAATCCAGAACCTAAACGAATGTCAAGAAAGTTTAAAAAAAAAAAGAGAGATTGGATTATGTGGTAATGGAACCTGAATTTATTGAGATAGAAAGGGAACCCCCCAAAGATTCAACATGGCCTAATAGAGGAGTAGATACAAGAAATGAAACCTGTTCACAAGGATTCTCACCCTAGGGCTTTGATTTTGGAGGTTGATGTTATATGAACACCCAAAGTGATGAGGCTTTTCTTGACACTAAGCCTTTTTATGGTGGTGCCTTGAACATTTCAATGTTTGGATTTGGAGTGCATATGATATGGAAGAGGCCAACAAACATATTGATACAACATTCTTTGAGTTCAGGAAGAAATTTATGGGCATTTTGGGGAGCGATCAGTGTTTATGGGATTCTTCAATCCATTTCAAGGGATTGGCTCATTAGAAGATGTTGTCTCACACTGCCAAAGTTGACAATCAATGAAAAACGTAACTGTTTGTTGACAATTGTTTGTGATCAACTTTGAAAATGGTTAATAGCCCCAAATTGAACTTAGTATGCAGATATTATTTGTAGAGTTATTTTTGTTGATGAAGAGAGATTAACTATATATCATGGAATACATCGAGACCATAGACAAAGACATTGAGTATGCAGATAACAAAGGTTATAAATCCTAAGCTAATAATAGTATATGGGATATTGAGGTCTCACCTCAAGTGTTTTCGCTTATTGGCAGTTCTACTTCTTGTAGGATATGGAATATATGGATGATTAAAAACAAGGTTACTTCCCTGATTAAAAATTCATTAAAAACCTTAATTTTTTTTTGCAAGAATCACCATGGTTTGGATGGTTATATCTCTAAAATAATGCTTCCTTGACTATCAAAGACCATAAATGCTTTAAGGTTGGAATCAGTACATGGAATAGATTCCTTGTTGGAGCTTGTTTCTTATATTCATTTCAATTTCTCTTATTTCCTTTCTAAGGGTTGTCAACAGATTTTGAGCAACCTTAAAGAGCTCCTAAAGAGTAGAATGGAGATATGTCAAGTTAAGAAAATAGGGATTTTTAAAGTGGTTGCTAACATGCTAAAAAATTCTCAAATGCTATAAAGGATCTATTTCCAAGATATAAGCTAAACTCAATAAGAGATGGAATTTGAAGGGGTCCAACAATTAGTCAAGATATAGATTTTTGTTTATTTGGGCCTTTCAAATATCCAAATAAAACATTGCTATTTATAGTGGATGATTTTACACAATGGGCTTTGGATAGGCAATAGAGTCAACGTACTCAAACACAGGAGAGTTACAAATTGTGCCAGGGGAAATCCCTCACCAAATATAAATAAGGACTCCAAATCAAAGGGAGGCATCCATAAGGGATATCATATCAGAGTACACATACAACAATATAGATCTCTAGTTAGCAAGCTTAGAGTTCTAACTAGAGCATGAGAGATATGGTTTGCTGGTAAAGCCTAAACAACAGAATTGTTGCAATAAGTAGTTATTCTTCTAAGGAATATGAATGAACTCATTCTAAACCTTAAGCATTATCCACCTTCACAACGTTCTCCAATTTATCCATTGGGACAATAGTGATATAGTTTGTGAGTGGTACTCTTTTACCTTTTCAGTCTTTCTACCACTTGATTGAACTTTCCTACACAAAAAACTGTAGGTGCAGTAGAAAATAGCATAGCCTGTGGTGTGTAAGGAAATTTCAAAAACTAGCTCCAAGCAGCTCGGGTCCATTCCTCAGCAATAGATTCATATGTAGAATAATATTTTTTCGCGGTCTCAACAAGTACTATGTAAATCTAAAACAAAAAATTTCACAACTTTTGGAACCTGTTTGGGCGCACCATATGTCTGATATGTCACGTCTTTCACATTGTGAGGCTCCACATCCCATATTTTTCCAATTGCATCATTGACCTACAAATATAGACAAGAGCATAAACATGTGACTACTGAGTCATCCAAAATTAAAAACCAATTTTCATTTGAAAACTAACTTTTTCCCGAGAGCATAGGTCATAATACATGATGGAAGACACGGAGGCCAAAACCCTCATACACGCTAAATAAATGTAGAACGACATATAGAATTGGATCAAATCTATACCATCTATCGACTTGCTTGTATGAGTCGAGTGGATACTAGAAATTATTCACGGTAAATCATCGATGACAAAAGAGTTCGATATCAAGCAGGATGGTCATCATAGTTATGTATACCATATATATGGTCTTAGGAAAACTTCACCCATCTAAAATATCACGCCTGATTGAGCCTCTCTAAACTAATTTTGGATCCACACATATCATATAGTGAGCATCTAGCTTCATTTATAACACGGCAAAAAAACAAGAATCATATCAATGAACTATCTAATGAATTATCCAAGTTCTAAAGAATTGGAAAAGTCAAGGAATGGATAGTTTGAAGGGTAGAGAAATTTTCTTCAATTCCTTCTAACCAAATTTGATCATTAAAAGTAAATCTTTCCTCAATTTCAGCACAAACTCAAAGTCAAACAAACAATAAGGCTTCTAACCAAGTTTGACCATTAAAAAGTGGATATTTCCTCAACTTTAGCACAAAATCAACGTCAAACAAACAACAAGAAAGTACAGTGATATCATAGCAGAGAAGAGAGAGTGAGATATGATCAATGTATTTGTATTAAATCACATAGTATTACAAAGACATTGGCAATGTATAATCACACAATGTGAGACTAGTGATGGAGCTACAGAATGAGCTCACTAACCACTATAGATCCCTCTCAATGATCTCCAAAAATGGGCTCACATCACACGTGATTTTGATCCATTTTTATAGCTTAGAGTTGGAGCCAATTTTTGAATTCAATTTCAAGCTCTTACCAAAAAGTGAATCCTAAACTTTAGGAATCAACTACCAAGTAATTCAAGATTTGATTCCTCCTAACTCCACGTGAGAGGAGTGCAATTATCATATGCACTTTTACAAGGATAAAAGTAAATAGCTTTTTTACAAGGGAATAGTGATATGTGACTTTAAATGACTATATGAAATAAATGCTAGTTGTCCAAGTATGTAGGATTGGACTGATTTGCACCAATAGCTCCCCCTCAAGCCTATCATTCTTGGTCTTCATTTCTCTTTTATTTCTTGCAATCCAATCATCATCTTGAACGTGTTTGTCTTAGTTCCATTCAAAGATTTGGTTAGCATATCTGCACATTGTAAATTGGTTGATAGATAGGACAATTGGATGTCCTTGCTAAGTAGCTTTTCTCTCACATAATGATAGTGTACTTCACTGTGTTTAGTCGTTGCATGATACACAGGATTAGTAGCCAAATGAAGTGTACGTGTTATGTCCAAAAATTATTGGAGGAAGAATGTAATCCCAAATCTCTGTAAAGTATTTTAAGCCACATAGACTTTGTTGAATTTGCTAAGCCTCTATATTTTGCTTCAGTTGATGACAATGACACAATTGGTTGCTTGTTGGATGACCATGAAATTAGCTTTGAGCCTGCAAAAGATAAGTAGCCAAAAGTGCTCCTCCTATCATCTTTTGAGTCGGCCCAATCTGCATCAGAGTATAGCTTGATATCCAAATCTAATGTGAATGGATAAAACAACCCTTCATTTATAGTACCCTTTAGGTACTTTAGGATCCTCTTGGCAGCTTCCATGTGAGGTTTTCTTGGTGTATGCAAAAATTGACTTAATGTACTTACTCCATAGCATATGTCCACTCTAGTTAGGGTTGCATAATTGAGACTCCCTACAAGCCTTTGATAACCTATTATATCTTCAAGTAGTTCTCCCTCATGAGAACTAAGTTTGTGGTTGAGCTCCATGGGTGTACCTACAACTTTAGTGCTCTCCATCTTGAATTTAACCAACATATCATGAATGTACTTCCTCTGATTAATAAAGAAACCAGAATCTAAATATACAAGTTCTAATCCAAGAAAATATGTTAACAAACCAAGGTCATTGATTTTAAACTCTTCCATCACTTGAGCTTTGGTTTGTTTGATGCCATTGGCATCATTCCCTATAATGATAATGTCATCCACATAGATACATAGATAAATAACTTCTGAGTTAGTCTTCTTTATGAACAAAGAAGAATCTGCTTTGGTTAGCAACAAAATTTTGATCCTGCAAATATGTGACGAGTCTATGGTTCCAAGATCTAGGATCTTTTTTTAAACCATAAAGTGCTTTCATCAATTTGCATACATAATCTGGTTTGTCCTTGTCTTCATATCCTAGTGGTTGAGCCATGTAGAGTTCTTCAGAGATCCATCCATTGAGGAATGCATTTTTGACAATATCTAATTGATACAAGTTCCAATTCTCTAAAGCAGCAATACTTACTAAAACCCTGATTGTTGGCATCTTAGCCACAAGTGAGAAGGTCTCCTCATAAACTACTCAGTGGGTTTGAGAAAACCCCTTTGCTACTAGCCTTGCTTTATAAATGGTTATCGAACCATCTAAATTCTTTTTTACTTTGTAAATGCACTTGGATCCTACTGCCTTCATGCTTGATTTCTTGGGGACCGAATCCCAAGTATTGCTCTCTTGAAGTGCTTCAATTTCCTCCTGCATAGCTTCTCTCCATTCTTCCTTATGATTTGCTTCTTCAAATGAAGAAGGCTCCTCTAACATAGAATCTTTAGTCATGTATATAGAATCCTTGATGACTAGTGATGTTTCATAGCCATACCTTATGGGTTTCCTACTCTCCCTTTGAGATCTTCTAAGTGTTTGATTGGATGACTCTGGAATGTCTTCCAATTGTTTGAATTCTTTCTTGCCCTTGGACTTCCAAGCTTTGAAGTCAATATGGTCTTCATCTCCTCAGTTGACATCTTCTGATATTTGTGGTTCTTCTTGAGTCAGAGTTGGAAAATCACTTTCAAGTCATAGGGTAGTCTTATTTTCCCGCAATCACCTTCAAAGCAGGAGTTATTTTCATCAAACACCACATCCCTACTAACTATAAATCCTTTGTTAGAGGGATTATACAACCTACATCCTTTCTGATTTTGATCATAGCCAATGAATATACATCTTTCAGGTTTTGGGTCAAGCTTTCCTCTAATTTGTGATGGTATATGTGCATAAGCAATGCACCCAAAACTTTTACAATGGTCTAGGGAAGGTCTCCTCCCATTTGCATGATAAGGCGTCATTCCATCCAAGGACTTGGATGGAAGCCTATTAATTAAGTATGTGGTTGTGGAAACAACCTCTGCCCATAAGTAATTTGGAAGTTTCTTTTCATTCAACATTGATCTTGCAGCCTCTACTATTAACCTATTCTTTCTCTCTACCACTCCATTTTGTTCAGGAGTGTACCTTGTTGTAACATCTCTCTTTATGCCTCTGTCCTATAAGAAGGAGTCGAATTCATGTGAGAAATACTCACCACCTCTATTAGATCTGAGCACAGATATGAGCCTCTTCAAGCTTCTACTCATTTGGTTATCAACCAATGCCAAATACTTCTTGAAACAAGTGAAGAATTCATCTTCATGTTTCATAAAGTAGTCCATCTACTATAGTCATTTATGAATGAAACATAGTACCTTGATCCTGAGATTGATGGCTCTCTGCTAGGACCCCACACATATGTGTGCACAAGCTCCAAGTAGTCTTCATACATGTATCCTTTTTTGTTGAATGGTTGCCTGTGTGATTCGCCAAATTGGCATGCTCCACATTTCTAAATCATGTGTTGCTTGGACACATTTGGAATGCCAAGTGCACTCTGATCCCTTCATATTTGCTTTAGTGTCCTTTCACCTATATGACCTAGTCTCTTATGCCATATCTCCAATTCAGATAGGGTTGGATCTTTGTAATTGAAGACAACAATATTTCTGGTATCTTCAACTTTAATGTAAAGAGTCTACCAAATTTCTCACCTTTTCCAATCCTCTTTAAGCCTTGTTGAGGGTCCTCCACATATGCTCTATGCCTTGTGAATCTAACTTGTAAACCAATCTAAACAATCTGCCCAACACTGATTAGGGTTTTTGTTATGGTTGGCACATATAACACCTTACTTAAGAGGTTCATGTTACCATCAAATGCTTTAACATTTCCAACTTTCTTAACAGAGTGCCTAGTGTCAGCACTTGTCTGGACTTCATGCTTCCAGTTAGGTTCTTTAAGATCAAATAGTAATGTTACATTTCCAACCACATGATTGGAACCACTAGAATCAATATAGAATAGATATACATCATCTTTACCTTGCTTGGAGGTCATGTTCATGATCAATAGAGAATTC
Organism: Ceratopteris richardii; assembly: GCA_020310875.1. Classification (NCBI taxonomy): domain Eukaryota; kingdom Viridiplantae; phylum Streptophyta; class Polypodiopsida; order Polypodiales; family Pteridaceae; genus Ceratopteris; species Ceratopteris richardii. The sequence goes on along the minus strand of CM035411.1, from coordinate 159,731,569 downwards.
TCTTGATCTTCTATATAGTTGGTGTAGTCTCTTCTACCTCTGAAGCCTCCTTGATAGTTGTTGTTGTAGCCTTTGTTGTAATTATGATGGTAATTGCTTCCTCCATTATTGAACCTACCTCTGGATTGTCCATAGCCTCCTTTGCAGAAGCATCTTCCTCTCTGATTCTTTGTGTTCTTGAATCATTCATCTGTGGTATGATTGATCAAGCCATAAATATTGCAAGGTGAAGAGTTGTATGATCTCCCCCTGCCATACTTTCCTCCTTTGCCCCTTCCTCTAGTACCTCTTCTGCTACCTCTGAAATTCACTTGAGAGGTACTTGCCTCTTCTTCATTCCTTTTACCTTTGCCTTTATCTTTACTCTTATTTCTATCTGTATAAAGGGCAGAAGATTGGTTACCTCAAGACTTATCTCCATTCTTGTTGAGCTTTTTCTCATGTGTTAAGAGTTGCCCCATCAATATGTTGAGGTCAGGTATTTGCATGTCCATATACAAGTCCATTGTTGTGGTGAAGGACTCCCACTTGTCATCAGCCTTGATGCCATTTATGATCTGCCTTACTATCTGCTCCTCTTCTATTTCTTCTCCAATGCTCCCAATTTGGTTAGCTATATCCTTCATCTTGGTCACATAGTCAGCTACACTTTGCTTTGGTTGCTTCTTCAAGGTTGTGAATTCCATCCAAAGCTGGTTCTTCCTAGCTCTTGTATTTGATGAGAATTATGAAGAAGGTACTTCCCAAGTCTCTTGGGAGGTCTTGCGATTCCTAGTATGAGGTAATGAGAAATCAGATATTGAGTTAAGTGTATAAGACCTCGCTAGAGCATCCTTTGCACACCATGTAGTTAGTCTTTCTTGCTCCTCCCTTGTAGGTTGATGTTTGCTTCTAAATATTGGCATTTCTTCATCTCTAGAGATGTATCCATATAAGATTCTTCTTTAGAGGTAAGCATGGTGGATAGTTGCCCCTGTCCAATTTTTCAATGAATGATGAAAATCCATCTCCCATTTTGCTTCGATGTTGCTCTGATATCATTGTTGGAAGAGATGGTGGATAGATTCCAAAAATGAAGTGGTGTTGCAAATCCCTTCTTCACAGCAACCAAGAACAAGTTGAGAGGTGTAAAGTAGACCTCTTAAGCTTCCCAAGGACCTCAAATAATCACCTAAGTGCTTTGGAGTATGATCCTCTAATCAATGGATCAAAACAAATGAGTAGGAAGTTCAACTATGAGTTAAGACTTGCTATTTTGGCCTATACAAATGCTCAGTAAAAGGAACGGTGCTCTCAACCTGCTAGCAATTGATCAAATTCCTTTTGGGAGTATCTGACTGACTTAGATATCTACCAATCACAAGTTATTTCAATAAAAAAAATCAAGTGTACACTAAGAATGATGCTTAGCAATTTGGATGACCATCCTGATATTTTAGGGTTGCTACAATATGCAGACCCATGAGTAGAGATGTGAAGATATCTCACGATTGTGAAAAACAATGATAATGAAATTTTGTAGCTATGAAAGAGACAGTATGTTGAATCTATAGCACTTCGAATCACATCAATTGATCAAGTATGCACTGAGAACCAAGTCTACAAAGTTCATTATTCTGAGATGATCATGACAAAGAAGAGAGAGTGAGATATGATCAATGTATATGTATGAAATCACATAGTATTACAAAGACATTGGCAATGTATAATTCCACAATGTGAGGGTAGTGATGGAGCTATAGAATGAGCTCACTAACCACTATAGATCTCAATGATCTCCAAAAACAGGCTCACATCACGCGAGATTTTGATCCATTTTTATAGCTTAGAATTTGAGTCAATCTTTGAATTCAATTTCAAGATCTTACCAAAAAGTGAATCCTAAACTTTAGGAATTACTTTCTCATCAATCAACTACCAAGTAATTCAAGATTTAGTTGTCCAAGTATGTAGGCTTGGACTCATTTGCACCAACAAGAGCAAATGTCTCATCAAAATCAATGCCTCTTTCCTATGCATAACCCTTTGCAACAAGCCTAGCCTTATACATGTCAAATATTCCATCAAGCTTATGCTTCAGCTTGTATACCCACTTAGTGCCAATGGCCTTCTTGCCAGGAGGCAAGTCACATAAAGACCATGTACCATTTTTCATGATAGCATCATATTCTGATTGCATAGCAACCATCCAATTTTCAAAATTTTGGGCTTCAGAGGCAGTCGAATCTTAGCAATCTAATGCAAAAGAAGCATTATGCGAGCCTAAACAAGTACGATATGACAGAGGTGCATCTAATTTGTTGTCAAAAAAAGTCTACACCATCAATTTTGGCATAGTTTTTGCCTCCTCAATATGAGCTCTCTCATCAACAAGTGCATCATGTAAATCTACATCAAAAATAGAATGATCTGCATCATCACATGAAACCTGTAAAGGTTGAGATGTTGCCTCATTAGGACCAACACTATACTGTCCACCTACAAAAAGAGGCAGCAAAGTGTCACACATGTCTTTGGAGCTAACTGATGTCTCCTTAGTACATGAAAGTAATGGCTAAATAGCATCTTCCACAAAAACAACATCAGAGCTAACCAAAATGCATTTAGTCTGTGGATGATATAGACGATAGCCTTTGCTTTCAGAATTAAACCCAACAAAAATACTTTTGACTGCTTTATCATCAATTTTTTTGCATTGTTGTTTAGGCATTAATGCATATGCCAAACAACCAAAAACACGCAGATAAGCAACAGATGGCTTGCAACCATGCCAAGCCTCATATGCTACAACAATGTAGTGGGACACCTATTAAGTACATATGTTGCACACATAACAGCCTCAAGCCAAAAACTATGTGGTAAAGCTTGACTCTTGACCATACACCTCGCCATCTCCATGAGTGACCTATTCTTCTGTTCACTTACTCCATTCTGTTGAGGTGTAAATGGCACTATACACTGATGTTTTATCCCACGTTCAGCTAAAAATGCATTAAAGTCAGAGGACATATATTCCCCCTCTTGATCAGAATGAGGGCTGCCTATTTTACATGTTGATAGATTTTTAACCAAAACTAGAAACTGTTTGAAGCACATAAACACTTCGGATTTCTCTTTCAATGGATCCCATGCATGCCTGGAAAATCATCGATGAAAGTCACGAAGTAGAGATAGTCTCCAAAAGAGGGTATCTGCATAGGTCTACAAACATCACTCTGAACAACCTACAATTTCTCAGTAGCTCGAATTGAACCATCTTTTGGAAAGGAGGAATGCTGCATTTTGCCCAAAATAGAGCCTTCATAAACATGTTTACCAGGTGCCTCAATTTTGCGCAAAGAGGACACCATTTTGATTTCTATAGGTGTAGCAAGCTAGCAAAATTTAGATGACCAAAGCGTGCATGCCAAACTTTGCATCTAACATAGCCTGAGAATCATGTATTGCACATGCTGAATCATTCACAGATTTTTCATAGTCTATGAGCTTATACAGCCCACGACATATAATGCCAGAAGCAATAATCACATTTCCATTTGACAAATAATGAATTGTACATCTGTCATCAAGAAATTTTACAACCAATACAATCTTGGCTAAAGCTAAAACTAATAATAGATTCTTCTTGATCATTGGCATAAATAAAGCTTTTGGCAATGTAAAGGAACTACCATCAATAGTAGTCAAAATGATCTTAAAAATTCCCATGATAGGATAAGAGGAGTTTTTGGAGCATGTGACAGTATTCCCTATAAGGGTAGGCTCAAGTGAAGTGAAGAAATTGCATTGTGAGGTAATATGTTTGGTTGCCCCACTATCAAAGTACCAAACATCTGAGTCTACTCCAGACATACACTGTTCAGGAGAAGATGGGTCAAAACTGCAAACAGTAGTAAATGCCCATTCTTCATTCTACACTAGATTAGTAGACTCTATTTTCGATGTAGAGGCCTCTACAACAACCATTCCAACCTCTTTTTTCTTTGCCTCTTTTGCAGCCACTTTTGGACAATTCTTCATGACATGATCATTTGCTTTACAGTACTTGCAAAACAATTTCTGCTTTTTTGTTTTGTTGTCATCTCTATCATCCTTCTTTGATTGTGCAGAATTAGCAGATTTTTGCTTACTAGTAGAAGAGCTCCATTTACCTTTGCCCTTCTGACTAGACAGGAAAGCTTGATATGCAACATGCATAATGGACCTCTTCTGCCTAGAGTGATCTTCCTGCAACAAAATGGAGACTAACTCCTCAAATGTTAAGGCATTTGGATTGCCTTTCATCATCAAACGAAGAGTAGAAGCGAAACTCTGATATGAATCACGAAGACCATTCATAACAGTCTCCACAAGTGAACTGTTAGGCAAGACTTCATCAGTAGAAATCAATTGTTCCTTCAAATCTTTGATCTTTGTCAGAAAATTATCCATGGAATCTCCTTCATTCATGTGCTCACTCTCCAACTATTTTCGGAGGTAAGCAACATGAGCCTCATTCCTTGCCTGGGATAAAGTGGTAAGTGTGTCTCAAGCATCCTTAGTTGTTCTACAAGAGTGAATGTGAGGAATAATGGCACATTTGATAGACAAGGCTATCAATGCATGTGCCTGAGCATCTCTGCCATCCCAATGAATTTGCTCTATAGTAGGTGCAACAAAAAACCATAGCAACAATCGGAATCTACAGAATATCACCATCTTCGATGCCATCTGCATCAGCTTCAATACCTATATTTGCAGGTGTAATAGGAGGTTTTTCAACACCCTACACAATGTTCCTATTGGCAGTAGCCAGAGGCATAGACGACACGGAAGCATGTGAAGACAGAGCACAACAAAGTAATGGGGAGCCAGTTGGATCATTTTTTCAAACAAGTATGTTTTATAAATGCTTTTCAAAACTCCCAATGGTGATTTTCATCACTTTTGTACCATATGTAACATAGAAAAACCCTTTTTGTCATTTGTAGCTCCATTTTGTGCAAGCCAAGGAGTCCTGAAGCTTGAGGAGCTTAGGTAGAACGAGCCTACCAATTTTGGTTATTTTTGGATCCTGTTTGCCCTTTCAAATTGCACCTAGAACCTATTTTTTAACTATGCCGGTCACTAGATGTGAAACTGGTCAAAACTATTCTAGAATCTATAAAAAGAGCTAGAGAGCTCATTTTTTAGGTTAGCTTGTGTGAGTAGAGAGAGCTTAGAGCCATTTTGAGCTTGTAATTGAGATCTTGAGTAATAGATTCTATTTTCCTACCTTCCATTGTGTCTTGCTTGTCTCCTACATGTGTGTGTGTGTGTGTGTATGTGTGTGCATCTCTATGCTTCTCACCTTCACTCTCACGTCATCTCACATTCACGATCTCCATATCACTCCTATCTCTTCCGTGGATTTTCATTAAGGAGGTGGAGCTTCTTAACGTGGCTCTCACCATTGTGCTAGAGCAACACCAAATTTGGCGTCGTTGCCAGGGATCGAGTCTAGGATGAATGTGTGATGGTTAGAGTATAGCAAGAAGTGGTGTTGGAAGGTAAAAATTTCAGTTTTTGTAGTTGTTTTTAATTAGTTTTTTGTGTTTTTCATCTCCCCTACACTCCTTCTTCATCACCACATCATCTTCTTCCACTCCGAAAAAATCAAAAAATTCACAATATCCACTCATTCTCCTCATTTCCCCTCATTTGTGCATGCGAGAGAGAGAGAGAGAGCTTTTGAGCTTGCATGTACTTGTGTGTTTTTGAGTTTTCTTGCAGGTACAGAGCTCCAGAGCAACACGAAAGCTTCCAAAAGGTAAAAAATCAACTTTCTGTCAAAATCTGCCGTGCATGTCAGACCATCGCGATGGTCTGGCAAGTTCGGCATTTTTGGTAAGCGACCACACCACGAGGTAGGCGACACAAGTGCATACACGAATCCACATTTGCATTTCAAAAATTTGAATTTTGGTGGACCATCGTGATTGGCTCATGCCATCGCGATTGTGTCACACCATCGCGATTGGCTCATGCCATCGTGATGGCTTGGCCGGACCATCGCGACGGTCTCACACCATCACGATGGTTCGCTTGAACCATCGCGACGGTCCCTGATCATTGCGACGATCCCGTCGACCCCACGCCATCGTGATTGGCTCATGCCATCGCGACGATCCCCCTGCCACGTGTCAAGATAGACCATCGCGACGATACCAAGTACGCCATCAGGATGCCTCGAAGTTGGTCACGATTGTCTCAAGCCATCGCGCCTTGTGACCATTGCGATGGTTGCGTTGACCGTTGACCGATGCCATCACGATTGCTTGCCGACGAGACCATTGCGACGCTTCGCTTTAGACCATTGTGACGCCTCGCACCCTCGGACCATCCCGATTGTACCACACCATCGTGATGGTTCACCTAAACCATCACGACGGTCCCAGCCCATCGCGATTGTCCTAGACCATCGCGATTGTCTAGCCCAAATGGAAAAATTAGGGTTTGATTTTTTGAGCAAATTTGGGGCTATTTTAAGCAAATTTTTGGGTGACTAAGCTCATAGGAGATCCCTTAGCTCATAATTGAAGAAAAACTTAATTGCTAGTTTTTACCCCCGAGGGCCTAAATGCTCATATCTTTTTCATCCGAAGTCCATTTTTTGACCTTTATAGCTCGTTAGAAAGCTCTTTATGAGTACTACGTGACCTCAACTATTTTTTTCAAAAATAAGATGTTGATTCTTTGAGAGGATAATTTGAGTTGACCCAGTGTTGGGACTAGAAAAGCTAGGGGGCATTAAAATTTGGGCAAAGGAGAAAGGATTAAAAAAGTGTATATATCAAAGTGCTTGAGCATCCATTAAAGAAGTGGTCTAAACATTGGATTTTTACAGGTATAGCAAGGGCAAGCAAGGGCAAGCAAGGCAAGGCAGTGAAGAACGCAAAGGTTGGGAAGTGCGACTTCTTGGGCATCAGAGCACTCAAAGGAGCTGACTTGAGGTTGGAAGAATACTCAACCCAGTGAATTATGTTCCACAGTCCTTTTACAACCAATACATGTCACATCATATAAGCCCATAATGGGTAATTGGCACCGTCCAATTTATCCTCAATAGCCAACATACAAAATACATCATTGCTTTCAGCCATGACCACTGACTAAAATACCCTGATGCAGAAAAATGGTTGTATCTGAAAAAGTTGAATAGAACTACCCTGATGAGTTCTACTAAACCTGTAGCAGACTTCAAGACGCTTATACTGGCAACCCAAAACTTGTATATATCTTTGGTACAAAAAGACAAAATAGCCTGCAGAAGCATTGTGACAGTGCATTTGGAGGCCAAAATGAGCTCAGATTGCAATTTCGACATGACAGAGCAAAGCCGTTTTGATTCTTAATCAACTTGAGTATGCTCACCAAATTTTTTGTGATTCTGAGATTGTGACCAGAGGAGTGTGGAGGATGCCCTAGATGAAGCGACGACCTACTCTGATACCAATTGTTAGAGTTAGATGTTTGTGGAAGCACGCAAACAACACAAGGAAGAAGAAGAAGCTTGGAGCACAACACACAATATTGAATTTATTACCACTAGAATGTACAAAGTTAAATAACCCATTAGGGCTATAGTCGTATATACAAGCCGGGGGGAAAACCTCCTAAAGAGGGAAAAAAGTGCCTCGGAGGTCCTAGTGTGTTCAGACACATCACTACCTAAATATATCAACATGAAGTACTTGCTCAACAAACCCCTAGTCACCAAATGGATTTGGTGATGGCTCTTGCTATTTCAAGGATTTCAACTTTGAAATTTTGATTAGACCATGGTGACACCAAGTAATTCAATCTTTTTTTTTTTATTTGTCTTATTGATCTTAGGATGGGTGGTGCCTTAGAGATAACATTAACGATGGAAATAGAAAAATCAATGGGATTATGCTTCCCATCCCACAAAAAAGGTGAAAATATGAAAGTTGGTCATCTCTATCTTGATATACAAAATGTCTTTAATGGTTGATGCAAAAAATGTTTAATGTTTGATATACAAAATGTTTGAAATTGACAAGTCTTAGTCTCTAAACTCAACAATGCATATTTTAGATATTATTTTTTATAAAATAGAATTAAAACTCTCTACTAAAGCATTTCACTACGGAACCTTTTCATGAAGGCTTTACCTAGGGAGAAGTTTGAAGCTTTTTGCAAAGCTTTGGGCTTACTTCCTTTTGTGGATTGATTCCACATAGCTTGGCACTTCCTTATACATGAGTGCTAGCTCCTTGTTCACTGCATCACTCCCAAGGGGTATTTGTTGATATATTTAGGTGGTGATGTGTGTGAACGCACTACGACCACCAAGGCACTTTTTTCACTCTTTAGGAGGTTTTTTTCCCTCGGCTTATATATACGCCTAGTGGTAATACATTCAATATTGTGTGTTGTGTTCCAAGCTTCTTGTTCTTCCTTGTGCGGTTTGCGTGCTTCCATAGACCTCAAACTCCAACAAAATCAAAATAATGGAAGGCAGCAAAACAACTATGCATCCACAAGTGCCCATGATTTTGAGAAGTTGTCCATGGTCCAACATCATATGATGAATATGATATCTATTGATGTTTCAAAATTGAATGGTACTGTTTGGTATGTTGATTGAGGTGCTTCAAATCACATGACCAATTATGCGAAATGGTTTATTAGTTTGCAAAAATTGCAAGTTCTTGGATATGTTGAAACAGGTGATGACACATCACATCCTATCAAGCGTACAGGAAATATAGCACTATCTATGGAGGATGGCAAGGGAATAATCTTTCTGATGTGCTACATGTTTTAAATATAACAAAGAATCTGGTTTCTATTGCATAAATGGTTGACCAGGGATTACAAGTCAGTTTCAATGCTGAGGGTTATATGTAGAAGAGTACAAACAAGATGTAAGATTGATTTCCAAAGGAAACAAAGTAGGTAGGATGTTCACCTTAAATGTGAAAATTCTTTAAATGAATGAAGCCATGGTTAGAGAAGGTGCAAGAGTTATTGCTGATATAGAGATCTAGCACAAACGAATTGGACATGTAAATTTGCAAAGGCTGACATTGATGCAATCAAAGGAGATTATCAATGGACTACCAAATTTCAAGGCTATAGAGATGCAAAAGGTATGTGCAACATATCTATTTGGTAAACAATCAAGAGCATCATTTTTGCATGACAAGCATGTTAGTGAGAATGTGCTAGAAATAGTACATACAGATGTTTGGGGTCCTACAAGAACCACACCTATGGGTTTTGGTGGGTTTTATGTTACTTTCATTGATGACCATACAAGGAAAGTATGGGTATATTTCATGAAAGAGAAGAGTGAGGTGTCCACTCACTTCCATAATTTTAAGGCTAGGGTGGAAGAGTAGAAAGGGAAATATACTCATACATTAAGATCTGGTGGACGAGTGAATACATGTCAAAGGAAATCATTAGCTTTCTAGAAAGTCATGGAATTCAATGAGTTTTCATGCAGGTACACGCCACAATAGAATGGTCTTGTTGAATGCCAAAATAGACATATTATAGAAATAGCAAGAGCCTTGATAGATGAGAAGAATATGCCTCATTGTTATCGGGCAGAAGTTGTGCACACTGCTGTATACATCATGAACATGAATCCAATTCTGTTGTACATCATGTTGCACCTAAAGAGAAGTTTATAGGTAAAAAGCCCAACTTATCACATATAAAAGTATTTGGCTATATTGCATATGTACATGTTCCATATGAGTTGAGGATGAGTCTTGATCCAAAGGTAGAAAAATGTATCTTCATTCGGTATTCCCTTAAGCAAAAGGGGTATAAATGTTATAACCCAGTCACACAAGAGGTGAAGCTAAGCAAAGATGTGGTGTTTGATGAAATCTCACACTTCTATGCGGATGCCAAAGAAGGACTTAATCTTGAGTCAAATGACCAAGGAAATGTTGAGAAATCAAGTTTAGAATCTCAAGTTTTGAGTGGACATGATGCGTCACCAAGCAATAGTTCCAACTCAAACCCATGGAGTGGAAGATTGTGTGGAAATTTTAGTCCAACAAATTCATCAACTACATCAAAGAAAGATAAAGAAAAGCTTTATGCTGGTAGTAAAACATCTACAAGTTTTGAAGACATTGATGGAGATCCAAGAACTTTAGAAAAGAGCCTTGATGAGGAACTTCGATTTCCCTCTATAAAGACTCCAAGAGTAAGAAAGGCACATGCAGATGATACAAGGAGAAGTGACCCAGGACCCATAAGATCTGGGAGGATGCATAATTTAGTGCAATGATTGATGTATGATAGTTACGTGGCTCATCATTGTGCCTACATGACCAAGGTAATACAAGATGTTGAACCTTCTTGTTTTGAAGATGCAATTCGAAATGTAGATTGGAGAGAGCTATGGATGAGGAGATTGGTGCACTTTATGGAAATGAAACATGGAAACTAGTTACGTTACCATAAGGAAATAAACCCATAGGCTACAAGTGGGAAAAGCACAATGCTGATGTTAGCATAAGTAGATATAAAACACAATTGGTAGCAAAAGAATATACATAGACATATGGCATTGATTATGAGGAAACGTTTAGCCCTATAGCCAAAATGTCTACTATTATAGCACTTGTTGCATTAGCTATAGCAAAAGGATGGACTTTGCATCAGATGTATATGAAGAATGCTTTCTTACATGGTGAGTTACAAGAAGAATTATACATGGACCAACCACAAGCATATGAAGATTCAAAGCATGCAAAATATTTTTGTGGGTTCTAGAAGGCTTTGTATAGGCTTAAACAAGCCCCTCTTGCTTTGCATGCAAGGATTGCTGATTACTTAACCACCACTGGATTTTCTTTGTGTGATGCATATCATTCATTATATGCAAGGAAGGATGATGATGGCATCACAATTGTGGCTATTTATGTTGATGACTTGATTGTAGGAGGTGATAATGAAGAAATCATTAAAGGTAAAGCAACTCCTTAGGCATGCATTTGACATGAAATATCTTGGTGTGTTGCACTATTTTTTTGGCATTGATTATATATATATATATAGAAATAGGTATATGGATGTCACAAAGGCAATATGCCTTGAGTATGCTACAAATGTATCGTATGGCTCATTGTAAGCCAATCTCTATTCCATTATATCAAAATTTGAAGTTGGATACTACATCAGGTGAAGCAATAGAAAATGCTACTATGTACAGGAAAATTGTGGGAAGTCTGATATATCTCACGGTTACAAGGCCACATCTAAGCTACACAGTTGGACTACAAAGTTAATTTATGTAGGTTCCTAGGAAATCGCATTACGATGCTATGAAGTGCACTTTGCGTTATGTGAGTGATACATTGGATTATGCATTGTTTTATGAGGCTAGTGTAGATTTGTGGATTCATGGATACACAAAATGCATATTGGCTAGCGGTATTTGAGATAGAAGATCTACTAGTGGCTTTCTATTCTCACTTGGGAGTGAAGCTATTACATGGAGCAACAAGAAGCAACCAACTCTTACTTTGTCAATTATAGAGGCTGATTATAGAGGTACTCTAATGGAAGCATGTGAAGCATCATGGTTAGAGATGCTACTTGCAGATTTAGGTGTGGAAGTGCAAAAGCTAATCATCATCTATGTGATAATCTTAGCAGCATTCAGTTAGCACAAAGTTCCATTTTTCATGCTAGAACAAAGCATATCAAGGTCCATTATGAGTTTGTTAGAGAGAAGGTATTAGTAGTGCTGATATATTTAGGTAGTGATGTGTGTGAACACACTAGGACTACCGGGGCACTTTTTTCCCTCTTTAGGAGGTTTTCCTCCCCAGCTTGTGTATATGCCTATTGCCCTAACGGGTCACTTATCTTTGTACATTCTAGTGGTAATAAATTCACTATTGTGTGTTGCGCTCCAAGCTTCTTCTTCTTCCTCGTGCTATTCTTGAGCTTCCATAGACCTAAAACTCCAATAATTGGTATCAAAGCAGGTCACCACTTCATCCAGGGCATCATCAACACCTATCCGGTCACAATCTCAAAATCACATGAAATTTGGTGAGCCTCTAAATGCACTATTGTAGCGCTTGTGGAGGCTATTTTGTCTTTTTGTGCCAAAGATATATACAAGTTTTGCTTTGCCAGTATAAGCCTCTTGAAGTCTACTACAGGTTTAGCAGAACTCGACAAGGCACTTCTATTCAACTTTTTGAGATACAGTCAATTTTTTGCATCAGGTCATGTACTAGTCACAAAAGGATAGTGGAACTGTTGCTCTAGCACAATGGTGAGAACCACGTTAAGAAGCTCCACCTCCTTAATGTCAATCCGCGGAAGAGATAGGAGTGATATGGAGATCGTGAATGTGAGATGAAGTGAGAGTGAAGGTGAGAAGCATAGAGATGCACACACATACACACACACACACATAGGAGACAAGAAAGACACAATGGAAGGTAGGAAAGTAGACTCTATTACTCAAGATCTCAATTACAAGCTCAAAATAGCTCTAAGCTCTCTCTATTCACACAAGCTAACCTCAAAAATGAGCTCTCTAGCTCTTTTTATAGATTCTAGACTAGTGGCATAGTTAAAAAATAGGTTATAGGTGCTATTTAAAAGGGTAAACGAGATCCAAAAAAAACCAAAATTGGTAGGCTTGTTCTACCTAAGCTCCTCAAGCTCGAGGACTCCTCGGATTGCACAAAATGGAGCTACAAATGAAAAAAAGGGTTTTTCTATGTTACATATGGTACAAAAGTGATGAAAATCACTGTTGTGAGTTTTGAAAAGTATTTATAAAACATATTTCTTTGAAAAAATGATCTGACTGGCTCCCCATTACTTCGCTGTGCTCTCTCTTCACATGCTTCCACGTCGTCTATGCCTCTGGCTACTGCCAACACCCCCCCTCTCGCTTCTGTCGTCCTCGATAGAACCTTGCTGCGGGGTCTGTCGGATATAATTCTATAATAGGTCATGAGCGAGGGTGTGCTCTGAAATGCGGATACCTTGTGCAAGATCTGCTTCGAGTTTTTCCCAATTGATTGGTTGAGGTTCCTCTGGTGGTGGGAGGTTGTCGTGCATGGAGTACACGAGTTGTTCATAGGCAAATAGTTGGAGTAGATGTGTGGGCCTGCTTATGAACACCTCTGAGTTATATTCCCAAAAACCGGTAGTAAACATTTCTTCGAATGTCATTTTATAGCACGCCGGTAAATATTTGATGCGATAGTGCCAGGCATGACACACCCGTAGCGATGGTGTCATGCTCATATCATATGCTAAATCTTGATTGCCATGCTCGAAACCCAGGGTGTTCACATGTGGTGCCTTGACGCGATGGAAGACTTTGAATACCATCTGCATCATGTCAAATATTTTGACAGTCATATGCGGTGCTACATCGTCCATGCGTCGTAGGCGAGGGAACCAGTGGCGAATTGTTGCCATCATATATCCCACTGTGGGTGGTCCGGTGGGTGGCATGAAATATGGGTAATTTAGCCAATCCTAGCACTACTTGTTGTTCTGTACTTTGATTGCAAAGGCCTTCCAGGAGCGGTGTCATAGCATGGGTCCCCAACATGGGTTATACTTTAAATGGAGTGGTGCCTTGACCCATGTGCTCATCATTTCTGGATATTCCTGTAATAATTCCTGGCGCCAATTTGGTTGAAATATTTCTCCTCTCTGCGCTTCTGGTGGCAAGTCTTCATGCTCAAACTGAGTTGCGTGGGAGGGTTTCTTGGCTGTTTCCTTTTCGATGGCAAATTGGTATTCTGCCATTAACATAAAATATGGTTTATATTGTAGCTCATGCCCAGATATATACCTGCGAGGGGCCAAGTGAGCAAAGTAAGGTGATTGTAATATTCATGGCCATTGCGTGTAACTGAGCTTCCACACGTGCTGAGTGGGTTGAGCCAAGCTCTTCTACAGTCTTCATCCATGTGCGAGTAGGGAGTTCGAATGTGGTCTGGCCCTCGACCGTGATGTGTCCGCCTGAGATGGGTTGGGGTTCGTACACTTCTTCAAAAGTGTCCTCCACCGGGATAGTCAATGTTTCTTCTTCTACGAGTAGTTCTGGTGGGGAATCTGGCCTAGGGGGTGCTTTGTATGCTGCTATCTGTGTTTGAAGAGTCACTACTTGGGCCCGTAAAGCGTTGAGTTCCTCTATGATCTTAGGAGATGTGGCCGCAGGAGCTGGTGGTACTTGCTGTACAGGTGCACGTAACTGTAATATTTTGTGGTCCTCTTTGAGTTTCTGGTAGTCCTCATTCATACTGTCATACTCCTCTAGTAGTCTGACGTGATCTTCCAATAACATCTTCATGGATTTGGAGGGGACAGCTTTGAAACGATTGGGACTCAAGGGTTCATCTGGTTGATCTAACGTAGCTTTGAAGTTTTCTCTATTCTGTTCCTGTAAGCATTGATTCTCTTCTTTAGCTGCTGCGTGGTGGCGTCTGAGTAGAGCCATGTTTCTAGTTAGCATTGCATTTCGAATAGTTTGAGCCCTTAACAAATTTTCAATGTCTGTAACGGCCTCTTTTGTCTTCTGTTAAATTTCGAGTTTGAGTTTGTGGTAGGCCTGACGTAGCTCTTGGTAGCGGGTGTTAAGTGATGCATTCTCGATTGATAAAGAATTAAGTTGTGACTGTAAATCGTTCGTCGTCTGCTGCAGCATCTGGTAACTAGTGCCAAGAGATGCAAACTCATCTCTCACTTGTGTCATGCATATGAACATCTGATGAGATGCAATGTTGATGGTGGGTGATAATAGTAATGGTGGAGTGAGTGCAGATGATGTGGGTGTGGGTGTGGATGCAAGGGGAAGGGCAAATAGTGATGGGAATGTGGATGCAGTGGTGACAGTGTGAGAGGAATGGAGGCGACAAAGGCTTTGGCTACCTCACTATTGAAAGATGTGGATGGTCTAGGAGGGCAGGGTGTACGAGAGAGATTGGAGGGATGGGAGATAAAAGAGGAGTGATTGGTGTGGTGGGTACTTCAATAACTGTGGTGGTCTGTACAGTAGAGGTGTGGGGCAGGGAGTCAATGATGATTGTTTCTTCCACCAGAGATTCTTCAGGGATGAGGCGAGCTTCTCGGACCTGTTGTGATGACTAGCCACCCGTCGGTACATGAATGTATTGAACTGGTTTTGATAGTAATCGTACTCGGCGTGGGTCAAATTATGGTAGCGGCTTCCTTTGCAAATATCTTAATGCTTCATTTGTGCCTACTGACTTTATTAGTTCTCTAAAACCTTGAATGTAGGCTTCTTCGAAGCCTCCTATGGCAAGTTCCTGTTCTACAAGCGCTTGGCTTTCTTCCTCATATAACTTTTTGCGTGCCCAAACTTTTTCCATGGTGCGGTATAACTTCTTAATTGCCAATGTGTAGGCCGCCGCTTCAAATGTTTCATCTTCATGAGTGCTTGTGTTACAGTGACTGTCGGTGTGTTGTTCCTGTGCATCTGTCTACACATTCTCTTACAAGTCATGACTGGCCTGACTGGCTTCATCATCTCCAGGGTAACTTGGTCGTTCATATTCTTGAGAGAAAAACTACCCTTCTGAGAACTGAAATTCGTTTGAGAAAACTTCTGGCATTTCAAAATCAAACATGGTATTCATTGGTTCTACTTCCAGATTGGGTATGGGGAATGTAAAGGCTTCCACACCAATGGAGGTGGGAATTTTTGCTACTGTGGTGGTAGGTTCCTGAACTGAAGTTGCCTTAGAGGTAACTACACTGGTAGTGCCTTCTGTGATCACTGGTCTTGATAGGCGTATGCGAATGGGTTGTACTGATGCAAGGGGTTCTGTAGGAGATTGTTCTGGAGAGAGTTGAGGTGACGGTGATTCTGGAACTTGTAGGCATGGGATAGTGCCTCTCATGCGCTTTCCTGCTCGTCCCTTGCTAGCTTTCCTAGCTTTCTTGGTTGCCCCTTTGAATGCCTTCAACTCTTCACTCGTCATTGCATGCTCTATTGGCAAGTCGTATGCCAAACACATATACACATTCTCGTGAGATCCCAACATCCATGGATAACTTTCTTTCTCTCCCATCGCTGCTTTGCTAGATACAATTGATCAGTAATCCAACTTGCAAGATCAACTGTTTGGGGCCCAATACAAGCTAAATGTAAACCAAACCAAATATGCTTGTGAGGCATGGTGAATCGATCCTGAGTTGGGAATGCGAAATGTTACATACATATTCTTAATGGCTTAGATATCACTGGAGCTGTCAATCTGGTTACCAAGTAGTAGCATCTGTAGAAATCTGGTTTAGGCAATGGATCACTGGAGTATTCAGTGAAGCCTGCTCTTGCCCAAACATGCTTTAAGTCTTCTGTATTTTGGAGCGCTTCAAATTCTCTAGAGAAGAACTGATACTTTCCCCACTTATTGCTATCAAAAGTCAAATTGGCATCAAAAATAAAATATGCATCTGCCAGAGGTCCTGCTAGACCTTGGAACCAATGTGAATTGCGATGGCACTTTTTCGTGTATCCCTTAGGTGGATCATCAATGGGCATCGGTCCTGGGAATCCTTGAAATTCTGGCGGTTGTGATGTAGGATGGGGTTCAGCCAGTATGTCGGCAAAATTGACCACAGGTACACTGGGTCCAGGTTCAGATGGTCCTTCTGTCTGCATGATGAATGATGCGAGTGTGGAGAAGATCTGCTACAAAAGATTAGCACATTAGTATGGAAATTAATCATGATCCAATTAAAGTGAGACCGCAATCCCTTTCCATAACGGATGTGTAACCCGTGTAGCCAAGTGTGTGAGGTGGTTTAATATGGAATGATGTTTGCAAAACTAATGCAGGTCTCTAGACACCTACATGCTTCAGATAATGCATACATTGCTTGATGAGATGTTATTACAAGTGATGGGTGATAGTGTGTGAATTTGTACAAAGTTCAGTTGTGAATGAGTTATTACAAGGGTAGTGTTTAGTCAGGATGGGAGTAGTGTTAGACAACGGTTTTTTCAGAGACAGTTGGATACGTTTCGGTATCCATCTCCTAACAGTTTCTCAGCGGGTGGTATGTTTCTACGGGGGAACAAAAGGTGGTATTGGATGTGGTGGTATCAAGGGGTGAAGAGATTTCTGAGGGGTATATGTTACATGGCTTAAGGTTTGAGCTATGATACACTGTTTGGGTACCCAAATCTGCATGGGTGTGGGTTGATTCGTAAGGTACTTCTTGGCGATCCAAATCTGTCGACTCTTCGTACTCGTAGAAGAAGGTTGAGAGGACTTTGGATACTGCCTCTGATTTTGCTGAAACTTCGTCTTATCCTTGTCTGCACTGCTGCAAACTGTCGATGGTTTATGTCCTTTTGGCACCCATATTTGTCTCAAGCCTCTTGCTTTATGATGCTGATATTGCTTTCCTCCTTGTGTCTTTTGATATGCTCGTCAGTCTGGGTTCCTCCGTTGTGGTTGACTCCTTTGTGGTTGAGGTTGAGAGGTCTGATGGACACTCTGCTTTGGAAAAGAAGGGAGGTCCAACACTTGCGAAACCTTCCCATTAGGAAGTATAACCTTTTGCACCATTAATCTAGGCCAGTCCGCAGTAAGTGTGGAAGGATGGCACCGCAGGGTGTTTTGCCCATGTGGCTACTGATGCAGTCCACCTGACCGCTGATGTAACCCACCTGACCACTGTTAGAAGAGCAGGGGAAAATCTGTTGACATCCTTTTGTCTGGCAACTATCCATCGCCAAGCTCTCATGGGTTGACTTTGGAAGGAGCGTGCTTAGTCGAGGGATCTGGCCAATGATCTTCCTGTCCTCTATCGCATGCAGTTCATATGGTCTAGGGTTACATACCTCAGGTGGGGTGTTGTTAGGGAAGTCAAGCAGTATCACTCGCCACTGGTCTAAGGTTCCAATCTGAAAGGAGCCTTGTCTAAGATTTAGGTCCACTAAGTGATCGTATAGATAATCTTGGCCAAGGATTAGGGGTTCTATGAGGTCATCATCATGGCACACTAGTAGCTTTGCTATCATGGTCACATCGTGTATGAGAATAGGAAAGGTCCACCTCACCCATGCAAGGGGTTTCCATGCCTCATAGCCCTATGAGGTATGCCTCAATTGGCCGCATTTGTATTCCTGAGTCTTTATAGTGGGGCCATCTAGTCGCACTAGTCGTAGCACCTGAATCAATTAAAGCCCTGCGCTCTTGGCAAGGGTTGTCGTGCTCTAGCGTGACTGTAATGAATGGTCTCCTATCCACTATGCTAAGATGAGTACTTGACTTTACTTGACACATGGCCATGTGGTATCTGGGTGTTGTTTCCAGATGGTTATAATGTTCTCTCCCTAGTCCTTGTCTTCTTAGCTTCATGCGCTTAATGCATTCTATAGCTTATGCCTGAGCTTCCGCTCATATTCTATTTTCTTCCTCCTTATGCTTCTTTGCCAACGTGAGTCGTCTAAGCATATCCTCAGTAAGAGGTTCTTGATATAACTTGACTCTACAGCCACTAATGTAATTAGGCATTATGTCTCCTTCTAGGGTGGCTAATTGTATTGCTCCACTTGTCGAGAGTCTGTTAATGATCATAGGTCCATAACCTCGCTTTTCTAGTTTCCGTGCATGTTGTTTGAGAGTATATACTCGGACTAAATCTCCTTCTTTTAAGCCTTTATCTTTCACGTGTGCATTGAAATAGGCTTTCTATCGTTTCTTTGTTGCATATATACTTGTTGCTGCTTTTAGCCTGGTTTCTCCTAATCATTCCAAGTCCATTATCCTCGCTAATAATTCATGGCCGATCCACTAGTGTTCATGTGCAACCTTAAGGGTCGGTATCAAGGAGTCCAAAGGAAGCACAACATTCTGACCAAAAACCATTTGAAAGGGAGTTGCATTGCGTATGATTTTGTAGGCCACTCGATATGCCCAGACAACGTGGTGTAACTGTTTGTCCCAATCTGAACGTTTGTTGTTCACAAGTTTCTTCAGTACGTTACAAAGGATCTTGTTAGTGCTTTTTGCTTGACCATTGGCCTGAGGATGATATGGTGCAGAGTTCTTGTGAATCACCATAAAATCTTGTAACAAATATTCAATGACTTGGTTTAGAAAGTGAGTTCCTCGATCACTCACTAACTCTATAAGAAGTCCATATCTTGTAAAGACATTTTCAAATAAGAATTTTGCAGTCGTGTGTGCATCATTCTTTTTTGTGGCTTTGGCCTCTACTCATTTGGTAACATAATTTGTCGCAACAATAATGTATTCAACATGTGTACCTTTTGCAGGGGGGTTAATGGGTCCTACAAAGTCTATACCCCACTTAGAAAATGCATGTCCTCCCATCATGGGTTTCAATGGCATTTCATCTATGCGAGTAGGAAATTGAGTTCTCTCGCACACATCACATCTCTTAACATAGGTATGCGCATCCATGTGAAGAGTGGGCCACCATAATCCTGCAAAGAGGATGGATTTGATTATCCTATCGAGGCCAAAATGACCTCCTGCTACACCTTGGTGTGCAGTCTCTAGTACGCTCAAATAATCGCTTTCATGAACACACTATTTTAAGTATCCATCTCGTCCTCGTTTGTTACAATAGATTGTCGCAAATAAGTGAATAGTCTTGAGCTTCCTGCTCTAGACTCCGTTGTCGTGCTAAGGTCATTCCTTGAGGGAATGTTTTCATCCTCAAGTACGTCACTAAGGGTTCACTCCATTCTGGTGTGAGAGACACATGGTATAATGAAGCATGTTCTACTAGTGGTCTTTCACAACAAACAGGGCATTCTTTACACAACTTGTAGACGTCTGCTTCCATAGAAGGCCAATATACTCCTAGTCTTTGTAGAGTCTGCAATGTATGATGTTTTGAATGATGTTGCCTTAATGCACCTATGTGTGCTAATTGCAATCAATTGGCATGTTCTGATTCATCTACACAACAAGCAAGAATCTTCTGATTATCTTGTTTATATATACTTCCTGCTATGATTTGATATCTTTGAGACTTGGTAATCTCTCCCTCCTTGATCCTTATCCTAGGATTCTTGTATCCATATATGAGAATAGGGACTATCGGCTTAGCCCATTCTGGTACCATCTCAAGGTTAAATAAATATGCATCTGGTAACTCATCCGCTATTCCTTGAGGAGCTTCTCCTATGGTTAATCTTGAGAGGTGATCAGCTCTGAGATGTGTCTTTTCCTTCCTGACTACTACCTCAAAGTCATACTCCATGAGCAATAGAAACCAACGTATCAATCTTCCAGTATTACAAGGCTTATTGACTAAGTACAATAACGCTTGATGATCTGTAAACAATTTGAACTTGTTTGCCAACAAATAATGTCTGAATTTCTTTACGGTGTAGATCATTCCTAATCCTTCTCGTTCCGTAGTGGTGTAGTTTCTTTCTGCTGCATTCAATTGTCTGCTTGCATATGATATGGGGAGATCTATATTACCTTCATTTGTGGGTTGTTCCAACACACATCCTATGGCATAGTTGGATGCATCCACATGTACATGGAATGGCTTGCTCCAATCTGGGGTTGTCAATATAGGTGCTGAGCACAAATGTCGTTTAAGTTCATTGAATGAATTCTCACACTCATTTGTCCATTCAAACTTGGTTAAAAGAGAGTACAGAGGCTTAGCTATGATTGCATACATGTGTATGAATCGTCTATAATAACCGCAATGACCCATAAAAGCCTGTACTTCTTTCATGTTACTTGGCCTAAGTAGATCTGCCATTACTTTCACTTTTTCTTCGTCCGTAGAGATTCCATTCTTTGACACAATGTGTCCTAGAATTTTTCCTTGTCTGACCATGAAAACGCATTTTTCTGGGTTCAGACAAACCTGATGTTCTTGACATTTGTCAAATGCTTGCCTTAGTTCTAGGATATGTGTCTGCCTCATATTTGAATGTGCACATATGTCATCGACATAAACTTCCAAATTCTTGCGTAAGAATTCCTTAAAAACATGACACATGAGTCGCTAGAAAGTGGCGGGTGCATTTGTTAACCCAAATGGCATCACACGAAATGCAAATATGCCCCATTCTGTGGCAAAAGCCGTCTTGTGTTGATCTTCAGGAGCAATGGCTACTTGGTTATAGCCTGAGAATCCATCAAGAAAGTTGTAAACTTCCTTGCCCGCAACTCTCTCCAATAAGTGTTTCGTGATAGGAAGAGGATAACTGTCTCTAATCGTGGTGGCATTAAATTTTTTAAGGTTAATACACGCATGCAATTTTCCATTCTTTTTGGGCACTACCACAATGGGGGATACCCATTCAGTATGCTCAATTTCGTAAATGAATCCTGCTTCTATCAAGTGATCTATTTCTTCTTTAATCTTTGCAGCGTAGTTATCATTGTACATGTATGGTTTCTATTTTGTCGGTTTTGCATCTGGAGTCATAGGGATTCTATGGGAGCATATATCCGGGTCTACTCCTTTCAAGTCTTTGTAACTCCAAGTGAACACATCTCTATATTCCCGCAATAGGGCAACTAACTCTTCTTATTCTTCATTTGTCAAATCATGCCCTATGTATGTACATTTTTCTTCTTATATTGTCCTTGATACCTACCTGGCTGTGGGTATGCTTGCAGGTAGCTCTGTCTCACTGCTTGTTTGTTGTATGGGTAGTCTTGAGCCATATGATTTGTGTATCTTCTCTCAATTGTAAAATATTGGCCACTAGGGTTGGCTTGCGGTTGTGTTGCATTGGGACACACATTCGCCATATGATCACCACCACTGGTGTAACAACGCTTGTTTGTTGTTAACCTAGGCATCTGTTTACTAGAAACTCCTAGTTTCTGGGCCACTTTTTTTGCTAGGTCTTTTATCGAACTAGACAGTTTTGAGGATGCTAGAGATGAACAATCTGAGTCCTTATAGACCTTTGAGAGTTCCAACTCATCTCCTAGGGTGTCCTCAATGTCTATACAAATTCTCACACATTGCTCTAGCGTTCTGGGTTCCTTCAAGTACACATAGGAGCATAGTTTAGAGCTTAAGAGGCCATCTAAAAACAATGACACTTGCTTGGCCTGTGAGGGTAACTCTTGCATTGGGCATCTCTCAACATATTGTCTAAACCTACATCCTACAAGTCTGACTGTTTCCTGAGGGGTTTGTTTGAAGCTATGAATCAACGGAGACGCATCGTGTCCGATTCCACTTTTAGAGAATTTTTTAATGAATGATTCTAACAAGTGATGGATGTTAGAACCAAGTTCAAGCCGTGTTCTTTAATGTTAGTCCAAATACATTATATTGCGTGAACATGTCTTCTACTTGCTCTGCTCGGAGCACTTGCTTAAATTCCGCAACATGATCATAGGGATCTCTTGTCCCATCAAAGTAGTTTTTCATGGACTTCACTAACTGAGTGGGTCTTAGTACCCTTGGATGTTCTCGTGGTCTAGGTAGAGGAAAATCATCTCTACCACCTGGTATTCTAGGTTCCCTTTGTCTTTCCACTCTATTGGTGTCCATGGTGGTTCTATCTCTCCCTATGGGATGAGTGAAACTTACTTCCGGTCTCTCTTTATTCTTCTCTCTTTGATTACCATGGGCTAAGGATATTCCAGCACCTTGATGGCTCGTGTTTACATTTGCTCGTGATGGAGGGAAGACTGACTCACCTCTCCATGTGTAAGTATTTCTTGCATGATCTGGTACCACAAATACTCTTTCTAAAGTTTCGTCCAGGTATACAACCTTTCCAGGTGTATCTGGGTCCTTAAATTCGTAAATCATGATGGAGCCTACCTCACTAGGTTGTTCCATTCTGTACCTCCAAAATGCTTCATCGGTTTCCTTATTTATGAACAACTCTATGCGTCTGTTATCCTGAGGGATCCAATCTAGAATTAGTACTCTTGTTAGTACAGATTTCCCTCTAGGTGTCCTAGGTTCTTCTCCTACTGTTTCTTTTCCTTGGGCTTTAGCTTCCATCTCTAACTGAATTACACCAAACTCATTGGTATTATTTGGTTGAGTACTTAGGATATACATTGTTCCTTCTTTTTCTATGTACACATCTCTCTCAAATTTCACCATTGTACGTTCCAACCCAATGGTTTGATCTGGATTATGCATTTGCACCACTTGTCTTCGCAAACCATCTTCATAGATGCGAGCACCTAAGCGGTTGGTTTGGAAAAATTCTAATTGAGTCCTATAGGATCCTTCGGCTCTTTCTAAATATGTTATGTTTAACCCTCCTTCTGGTCTTTCCGTGCTAAAATCCATTTATGACTCACTAGTATTTGAGCTCAACTCGGAAGGGTAGCTATTCAATTGCTGAGCCCACGAACGCACAGTAGTTTCTACACTTGCTTCTGATGATCTAAGGCTTCGTCGGTGTGACTTACCTATATGCTTACCTGATCTAAGGTTCATGAATTTACTTCCTGGTTCTTCTGATTGTCAATGTTTCTTTGTTCTGTATTGCTTGTTTCTTTTTTAATCCCTTTAGTTTCTTGTCTTGTCTCAATGTATACCTCAGGAATCGAGTTCCCGTGGTACTTTTGAGTTCTCGTTTTGTCATACTTTAATTCTTTCCTTTAGGTTTTCATATCGCACACTGTTATTTAGCCTTGGACTTGAAAAATTAAGTCTCTTAAACTTGAGGTGTTCCTATTGTCTTTAATCCACAATGCTATCGTTTGAAAAATGTCCTATTACACCTACAAATACAGGTATTGAAGTTGATGAAGATGGCATTGAAGATGCTGATATTCTTCAGATTCTTGTTTGCGTTGGGGTTTCTACTGCACCTACTATAGAGTAAATTCATTGGGATGGCAAAGATGCTCAGGCACATGCATTGATGGCCCTATCTTTCAAACTTGTCATTATTCTTCACATTCGCTCTTGTAGAATAGCTAAGGATGCTTGGGATACACTTACCACATTGTAACAGGCTAAGAATGAGGCTTCTGTTGCTTACCTCTGAAAATAGTTGGAGAGTGAGCATATGAATGAAGATGATTCTATGGATAGTTTTCTAACAAAGATCAAAGACTTGAAGGAACAATTGATTTCTATTGATGAAGTTATACTAGATAGCTCATTGTGCAAACCATTATGAATGGTCTTCTTGATTCATATCAGAGTTTTCCTTCTACTGTTTGTTTCCTTCTACTGTTTGTTTCTTGAAAGATAATCCAAATGCCTTGTCATTTGAGGAGTTAGTCTTTGTTTTGTTGCAGGAAGATCAGTCTAGGCAAAACAGGTCCATTATGCATGTTGCAGATCAAGCTTTCCTAGGTAGTCAGAAGGGCAAAGGTAAATGGAGCTCATCTACTAGTAAGCAAAAATCTGCAAATGCTGCACATTTGAAGAAGGAAGACAAAGATGAGAAGAAATCAAAAAAGCAAAAATCCATTTGTAAGTAATGTAAAGGAAACAATCATGTCATAAAGAACTGTCCAAAACTGACTGCAAAAGAGGCAAAGAAAAAAGAGGTTGGAATGGTTGTTGCAGAGGCCTCTACACCAAAAATAGAGTCTACTAGACTCAGATGTTGGTACTTTGATAGTGGGGCAACCAAACATATGTTGGAGTTAGATGTCTGCGGAAGCACACAAACAGCATAAGGAAGAAGAAGAAGCTTGGAGCACAACACACAATACTGAATGTATTACTACTAGAATGTACAAAGATAAGTAGCTTGTTAGGGTAATAGGCGTGTATACAAGCCAGGGGAAAAAAACCTCCCAATGAGGGAAAAAAGTGCCCCGGTGGCCCTAGAGTGTTCACACACATCACTACCTAAATATATCAACAAATCTCCCCTAGGAGTGATGCGGTGAACAAGGAGGTGGCACTCATGTTTAAGGAAGTGCCAAGCTATGTGGAATCAATCCACAAAAGGAAGTAGAATCAAGAATCTGGCCGATGGATTAGATTTGAGGATATCGATCTAGAACTTAGAGTGAACTTTGAAGAATGGATGCAGAGCAGATGCATCGTTTGGGAACATTCAGAAACCCGCCTCCTCATGAGACAAGACCCTCCCTACCATGAAGGTCTCAAATGGCATAATGGTAATAGCCTCAACAACATTCCTAGAATCAAGGAGAATTTGGACTTTCAAATCATGCTTAATAAGAAGTGGCGTCTTACTTAGATGGGCTTGCGATGGGATCTAAAGTTCATGTCTCTCTGGAACCCCCTCATCGAGATAAAAAATGTATGTGCTTGTGTGCAAAATCCTCCACCAGGGAATCTGGACCAATATAAAGGCTAGCAAAATTTGTGGGGCTCCACCGTGGTGTAGGAGGTGTCGTCATAGCATCGAGGATTTGGGACACATTTTCTTCTCATGCCCCAAATCAGTCTCGATCTGGTGGACGCTTGGAAAGATCTTGCTGCTACAGGAACATATCAATTGGAAGCTTCTAGGTGAGGTGATTGATTTCTCCTCATCATTGTGGAATGTTATAAGAGGTGAGACCCTCTAGAAGATTTGGAGAGAGAGATGCACTTCCAATTTTGGAAACCCTCCTAAAGAATGGTCTATCGAGAAATCTCTTTCCCTTCTTGGCAAAAGAATATCCAGTTGTAAGAAGTCTTATCCTTTTAGGCATCGTAGAGTGTTTTTCCTCGAGAACAACAAGATTAAAGCCAAGTGGGTTGCACATGAAGGGCACGAAGGGTTTATCAACCTCCTTTGTAAAACCCTCTAGCTTTATGTGTTCTTCCCTTGCTTTGTGGGATTTGGGGGGTCCCATGGTTACTAGGCCCATTCACTTGTACTTTTGTTTTCTTTTATTTTAATCAAAGCACGGGAGAGTATGATAATGCCAAACTTCCTCTTTTTAAAAAAATAGTGATGCATGGTATGTAGATAGTGGTTGCTCTAACGATATGTCTCGTGATACCTCATGGTTTTCAAATATGCATACTCCTTCAAGTAAAGTTCATGTTGAAATACAAGATGAGACAACACATAAATTTATGTAGGTTAGAGATGTTTTTATGCAAGATAAGTGCAAGAAAAATTGCTTGAAGGATGTACTTTATGTGCCAACAATCGCTAAGAATTTGATGACAATCAGTCAAATGGTAGAAAAAGGTTTGCAAGTGAGATTTAATCATGCATGTTGCTTCATTGAGGATCCAAAGAAATGGAGATTAATTGGTAGAGTTCTGATATAAGGAAGATTTTTTACATTCAAGGTAAGCGCGAATTATACAAATTATTTCTCTTATGGAGTGCATAGGATACTAGAACTTGATTTGTTGCATTAAAAGGATTGGCCATGTGAATGTACATAGGTTAAAGGAGCTATCAAAGAAGAGAATTGCTCAAGGATTACCTGATCTTACCAAGAAAAATGTGGTGCATCTTTGCGAAGGACGTCAAATGGGCAAGCTGAGTAGACAACCTTTCAAGCATTCAATCTATGCAAGTGATGGTTTGCTAGACCTCATACCCATAGATGTGTCGGGACCTACTAAAGAGGCATCCTTGGCTAGTAATAAGTAATATGTATCATTCATCGATCATATAGTTGAATGACATTTATGTATTTCATTAAACATAAGAGTGAAGTCTTTGATTTTTTCAAAAGTTCAAATCATTTATTGAGAAGCAAACATGAAGGTATGTTAAGAAGCTAAAATCTGATGGAGGAGAAGAGTATTTCTCTCAAGCTTTTACTGATTTTTTTGTATGATGAAGGACACAAAAGAGAAGTGACATGTAGTTAGATTCCATGACAAAATGGAGTTGCAAAGTGAAGAAACACCATCATAGCATAAACAACTAGAAGCATGCTAAATGATATGTGTTTTCCTAATTGTTTTTGTGTTGAAGTTATTGGCACAAATGTGTACATTATGAATAGAGTTCTACTAGTGGAGTTCATCATGTGATACCATATGAGGTATGGCATGCAAGAAAATCAAGTGTAAGTCATTTGAAAGTATTTGGTTGCATACATTATGTGCATGTACCTAGTGAAGTGAGATCAAAACTTGATGTGAAATCAGAAAAGTGTGTATTTATTGGTTATGCAGGTAAAGAGGATATAGATGTCATAATCCTCATTCCAAAAAGATGGTTGTTTCGAGAGATGTAAACTTTGATGAATCACTTTCATGGTGTGCAGATAAGAAAAATTTGCAACTCATGGATGGAGACGAAGAAGATCGGTGTCAAGGAGATGAATCCTTATATCAGCCCACAAGAGTGATGAGAGGAGTGGTTTGGATGAATTGGAGCTACCTTTGAATGGAAGATCAAGGCAAGAGTCACCTCCACATGTTAAAGTAAAGATAAACTAAAAGTTGTTGAAGTTAATGATGAAGGAGAAGAAGTTGGTAGTATATTTGAGTATGGAGAGTCATCAAAGGTTCCTAATAAAAAAAGTAAAAGCACCTATATTGGAGGTAAGAAGAACTTCAAGAGTGGGTAAGCAACCTCAAAGGTATACTTATTAATCTTTTATGAATGCTCATTATGCTTTTATGAGAAAGGTTGAACAGAAAGGTGAGCCTACATAATTATGAAGGGGCAAAAGGAAATGAAAAGTGGAAGAAAGCAATGAAAGAAGAAATAGATACACCACAAGATAATAAGATTTGGAAAAAAAGGTAATTAGCTACAAGTGGGTTTTTAAGATTAAAATAAATAGTGATGGTAGTGTATCAATATATAAAGCTAGACTTGTAGCAAAAGGATATGTTCAAACTCAAGGATTGGACTATGAGGAAATATTTATTCCAATAGCAAACATGATCAAAGTGAGAACTTTTTTGGCTTCAATTGCAAGTAAAGGGTGGAATACATATCTATTAGGCACAAAGAATATCTTTGTGAAGTGGATATTTCACAACCACATGATATTAGGGATACTAAATGTCCTAATCATGTATGCAATTTAAAGAAGGCATTGCATGGTCTTAAACAAGCACCAAGGGCATAGAATGCAAGGTCTGTAAAATATCTTATACTCCAAGGATATATGCTAAGCCATGTTCATCCTTCACTTTATGTTGAAACATGCAGATGTCATGTGTGTATATGAATGTATTTATGTGGATGACTTAAGTTGATTACAAGGAATGATGCAAAAGCAATTGAAGTGATCAAAGGTAATTTGATAAAGGGATTTAAAATTTTTTATCTTGGATTTCTTAAATACTTTCCTAGGATTGAGATTGTGTATGGAGATGATGATATGTGGTTGATACAGAGAAACTATATATGTGATATGTTGAAAAGGTTTGGTATGCACGAATGTAAGTTTCTTTCTACTCCAATGGAATGTAATGTAAATTGGAGTAAAAAGAAGGTGATGAGTTGCATGATATGAATTCTTATTTATCCATGGTAGGATCTTTGATTTATGCAAAAAAAACTAGACCTAATTTATGCTATGCATTGGGAGTATTGTCATTGATTATGCATGAACCTAGAGTACCTTGTATGCATGCAGCCAAAAGAGTGCTTAGGTATTTGGAAGGTACCATGAACAAAGGATTTTTTTATATTTATAATGTTGATTTAACTCATAAAGTCTTAAGTGATGCAGATTAGGTTGGATGTAAAGATGACAATAGATCCACAAGTGAATATGTGGTAATAGTAGAAAACAAGGCATTAACATGGAGCTCAATGAAACACCCTATA
Organism: Ceratopteris richardii; assembly: GCA_020310875.1. NCBI lineage: Eukaryota > Viridiplantae > Streptophyta > Polypodiopsida > Polypodiales > Pteridaceae > Ceratopteris > Ceratopteris richardii. Next base: position 159,702,873 of record CM035411.1, on the reverse strand, counting down.
GTTGCTTTATCTTTTACAAAGGTTGACTATAGAGGCAATATTTAAGTCATGGAATACCTCCACCCGAGTGTCTACCACGAGCTTATTTGTATTAAGGAGGTTTTTGGATAGTTTTTCATGTTATAATAAGAGAGGATGACTCATCTTTTTTTAAGTCCATGAAAGTCATATGTCCATCTCTGTATTGTTATAGTTTTATAGATAGATCTTGTATGTCCTCTCTTACATATCAGAATCCAATGTTTAATGGTTCATTGGAAATCTTATTGTTCATAGATTTAGGTAGTGATGTGTGTGAGCATACTAGGATCACCGGGGCACTTTTTTCCCTCTTTAGGAGGTTTTCTTTCCCTTGCTTATATATAGGCCAATAGTCCTAATGGGTCACTTATCTTTGTACATTCTAGTGGTAATGTGCTCCAAGCTTCTTCTTCTTCTTTGTGTTATTCACGTCCTTCTGCAGACCTCAAACCCAAACAATTGGTATCAGAGTAGGCCGTCGCTTCATCTAGAGTGTCGTCAACACGCCTCCCATCACAGTCTCAAAATCGCACGAAATTTATTGAGCATAATCACGGTGATTAGAAGTTCAAAAGGGCATCACTTTTCCGTGTCCAAATCACGATCTGAGCTCGTTTCGACCTCCGAATGCACTATCGTAGCACTTGTGTAGGCAATTTTATCTTTTTGTGACATAGATATATATAAGTTTTGGTTCGCCAATACAAGCATCTCGAATTCTGGCACATGTTGTGCATAACTTGGTAGGGTACTTCTATTCAACTTTTTGAGATACATTCATTTTTCTACATAAGGATACTTTAGTCAGTGGCCATGGCTGAAAGCACTGATGTATTCCATATATTGGCTATTGAAGATAAGTTGGACGGTACCAATTACCCATTATGGGCTTATATGATGCGTCATGTATTGGTTGCAAAAGGACTATTAAATATTCTGTAGGGTGTTGAAAAACCTCCTATTACACTTGCAAACATAGTTGTTGAAGGTGATGCAGATGGTGTTGAAGATTATTATATTCTTTAGATTCTTGTTCATGTTGCAGTTCTTGTTGCACCTACTGCAGAGCAACTTCATTGGGATGGCAGAGATGCTCAGGCACATGCATTGATATCCTTTTCTGTCAAATGTTCCATTATTCCCCATATTCGCTCTTCCAAAATAGCAAAGGATGTTTGGGATACATTAACCACTTTGTACCAGGCAAGGAATGAGGCTCGTGTTGCTTACCTCTTAAAACAATTGGAGACTGAGCACGTAATTGTAGGAGATTCCATGGACAGTTTTTTGACAAAGATCAAAGATTTGAAGGAGCAATTGATTTCTATTGATGAAGTCTTGCCTGACAGTTCACTTATGCAGATTGTTTTGAATGATCTTCCATATTCATATCAGAGTTTTGCTTCTACTCTTTGATTGATGATGAAAGGCAATCCAAATGCCTTAACATTTGAGGAGTTAGTCTCTATTCTGTTTCAAGAAGATCAATCTAGGGAGAACAGGTCCAATATGTGTGTTGTAGATCAAGCTTTCCTAGCTAGTCAGAAGCGCAAAGGTAAATGGAGCTCTTCTACTAGTAAGCAAAAATCTACTAATTCTGCACAATAACTACGATCAGCAATAGTGAGAATGATCTTACCAACTCCCATGATAGGATAAGAGGAGTTGTTGGCGCATGTGATAGTATTCCCTATAGGGGCAACCTCGAGTGAAGTGAAGAAACTAGGCTGCGTGTTTGGTTGTCCCACTATCAAAGTACCAAACATCTGAGTCTACTGCAGACATAAACTTTCATGTGAAGATGGGTCATATCTGCAAATAGTAGTAAATGCCCATTCTTCATTCTGCACAAGATTAGCAAATTTTGTTTTGGGTGTAGAGGCCTCTGCAACAACCATTCCAACCTCTTTCTTCTTTGCCTCTTTTGTAGCTAGTTTTGGACAACTCTTTATAACATGATCATTTCCTTTACAATACCTGTAAAACAATATCTACTAATTTACATTATCAGATGCTTTATTTGTGTCAGGGATCAAGAAGAATCTGTTATCAATTTCAACTTTAGCCAAGATTGGCTTGGTTGTGAAATCTATTCATGATAGATGTATAGTTTTCATGATCTATCAAATGGTGATGTCATTATTGCTTCTGGCATTTTATATAATGGGCTATATAAGCTCATAGACTATGAAAAATCTATGAATAATTTAGCATGTGTAGTACATGATTCTCAGGCTTTGTCATATACAAAGCTTTGGCATGCAAGCTTTGGTCATCTGAATTTTGCTAGTTTACTATGCCTACAAAAATCTGAAATGGTGTCCTCTCTGTCCAAACTTGAGGCACCTAGTAAATATGTCTTTGAAGGTTGTATTTTGGGCAAAATGCAGTGTTCCTTGTTCCCAAAAGATGGTTCAGTTCGAGCTACTCAAAAATTACAGCTTGTTCATAGTAATGTATATGGTCCTATGCAAACATCCTCTTTTGGAAACTATCTTTACTTTGTGACTTTTATTGATGATTTTTCCAGGCATGCATGGGTATATCCATTGAAAGCAAAGTCCAAAGTATTTATGTGCTTCAGACAATTTTTGTTTTTGACTAAAAATATTTCAACATGTAAAATGAGCACCCTCCATTCTGATCAAGGAGGGGAATATATGTCTTCTAATTTTAATGCGTTTCTAGCTCAATGTGGGATAAAACATCAGTTTACAGTGCCGTATACACCTCAAAAGAATAGATTTGTTGAACGAAAGAATAGGTCGCGATGGAGATGACGATGTGTATGGTCAAGAGTCAAGCTTACCACGTAGTTTCTAGCTTGAAGCTATTATGTATGCACCATATATACTTAACATGTGTCCCACTAAAGCATTGTAGTCTATCACTCCATATGAGGCTTGGCATGGACGCAAGCCACCTGTTGCTCACCTATGTGTTTTTGGTTGTCTGGCATGTGCATTAGTGCCTGAACAACAATGCAGGAAATTGGATGATAAAGAAGTGAAATATATTTTTGTTGGGTATAGTTCTGAAAGCAAAGGCTATCTTCTGTATCATCCATAGAATAAATGCATTTTGGTTAGTCGTGATGTTTTTTTTGTGGAAGATGCTATTCAGACATTACTTTCATGTACTAAGGAGACATCGATTAGCTCCAAAGATATGTATGACACTTGGCTTCCTCTTTTTATAGGTAGATAGTCTAGTGCTAGTCCAAATGAGGTAACTTTTTAGCCTTTATAGGTTTCATGTGATGATGCAGATCATTCCATTTCTGACACAGATTTACATGATGCACTTGTTGATGAGAGAATTGATATAGAGGAAGCAAAAACTATGCCTAAAAGGCTAGTGCAGACTTTGCGAGATAGCATATTCGATGCATCTCTATCATATCATACTCGTTCAGGCTCCCATAGTGCTTCTTTTGCATCATATTGCTATGTTATGACTGCCTCTAGTATATGTGATGAGAATGAGCATGTTTTGTTTGATGAAGCATCAAATTCTGAAAATTGGATGGCTACTATGCAATCACAATATGATGCTATTATGAAAAATGGTACATGGTCTTTGTGTGACTTGCCTCTTGGCAAGAAGGCCATTGGCACCAAATGGGTATACAAGCTGAAGTGTAAGCTTGATGGAACAACTGAAAAGTATAAGGCTAGGCTTATTGCAAAGGGTTATGCTCAAGAAAGAGGCATTGATTTTGATGAGACCTTTGCTCCTACATGCTCAATGACTACTAATCGTAGCATCTATGCACTTGTAGCTCATCATGGTTGGAATGTACATCAGTTGGATATTAAAACTGCATTTCTGAATGGTGACTTGCATGAAGAAGTGTATGTTTTTCAGCCCCGTGGCTTTGTGCACAAAGGGCATGAAAACGAAGTGTGTAGGTTGAAAAAGGCATTATATGGTTTGAAGCAAGCACCTCGTGCTTGGTATGAAAAGATACATGCCTACCTTATTGCACATGGTTTTGAGAACAGTCCAACTGAGAGCACCTTATATGTAAAGCGTGCAAATGATGCGCGTCTGATCATTGTTGTGTATGTTGATGACATGCTGCTCACTAGTCGTCATGAGAAGCATATTGCTGATTTTAAGGTTCACCTCATGCCTCATTTGAGATGTCAGATTTGGGGCATTTGCATCATTATTTGGGCATTCAGTTTATGCAAGTTGGTAGCGAAATAGCTTTGTGTCAAACAAAATATTTTGATACATTATTGCAGTATTTTGGCCTTGAAGATTGCAAACTTATTGCCACTCCTATGGAGATAGGTTTACTATTGAGTCTTCATGATGTTGGAGATGCATTTGATGTTTTTCTCTATCAACATGATGTTGGATCCTTGATTTACTTATGCATTACGTGGCCATATATTTAGTTTGTTATCTCACAAATGAGCAAGTTTATGCATTGCCCATATGTCAAGCATTGGCAGGCGGTTAAGCGCATCTTTGCCTACTTATCTGATACCTGACTACTTGGATTGTTTTATCCCAAGAGGGGATCACTACCACTAGATTTATGTGCTTTTTTTGACTCCGATTGGGTCTGTTGCTATGACACTCGTGTGTCCACCAGTGGTTTTTGCTTCATACTTGGTAGCTCATGCATACCTTGGTTCAACAAGAAGCATCCTATTGTGGCCACTTCTAGTTGTGAGGCTGAGTATAGGGCGGCTTTCACAGCAACTGTTGAGTGTGTGTGGCTCATACGCCTTATGGTTGATTTGGGTGTTGGTCAGTCTTCTGACACCACCATCTTCACTAATAGTCAAAGTGCATTGGCAGTTGCGAGGAACCTTGTGTTCTAAGCACGCACTAAGCACATTGAGGTACACTATCATTATGTCAAGAAGAGGTTCTCTACTAGAGAGATCACTTTGGCATATGTTCCCACACAGGATGACATTGCATACCTTTTCACAAAGGCTCTGCCTAGGGAGAAGTTTGAAGTTTTCTATAAAGCTTTGGGCTTACTTCCTTTTGTGGATTGATTCCACGTAGCTTCACACTTCCTTATACTTGAGTGTTAGCTCCTTATTCACCGCATCACTCCTTAGGGAGATTTGTTGATGTATTTAGGTAGTGATGTATGTGAATACACTAGGACCACAGAGGTACTTTTTTCCCTCTTTCGAAGGTTTTTTTCCCCAGCTTGTATATGCACCTAGTCTTAATGGGTCACTTATCTTTGTACATTCTAGTGGTAATACAGCCAGTATTGTGTGTTGTGCTCCAAGCTTCTTCTTCTTCCTTATGTTGTTCACGTGCTTCCGCAGACCTCAAACTCCAACACTTATTCTATCTACTTTCATCCTGTAAATTTTAATATTCATTGGAGTTGTGTATTAAGAGCCATGATCTTTGCAAGTAGTGTGTGAAAAAGGTTTATCTATAGTTCAAGATGTCCAATAAACCTTCAGATTTACAAAGGTCATATCTTCTTGTTTATTTATCCATTTTGAGTGTTCTATAGCTCATTTTGAGAATCTTAGTGTCTTGTATATGTGTGTAAAAAAGTTTTGAAAAATCCAATTGACATAAAGAGCAAAAAGCTCTACAAGCATTATTGGCTTTCTTTGCATAAGTTTGTGAGAAGGTTAACTAGATCCTAGCGGGTTCCACCTACTTCTAGATATACTTTGGAGGTCAACAAACTCCAACATTGATAATATGAAAGATGATTCCATGGACATCCATGAGGATCATGAACCATCAGTCATTGATAGTTTAAGGGAAAAAGGCATTGAATTCATGCAAAAGATGTGGAATGAATTTGAACATGTTTTAGTGGAGAAAGAACTCATTAAAATGTTAGCCAAAGTCACTTCCAAATATCCTTTCTTCGAATATCCCCCATTATACAAACATACCCACATCAAAGCTCAACAACATATGAGAAAGAAGATAGGAATTGTCGCTGATGATGCTTGCATGCTCTTTAAAAATCATGTAAAACATTTATTAATGAAGCGTGTACAAGCAACCAAACCCCTCAAGAACTAACATTTTTTTAGGAATTATGCCTCCATAAAAGGTGTTTGTAACAGAGTCCATGCACACAAGGTACGATCCTTTTTTTTCTCCCATCACACATGACTACCCATGGATGGCTTATGATTTCATTCGCAGGCGCACCCCATCTACCTTTTTCTGGTTTAATTGCACGTGCATAATTGTTCCAAAAGATAATAAGATTGACATGGACTATATGCGTAGCACTATAAAATTTTGGCAAACCACAATAGAAAATGTACTACATCTGACATGCCAGATGCTAATCAAAATATTAGAAATGATTAAAGTATGTTTGACAATGTTTAATATTTTCTCTCGCCATAAATACAACAACCAAGATTCTCTATGGTATAGAGCCTTTACTTCTCTTAATAAAACAATGCACCAACAAATTGTAATAGCCTACTACAACCATTTCCAATACCTACACAACCATTATATGAAAACCTTTGAATATGTGGTTCATAGTAGCTTCTCAAAGAGGCACTGCAAAAGCTTTGACAAGGACTCTATAGATTTGTAAGGCTATTTTAATGCAATCCATTTTTCTATCAAAGAAATGGATCATTTTTCTACTCATGTCATGCCCAGAGCTATCCTTAGAGCAAACATATAATGCACCTAGTGTCAAGGGAGCGCTAGATTGTGCCCTCTAATTAGACTAAAGAAGATTTTGGAATTACACTTTTGATTACAAGATCACCCATGTAAATTACAAGAACTCCCTTCAGAGAGATGAACTAGATACAAGGAATAATTGGAAAGGATCTTGTGAGATTACAATAGGACAAGATAGACTAGACAAGACTAGAACTCGAACTACAACTTAGAAACTACTTACTTGGAGATTAAGACTCCTTGAGCTCCCAAGACTGGCATTGGAAATACTAAGTATATATGTGTCCAATCCCTCCTTATATAGGCTTTCAAGGGTAGTTCATCAATAGCAGTTACAAATTGATTATATCATCAATTCAAAACAAGACCTTTGGGTGTCCTACTTACTTGGAGATTAAGACTCCTTGAGCTCCCAAGACTGGCATTGGAAATACTAAGTATATATGTGTCCAATCCCTCCTTATATAGGCTTTCAAGGGTAGTTCATCAATAACAGTTACAAATTGATTATATCATCAATTCAAAACAAGACCTTTGGGTGTCAGAATCACGTAAATAAAAAGTCAATCTTAGGGTTTTGTCACATTTTGGATGCAATGATAGGTTACTTTCTCCAAATTTCTAGATAAATCATGAGGTATAGAAATTCACATTGAATCTAAGGTTCAAGATGGTTTCCTTTGTGTCCTTGACACCTAGCTTGTGAACATAGAAACCATGATGAACTGATAATTGAAGAGTCCCATAGATTGTGATCTTGACAAGCCCTATCAACTAGCCTACTGAGGATAACAAAGTCTAGGAAGGAGGAAGTTGTTGGCAAAAGAATTTGAGCAAAAGGAAAGACCTAAAGGGGCCCACTAATTTCCTTCTTTGGGCCATGAAGTATATGTCCTTTTAGTCCTCTTTCTACTCCTTTAGAGATGTCTTTCACCTACAATGGAATCCCATTCATACAAATCAAGAGGATGCTATTTCTCTTTGATCTATGAGCACTTCAAATTCATCTTGGATGCATGAAGATACTAAACTATGGATGTGTAAAGCCAAAGAAATAAAGGAGCCTAAGAGGATTGGCAACTCTACAAACAGTATCTGCTTATTATTTTCTTGATGAAGAATTTGAGCCTCATGATTTCGCAAAGATACCAGCTATCATGGACATAGTTTATCACTGAATAACATTACCTAAACTTAGGAGTGTTCATACTTGAAGCCAAACAAGACTAAAGACTCTAATCTAGTGTACTATGCTTAACTAACTTTATGTGTGTTCATATTTGAAGCCAAACAAGACTAAAGACTCTTATCTAACGTACTATTGTGAATGCACTTGGAAAAAGCCATCGGGAATCAAATGCATTAATTAATGAATATGTTACTCCTATAGTGAAGCATAGTATTAAATGTGCATGACTATACTTCTACAATATATGCCCTTATTATGGTGAACTTCACATATACATGCTTCCCTTTAGTTTGAACTGAAATTTGAAAGATGTAGATTGTGGAAACCTTGAACAAAGTGTCTTACGCTCCAGGTTCCAAAGGCTTGGACTTCTTCATATTGAGATTCTTTTTCCTTGTATAGCAATGTCACGGGTCTTCGTGCCTTCGCTTCCCCATAATATATCAAAAATAATGTCTACAACATGGAAGAACTATATTATAGGCTACAGCCAAAGAACATACCTTATATATCTCGTGCACTACATCATAAATATTTCTTCTTTGAGAAGCTAATGTCTTTAAAAGGCCGTTTCTATGTCATCAAGATTATCTGGACTACAAGAGTTTTATAATTGCAGCTAATGATTCATTTGGATGTAGCATTTAATCATAGATGGTACTACTAGGGTCAAAAATCAAATACTATTCGTAAGCTTCTGTGATATCGATAAGCAAGTTAAGATATAGTAAACAAAGTCTCCTAGTGTGCAATCGACTCAGCGAATATATTCTGAGTGCATTTCTGCATTAACACGGGAGCCAAAACTATTAACCAAAAAAAATCCTCGAGCTAAATAATTTGATCAGGGATCTAGATGCACCAATTTAGTATTGCCAAATCAAGGATAGGACATAACAAAGATAATTTCTCATGACAGGTTGAAACGGAATTAAATTATAATAGCATAGCACAGCTTTCTGTGTGTTCATCGGTATGAACATAAAGGCTCAATATATATTTAGGCTTAAATGATTGTGATAGACTATGACGAAACAACAATATTTCAGATTAAGATAGCAGCAACGATCTCTCCTCTTCTTAATTTCACTTGAAAGAATCATAGCTGCAAGACAGACTCAAGCTCTGGCATAATTCTCTTGATAGCTTTTGCACAATACGCGGCAACCCATCGGGATCCCTCATTGGTACAACAGAAAGCATGATCATGGCCTTCTCTTTCAATCGATATGTCCAGAGAAGGAACTTCTTTAGATATCTATCATAAAAACATAAATTGTCTGCTCAATAATTGATAGAGAAACGTAACAATTGATGGAGAAAATGTAACAACCGTGGTTTTCGAACTACGCCAGACTCATCATAATTTATTAGTCATTAGATTGCCATATGACAATCCCTCAGGTAAGCAGAGTACCCCCGGTGTGGTGTTTTGGGTGGCCCGGGGGGGTGTGTGTGTGCAGACAGAGAGAGAGAGAGGGGAGAGAGAGAGAGAGAGAGAGAGAGAGAGAGAGAGAGAGAGAGACGCGGGGGGGAGGCGGTTCTCTCTTAGAAAGTTATGGCACTGCAAGCAACGGAGGACGGTTATTTAACATTCATATTTCTGGCAACAGCTTGGTGGAGAGGATAATCAAATATTAGAGTTTTGTTGTATACTTAAACTCGACCAGAAAAAGCATAGATACATTTTCCAAGAGCGAACGAAAAAGAAAGGGGAAGAATAACAAGGAGGTCAACAGCAAGGTGTAGAAAGAGGAAATGGGAGGAAATATGAACAGCTGCAGTAGCGGGTTGCAGAAACTGAAGAAATCAGATACAAATATGGGGTGGAAAAACGGGAAGAAGACAAACAACAAGAAGAAGAGAAGAAGCAGGAAAGGGGAGACGAAGAAGAACAACCATGATCATGACGACGACGACGAGGACGACGACGACGACAACATTAAGGATGAGAAAGAGCGATTGCAGCTAAAGGACAAGGAGAAGAAGAAAAAGAATTCCACATATGATGCCACATGGACTCTAAAATTTACTTTTCAACGACATGTGCACGACACAGTTCACTCCTCTTTCCCAAAAACTCTCTTTAGAAAAACAAAGGGAAAAGAAATGTAAAAGATTTACCTCCTCAAAGAGAGTTAAAGGTCCCCAATGATCGTCCACACCAAAGAGAATGGAGATACTAATTTGTCTCTCCTTCAAGAACTTCCAGTCTGGACATTTTTGCAACTGTTGCGGAAATGGTAAATTCCTTAGTCATAAGATATCAGCAAAACGGATATGTCCGTCCTCGATGAGCCATAAGGCCTTTCTTTGAGAGAGCTGTTTGTGTGCAGGTGGGGATGTGAAGTAGATCTGTATGCGTTGCGTGCGTGGTGAGAGAGACGGAGGGCGAGAGCGTGATTGAAAGAGAGGGCGTGCGAGAGAGAGAGAGAGAGAGAGAGAGAGACAGAGAACAGCTACGTAAACGCACTCGCATGTCTTTGTGCACACAGTAACAGTCAATCCAACAAGAAGGTAGCTATTTATCATGATGGAACACTTACCTTATTAAATTCTGTCATCCCCAGGTACATAATATTGCGCACCAATGAATACTGCAATCAGTGGACAAAGAACAAAACAAACACTAAATTGTTTTTATTTTTAAACGCACAAATTGCTGTGTGTGTGTGTGTGTGTGTGTGTGTGTGAGAGAGAGAGAGAGAGAGAGAGAGAGAGAGAGACCTTGATGTCTACAGGCGTCAAATAAATTGCGTAATGATCATACGAAGTGGTCGTAGATCCACATATGAATATACCAAAGTGAGAGCCAATAAAAAAAATTATAAATTGTAATATGGAAGTACAATCACGGCAATACAAAAGGGAAACCTAAGTTCATCCCGAGTCCACTTATGGATAAGAATCAAGATGCATACAACAAGCCCGTGATGAAAGTATACGAAGAGGTATGCAGAGCTCTGAATGTTCTCATAATCTCGTCCCCTGGATCACTACCTCATTTGTTGTCTGAAGAATACTGAATTGTGGGATATGGCGCTGCATGGATGCTCTTTCACTCTTGACATCCTTGGCTGTAAGCCCAGGACGAGACAGATTTCAATGATGTGGCTATAGGTGCCTCTCCTTGATAAAAGATGCATAAAAGAAGCCCTTGATAAACGTATACGAAGAGGTATGCAGAGCTCTGAATGTTCTCATAATCTCGTCCCCTGGATCACAACCTCATTTGTTGTCTGAACAATACTGAATTGTGGGATATGGCGCTGCATGGATGCTCTTTCACTCTTGACATCCTTGACTGTACGCCCAGGACGAGATAGATTTCAATGATGTGGCTATAGGTGCCTCTCCTTAGTAGGATGGCCAACCTATAGCATTCAATGGTCATAAGCTTTTTGATGTCGAAATGCCCTACATCGCACAAGGGAAGGGATTTTTAGAAGTTATCCATGCTTTGAAGTTTTTGAGACATTACATATATGGCTCCCACTTCACTGTATGGATGGATCACCACTCTCTAAAGTATCTCTATGATTAGTCGAACCCCCAAGGTGGTAAGGCGAGGTCAGAGGTGGGTAGAGCTCATGCAAGAGTTCAAAATCGAGATTACTAAAAAGGCATTGGGTAGAGCTCATGCAAGAGTTCAAAATCGAGATTACTAAAAAGGCACCATCAACGTGGTGACTGATGCCCTAAGCAAGATTCATGAGGGCTTAGACATGACAATTTTTTGACATTTTTGGAGGACATGTAGAGTTTAGAAGATACCACCTCACATACTCCATTGAAGCCTTATTTGGTTTTAGATCAAAAGGAGAGGAGATCTTTAAAGACACTTATCCCAAGTACCTGATCAAATGGAAGAACAATCATGAGCCGCTATGACTTGGGAGTCAATGAGATTGTTGACAAGTCATTTCCCTTGTTTTATTAGCAAGGAGATTCTTGAGGATAGCAATTGAAAACAAGGGGGTAGTGTTACATCTCTACCCTTCCAAGGTGTTTGTAAAAATATCCATAACATATGTCTAGCAAGGAGGTTGTCTAATCAATGCATATTGGTCCAACCAATTTAGTATGAATGGGAATAATGTCACATGTGCAAACAACAATTTATCTTATCATAAGAGTTGAAAAAAATTATCCTTAGTACTTCTAGTAGCAAGACATTCACACTACAAGATGCTTTATGGATACCAATAATCAAGAAGAATTATTATCAATGTCAACACTACAGCCAGTATAGTATGAGTTGTATTCCAATGGGCATATCTTCCAATTCATTTGCCCATTTCGATTATTGGCTTATTGTGAATCTTGTAAAAAATCTTTCAAATGGCACTAAGGTATTTCAATATGGCTTCATGGATAATTTTTTGCACTCTATTAAAGTTTCTAGTAGTTAATGGCGATTAGAGACTCTTTGGAGGTCTCTCGACATCCAACGGAAATAATCTCACTTGGATTATCATTGTAATGATGAAAGCTTTTACCTTATGTAATAGACTAACAAAAAGCGAACAAAAGCCAATTTGTATGGCTGGAAATTTAATAACTTGTATAAGAATTGCTTTAGTGCTTGCATATGTGTGTTTTGTATACACCTAGGTCATCATGAGACAAACTTGACATGGATATGAACCTAGTCAACAAGCGACAAACAGGTCATTGACGTCACCGCAGAGTTCAAGGGGTTTGAGACTTTATTGAAAGGAATCATGAAAGCATCTTGAACTCTCATTTATATTTCTCTACATTTATAGTCATGCAAAGCATATGTTTGCAATGTAGAAGATGGCACATATGCATGTGTTTGAGGATTTTATGATTGCATGACAAAGAAACATCACAATGCACTTAGATGGTTTGAGATTCCATTAAGTTGTTTAATTGAGCATGAAGGAATGCATGCCATTTATGCATGGAATTGATGATTCTTGTCAAGGAATTTTTAACTGTTACAGGATTGTTTGTACATCCACTCTTTATATTTTGAATACTTTGATGAAGACAAAGGTTCTAGAAGATAAACAGATGTCATGTATCTTATGAAGATATGAGTATCTCATTCATAGACTAGTATAGGAAAGTTTTTATACTTTTCAATTGTGAGGATTAGGTATCTTCAAGAGATATTTATGGTTTATCTCAAAGCTCGTGAAGGTGAGGAACCTTCAAGGAGAGTCTCTTACTAGTAGACACTACGAGATATCTAGAGAAGGCACACAAGAGTCATAATTTTGAAAACTAAATGTAAAATAATCAATTGATGCTCATGGCTAGCAATTCTAGATTGCATGGCCTAGATGGAAACGACTTGGTGCATCATAAGGAGCATAGAATATATGCTCACACAACTCACTTAGATCTTTGGATTGACCTTAGCTCCATAGAGAGCATTAGATCCCTAGGTAGGAAGATAGCAGAGATGCCATTAGATCCCTAGGTAGGAAGATAACAGAGATCTTTGGATTCACCTTAGCTCCATAGAGAGCATTAGATCCCCAGGTAGGTGGGATATCTATGAGATGCCACCTACTTTGGTACATATGGACTAGTTAGACTCAAGGGGTAGGTGATATGAGAATCGTCAAAACAAAGCTAGTCTAGTTATAAGAGTGGCAACACCCTTTTGGTTAGCTAGCATGCCACGTGGCATCTAATGGTGCATTTGCAATTTGAGAGGTAGAAGGAAGATTGAAAGAGAGAATGACACCCATACACAATGAGAAACTTGGGCATTGGTTGGGAAGTGATAATAGGAGAAGTCTCTGTGTGTCTCCTTCATGGAGTTCGCCGTGCATCTGTTGATTCCAAAACCATGGCAAAAAGAGGTTATGTTCAAAGAAGGGAATTGACTTTGATGCGACCTTTGCTCCTTTAAGTTATATGTCATATGTCAGCCATTCCTAGCATATGTGCACTTGCGGCTCACAATGGTTGGAATCTAGAAGAGTTCTACCTTAAAACAATTTTTGAATGGGGACTTATATGAAGTATATGTTATTCAATGTCATGGTTTTGTGCAAAAAGTGCAAGAAAATAAGGTGTGCAACTTAAAGAAAGCATTATATGATTGAAAAAAGCACCATACTCCTTCGTATGAAAAAAATACAAATCTACTTATTGACACGTGGATTTCAAAATGGTAGAGATGAAAGCATCATGTATGTGAAGTGTGCAAATGATGTGCTTCTAATCATTGTTGTTTATGTTGATGAAATGCTACTAAGATATCTTAGTGAGATGCATTATATTTAAGGATGATTTGCGTGCCTCTTTTGAAATGTAAGACTTGGGGCTTTTGCATCATCATTAACATTCAATTTATGCAAGTTGATGAAGGCATTGATTTGTGTCAAAGGTCATGATTTAGAAGAACAATCCACTAGTGAAAAGTGCATGTATGCTAATATGACAAACACATATGGCAGGATGGAAGACTGCATGTCTGCTAATATGACAAACACATATGGCAGGATGGAACCATGCACACCCTGAATGGAAGTGCAACTATAAGCTCATGCAAGTCAACAACAAGATCAAAATGCGTAGTTGCAACTTGAAAGAAGAATCCACGAGTGAATATACAAAGACGTATATGAATCCCGGCACACCCGAAATTCACCCGAAAATAGAAGTGCAACTATAAGCTCATGGAAGTCAACCACAAGACTATATAGCCATTAGCTCCTTGTAAACAATATCAACTAAATACTATGACATCCCCACTAACAACATCACTGCCTAGTAGTGGGCATAGAACTAAGAATGAATGCATGCTCATACACACACACAATTCAACGCACACAGACTATCATGGACATAAAGGAAACCATCTTGAACCTTATATTCCATGTGACTTTCTCTTCAAAACTTGGAGAAACTAATGCTTCCATCACGTCCAGAACGTGCCAAAACCCTAAGATCGACTATCTATTTACTTGATTCTAACATCGACATGTCGTATTGCGGATTGCTACCATCATCGATGACATCATCAATTCGTAACTTCCCTTGAACACCTATGTAAGGAGGGCTTGGCCACATACATGCTCAGTCTTGCCAATGCTAGTCTTTGGAGCTCAAGGAGTCGCGATCTCCAAGTACTTTCCAAGTTCCTGTTCGGATTCTAATCTTGTTCCTTGCATGGAAGATTCGGTGCGCCCACCGATTGATTTTTAGGTTCTATTCATTCGGTGCATTCGGTGCATTTAGGTGCTTAAATTTGTCGTTGCACAGTCAAAAAAATTCGCATATGATCTACTTGCCTTTGAACTAGTTCGTGAATCTATTTTGCGCATGCATCCTTTCCCTTTGAGATCCCAAGCTTGAAGTTAAATAATGCATTCATCTAAGCATGCTTGACATTATTTGGGGACAACATTTCAAGCATTCATCTAGCAAGCTTGAAGCCAATTAACACATCATAAATGTCAAGTAGGCTAGAGTATCATTTGTGACACTTACATGCTATAGCCCATGATGTATCCAATTGATTGTAAATCTTGATATATAGTGTAGATTAAAATTTAAATCATGCCACATGGTTGACTAATGGTTGTAATTTGTTATTTGTAAGTTTTAACATGCATAATATAAATGTATATACTATATCTTAGATTCTTATGAATATATGTGTATTTATAATGGCGCACCTTACACACCGTTCCTTCGGATATCATTCAATCCTTGCATCTTATGCACACTGAATTGAACGCACTGAATGCACCGGACGGCCTTGGTTCCTTGTTCTAGTCTTGTCTTGTCTAGTAGCCTCGACATCTTGTCTTGTCCTATTGTAATCTTCATAGTAGGAGATCCTCTCCAATTGTTTCTTGTACCTAGTTCGTCTCCCTCAAGGGAGTCCTTGTAACCTAGATATCTTACTTCATACCTACGGCCCCGAGTGGTGGGATCTCTTGTATTGTCTCTTGTCCAGTTATCCATACCTGTCAGACCCAGGTTGTGGGACTTCTTGTATCAGCTGCATATTCCTGTATTATTTTCCCTACGTGGGTGATCTTGTAATCGAAAGTATAATTCCAAAATCTTGTCTAGTCTAGTCAAAGGTCACAACCTAGTGCTCTCCTAACACAAACCACAAGCATGAATTCATAGGAAGTGCTATGAACTGAGTTTCTATCACTTTCAAAATTGATGGGAAAGCTCAGCCATAATGAGCTCTAACACAAGATCCAAGCTAAATATAGGAAAAAGTAACATAAATGCATAGTTGATAAGGTTCTACACATCTATCAAGTGGTCACAACTCGGACGAAGAATCCATGAGTGAAAACCGCATGTCCACTAATACACACACCTATCAATTGGTTGCAACTCGGACGAAGAATCCATGAGTGAAAACTGCATGTCCACTAATACAAAAAACATCTATACCAAGATGAATCTACACCAACCCTGAATTCACCCTCAAATGAAAGTGCCATTATAAGTTCATGTAAGTCTACCACAATACTATACAGCCAAGAGCTCCATTATCAACTAAATACTATGACATCCCACTAACATCAGTGTCTTTCAGAAAAGTCTCATACAGGCCATGTTTGACATAGAGCATTGTTTTCACAATGGGACGTTGAAAACATCTATCGATTTCCATGCCACCTCAAATACTGGAGGAACCTTTATTATAAACAACAATACAATGACTTGTCAAAGATTTGAAGACTGAAAGCTAAAAGGGAGCAGCAACTGGATAAATGCAGATATCTCACTATTCTACAAAATTATCCTCCCTGATGCCAATCTCAGTGCTTGTACAATAAGCAGGGGGGATTGAATAAAATCAGCATATAGTGGTCCACTCAAGCCAAGGTTATTTGGATGATGTGCATGCCATTACATAACAGAGCTTTCCTCTGGAGAACAGTTTCGGGGTGCATGAAAACCAATGCCTTTCTAAGAAACATTGCCTGGTATTCAAGTTCATTACCCTCGATGTAACTATGCTTGTGAAAACATGAGATTAAAGAAATACACGATCACATTGGGAAGTTACAAACATCATGATGATGGCATGATGTGGATCATGGATCAACTCAGATTTTGGATATTCTGCTGCATTTGGCAGTCTAGAAAATCTATAATATTTGTTCACAGGGAGTTTTTTCTGAAATTCCCCCTGTGAACCTTCTAAAATAGTGTATTATTAATGCTAGTACAGCACAAAACACACACACTAAAGACCATAATCTTCACTTTACTAACCTGATTCTTTTGTTCTTATTCATTTGACTCAGGACAGACTCTCTGGGGGATTACTATCTTGTACATTGATGTTCATTAATTAGGTATTAGTCCACCTCTCCCCCCTAATCGCCCCCAAAAAAAAAGGTCTCAAATGGAAAGACAGAGAGGTGACCCATATACAGCTGCTTCCAAGAAAGTTGCCTATTAGATGAGCAATAAAAATCTTGACATCATATAAAAATTAACTGGACCGAGGGATTTCGTATCTGATTTTCTTCTTGTACTTACATGGAGAAGGTATTGGCAAGCCACATCTAGTGAGAATATGCTCCAATTTCGACCGTACAAATTCCTTATGAAACCCCTAGGTATAATTTGTGGCATTTTCCCCATCAAATTGGCAAAATGGCTAACAGTTGCACAAAGAAATTCTTGCCTGCATACAATCACAAATGAGTATGATAGTTAGATTTCAGCGTCAGATCACAAGTGAAAGACTTAGATGCTCAATGTGATGTATAAAAATCAAACGAATTCAGCAGCCCACGTGTGAATTTGCGATCTGCAAAATAAACACACAGCTCGCAGTTCAACATCACCTGCAGTCATGAAACATTTTCTACAAGTAATTGCCTAGGTTTGACATGACTTCTAAGTGACAAAAGTTTTTCCCTTTCAACACAAATTATAATGCACATTAGAGTACACCTTAAAACTAGAAAATGACATGTATCACCTGGTTGCTTTCCTATATCCATCATCCTTCTTTTCAACTTTCATAAATGTGATTCAAGTCTTTAGAAAATAGTAGATTCTTCAGCGTTTTCAGTTATGGATTGAGCCATCTTTTTCATGCTTTTAGAAAACTCCATCAAAACAAAAAAGAAACACAAACTTAAAAGCCAGATCCCAGATCAGATTGTATTAAACGAGAAACCTTTTCCTTCTCCTTCTCCTTCTCCTCCTCCTCCTCTTCCTCATCCACCACCTTCATTTGCACAGGATTCTTCTGTTGGAGCATGCAAGTGCAATTAAAGTATTCATTCTTTGGTTCACAAAAAGCTACACAATCATCCTCGTACTATTTAATTGTGGAATTGTGTAATGCAAAGGTAGCTTGAAAGGTGTTCATAATATAAAACGTGATAAGGAGACCTACATGATAAACATTTGTATCAATTTACTTCACCAAACAATTACTTATATGCTCATCATCATGCAATATGTATTAGTATTTCATTGAATTTGCTTTCAATTGCTAGATATATCAGAATCAAATCAGTTGATCTGCAAATAGAGTTCTTGCACAGAAGTCATGCCTAGGTTTGACATGACTTCTAAGTGACAAAAGTTTTTCCCTTTCAACACAAATTATAATGCACATTAGAGTACACCTTAAAACTAGCAAAATGACATGTATCACCTGGTTGCTTTCCTATATCCATCATCCTTCTTTTCAACTTTCATAAATGTGATTCAAGTCTTTAGAAAATAGTAGATTCTTCAGCGTTTTCAGTTATGGATTGAGCCATCT
This sequence comes from Ceratopteris richardii, assembly GCA_020310875.1. Classification (NCBI taxonomy): domain Eukaryota; kingdom Viridiplantae; phylum Streptophyta; class Polypodiopsida; order Polypodiales; family Pteridaceae; genus Ceratopteris; species Ceratopteris richardii. Next base: position 159,684,247 of record CM035411.1, on the reverse strand, counting down.
TTTTCATGCTTTTAGAAAACTCCATCAAAACAAAAAAGAAACACAAACTTAAAAGCCAGATCCCAGATCAGATTGTGTTAAACGAGAAACCTTTTCCTTCTCCTTCTCCTCTTCCTCATCCACCACTCATTTGCACAGGATTCTTCTGTTGGAGCATGCAAGTGCAATTAAAGTATTCATTTTTTGGTTCACAAAAAGCTACACAATCATCCTCGTACTATTTAATTGTGGAATTGTGTAATGCAAAGGTAGCTTCATCAAACAATTACTTACATGATAAACATTTGTATTAATTTACTTCATCAAACAATTACTTATATGCTAATATTATGCAATATGTATTAGTATTTCATTGAATTTGCTTTCAATTGCTAGATATATCAGAATCAAATCAGTTGATCTGCAAATAGAGTTCTTGCACAGAAGTCATGCCTAGGTTTGACATGACTTCTAAGTGACAAAAGTTTTTCCCTTTCAACACAAATGATAATGCACATTAGAGTACACCTTAAAACTAGAAAATGACATGTGGTTGCTTTCCTATATCCATCATCCTTCTTTTCAACTTTCATAAATGTGATTCAAGTCTTTAGAAAATAGTAGATTCTTCAGCGTTTTCAGTTATGGATTGAGCCATCTTTTTCATGCTTTTAGAAAACTCTATCAAAACAAAAAAGAAACACAAACTTAAATGCCAGATCCCAGATCAGATTGTATTAAACGAGAAACCTTTTCCTTCTCCTTCTCCTCTTCCTCATCCACCACCTTCATTTGCACAGGATTCTTCTGTTGGAGCATGCAAGTGCAATTAAAGTATTCATTCTTTGGTTCACAAAAAGCTACACAATCATCCTCGTACTATTTAATTGTGGAATTGTGTAATGCAAAGGTAGCTTGAAAGGTGTTCATAATATAAAACGTGATAAGGAGACCTACATGATAAACATTTGTATCAATTTACTTCACCAAACAATTACTTATATGCTCATCATCATGCAATATGTATTAGTATTTCATTGAATTTGCTTTCAATTGCTAGATATATCAGAATCAAATCAGTTGATCTGCAAATAGAGTTCTTGCACAGAAGTCATGCCTAGGTTTGACATGACTTCTAAGTGACAAAAGTTTTTCCCTTTCAACACAAATTATAATGCACATTAGAGTACACCTTAAAACTAGAAAATGACATGTATCACCTGGTTGCTTTCCTATATCCATCATCCTTCTTTTCAACTTTCATAAATGTGATTCAAGTCTTTAGAAAATAGTAGATTCTTCAGCGTTTTCAGTTATGGATTGAGCCATCTTTTTCATGCTTTTAGAAAACTCTATCAAAACAAAAAAGAAACACAAACTTAAAAGCCAGATCCCAGATCAGATTGTGTTAAACGAGAAACCTTTTCCTTCTCCTTCTCCTCTTCCTCATCCACCACCTTCATTTGCACAGGATTCTTCTGTTGGAGCATGCAAGTGCAATTAAAGTATTCATTCTTTGGTTCACAAAAAGCTACACAATCATCCTCGTACTATTTAATTGTGGAATTGTGTAATGCAAAGGTAGCTTGAAAGGTGTTCATAATATAAAACGTGATAAGGAGACCTACATGATAAACATTTGTATTAATTTACTTCATCAAACAATTACTTATATGCTAATATTATGCAATATGTATTAGTATTTCATTGAATTTGCTTTCAATTGCTAGATATATCAGAATCAAATCAGTTGATCTGCAAATAGAGTTCTTGCATGCTTGAGATAAAGGTGGAGAGTGAGATCTATGAGATGTTACATAGAGAACTTGAAGTTGTGAATGTATGAGCCACACATTCCAGAACAAACGCAGATCTTCTTTATTGGAGATGCAACCATCTATGGAGAGAACAAGCTCAAATGAACAAACATACCTTAGTCATTGCATTTTCCATGCCATCAACTCCATGTGCTATTTATTGTAGAACACAAATAGCACATACTAACCTCTTCAAACATGTATAACCATCTTGAAAGCAGTTGAAGAGAATTTTGAGGAGAAGAAGTATCACAGATACATAAATCCAATGTTGTGAAGTGAAGTGATAGCCCATATATTCTATTCCTTCTACAAAAAGATGTAATCAGTTTGACCTCGAATGTCACCAGATATGACATTCCATGGAATCCTCGTATGCTATATTGTAATCAACATGTCATCGGCAAACTAAATCATCATGCATTGGCTGCAGTTTGCATCAAAAACTACAAGTAATATGACGGGAATGACTTCCAATTCTGAACTGTCATCAACATGCCCTGGCTATAGGTCAGCATATATCTTGTTGCTCTCCACCTGTAAGGGCAATCCATGATCATCCATCAGTCTGACATGAAACATGCAACTTGCGCTAACCCCCGATCCATCCAAATGCTTGGGGTATTATGCTGACATAACACCAACCAAAAGAAGCATCTAATGAAGTGAGTGACAAGGCCTCCATATGAGTTACATGTCGGTTGCAGCTACCTTGCAAACAAAAACTATCATGCATTGGCTGCAGTTTGCATCAAACACTACATGTAATATGGCGGGAATTACTTCCAATTCTGAACTGTCATCAACATGCCCTGGCTATAGGTCAGCATATATCTTGTTGCTCTTCCCCAATAAGGACAATCCATAGTCATCCAGCAGTCTGACATGAAACATGCAACTTGTACTAAACCCCGGAGCTGTCCAATGCTTGGGTGATTATGCTGACATAACACCAATGCAAAAGAAGCATCTAATCTTGCTGCCCAGCCACACCCCCTCTCAGCTGTCGCCATCTGCAGCCTCCTCCCGGCCCCTCGTCCACAACAGGAACCCCCCTCCTTTCACCTTTTTTTCACCTGCGCCAAAAAGCGCCCCTCTTGCTGCTCCTCTTGACCCTCCTCTCATCGACCCGATGGAATATTGAACTTTCTCCTGTTCTCCACTGCTTGGGGTTGCTGCCCCTAGTAGTTTAAAGCTGAGTAGAGTTTTTTCCAAATGCTTCTATTGGAAGACTTGGGGGCTGGTTTCCTCCCCTCATCAATTAGTCACCTCCTTTTCTTCTCTATCGCGGTAGACATGAATGGCAACGGAGCCCCCCCCAAAGAGAGACACTTCTCAAGTCCCCTGCCCGCATCCACTCCATCACCCATTCTCCCTTACCGATGAGGGTAGAGCGAGTTTAGTATCAGAGGTTGAGCGCTTGCAGGCCTCTTCGGTCATCTGCAAGATCTGCAAGATCAGGTTTGCGTTCTAGTCATGGCGAACTCAAGAACCTCCTTCAGAGAAGTTCGCTTGCCGAAGTTGACAAGTTGGTTGATATTCAGCCCCTAGGTCACAGCTTTTACCAGGTGGAGTTAGAGACCCTTGAGGAAGCCGCACGGATGATCACACTTCCTCCGATTGCAGTGGAGGCTTCCTGAGCATATGAATGTCCTTGGGTATATGGTTTTGATCCTTCAACACCTATTTCTTCGGCATTTATTCTTCGAGAAGCACGTGGCTTTCCTATAACAGCTTTCTTTCCAGGCTTGCACTGCGAGTATCTTCCTCTTTTGCCTCAGATTGGTGTCATTTGGCACTTTTCTGAAGATTCTGCAGTCGGCGGCCTCTGTTGTGGCCAAGGCAGTGGGCCTTCTGTCTTTCGGATCCTCATCTCTGATCCTTCACAGCATCCTTCTAAGATTGAGCTTTCGCTTTTATATGAAAATTGGCTCATTCAGCAGGTCGAGTGCTCTGGCTTTCCACATCAATGTTTTGCTTGTCGTAAGGTTTGTCACCCTGCGAAAGAGTGCCCTCGAGATCCTAGCGCAAGGTCAAACACCAATCCGAGTAGGCGGCCCACCAGCCTCCCTCGAAGGCGTTCCAACAACCCTCTTCCACTTTGGCTTCCCCGAGCCTCTCTTCACAAGCGAGGGAGGGAGTGGGACGGCAAACTTCCTCTTCCTCGGTTGTTCCGGCTCATCCTTCCTCATCTTCCTCTGGCTGGCAACAACATGGACGGCATCAGCACATGGGCCGACGGCACATATCAACGATCTACAAGTCTTTCATCCCATTCCGAACTGTTTTAGTGCTCTTCAAGAGGATTCACTTGCCCCTTTTTCGAAGTCAGATCAGGAGCCCCTTGTTCCAAGTACCACTCCCTCGGCGTTCCCCGCCCCCCTCATGTCACCCTCCACTCTGCTGCATCCTTTGGCACTCGACGCTCACTTGACATTGATTTCTTGGTGACTCTGGCCGCTCACGAGAGGTGTTCGCCTCCAAGACCCCCTGTACCTCCCCTTGACCGTTATCCCACATCGGCTTGTGTGTTTTGATTATCACCTGAGAGGACAGCGTTTCGGCTATGAATTCTCTCACTTCTTTGGTACACACGAGGACTGGACCCCTTCTACCATTTGGGTCCATGTCGTGGCTCTCGCTTCTCGTACTCAAGAGTTGCTTTCTTCTTCCCCCTGTGTGAGGTATCACAGCCTGATTGGTCATTGGGGGAAGTGTTGCGCTTTGTTCATGCCCAGGTAATTGAGTTCTCCAATCACCTTGGTGAGCTTGATTATAGCAATTTATTCATATGAGCATGGGATACAGCAAGGTTCCTTTTCATTCATGGCCCTCAAGAGAGTCAGCTCATCTCATATGTGGTTGCGGACACTCGTATTGCACCTTGCATATGTACATCTATGAGGAGATGCACTCCCAAGAGAGGGCTCTTGCGTTGGGTGAGCCTACTTGGTTCAGCCTTTGTCGTGCTCTCACTGAGCAGTTCGCCTCTTGTAGAGGACGTCTTGAGTCAAACTATTCCGTGTCCAAACCAGTCTCGAAGATGGCCCGTTTTGTTGTTGTTGCAGCCTCTTGTTTCTTTCCATCTCCATGAGAGTTCTTTCATGGAATGTTCACAGGTTGAGTCCCAAACTTCTTGGGGTATAGGGCTCGATTGAGGCAGGAGCTTCGATAGTGCTTGGTTCGCAGATCCATTGACATTCTGATGTTACAAGAGCACCATCTCTCTTTGGGCCACACTCTCCATTGTAGACAGCTTTTGCAAAGACATTGTGAGGTCTTTTGGTTGGCTGAATATGGACCCAGTGGGCCCCAAGTTGGTGTATGTATTTTGATTAGGGATTCCATACAAACCGCGATTATGGACGGAGGGGAGATTCTGCCCGACAAGGCCATCTGGATGATTTTACAATGGAAAGGCCTCAAATATGGCTTTCTAAATCTTTATGCTCCGAATTGTTCTTTTTGGTCACACATTACTGATGCGGTGCCTAGTGTTGATGCTTGGTCTGTCGCCGGTGATTTCAACATGATTGAGGCACCTGAGGACACACAAGTCGGTAGCAAAGTCACAGTTCATGGGTTTGAGCTTCCGACCTAGGAGAGATTATGTTTGACGCTAAGGTTGCATGATGTATGGCACATTGAGGGCTTTGCTAGAGAGAGAGGTAGTCTCCTCTTCTCACATTCAAACAAACACATTGGTGGGATGAATCTCTCTCTCATCGATCACATTTATGTGAGTGATGCCTTGGTAGATTGTGGTGGTATGGCTGGCATTGTGGCAAGATCCTACATGTCAGATCATGCCCCTATGGTCGTCACCTTTAGGGACAATGCTACTTAGGGTTCCCCTGTTATGCGCATTCCTTAGCACATCCACCTTATAAGAGCTTGGCTGACCAAATTGCAACATTTGGAGCCAACTTCAGTGGGATGATGGTTCCTGAGCCAAGGCCTTCTCTGAAGGTCAACAGCAGGTTAGTTGCTTCTTGCATGAGGTGAGCACTTTGCGGCTTGCTCAGCTCCGGGAGGCTGCGCAGTGTGCGGTGCCTTCACAGAGGGGTTGCCTCCCTTCAGCGTATCCTTGAGTGTCACCCTGATTGTGAGCGGGCGGGTGCCCAGCTTGTCCATGCCTAGTATGTCTTTTGGAGAATCTCCATAGCATAGAGGGAGTGGTCACTTGCATTTTCTCCGTGGAATTGTTGTAGTTCCTCCTTTGCATATAGGTTTCATTGATCGGGTGTTCGAGAAGAACTTTCACCTTTACTTACACTTTCTTTTGAGAGGTCACGCCTGCTTCTCCTCTGTGGGTTGGTCAGGTTGACTTTGATGTGTCATGATCTTGATTTTTCTCCTTTCTCATCTTCTTAGGTAATTGTGAATGAGTCATCTTTTGCCCCTCTACCTCTTTATAACTCGTTGTTGGACTAGTTTGCATAGAAAGTAGAAGTAGATGTGAGTGAAGGTTGTCCTCGACTTGAATCATTGCACACTTGGGGCCAAATTGTGCATTTGGTTGGGGATTCAAGTTCCCTTGGTAATAGCATCCCTTGTTTCATGTCCCCCTTTTCCACAAAATTGGCAAACAACTATCCTTAGACATTCTTGGACATTGTGGCCTTGGCTCACACAAAGGGTACAGCATAAACTAATATGTACCTCTTTTTGAGCCTTGAGCTCTTCTAATTCTTCCCTTAAGTGTGCCAATTCGGCAAAACCTTGCTTTAGGTTATCCTTTTCTTCTCTCAACACATTTTCCAACTTGAGAGCCTCTAGCTCTCTCCACAATTTAGAGATGGAGTCCTCATATGGGGAGGTATTTCTACCTAAGCAAGCTCCAAAATGGAATCTGGCTTCTTCAAACCTTGTAGCTGCAGACTTGAAATCTCTAAGGGTAGCATCGAGTCAAAGGAGCTCGTGAAGCTTTTGATGAGAAGACGTAGGTTAGAGAGTCTTCTCCACCCATTTCTTAATCATGAACTCACTAGGATGGTTAGGTAGTTTGGCCACTAGAGAGAGAGCCCTAGTCATGAGATTTCATAATGTTTCATTTGCATGTAAGTTCAAATTCTCAAGCTCATCAAGAGTCATTTCAGTAGAGTTACCTAGCCTAAAGGCTTCTGAGAACTCCATCTTTAAGTTCTCCTACGTTCGAAAGTAGTCCTATGTGTACACTATATAGGCTTTACCACTTGTTAGAAGCCCTTCTAGTGTGGAGATAAATAAGGCAAAGAATGCATCTTGCCTATGCTACAATATGTGGCTTTTACAGATAGAGAGGAATCTTCTAATGTGTTCCTCGAAGTCTTTGTGCTCACCGCCATGGAATGAAAGGAATTGAATGTTAGTCCTAGATAAGAGGGCTCAGAGTTTTGCTATACCTTCTGAGCTCCAACCTTGCTCTTCATCGAGGAAGACTACTAGCTCGGTGCTAATAGTGGCTTTTGCCATGTTCTCTTCCTCACTAGAAGCTAACCGTCTCAGCACACTTGTTGAAGCAAATTGTTTGATTGGAGTGAAATAGTTCTCGAACTTCTTTTTGTAGTAGCTCTTGGTAGGTGTCTTCTTCGCGCTTAATGGATCTTCTTTTTTCACCTCTAATATGTATCATGGACCATTGTGACTCCTCCGACAATGGATGGGATGATGGCCAAAGGGGCTTGAAGGACTCTAGTAGACAAGGATGAGAGAGGAGCCCTAGAGAAATTCCAAAAGTTACCGAGCTTTGTGTATGTGTGTGTGTGTGTGTGTGTGTGTGTGTGTGTGTGTGTGTGTGTGTGTGTGTGTGTGTGTGTGGGGGGGGGGGGGGGGGGGGGGGGGGGGGGGGGGGGGTTGTTGTTTGGTGACAGTCTCCCACTCCTTGAAGGGAGCTCACCTGATTTCTTGAGAAGCACTCGTTAAGAGTAGGGTATGTCGCCAGCAACTTGGAAAGAGAGGAGGAGGGGTCACCTTGGATAACCTTGGGGGTCGCTTAGGATTAGACGAATAGGGGTGTCGCCCAACCTTGGGACAGTCACCCAGATTGCTAAAAAAGAAATCGTCTTCATGCGAGATAAAGTCACTCAATTGGCTTGGAGTTAGGAGAAGGTTCCCAAGAGTCACAAAAGTCAAAACCTTATCCAAATTGAGAAGTTAAGTTGAAGCAGCAAAAGGCAAGGTCGATGGAAAACCAAATAACAAGGAAGATGAAGAGAGGAGGAGAAGAGAGAGCGCCCCCATGTTGTAGAAGAGCCATATCTATTATGAGCTTACCCCCAAGGCTCCATTTCTTCTCCATACTCTCTTGAAATTAGGTTCTTTCTCGAACAGTCTAGTTTGTTGAAGTTGTTTTATGTACTTCCCAACATCCAATTTCTGGAATCTTAGACTTGTTGAAAAGTTGGTCTTTTACACCTAAGGAGAGCATGAAATTATCGCATGCTAAGTTTGGCCATATTAGTTACAAAGTTCTGAGGCACATCAAGGATCAAATTATGGTACAGAGTCCACCCACTTTTGCTTTATCAGATAGTATAGAATCTTGTAAAGGATGTCTTGAAGGAAATAGAATTGTTTTGCCCAAAATTAGTCATGCTAATGTTGCTAGGTATTCTACACCTAAGGAGAAGATGAAGTCATGGCATGCTAAATTTGGCCATATTAGCTACATAGCTCTCGAGCACATCAAATATCAAGATATGGTAGAGAGTCTATCCACTTTTGCTTTACCAAATAGTGCAAAATTGTTGTCAGGATCTTGCTCACGCACATACAGAAATTACGGATGCTGAAAACACACAGACAAATAGACGCAACAAGAGACGAGACAGTACGGATGCTGAAAACACACAGACAAATAGACGCAACAAGAGACGAGACAGTACGCAGTATTGGGTGCAATCTCCCCCATGCACTCTGTTCCGACAGTCCACAGAGTGCATGTATTTATAGGACTTTTTGATTACGTCGAAAAGAGTAGTTACATGAGAACGGCTTCGAAAAGCAAGCGTGAAACTAAAAGTTGGTAACTTTTTACAGAAAGCCATTGCTTTCAATAACAAAATCTGCGGTCTACAACGACCCTTATTCTAACCATTACTTTTCTAATTGTTTCTAACAATAGAACCTTCTACGCATAATAATTTTTCGGATTATTGATACCCGCCCTTTCACGCTTTGCACGCTCCTCACGAACCTTCAGCTGCTATATCAAAAACATCAAAAACACATTAATACATTAATAATATAACACTTTAACAATGCATTGTTCAATAATAATTTAACATTCCAACAATGCATTGTTCAACATATTCCATGTACAATCCAACAATGCATTGGACAATCCAACAATGCATTGTTCAACATATTCCATAAGTTATAACATGCCCCTTAGTTGAAAAAGCAACTGACCTCAGTTGATAAAATAATAAACATGGATGGCCAGTCACATGTTTCATCACTGAATAAAAAAAATAGGCATGTGCCATGTAGAAACACATGCATGGAAATGTTCATGGAGCTGTTACTTTTTACGAAAAACAATTTCAAAAGGTGCACGACCAGTAGTGGTGTGTGCAGTGTGATTGTAAGCAAATTGAAGCAATGGCAACTTTCCATCCCATTTATTATGATTATCTAATGAATAACAACGCAATAAATCAAGAATAGTACTGTTTGTAGCCTCACTTTGTCCATTACTTTCAGGATGAAATGCAGAACTAAAATCTATTTTAGAACCAAAATGTTGAAATAATGCAACCCAAAAATGATTACAAAATCTAACATCACGATCAGATAACATTACTTTAGGAAATCAATGATGTCGGAAAATGCAGTTAATGAATAATTTTGCAGCTTGAGGTGCAGTCAAAGTTTTTCTACATGGAATGAAATATGCATGTTTACTAAACCTATCAACTATTGTCCAAATCATATCATTATGTGATGAAGTGATGGGAAGACCTGTGAGAAAATCCATAGAGATTTGTTCCCATGGTTCATTTGGAATGCGAAGTGGCATTAATAATCCAAATGGTTTACCATGATGACGTTTGACACGCTGACATACAATGCATTGAGAAACATAATGTGCAATATCCTTTTCCATGTGTGGCCAAAAGAAGAAATCTTTGCAAGAAGAAATGGTGCTTTGTATGCCTCTATGATCCATGTAAGATGGTTCATGCATTTCTTTAATGAAAAAATCTTTAAAATCTTGGGTTATGCACAATCTATATTGAAAATAAAGAAAACCATTATGAAATGTATAATGTTCATCAGATAAAGATGCACTATTGTTGAAGTCATGCCATGCACGTGAAAAATACAAATCAGATGCATAAGTGGAAACCATTTCTTGAAAAGAATGAATTTGGATGGCAGAAATATTATGCAAAACAACAGAATGCGAAAGAAAACGGCTAAGAGCATCAGCTACAACATTATCTTTACCAGGCTGATATTGTATCATGGGTTGGAAATTTTGAATGAATGATGCCCATTTAAGATGCCTATCAGAGATTAAGGGCTGATTTAATAAATGCTTAATAGCTTGTTGATCGGTTTTGATTAAGACCTCAGAGCCCATAAGATAGTGTTTCCAAATTCGCAAAGCATGCACAATTGCTACAATTCTTTATCATACGTACTATAATTCTGTTCTGAGGGCTTAAGCTTCCTACTCTCAAATGCAATGGGATGGTCATTTTGCATTAAAACAGCATCTATTCCTGAACCACTAGCATCAGTAACGACATGAAAAGGTTGTGAAAAATCAGGTAATTGTAAAACAGGTGCATGTGAAAGTGCTTGTTTCAGTTTGTCAAAGGACTGTTGTTGGGTAAGTCCCCATGCAAATTTTATTGTACCCTGCATGCAAAGTAGAGAGTGAAGAGAGATATCGTTACCCAAGGTACTTAAGTCCTTCTCCAATGATTCCTCTGTCCAAACAGGAGGAATTTCTTCATTATGGACCTCCATGTTATGCAATTGAGTTGTAGCTGGTTTCATGTGAAGAGGTCGCAATCTGCACCTTAATTTTGTATGTCCAAGTTTACCACAATTCTACCAAGTGATTCGTGGTCGCCTCTGTTGGGCCTCCACCACTGAAGTTTGAAGGGTAGGTGGTTTAGTTGGTTGGAGAGATGAAGCAACAGGTGGAGTTGAGTAATTGGATTGTGGAGGACGAGGAAAACTAGGGTAAGATGGGGCATTAAAAGTACGCTTCATAGGAAATGTAGGTTTAACATAAAGTGGTCGTTGGCATGGTTGTTGGAGACAGATTGACTTGGTTATGGACTGGAATTCTTTTTCTGCATCATAGGCGAAAGATATAGCCTCGTTGAGGGTTGTAGGTCGTAGGGTGTGAAGCTTAGCTTGGATTCCCACTTCCAAACCATCTTCGTATTTTTGCTGCAAGATATCCTCCGGTACTTCTTCAAGCATTCGAACAAGTAGTAAATTTTGCCGAAACCGCTCCGTGTAAGTAGTAACCGTATCACCCTCCTTCCATGTAAGGGTCGTCCATGCACGTCGAACATGCAAATGGTATTGAGGAGGAAGAAAAGAATCCTTCACTTTTTCTTGGAAAGCCTTCCAAGTTGTTGGACGCTCCGTACTGTGCCACAGGACATTCCACCAGAGTTGAGCTTTACCTACTAAATAGTTAGTGGCAAATTTAACTTTTTTACTTTCAGCATACAACTCGTCAGTATAAAAATCATCAAACTGTGACAACCAGGAAAGGACTAAAGGCCCATCCTTTCGGCCATCAAATCGTAGAAACCGGTAGTTTCTAGTAGCAATCTTCGAATGAGTAACATCATATTGGGCAGAAACAATAACTTTTACTACTCTCGTAAGGTTGTCTTCCTCAGTTTGTATCTGTTGGAGGACTTCATCACGTTGTCGGATCTCGTTCTGAGCTCCTCGAAGCTCATGCCGCAAAAGCTCTAGTTGTTGTTCAAGCGTTGGCTCAAGTAGAGGTGAATTACTATAATCCTCCATGGTGCTCTTGGACCCTTAAGCTAGTGCTTTCCTCTCGGGATGTACCCTCAGGAAATGTAACCTAGCAGAAAAGTACCCTATCTGGATGTACCCTGATGTACCCTGACAAGATGTACCCTGTCGGGATGTACCCTGGTGTACCTTGGGAAGTGTACCCTCAGAAGTGTACCCTGAGGAGATGTACCCTGAGACGCGCCGCGTCGTGTCGCACCGTGCCGCCTTGAAAACTGCAAGTTATGTTAAAGTTAAGGAGAGAGAACTTGAGTAACAACTCCAAGAGAGAGTGTAGTGGTAAAGCACTTCCCTTGAAAGTAGGAGGTTGTGGGTTCAAATCCTCCTACCTTAGGGAATCTAAACCACTCTATTGCCACTCAAAATTAAAATTTCCTCGTGCGTAGCCAACGGCTGCCAACGGTTGCCAAGGGAGCCTTGGGTGCCAATGTTGCCAATGTATTGCCTAAGTTCTTTGCCTTAGTCGACGCCTTGGAGTAAACGTAGGTGAAAACGTAGGTGAAAACGTAGGTTCTGGTTTTGGAACTGGAACAGAGACAGAAACCGGAACCAGAACAGGAACAAGAACGGGAATCGGAAACGGAAACGGAACCCTCCGTATGGACGCGTGCAGAGCTCTGATACCACTGTTGTCAGGATCTTGCTCACGCGCGTACACAGACAAATATACACAACAAGAGACGAGACAGTACGCAGTATTGGGTGCAATCTCCCCCATGCACTTTGTTCCGACAGTCCACAGAGTGCATGTATTTATAGGACTTTTTGATTACGTCGAAAAGAGTGGTTACATGAGAACGGCTTCGAAAAGCAAGCGTGAAACTAAAAGTTGGTAACTTTTTACAGAAAGCCATTGCTTTCAATAACAAAAACTGCAGTCTACAACGACTCTTATTCTAACCATTACTTTTCTAACTGTTTCTAACAATAGAACCTTCTACGCATAATAATTTTTCGGATTATTGATACCCGCCCTTTCACGTTGTGCACGCTCCTCACGAACCTTGAGCTGCTATATCAAAAACATCAAAAACACATTAATACATTAATAATATAACACTTTAACAATGCATTGTTCAATAATAATTTAACATTCCAACAATGCATTGTTCAACATATTCCATGTTTACAATCCAACAATGCATTGGACAATCCAACAATGCATTGTTCAACATATTCCATGTTTACAATCCAACAATGCATTGGACAATCCAACAATGCATTGTTCAACATATTCCATAAGTTATAACAAAAATCTTATGAAGGATATCTTGAAGGAAAGCTTGACAAGCTATCATTCAAAAAGCATGGATGCATTGCTGCTACCACAAAATTACGAATCATATATTCAGATGTTAATGGACTCATCAGAGAAGATTCTATTCAAGGTTTTAAGTATTTATCGTATTTATCATATTTATCGATGATTTTTTCAAATATTAATGGAAATATCTATGGTCTAAAAGCCAAATCATAAGTCTTTCCTACTTTCAAGAAGTTCTTAGCTATAGTTGAAAATGAAAGTCAAGCAAAAATTCAGATTTGAGAAGTGACAGAGGAGGAGAGTATTCATCTAAAGACTTCAAGTCTTGTCTTGAAGACAAAGGAATTTCTCATCAACTCAATATTGTTTATACACCAAAACATAATGGTCTTCCAGAGAGGAAAAATAGGACACTTGTTGAAATGATGTGTAGTATGATGTCCTCCAAGAAACTTTCACCTAAATTTTGGTTTGATGCAGTACATAAAGTTAATCACATTCTTAATAGGTCTTCCACAAAAGCTTTAAGGATCATCGCACTTTATGAAGCTCATTATGATAAGAAGCCAAATCTAAATTACTTCAACGTTTTTGGATCTCAATTCTCCAATTTATGTTCACATTGAGAAGAAGGATCATGGTAAGCTCGATGTCAAACCCATCATAGCAGTATTCATTTGTTATGTGATTGAAAGTAAAGGATACAGATTCCATGTACCGAAAACAAGTAATATCCTACTCTCACACCATGCTTATGTTGCAAAAAGTCAGATTTATGATAAGCATGCAAAAATTCCATACTTTATTAAGGGAGATGATTATAGATTTTTTAAGTCAAATTTGGATGCTTACATTCAGCCATACTAGGGAGGTAATCAACCTTCTCAAACCACAAAGATTTCATATGATAGAGGTAAAGAGAAAGTTGTTGCTCCCACACCATCAATATCTTCATCATCATCTCCATCTAATCCTACATCACCTCTTGACATAACTATCCAAGATAGTGGGATAGAAAACTTCACAACAGGAAGGACTAGAAGTCATACAAGGAAAGAGAAAGATAAAACACACAAGGTCAATTACGTAGAGCATTTCAAAATTAATAGTATTCTTGCACTAACTTGAATTGAAGATGAACCTACTAGTATCAAAGATGCTTTACAAAATAGTGTTTGGAAGAAATCAATGCAAGAGAAGCTTGATTCTATGAATAAGAATCAAACATGGAAGCTTTGTGAGTTACCAAAAGGTAAGAAAGCAATTGGTGTGAAATGGATCTTCAAAATCAAAAGAGCAAATGGTATCATTGACAGTTCCAAAGCCTGACTAGTAGTTAAATGCTATGCACAAAAGAAAGGTATTGACTATGAAACATTTGCACCTACATCTAGAAAGACCATAGTCAAAATCCTTCTTTCTCTTGTTGCATTTTTTGGCTAGAATATATGCCAATTAGATATCAAGACATCTTTTCTAAATGGTAAACTTTGTGAAGATGTCTATATTCAGCAACTAGAAAGTTTTGAAAAGCCAAGTAAAGAACACTTAGTATGCAAACTTTATGGTTTGAAGCAGCACCAAGGGCATGGTATGAAAAGATACATTTATACCTTTTATCTATTGGTTTGGGAAACTCTAAAGCTTCTCCAACCCTCTATGTTAAAGTAGAGACGATGTCTTGATTATCATCATCATCTATGTTGATGACATGATCATGACAGATCCCAAGGATTCCTATGTAAAGTTCTTTAAGTCGCAACTTCGGCATACATTTGATGTTAATGACCCTCGGTTTTGCATTATTACTTAGGCATTGAATTCAAATTCAAGAATGGTATGGATCAATATGACAAAGCAAAAGTACATTGAGAAACTTTTAAAAAGGTTTGAAATGATAGATTGTAAACCTATGCAAATACCTATGGATGTTAATGTGTCATTACAAATACAAGTAGACACATGACCTTTTGATGCTACTTTATATAGTCATGCAGTTGGATGCTTGATCTATCTATGTAGTACATGACCTGAAGATGGGCATCAAGAAAGCATGGAATTGAGTGGACCAAGCAACTCAAAGGCTTCCACAAGTCACCCACCATGGAAGGGAAGGCTTGGGAGCTCATCTTCTAGCCCTCAATCAAAAATGAGTAAAACCAAAAGGTAAAGAACACCAATTCAAAGATGATATGTAGGATACTAGTGAAGAAGAGATTGAAGAAATGATCATACAAGAGGTTGCAAAAAGGCGAAAAGGAAAGATATATTCATTAGGAAATGAGAGAAGGTCCTCAAGGATCATGTATCCAATAGAAAAGCTCACATATGGTAGTTTTATTGCCAGGCATTATGCATTCATAACACAAGTTATCAAAGGCAAAGAGCCTGCAAGCTTTGAAGGAGGTAGAGTTTGCAAGGGATAGCAAACAGCAATGGAGAATGAGATCAAAGCTCTAGAGGAAACCATACATGCAAGCTATACCAAAAGAAAAAGGAATGAAGGTAATATCAAACAAGTGGATCTATAAAATTAAGAAAAATTCAGATGGTTCAATTGTTAGACATACCGCTAGATTGGTTGCAAAGGGATTCTCACAAACATATGGCATAGACTATGAGGAGACTTTCAGCCCAATGGCAAAGTACGGCACAATAAGGACACTAACTATAGTTGCTACAACAAGGAGATGGCCCATGTATCAACTTGATGTCAAGAATGTTTTCCTAAATGGAGAGCTCAAGGAGAAAGCCTACATGTACCAACCTATCATGTTTGAAGACAAGGGTAAGCCGCATTCTGTGTGTAGATTGAAGAAGGCCATATATGGATTGAAGCAAGCACCTAGGGCTTGGAATCAAAGATTGGTTGAGTACCTTCATAAGTGTGGATTCTAATGGAGTATATCTAATTCAAAGGAAGTATTTACTTGATGTGTTGTCCAAGTATGGCATGAGTGGATGTATGCCACCCTCACAACCCATGGACACAAATATGAAGTTATGTGTAGGTCAAGGAGAGAAGATTGAAGACACATAACTTTGATAGGGTATCATACGGTACCTTATCTATCTTATATTGTTGGTATTCTTTCACATTTCATGCATGCTCCTACTAGTGAGCATCTTAATTCACCAAGAAGAGTGTTGAGGTATATCAAGCATACAATAAATCAAGGCCTATTTTATGCTTATGATGCCCTTTGGAGCCCAAAGGGTTTAGTGATGCAAATTGAGCAGGTTTGAAAGAAGACAAAAGGAGTACCTCAGGCTACATTTTTATGTTAGGCTCAAAGGCAATCTACTAGAGTTCAAAAAAGATGCCTATAGTAGCACTATTGTCAGAACCTCCTTTTGCAATTTTGTTGTGTCGTTCATGAACTCCCGTGATGCCTCTCCGAGGAGACATCCACAAAGATCTCAATAAGTCACTACCCCCGGCCATTGTCACGAGCCATCTTCTTAATCATGTGTGAATAATTCATTCCTCCCTTCTACCATATGCACTAAAGAATGCCAAGTGCCATAATACTAGAGAACTCTAAGGGTGTGTTCCTTGTACTCACAAGTAATAGCTTTTAGCTAAACTACCTTGTGTCCTATGTACATCCATCATCCTAACTCATATAAAGGAATTCCTCGGCCGTAGAACGAAATCCCTATATTCCACTAACCAAGTAGTCCTTGGTTTGTGATCCATAACCTTTGGACTAAGTTCTATCAGAAGAGCATCTTTGGCACTAGTGTAAACTCTAATATTTTCTCTTCCCTATAGTTTGCCATATGAATGCAAAAGCATTCCTTCCTCATATTCAGATAATCCATAAGTACCGATCCTCCTAAGTGATGTTCTATCATCATCGTCATGATGAAGCACAAACTAAGAGTTTGGTAACCAAATAGGTCAAATCTACCCTATCTCCTAAAAACTCTAAAGAGAGGAGTCATTACACTACTTCCAATCTTACTAATGTCAATAGACCCTCATTAGAAATAAACATAACCATTTCTCTCTAAAGTCTTCGGTCAAGACTCAATCTAACCTGACTATCTGGTCTCCCAATTGTCTTTGATAGAGGCATGCCACTCTATTTAGACAATCTAAAGAGTAAATAAACTCTCTCCATCTCTTCGAAGGAAGAAGGATCGAGTGGTGGAACCGATTCCACTTTCCCTTTCCCTTAAAAGAGACATACTTAATTTCGGCTCAACTCTCCATAAATGAGAACATATAAGCTCTCAAATTGTTTCCCTTCCTAATAAGTGGAGATTCAAACTCCATATAAAAGAAAGCCACTATGAGAATAGAGTCAATAAATTTTTAAGTAGAGCCATGTCTAAATTTGCAATGTAAACTAAGAGATATTCTAAACACCTCTCCTCAGTCTAGTAGGACTCATACTCTATGGATGATGAGCCCTTTTCTTCCTGGCCATAGAAGAAGAGTTCTCAAAGGGAAATAATCCCCACCATCCCATACCAATGGTTCTCATCTCCGATTCATGAAAGCACGATTCCACTAAACAAATCATATACCTAGTTCCCATCACCAAGATGAAACTCTCATATATCTTGTCAGTGAATTCTCGTGAATCCCACATCTTATAACTAAGCTAGCTTTGTTTAGATGAAGATCACCGAATTAAGCCGAGCTAGTTCTTAAGTACCAATGTAGGTACTTCCCCTACTATATGGCATCATATCTAACTTCTTTAATTGGAATCGAGTGCTCTTAAATGGCAAGTCATGTAAGCATGTATCAATGCTCCTTGTGATACCCATACATGATGCCAACTTTCTTAAATGGTATCCATCTAGGCTATGGCATCTAGAATAGCTAGCCAAATGATCAATTGACTATTTTGCCTTCCTAAACCTGAAAGCACGACTCCATGTGGGCCTTTTATCGAACCCCCATAGTCTCTACTATTAGAAGATTCTCTTTGAAGGTCTCTTACAACTAACTAAAGAGTGAGATACTCTTTGGGTTGCTAATATATATGCCTTCCTAGTCTCCATAAGTATCCTATGAGACTCAGAATGAAGATATGATGGTCTTCATTCATGTGCAAATGAATAAAATCATTTCCTATAAAACAAAGAAAAGAAGTGGATACGAAATAATATCCCTAGACTTAATAAGTATGTATGCTATTCTAACATATCCTTTAGCATATCATAAAAACATTGCAACAATTGCAATGAAGTGAATATGAAGAAACTTTAAATGAAGATGAAGAAATCTTTGTATGAATGCTTCAAACAACATGAATTCAAACATTGATTTTCACTTCCATAACCATGCATATGCACCAAACCATACATCATGCAACTAAATCAACTAAGAGAAAAAGTGGAGAAAACTTCCGAGAAAGAATCCAATGCTCAAAATGCTCATCCAAGTCATTGGAGAAATCACCTCTCGATCCTTCCATGTTCCCATTGTCTTGGAAGTCTAGAAATGCATCTGCATCCATTGCTTCATCTGTCTTCTTTTCTATCAATAGCAAATGTAATGGAGTGCAAAGTACTCCTCTTGTTCTTCGAAACGTGCCATCATACATCCAAAATGGACATCAGATGAGGAAGATATGGCCAGACGGCATTTATGCACCTACCATTTTTTAGATGGGCTGAGTGAAAATGATGGAAGGGGATACATGTGAAGTTATGTGGTTGAGGAGCTTCTCAAGGACCTGGATGTGAAGATAACAACATTTCCTCTATTTGAAGATAACATGTATAGCATATATCTAGCTAGAAATCCTATGTATCATACAAAGAGTAAGCATATACAGGCCTAGTTGTTTCCTGACGCGTCATGTATTTTTTCCTGACGTTACTGACCTTGGGTTACTGACGGCTATTCCTGACTCGTTTCTGACGTGACCATTGCAGTCTATTTTTACTGGTTAGTTTTATTTGTCCTGAACCTTTCTTTGTTCCTAATTTCAGGATTCTCAGCTCTCTGTTTGCATCCTTGGAGCTGTGCAAGCATCCTCATTGAAGCAATCAAGCCTAAAGCTTGCTGCCTCACTGCCTTAGGCTGGATCGTGTGCAGTCCTTGACTCCATTTGAAGTTGTGTTAGTTCCACAAAGTCAGCACTTAGACACCAGCTCGCAGTTTAACTTTGAACTACCTGTAGGAATTAGGCAGTCCAGACTCCAGACCAGACTCCATACCTAGGCCCTACACAATGAACAAATTCGCATGCAGCTGCCAGCACTGAGATAGATAGATGCCACAGAATACACTCTTCAGCTATCAATGATGAACTCATGGGTGAAGACTTTGAACATGGGACTTGAAGAATATCTGAATTTTTTATGTGTTGTCAAATTGCTTACAACCATGATCAGTTAACTGTCTTTTGCAGAGCTTTTGTAGATTGAGAGAAATATTCATCATTGTCTACTGTGCACATGTGAACAATGATTATATACATTTCTCATTGACTAGTGAAATGGTCCATGATCCATATGGCACGATTCCATTGAAGAATGTCCATTGTCACTTAAAATATCACATATCAATTTGAATTTTGCACAATGTCCTTGGTCCATGGACATGAACAACTAGAAAGTATGATGCCAATGTCATGAACATCAAATCAGGATGTCAAGACTCGTTCAAAATTACCAATTCAATTATTTATACAGCATACAAGACCTAGGGCCTAGGTAATAGACTAGGCTGAAGGATCTATCATCTATGATTCTATGTGACGAAATTCCGTCTTTAAGTGTACACACTAAATTTTTTCAAAGCTATAGCTTATTATTAATCGAGATTTTGTTTTGAATCATATGTAGATTCCTTACAAAGCTTGAGAAGATTCTTCCCTTATATAATGTATCATAATAGATGGCATGTGATTCTCATTTGCATCTAATCATGAGCAATTAATCTTATTTTTTATGAATCTAATGCTATGAATGTAATGTTATGCATCCAATGCTATATATTCATATATGATACAATCATACCTTTGTCCCCACCTTTTGTTTTTGGCAAAAATTTTGGACGGCGTCAGATTCCGTCAGGAACGTTTTACCTTACCCGTCAGACGTCGGGTAAACATCAGAAGTCAGAAGTCAAAAACTAAGTTGAAGGTCAAAGAAGCTTGAGCTTGAGGGGAGTGTTGAGAATTTAAGGTTCATGGACAACCATAAGGCAAGCTCAAGCATTAGATTAAAGGTCCAAAGGTTTAGTGAGGTTCCCAAGAGCCAGAAAACCCGAGACCTTATCCAAATTGAGGAGTTCAAGCACCAAAATTCAGGATAGATAGAAGGACAAGCAGTAAAGAAGATGAAGAGCCACCTTGAAGGTGAAGAATCACTTGAAGTGTATCCTGTGGAACATTGTCATATAAGGACCACTTGTGAGTCATATCTATTTTGAGATTACCCCCAAGAATCCATTTCTTCTCCATACTCTCTCTAGATTAGGTTCTTTCTCAGATAGTCCCTTTTTTTTTTGAGAGAGAGAGAGTACAATGAATTGGAAATACACTCACATACCTGACCTCGTAAGGTAGAGGCACCCATCGTATGTCCAGCCAAGTCTTGAACTCAGGACTTCCTCCCAAAGACTCAAGGCGTCAAACTACTAGGTTCTTTTTCAGATAGGCTATTTTGCTGAAGTTGTTTCATGTACTTTGCGACATCCAATTTTGGTAGTCTTACACTTATTTAAAATATAATGAAGTCTGGTTTCTTCAAGCAAAGTTTCATCTTCATTGGACATGGGAATCACAAGATATAGATAATTCCCAATCTGTCTATCACGTATGTTCACGGTGTGTAACAAGTAATTTGTCCTGCACAGACTGTTTGGTATAGCTACAAATGTTCAAATGGAGCATGGTATAGCTTATTACAAAGCTACACAAGTCTTATCTCTAGCCAAAGTCTCACCTTCATTGGATATGTGAATCAGGAGATATAGGCAATCCTCTGTCTATCTATCAAGTCTATTCACTATGTGTAATAGGTAGTCTATTTTGTAGAGAGAGTTTGGTATAGCTAACAGTGTACAAATTGAGCATGCTATAGGTCATTGGAAAGGTATAGAAAGTCTACTATGAGTATACAAATTTTCAAAATCATCTAAACCTAAATTTGAGAGCAGTTTTCATTCCAAGTCGACTATGTCAAGAAAGCTATTGAAAGTCTACTATGGAAAGCTATTGAAAGTCTACTATGAGTATACAAATTTTCAAAATCATCTAAACCTAAATTTGAGAGTAGTTTTCATTCCAAGTCGACTATGTCAAGAAAAAACACATCATGAGAGGATCCATGCACTTTTGTTGCTATAGGTCATTGGAAAGCTATTGAAAGTCTACTATGAGTATACAAATTTTCAAAATCATATAAACCTAAATATGAGAGCAGTTTTCATTCCAAGTCGACTATGTCAAGAAAAAACACATCATGAGAGGATCCATGCACTTTTGTTGCGTATAGGAAGTGTAAAAATCTTCCATTATACGATCCTCTAGAAGACTCTTCAACATGCCCCTCGAAAAAATCCTCACAGGCACTTGAGGTCCCTACATTCAAATCATAGTTAGTAAGGTACGATCCGTACGATTAGTACCGTACGTATTAGTACGGTACTACGTACGTACCCTAAGATTCAAGGCTTCTCGTACGGTATTCGTACGCTCATAAGGTACGAGTTTTTTTTTTTGGGCTAAAAAATTATATATTTCCTCTTTAACATGATAAACATAATGTTTATGAGTAAAATATATCAAAATGTTTATGAGATTGGAAGCTCTCTGCATGTGAAATTTAGGGAAATGAGGATCCGTTGAGGCCTCGTCAAGTTTTGAAAGTTCAAAAAAAAAATTCGTACGAAATCGTACGGATACGTACGGAACGAAAGGTACGTACGGATGCATCCGTACGGGTACGATTACCAACTATGATTCAAATGTATATTGCTTACCACTTTATTCTTCATAGCTTTTCGGTTAAGTCTTCCATGACACGTTTGAGGCATTGAGTGGCAACTTTCAATGCCCCCACCTCACAATCCAAAGTGTACCTTCCAACAAGAAGCACTAGTTGTATCTGGTAACTTGGCAATATTTGATTTCCATGTGTGACTTTTAATCACCTTGACATAAGATCAAATATCTTGAAGAGTTCTACCCACAATGTTAAATCTCTCTACAGAATGTTAGCTCTATCCTCTTTCCTTTAAGTACGATGTACTACTAGAATTCAAACTTGCCCCCTCTCTAGACTCTTCCTCTCTCTCTAAAGACTAAGAGCCATAACTCAAGATTATATGGATGTTCAACTTGCAAGATTCAAATTTGCAAGCTGCAACTTGCAAGAGTACAAAAGCACCAAGTCACAAGTGTGGCCTAGCTTCCAATGCGACATTTCAATGCTTATACTATGAGAGTGTCTCGTAGTTTGATCTTTTAAATCTCAACCTTATGGCATCTCACATAATTGAACACAAGGATCCATTGTCATCTACATGTCCTAGCCTCCTCGCCTCTTATGAGTGATTCCAAGCACTCTTGAAGGATGTTTAACAATGATTGTTGTTGAGTTATTACATTCTACAACTCAATTTTGAGAGGATGGATGGAGAGGTATTATAGTAATATTGCTTTGTCTCTTTATATCTCAAGAAAACCAAGACATTTGTGTAGCCTCTTGAACTTGTAAATGCTCAACAAATGTGACTATGAAGGAGCTACTAAAGAATACCCATGATAAGTAGGGAGAATACTTCAAGAAGGCTCAAAAGAAAATCTATCACATAAATTTTGTTCATGAAGTCTTGTAAATAAGAAGGCTAAGAGCTTGACTACCTCTCTCTCTCCCTCCCTCCCTCCCTCCCCCCCCCCCCCCCCCCCCCCTCCCTCCCTCTCTCTCTCTCTCTCTCTCTCTCTCTCTCTCTCTCTCTCTCTCTCTCTCTCTCTCTCTCTCTCTCTCTCTCTCTCTCTCTCTCTCTCTCTCTCTCTCTCTCTCTCTCTCTCTCTCTCTCTCTCTCTCTCTCTCTCTCTCTCTCTCTCTCTCTCTCTCTCTCTCTCTCTCTCTCTCTCTCTCTCTTTGTGTCGCGATATACCTTTTATTTCATTTCATCCTCTACATAGGGTTACTACTCTTGTACATGGTTTTTGTCTCATAGGCCAAGTTTGGCCTCCAGAAGACGTTAATATGACTTTCTTTCTTTCTCTCTCTCTCTCTCTCTCTCTCTCTCTCTCTCTCTCTCTCTCTCTCTCTCTCTCTCTCTCTCTCTCTCTCTCTCTCTCTCTCTCTCTCTCTCTCTCTCTCTCTCTCTCTCTCTCTCTCTCTCTCTCTCTCTCTCTCTCTCTCTCTCTCTCTCTCTCTCTCTCTCTCTCTCTATTGATGCGCAGACTACAGGAGATGGGGGTACCCATAGAGTTGATGTGGGGGATTATGGCTTTGTACAGATTAGTGGTGGGACGAGTTTGCACCCCAGAAGGGGTATCTGATTTAGTTCACTCTACTATTGGAGTGAAACAGGGCTGCCCACTGTCTCCTACTCTATTTGGTATGTATGTTGATGAGGTGTCTGATTACATTGACAGAGAGGGTGATAGAGGGGCCTAGTTGGCAGGGACGTGGATCCCATTGTTGTTATATGCTGATGATATTGTTTTGATATCTGACTCACCGGAGGGTATGCAACGACACTTGGATGCTCTACACAGCTTTGCAGAGGATAGTGGTCTGTCTGTAAACCTTGGTAAAACCAAGGTTATGGTGTTTAACACCACACCGCAGTGGATCAGGAGATCAACACCTATTTTCACATATGGGCAGGAGGTTATGGAGTATACATATGCATACACATATCTGGGGGTAGTATTCACTGGACCGAGATTTTCCTTGAGGAGAGCAGCAGAGACTAGACTGACTAGAGCATCTGTAGCTTTGGGAGGATTGGAGAGGATGTGCTCGCAAGTTCAGTTTCAGGAACCCAGGACAAAGTTATGGCTCTTTGATACTTTGGTTGCCTCTACTATGCTATATGGGGTATAGGTTTGGGGACCTTCTATAGGTCAGGATGGGTGGAAAGTCATGGAGAGGCCCTTGGTATCTATGATCTCTAGGCTGATTAGAGCCAAGGCCTCCGTACCACATGATATCATTCGAGCGGAGCTAGCTGCTCCCCCTATTGAGATTGAGGCACTCACTAGAGCAGTCTCCTTTGTACACAGCTTGTGGGACACTACCAGAGATAGATATACGAGGCTGGCCCTCGAGTCATCCAGAGAGCTAGCTCTGCAGGGGGATACATCATGCTGGTTTGCATAGATGACATCATGGTTTCAGACACATGGTTTTACCATGGACAGGCTGCCTCCTTTCAAGTACTCTTTACAGACACCCCTGATGTACCTGACACGGGTGGAGATTACTAGACTCATTCGTCAGGATCTGATCCAGCTGGACACCAGGAGGACATGGATTGAGCCTACACAGGAGTTGGGTACGAAGATGGCTTTCTATAGAGAGCATCTTCTACACCTCACAACGGATGGGTTTGTGACTCGTCCTAGCTATATGGATACACACCTTTCCCATGCCTTGCGTTGTGCCATTGGCGAGTTGCGCACATCCTCACATCAGCTTGAGATTGAGACTCGCAGATTCAGAGGGGTACCGGCAGATAGCAGGATTTGCCGTCTATGTCACGTAGAGCCAGAGACAGAGCTACATTACATATGTGATTGCACGGTATACTATGAGATACGGGGCCGTTTTCATTGTCTATTCAGAGAGGGTTTTGCGCCTCTATCTAGAGTCATGAGTTTTGAGGATCAGAGATGGCTTGGACTATATCTACTAGAGGTACACAGACATAGAGACACTCTACTGAGGAGAGCTGGAGGGAGACAGATTACGGATTTCTTTACACCAGACACTCGGCAGCTAAAGGAGCAATCAGTAAAGCATCTAGTACAGAGCTCTGTCCACACTCATACAGCCACTACTGGCACTCTCATAGACCGAGCAGTGGAGCTAGGGAGATCTAGACGACCGAGAGTGAGAGGTGCTACACAGTATCGACGGAGACTACAGCGGAGGATTCGGGCTGTACTTTTCAGACGCCCACAGTGCAGATGAGGATAGATCTCCAACCTTGTATATCAGCACATCCCTCCTATGTATCAGCCCTTTGTTGTATTAGTCTTGGTGTTAGCCTTTTCCCTTCTATTTTTACATCTTTCATTTTCAATACCACTTCCTTTGGTACTCAGATTTTGTATCAGATTCACCAGTTTTGTAACTTTTGGTCTCATAGGTCATTTTGGCCTTCTGAAGACGTAAATATATCATATCATTTCATCTCTCTCTCTCTCTCTCTCTCTCTCTCTCTCTCTCTCTCTCTCTCTCTCTCTCTCTCTCTCTCTCTCTCTCTCTCTCTCTCTCTCTCTCTCTCTCTCTCTCTCTCTCTCTCTCTCTCTCTCTCTCTCTCTCTCTCTCTCTCTCTCTCTCTCTCTCTCTCTCTCTCTCTCTCTCTCTCTCTCTCTCTCTCTCTCTCTCTCCCTCCCTCCCTCCCTCCTCCTCCCCCCTAGGGATACATTGCCTCCGAAAATGCTCTATTACCGTGAGCATTTTCTACATATATCGGACGAGGGCTTCATTGAGATTCCACGATACATGCAGACATACTACCCCACCACCTTCGAGTTGTCATGGGGCAGCTCCGGGTTTCATCACATCAGCTCGAGATTGAGAGGGGTCGGTCTAGGGGAGTCCCCCGAGAGGAGAGGTGGTGCCCAGTATGCGAGACAGAGGTAGAGAGTGAGGAGCATTTAGTTGTCATATGCCCAGCATACTTAGACCTACGTGCACAATTCCAGATAGAGGAGTCGCTCCAGTTGTGCATGACTATGGGAGACCAGCGACGGTTGGGACGCTTCCTCACAACGGCATATGAGAGGCGAGAGCAGTCACTACAGCTGACACATCAGACACGGAGGAGTATCCAGCAGACCATTACTCAGTTCTTTCAGCAAGTTGAGCTACACCAAAGAGGTCCATCTAGAGGGCTTACGCTCCACCAGGCAGCAGCACAGAGAGCACGACGTCGACCACGCATGGTTGGATATCGTCGACCACGACTTTATCAAGAGGATATCTCACGCATCAGGACAGCCTATGACCACATGATGGAGTAGAGGCGTACCACCACCACCTGGGTTGTCTTCCTTCGGGAGGCACTCAGACCAGCACCCATGTACCACATACTACACCCACCTCCACCCATCACCAGTAGCTAGGGTATTTTGCTCACTCACATTATGGGCCTGCCATGTATTAGGTGGCCATTATCTGCAGAGTCAGAGCCACCTCTTCCCAGCCTTTTCCAGCCCGATATAGCTTTATGTAGTAAGTACTAAGTACTTTTTTCATTATGACTCTCTCTCTCTCTCTCTCTCTCTCTCTCTCTCTCTCTCTCTCTCTCTCTCTCTCTCTCTCTCTCTCTCTCTCTCTCTCTCTCTCTCTCTCTCTCTCTCTCTCTCTCTCTCTCTCTCTCTCTCTCTCTCTCTCTCTCTCTCACACACACACACACACACACACATTGACCTAGCTAACAAAAAAAGTGAATAGAATCTTGTGTGTTCAATCATACCGTAGGTACCACCTAAGGAAAGCTTGAAAGGATGAATTCTCATTGGTAGCAATGAATGGATAAAGGCCTATAGCATAGTTCACCTGTATTGTGGGGAAGAAAAAATTAGATAATAATAAGAATAACAACAACAACAAGAGTGAATGAAAGAATTGAAACTATTCATCTTCTTTAATAATATAGTATATCAAAACACAATTAAGAAAATTGTGAACATGGAAAAAAAACCCTCAAAATCTTCTAGGATGGAATAGCCCAAATGGAAAAATGCTACAAATTACCTCATACACCATGATATATAATGCTTATTTGTTTCTATACCATAATCTATCCTACTAATTCAAGTTATGTATCATTAAGAAACTGAGAAAAATCTTCCTACAATTCAATGAGGGAGCTACCAAGTTCATAACATTACATAATAAGAATATTCCTTCATGATTGTGTTTTAGATTTTCAAAATATTCATTATAAAGAGAGATTCCAAATGATCATACTTCATAAGTGTGTTCTAATATTCCAAATATTCACAATATTAGATATTTCTTACTAAGTCTAGATAATCACAAATGATCACAATATTAGATATTTCTTAGGAAGTCCAGATAAGTTGAATTCAACAAATGATCACAATATTAGATATTTCTAAGATTTCAAATTATCACAATATTAAATATTTCTTACTAAGTCCAAATAAGTTGAATTCAACAAATAAGAGTGACGTATATCACCCATTATGTCTTCTTACATGCTCAACTACCTGCTTACCCATCGAAAATGAACACAATCAAAAATCAATCAACATTAATATCTCCATACATCACTCCATATACATAACAAGAAAATTCCCATTACAAATCACATAAACTTCATCAAAATGTATAATGTCTAGCTTGAATC
Source organism: Ceratopteris richardii (assembly GCA_020310875.1). Lineage (NCBI taxonomy): Eukaryota > Viridiplantae > Streptophyta > Polypodiopsida > Polypodiales > Pteridaceae > Ceratopteris > Ceratopteris richardii. The sequence continues at coordinate 159,656,649 of CM035411.1, read as the reverse complement.
ATCACTACTTGAGACAGATGCATATACATTGTGATCTTGAATCACCATAAGGTAGTGTTTCCATGTATAGTAAAAGTAAGTATGTTGCATGAAACAATAACCGATGGTGTCCAAAACTATTTCCATGCAAACCTTGTAATAGCTGAAAGATACAACTTCCTACTAAGTAGATATGCATGAGAAGTGAATCCATCATCCTACCCCCCAAAGTTGTACTACAACTCAAATAACGCACATGGCATCACTTTTCCTTAATGAGAACACACCAACACACTTATAGAAAAAGAATCGAGCAGCAGCTCACACCCATCAATGCCACAATATCATAGTCTCAGTAGATAGTCACCGATGGTCTCCAAAAAAATTTCCATGCATAGTAAAAGTAAATATGTTGCATGAAACAAGCATGGATGGTCTCCAAAAAGTGTTTCCATAGAGACTTTGTGATGAATAAACGATACAACTTCATACTAAGTAGATATGCATGGGAAGTGACTCCATTGTCTCACCCCCAAAGTTATATTACAACTTACATAACACACATGGCATCCCTTTTCTTTAATGACAACAGAGCATCTCACTTACACAAAAGAATCGAGCAGCTGCTCACACACGTGACACATCAACCCACAATAACATAAACTCATTAGATCTCCATTTACCAATGTTGTTGGTCCTACGAGTACGAATTAATCCGTATGTATGGCAGGTACAGTTCCATATGATACATGCAGGTACGAATTCGTACGAGTTTTTTAACCCTTTTTTTTAATTTCTGAGCGCTTACAAATTCGGGTCCCGAGAGCTGATTTGATCAAAGTTTGGCCTTTCACTTTTGCATGCGCATTCGAATACTGAAGCTCTTCTTGCTCTCCTTGCTCCCTCATTGCTCAAGCCTCAAGCTCTCCTCTTCCTCCCCATCTTCTATCTCTTCCTCTCCATCTTCTCTTCCTCCTCCTCCTTCTCCCACAAACACTTCCTCTCCCTCCTTGTAAGTTCTCCACTCTGAATTTTATCATCATGTTTATTGCTTGCAAATCTGAATTTTATCATCATGTTTATTGCTTACAGCTGGAATGTATTATGTAGCAAAAATCTAAAATTTAAAATTTAAAAGTGTGCTTGTAGGCTGGAAATTATATATATATATATATATATATATATATATATATATATATATATATATATATATATATATATATATATATATATATATATATATATATATATATATATATATATATATATATATATATATATAGGGTACAGCAAGCCTCGAATCTTAAGGTACGTACGTAGTACCGTATTTTATCGTACGGTATGAATCGTACTAATTGTACCTCAACAACTATGCCATATACATTGGAATGTTACAATTGATCATGCTTTCTTTAAGCTACATGAGGTGGTTCTAGTATATGGCATTAAGAAGGAGCTAATCGTGCCATACACCCCTCTTCTAAAGAGACACATGAAAGGTATAATAGCATACTATGTGAGAGGGTACGATGCAAGTTCTCTAGAGTTAATCTCCCTCGAAAGTTTCAGGGAGAGGCTTTGAAAACCATGGTTCATTGGTCCCCTCACATTGTATTAAAAGATAGATCTCTTAAGACGTTTGTTTTCACAAATTAGCAGGCCATCTATCCATCTTTGCTTGTGATGCTTTGGTCCATATCCAACATGACTTGAAGAATAAGCTTAATGCTTGTTCATGAAAGATATCCTCATGGGATATGGAGATGAAGATGAAACAAACTATAGAATTTGATTACCTCAAGTTATGAAGATAATACAGTCCAGGTGTTATATTTATTGAGGCAAATCTGCTGAAAAATAATGATGCCTCTAAAGATGACAAAAAAAACTGTCAAATTTTCATATGAAAATGTGCTAATTGATGTTTCAAATGAGCCTCAGGAAGCACATCTAAGGGATGAAAATGACTATGAGCCTCTACTAATAGAGCCAAATGATGATTGACATCCATTACATGCTCTTGATAGTGATATGTAGCCACAAAATCATGTTGAAAATAAATCTGTAAATGATGGACAATGACTCCAAAAAGATGATGCAGTGATCCCTCCTAGTGCCCCTATGCTTGAGAATACAGATCATCAGGTAAGGCCTACAAGAGCAAGGAGACCAGTGAATAGATTTAATACCTCTTTGCATTGTATTATATTAACTTATGAGGGTGAGCCTCTCACATACAAATAGGCAAAATCTTGTGAGCACAAAAATGGGAGCTAGCAATGCAAAAAGAGATTAAAGCATTGCATGCAAAGATACTTGGGATTCAATGGAAATGCCTGAAGGTAGGAAAGCCATTCCTAAAAAACGGGCATACAAAGTTAAAATTTGTTAATGGCAAATCCAAGTACAAAGCTAGATTTGTTGCCTAGGTATATGCCCAGAAGGAAGGCATTGACTTTAAAGAAGTGTTCTCTCTTGTTTTGAAAATGACTATTTGGGTGCTCTTTGCTCCCAATATTGCCTTGGATTCGGAATTGTATCAATGGATGTAAAAATACATTCTTGCACTACCAGTTTATATCCAATCCACAGGAAAAAATTTCCCCATCTTTTCACATGTATGAGTGGGAATGAAAAGGGAAAAAAATTCCCCACTTCTGGAGTGGGAAAAAAATTATCCATGATGAGGTCATTCATGCAGTGCAGGAGGATGATCATGATAAGAAAAGCTCCCATGATTATGATTGCATTGGGTTGGAAAGGTATGGGAAAAAAACAAGTTGACAGCTGCTCACTTGTTTTACTTTCGTTGATCATGATCCAAGACATGTGATGTTTTACCGCTTTGATTTTTAGTAATCATGAAACATTTCAGCTGCTTTCTATTCACAAAGTAATTGCTGTAACTTTAAGTTGTTTTCAAACAATTTATGTTTTGCATGTTGACATAAACAATAATTTCAATAAAATCAACATATTGACATATTTGTATGTTTTCTTATGGCAGGATGTATGATTCACGTACGAAACTTTTCTTTTCATACTTTTTTCCTACTTCCCAGTAATATGAGTGGGAAGTATGATTAGCATATGGAAAAACTAAGCTTCTAGTGTGACCGTGATGAGGAGCTGTACATGAGCAGCCAAGGTTTCCTCATTCCTAACAAAGAGAAACTGTATGCAAGCTGAAAAAAAGATTCTATTGACTGAAACAAGCTCCTAAGATAGTGCTACAAAAATTTTGGTGCTTTCATGCTCAATCATGGGTTCAAATGTAGTGATGCAGATAATTGTTTATAAACAAAGGGCTTTTGATGGCAACCTTGTGATCCTTTTGCTCTATGTGGACGATATGTTGCTTGTTAGGAAGCAAAAGAGCACTTTAAAAGCTCTAAACAGCTGTTGAACGCTGTGTTTTCTACAAAAGGTCTTGGTGAAGCTGTTGGCCCTTGGGTGTGAGGATAAATAAGGTTAGGCAATAGCATTTATTGTATTTGCCTCAAGAAAAACATTTTGAAAAAATGATGCAAAAGCAATTAGTGTGTGATTATAGGCACATGTATAACTGATGAAAACTGATTGTCCAAAATAATGAAGCAGCCAATTATATGAAGAGTATTCCCTGTGCATCCGCTTGTCAATTACTCATATATGCTATGGTTGCCATGAGGACAAGTACCACTGATGCAGTTGGAGTGTAATTTATAACCAACATGTAAGCAATTGGCTGCAGAAAAAGACGAGTCCTAAAGGCTTCTTTTTTGTGCGCTTTCAATCTCCTTGCTACTTCCAACCTTAATTTAGGTGATATTGTGCTCCATGCTGCTCTTGAGGTGCTCTGGCCTCTAATGTCCATTGTCCTGCTCTTTGAGCTGCTCACTGAACTGCAGTCTGCAAACATACATACAGTGGTAGGTGTTGTTATCTGGTACAATATACATACAAGGCTCAAGCTACAAGGGTGACCGTTGAAGTTTGAACCATTGAAATTTGAAGGCTGAAGCCAAGAGCATTGCAGCCCGTGGTTTGAAACTTGCCAATGGACTCCATTATTCAATTTTATACATCATACATGTCACGAATTACAATGCACATGAGGATGAAATTTGATCATTTGAAGATGTACATATCACATAATGTGACACTGAATTTTTGAAATATAACAATTCGATAGCAATACTGAAACTTGAAAATACATGGTGTATACATGAATGATGATACAACAAGTCTGCATAGTATTGAACTTGATTTTTTTTGTTTTACAGCCCTTCTCACAGAATGGGATCATCTGATTGAGGTGAAATCATTAGACAAAGTTCAATTTACTTCCCAATGCAAGCATTGTTGCCCGCAATGGGATGGTGGGCTAGCAAGAATTCGTGCCCATTTGTTGGGTTTGCTAGGATATAGTGTGGCACTTTGTGGGGAAATTTCAGAGATGTCAGAGGCAGTGCGAAGATCATATGCATCAAACGCTGAAATTGCAACATGCTATTGATGTTTTTGGTGAGAATGCTTGCACAGGAGGAAGTGGAATGCAAATGTAGATGAATGTTGATCAATGGCCCCCTTGAAAACGGGGAGACAAGCAAACATGTTTATGTATCCTCATCGAAGAAGAGAAAATTGGGCAGTTTGACTGATGCATGGAAAATTGAATCTTGCAAGAAAGCAATGGTTGCATTTAGAAGATTTTTCCATGCTGGAAATATTCCTCACTGGAAAGTGGAGAGTCCTGATTCCAAAGAGATGGTTACAGCTCTTACCCATACAGGTTCTGCTTTTCTTATACCTTCTTACTTTGAGCTAGATAAACAAGAGCTTAAACATGAGGTAAAACACATCGAATATGATCTAGAAAGTATTAGGCATAGATGCAAAAAACATGGCTACAACATTGTATCAGATGGCTGGTCGTACAATAGACATCGCTCCATCATAATATTAATTGCATCTTCCATTCATTGAAGTGTTTTCTTGAGATCTTTTGATACACTTGGTGTCAGGTGAGTCAAGACTCGTAACTTCATATTTAAACATATGATGTTTGGATAGTTGATTCCCCTACTTTACTGAATAAGTTCTACTTAATTATGAATTATTGGAATTTGGGAGCTAGACCACTAATAGCTATGAATTAGAATTCTGCTACTCAATACCTGCTGTCAACCTTCCTCTCAATCTCTTTGCTGGAACTTGACAGAGTTTTTGATGAGGAGGAGGTTTTTTATGTTGAACAATGGTTGATGAATAACAAGGCATCGGGGCCAGCAACCTATCCAAGGAATCACTTGTCTATTGGAAGCAATTAAAACACCTTACGACTTCTAATGTGAATGTTTAATGTCCTCAGACTTTTGTAGGCCCTCCAAATTAAACAAGGTTTTTTTTGTTTTTGTTCCCAAAAGTTGATAAACCTTCTCTACTTTCAAATTGATCGCCTATTACTCCCTTTGGTATTCGCCGTAAAATTATGGCTAAAGCTCTTGCCTTACACTTGCAAAAGCCTTTAGTAACCCTCATACATCCTATAAAATATGGGGTTTGTATATGGACATTCTAGCTATGATCATAGTTCACATCCTACGCATGGAAAATTCTTTTTCCACCTATCTGAATGGGAATGAAGTGGGAAAAAAATTTCCCACTTCTCAAGTCGAAAAGAAAAAATCTCCATGCAGAGGCCATTCATGAGGAGGAGGATGATCATGATCATGATCATGATAAGGAAAGCTCTAATGATGATGATTGTATTGGATTACGAAGCTAGGATAAAAATTTGCTCACAGCTGTCCACTTGTTTTACTCTCATTTAAAATGACTCATCTCATAAATCATGATGTTTTGCCTCTTTGCTTTTAGTAATTTACAAAGATTTCGGCTAGAGTATTGACAAAGACATTGTTGTAATTAGAAGTTACGAAGATTTCGGCTTGAGTATTGATGCATATCAATGAAGCATAATTTCAACAAAATTAACATACTTACATGTTGATACGCCTTTTATGTTGGGATGTATAATTCACATATGCAAAAGATAATAATAATCATAAATAGAGAATTAAAATTTTAGAAAAAATCATATTTTTGTCACGCTTTCCCACCCGCATGATGGGGAAATATGATTCGTATATGGAAAACTATGGTTATTATAATGTTCTCTCTATTATGCTTGTTTGTAAGTTCTCCACGAATAGCCACTTTAAATAAGGTTATCCTTCAATTTGATTTTGCGAAGGCATTTGACACAATTTATTGGGAGTTCAACTATTATGTTATGCACAGAATTTGATTGCGAGAACGATTGGCAAAGCCTCGTCTTCTTCTCTTGTCAAAAGGCTACTATAGGCTCTCACTCATTGATCACCTACAATTGAGTCTTATGCTCCATTATCCAAGAATGTGCTCATCTTTGAGTATGTTCTCATATGTCATTCTGGCCTCCCTACTTGGGGAATGCTTGCCCTCTGCTATATATGCATTACAAGGCAGTCCAGTGAGTGGTGTGCTCAATTCTATGCACGTAAGGTGCAAAGACCCAATGGTATCCGAAGGTAAGGTGTGTCGTGAAAAAATACACATAAAGACGTAAGATATACTATATACATATCTTATGACACACATTATAAAACAAAGATAATCAATCATCACATGTTACAAATAACATATAACCATGACATGTCCAAATGGGGTGTGTTGATGAGGTCTCTGATAGGCATATGGCTATGACTTGAAGGCTGAGGTCTACACATAGAATGGGTGCACAATGCATGGGTGCTTAAAAATGCAAGTGAAGATGCCTGAGCAATGATTCGCGGCAATTTAGGTCATACAGCATCTGATTCTCTTTGTATGTAACTCTTTTGTAACAAAGCACTGGAAGCACCAGATGACTAAAAGAGCACCGCACCTGATGAACTCAAAAAGCTAGCTATGTGTAGCACCGAATCAGCATTGATGCATTATCACTAGATAATTTGAGCTATCTTACAACTCATAATTCCATACCATTTTTTAGGCTTCCTAAAAGCCCCATTGCGACATGTACCGGTAAAATTCTACACATAATGAATGGAAGATACATGTTCCAACTTCCAAAGAAAAGGGAATAAATAAATGAATGTATGTACGTACATACGTACATATGTATATACGTACGTACGTATGTATGTATGTATGTATGTATGTATGTATGTATGTATGTATGTATGTATGTATGTATGTATGTATGTATGTATGTACGTACGTACGTACGTATGTATGTATGTATGTATGTATGTATGTATGTATGTATGTATGTATGTATGTACTATGTATGTATGTATGTACTATGTATGTATGTATGTATGTATGTATGTATGTATGTATTTATGTATGTATGTATGGACTCACCCATTCATATTTTTCAGAGGTGTTCAGCAATCCACTGGGAGGACTACTTTTTTACGTGTGTCATTCATGATATAAAATTTTGAAGTTCAAAGATCTCAGTGGAAAGCTCCTTTTACTAGACTTGGACGTTATCTAGATTACTGAAGAGGCAAATACGTTGATAAAAGTAAACTTTCCGATTGGTGCTTGATGTTATGTCCTTTTGTAATGCTCAGACTTTCCCCATAATGCTATACTTCATCTTGACCTTGAAGAGGGTTTACCCCTAGAATTCTTGTAATATCAGTCAACTTTTTTTCAGTTTTAATATCAGTCTAAAAGGAAACACACAAAATGTTGTTTTGTCTCAAAAAAGAATAGGAATAGATTAAACTTCCTTATTTTCAATGCATTTCTTTAATATTTTAAGATAGTAAAAGAATTGTGTTACAATGTTCAGACATATACATGATAGTATTCTCTTGTTTTCACATATAAGACTCCATACATCATTTTATTTAGATTTCATACCCTTTCTTTCTGGATTGAAAGTTTTATACTACACTTTCCTAAAGAAATTCATGCAAGGTGTCCAAAAGCATCAATGCTTCCAATAAAGCATGCACCACAAAAAAATAATAACAATAATACAGTTCAGAGAAGAATCTTCAGCCATCATTTCTGCAGCTTGAAAGCCTAACATAGCATTAGAATCTTCCAAAAAGTATTGAGGTTGTTCAGGTGGATCCAATGTCTTTGATCTGCAGGCAATTTTTAATACTCAATTTTTTCAGTTTTTCTGTAAGTGCTTCGCATGTGGACTTATCAAGAACGTGATGCAACTGCTATGATCTGGTTCCATCACTTGAAAATGGATATGATGAGAATGACATTGGTTCATCACTAAAGGCTAGTGCCAAAGTCCAAAAAACCAAGCTTTCTCAACAAAAGAGGAGAAATTGCAGGTACAATCAGATAATTGAGAGCAGAAAAGGGGCAAAGAGCATAGAATAATCTGGAAGAAACAAATATCGAATTGTGATATGATGTGCAAACATAGAAGATTCACAAACAACAGAAAATAAAAATTCATGGATTTTAGCAGCAGAAAAATAAAAAAATTTAAATGTATGAACACATACACAAGAAATAGACAGACAGGAAATACAAAGATGACATACCTTGTCTGCAAGCCTTTTATAAGTACTGAAAGCCATATATGCACCTATAGAGTGTCCAATCTGCAGCATCGGTATCAGATAATAAAGTATGACAATGGTTATATGGATAAATACATGGAAAATAGAAAGTGCAAATCAAGATATTCATGTACAAACCAAGACAAGTGGAGTCCTGTTATCTGTCAGCTGCTGCTTCACAAACTCTATCTGTGAGTCACAATAAACCCACCAGATGTGAATATACTAAGGCCCACATTCCTTTACAATGCACTGCTGATGCCTCTCACTATATATGGTTCTTATTCTGAGCTGAACTCTCTTGTTTCTTCTTCACATATTTTAGTATTCAGAAGTGCACACAGAACAAAGATCATAGACCTTCAAAATACTGGCCAGAAAGATTACAATAAAGAAGTACTCATTGACGTGTCGACAGAACATAAAAGTGGTGCCCTGGTTCTTTTCTCACGTCCAGTGCTCCAGTTAGGACATATGGCTTCTCATGTATATCTAGAGTCTATGTTTTTTAAAGATGTGAATTTACTGAATTCCCAACAACCTACACAATCTTGATTTTTCTATGTAGGACACTATGGATGGGATTGCATGATGCAATTTCAGCTGTGTAGATGGAATTTATGTGCTCAAGTGCGTGGGCATGTCCATAGTGCGGTATGCACTTACTGTCAGTCGTGAATCAAAACTCTCTTTATTTACAAGCCTAAGACTTTGTGCAATTTACTATCAGACCGTATATAATAGAGATCTACACTCTGCACCAACTAATGTGTCGGACTATGTGGTAAGCCCACGTCCACTACTAGATGATCTGCGCATGATACGTGCTCAACGTGGTCATGGTCCTCGAGGTGCTACACGTTTCATAGAAGATGGAGCTCCCTCAATAGTGGCTCTCGATCACGATCGAGTGACGCATGTTCCAACACTCTCTAGCTCTCAATGAAGCATCCTAGAAATATTATCCTCCTCATCTCAAGAAGGGGGTGCAAGAATAATATCATCTCCCCATACAAAGTTATCAATGTCTATATGTAAAAATTTACAAAAAGCAACTTTACCTTAGGTCCTCAGTAAATAAAGGCCCTTTGAGCCTACCAAGATCGGGCACCTCAAGTTCCCATGACTCAGCCCCCAAATTCAAGGATGTCCTTAATCTAAATAATAACTTGGGGATCTTGGGCACCCTTGACGAACATCTTGGAGAGTTGGTATAGGCTCGCTGAAGTGGTGTTTCTCCACACAAACCCGGACCTAGGACGACTTATATAGAGCTCTAAAGAAAAGTAGAGCTCGACCCGTTACATTGACTTCTCCAAGCTTAAGAAACAGCACTTCATGAGGCACACTATTGTATGCTTTAGAGAAATCAATATGGGTCGCATACATTGGAATAAGTACCTCCTCTTGGAGGCATATGCCTTGTCACATGAATTCTTGTTTTGCTCGAAAACCATGCCCTCAATTGAAGATTATTCAAGCCTCAAGGGCATCGATGATTCAATTCACAAGCACAGAAACAAGGATCTTGATGGCCACTGAGATGAGAGAGATGCCCTCATAGTTATCAATGTAGGTGAGGTTCCCCTTCCTAGGAATGGAGAAGACCACGACCATGGAAGCAGTATCAAGTATCTTCCACATCTCCAAGAGACCTTTGAGGAAATTAAGAAACTGTTTTCCCATCTTTGTGCCACGAACAACAGAATCATGATGATGGCCCTTATTACAAACTAGAACCTTAAAGAATTCTAGCATGTACTCTGGTCTTGCGAGAGAGACAAAAAAATGTGTAGACTTGGTGAGCTTCAAGTTTTCCATAGTGTATTCTAAGGTTGATATCGGATCCTCCATCTACTATAACTTCCAAAATCGTGTAGATCTGTTGTGAACCCCCTTAATGGCATACATGAATGGGCAGCTTTCCGCCTTTGATAGCTTTAAATAGGTGTCTAGTGGGGGGATCAATATGCAGCTTTCTGCCTTTGATAGCTTTTAATTAGGTATCTAGAGGGGGAGTCCTACTAAGCATGTCAAAATGACCACCTATAGATGGAACTTATGTGATCAAGCATGTGGCTGTGCATTGTGTTTAAGTGCAATATTCACATACTCTCACTTGTGAATCAAGAAACTCAATAGTTACATACTTGTCAGTCAAGATACTCTTTAGTTACAAGCCCAAGACTTCACACAATTTACTGTCAAAACTTATACAATATAGAATCTACACAAGAGTATATACTTCATGCACAAGGGATTAGGAAGGCACATGTTAATGATGGCAAAGACTAAGTCTTCAAAAAAAAACTAGAGAAACCAAAGAACTGATGAATTGAGCTTACAACGATGATGGAATGAGTAGACAACTAGAATGAGCAAGGACCATCTTCATTTTCGGTTCCCTCCAAAAGTCCTCAAAGTTTCCCTTCCTCCTTGCCCACCGATCTCACTTGCTAGTGGCAAAGCCAACAAGTTCCCCAAGGCTGAGCTGTGGTCACTGTGACAACCTTGGCATTGCAATGCTTGGTCCGGCACCTTAAACATCATGCCGATGATATGTCCATTTCCAGTGATATGTCCCTTGCCTTTGGTACATTCGTCTAGTCCACCATTTCAAAAATACTCCAGATCCACCATTTTTCCATTTCAACCAACCATTTGTCCAGATTGATTAGTCATTTGTAGTCATTTGTACAAAATGCCCATTGGTCCAAGTTGGTTGACCATATGTCCTAGATGGTTGATAATTTGCCCGTCTTCCATTTCCCCAAGTCGTACCATATGTCCAAGTTGGTCGACCATTCGCCCAACTTGACCGATTGGCCCATTGCTTGCCAGAAATTTTAATACTTTTCACATGAAATATACTTTATCGCTCAAGTAATAGCTGTAAAGCCACCTTGACCTCTTATTATCAGGTTTTATATGAATTACTGGATGGTTTTTACTCATCCTTATTGTCGCACTTTCTTTCATGGCACCTCATATCATTCATTGCATAATAGACACATGAAGAATAACCATGATTGGCTTCTATGACTAAAAGGTAAACAATTTTCCTAGGGATATTCTTATTGGTCACACTGGCTTGACATTACGGCTATCCAAAATTGATATAATTCGAAGAATATCCATGATATCTAACACTTTTCTTATACTTTCTCATCTAGATCATAAAATAATATGTGAATTTCTCGAATAAAAGAAGTAAGATAACTAGTTAAGGCCAAGTATGTAAACAAATGATATTAATTAGCTAAGATTCTAGCCATCTACTACTGACCACATCCAAAGAATCTTCATTGTGTGTACCTTTATCATCATCTAGATTCTTTCCTTCAATCTAACAAGCATGATCACCTACTAAGGCCCTTTTTCACTCCAGCATTTCTAGAAACATCCACACAAACTATGCACATCACTAGCATGCACCTGATCATATGTCCAGCAAATCTTAGTTTTCAATGCAGACAAGAAAGTTCTGATTCCAACCTTGTGCTCAACTTGCTCCTCCAATGAAAACAGCTTTCGTTCTCCCAGATTCTGGCCCTCCAACCAAACAGAGCAAGAAAAATAAAATCATGATTCTTGCTTTATGCATAATGGCAATTTATCTGTGCACATTGATTGAGGAAGATAATGAAAATTTGACTATTGAAGAAAAACAGGAAACTTGATTCAGTGACAAATGTTAAGGTTTATTTCCCACATAATAGTATTGAACCATATGATGATCATTACTCTAATGCATCTACCGTCAGCATCTCCATTGACGTAGATCTACTTTCCAAAAGTTTGGCCAATCCACACCTACTGGATTAAGCCATGTGAACTGATACTAACATGGAGCAGACAGATCTGATTCATCTCTAACCTTTGAATCAAATGAAGATCCACTGATGAGACTTGGGCACTACAGCTATAGTTGTGTCAGATGCAACAAGGAAATGAACATCCCATGCAATAAACCACAATCCATTTGAATGTCCAGCTGACTTTGTGAATGGACTACTGCCCATATACAAGGGGGCAGTCTAACTGATAAGATAATAAAAACCATCTTCTCCACTGTGTGACGTGAATAAGGATAGATAGTTTGTATTTAGTGGTCAACTGACTAGTTGTTAAGCACGATGCATGTGTTCTAATTAATTCTAATATCACAACATCCTTCATCACTGCTCTGGGTGCTTTTATAAAATAATTCCAAATTCAAAGGATGCATGACTATAAAGGACTTTGCACAACTGAACCTGGATAGAAAGCATAATCAACACTTCCTAAAAACATGGCCACAACTTTCAATACACTGAGGTCTGAACCACATACATATTTACAATTATTTTCAATAGCCTAACCTCAAAGTCAAGATGAAACATACATCCTAGATTCGACATGTATGTTGAGTGATGTTTGGTACCATACCATATATTTTACTAACTCCATTCTATAAGCCTAACTCACTGCTAGCTCAGTTGTTAGCCATCAGGATAATGAGTTTCCATGTACATATTTCATCAATAACAAAGAAGAGAACATTTCCCAAAAAAGTGTAGATATGTAGGTAGGTAGGTAGATGTATGTTTGTGTATGCGCACGTGTGCGTGCATGTGTGGGGTGCGTGTGTGTGTGTGTGTGTGTGTGTGTGTGTGTGTGCGTGCGTGCGTGCGTGTGTGTGTGTGTGTGTGTGTGTGTGTGTGTGTGTGTGTGTGCGCGCGCGCACGCACGTATATATTCAGTGAAGGACCCAACCAGTTGGATACTCCCAAACATCAAGAAAAAATAATGTCAATTTCATGAAAAGAAAAGACGCAATGGTTTGGAGAGTTATTATAGAAGGACCATGCTCTTCTCACCTTTCATATTAGATGCTGAAAAAAGAATAATTATGTGTGGTAGTGACAACTTGTAGCAACCCTTAACAGATATCAAGGATCTATGTTTCTCAGAATATCTAACTTAAGCTCTAGACTAAGGTCAGAGATGCTTCACAATGGTTTAAATTAAAGGGAGAAGAGCATTACGCAATGAAACTCTCTTTTCACTCAGCTCTGTGCATAAACCTTCCCTTGAACATGATTTTAGGAAGGCAACACACATCTCATGGTTTTCTGCATCATGAAGTTAATAGAGTTACTTCATCTTGGAAGGAGGATTTATTGAAATCATCCTCTGGTTTCAAAATGGGAGCATAGTCCAAAGGGATTCATGTGAACAACCTGTGCAGAATATTACATGGATTCTTTAGAAAGTTTCATACATCATCCATAGAGGCCAAGGTTTGTACTCATTAGTGAATAATAAATACGCACAAGGATCAAACCATCATTACTCTGGTACCACTGTTGGTACTGAGTGTTATGTTATGGATAGAAAGTGCACTGATTGACTTGCTAGACACACAGAAAGATAGAAAAGAATACAACATAAATAATAGTTGGACAGTTCAAAAATAAAGATAGCAAAACAGGATAAACATGTGTTAGGGGCATATATCCATATAGATGAAATGAAATAGGTTAGGATTCAATTTAAGGTCCTGTGTAAAAAGTCCAAGGTGCCTCCAAATGGGATTAAATGAAAAAAGATGAAAGAGTGAAAACCAACACAAAAGAGAGATTCTTTCTGTGGAGTAGTAAAATTTTCAGTCACATAGTGCAATGACTCTCTCATCCAAATGATGACTATCATAGCACCATTGGCACACAAATGTTGTATCCAATATGGTTTCAACACTTCTTGTATAAGAGGGGATCCATTACACAAATCTCCATTTCTTTGAGAATCATGGAAGAAACAGATGATGCTAGAACATAGCTTTGAAACTCAATCATGCTAATAACAACACGAAAACATAAACTAGATATCGAAAGCAAAAACAGAAGTGTGACCAAGTATATAGTAGGAAACAATGGTCCCACTATAGCATAATTTTGCCAAGGCAGTGCATGCTTTGTTGATTCTCGAAAGGTATATAAAAAGAATCAATCATTACCTTTGGAACGAAACCTGCATAGCCTACACCTGCAATTGGAACAATAGCTTGCAGTCAGCCAGTTGATACTGGGAACATTTTTCACAATATGAAGCATAATCATTGCATAAGATTATATGGGACCTAATATATTTGCTTTGCCATCGAACGAACATGCAAGTGCCTCAAGGTAGCTCTTATAGAAAAGAATAATTCCTGCATAAAGATATTAAATAAAATCTTGTTATAGCAAACATGTTTAGAAGGAGATGGCAAACATATTTCTTCTACCATTAGTATGATGAAGCAGATATTTCCATGAACGAAACAGCATCCATCATCAATCATTCATCAAATCCAAAATCGCCATAAAGGTAGGATAAGGCAAAACTTACTAGTATCTAGATTATACAGAAACAAAGTCTGTGGTGATCCGAGGGAGTTTAGGCCAATGTAAATCCCATTAAAATACACAGATTTCCGTGTAGCATCATCTGTACTCACTGGTGACTTTTAAACCGAGACTCCAAAATATGTTTTTGAACATTTCGACACATGAGAGAACAATGAATTTACATACAGATCTGCCCGAAACAAGTAGCTTTTTCTCACGACATACCAATTGCATGCCCTTCTTTATCAACTCCTACCCCACTTTATTTGGGCCAAATCAAACAAATAAGATACCAAAAAGAAGCTCTCTTCAGCCTTTTCCAAAGACTTGAGTGAAAAGGTTTTTGAAAGAATGTAGGGCCATAGGGTTGAGAAATCATGATTTTTTGCTGAAAATATTAACCTTTCAAATCGTTCTCATTTTAAATCTCTAGAACGATTTTTATCACAATTCTTTTTATTAGACATACTTAGGTCAGGCTTGAGATATGTGCATTCTCAGATGCTTGTGTGTTGAGTCTTGACCTTTTGATTTCAATAACACGTAGATCTTGATATCTTGATTTATGTTGTAGGCATTACTATATCTGATGTAAATGTATGACATATAGGCACTATATGTTATTAAAATAAAAAATCTCTTCAAAGGGATAAAAACTTTGATTTTTCTTTGGATCTGAACGATTTAAACGATCTAAACAATCAAATATCTATTTGAATCTCTAGTTCAGACTATGTGTACGGCATTCTACTTCTAAAAGATTGTGATGATGCATTTGCTCAAGTCATGCCTAAACCTAGGATCAATGCTGATTAGATGAACCTAAATAAGAAAGCCAATACATATACTAAAATAGTTGTATCTATCGAGATACTTATGAATTTGAAAGGCTTCACTTGTCCATATGACATTTGAAACGAATTGATGGCCACTTATGAGAAAAGCACTGTTGTGAATCATGCACATCTTAGGAAAAATTGGTGACCATGCAGCTTGATGAGTCAAAGAGTATTGTTTAACACATTTCTGTGTTTACAAATATTCTCACCCTAGGACAAGCTTCCTTGATGGAAACTTGAATGCAAAACTCAGTTCAGACAATGTGTGACCTGTGAGATGGATCCAACAATGAACATGGCAAGCCTTGATCCTTTGGAGATTGATACCACCTGCTCATTGGACATTCAAGGGGACAACTCCGCTAAATACAAGCAACACCTATTAGAGCTCAAAAGCATACACCATCTCTTTGTATGTAAGAAGATACACAGATGGCCAGACTCTAGAAGGCTTACTTGTTTCCACATGGTAGAAATAGGGGCGCAGTCAATAATTTGATTGGGCAACCTGAGAGAGCTCTTATGATCACATCCTTTCAAGTTTGTCCTTGACTGAACAAAGCTGAACATACAGATCTCAACTTTACATTACATTAAACAACTCCTGCACCTCCCACACACTCACATGATTCCAATGTTAAGATATGCTCTATTTGTGAGCTACCAGATACTACTATTACCCAGAATTCCCTGCAACTTAATAGCACAGATTATACATTCTGCTTAAAGATAACTGCTGAAATATAGACACGGTGTAGGTTGTCATAGTTGCTAACAATACAGAAAAGGTAAAATGGGCTTAGACTTGAGAAGCTGGAGAATCTCTTTAACCCAATCAAGATGTCAGTAGTTCTCCTTCATTTTGGTTTTTATTTTCATGTACTGTATGCACAAGTTTTTCCCTGTCACCATTGTATATTACATTGTTTCAAGAGGTTTGTAAAAAACATCTTTCACGGTTGTTTAGACATTAAGCTATGTGAAGTAAAGTTTCTATGATTTGTATGGAATTGGACTGAACTACAATATCCTCCAAAGATACATACCTGGATTTCCAGGAATAAATACGACTTTCAGTCGTGGAGATTCTGCAGAGATCTCAAGGATCTCTGTCATGTACCTGAATAAAAAGAGAAAAATATTGAGCTTTCTGTAGGTCAAGCAAATCAATTAGTTTTTCATGCCAACAATTCAAATGTAGTATGTATACCCATTGACTTTTTCAGCTCGTAAGGTAGCAGTATTGTTAGACATTGCCGTAATCACTCTAGGATATGCGCATCTATAATGGGAGAGAGAAGAACTTCCTCTGGAGAGAGAGAGAGAGAGAGAGAGAGAGAGAGAGAGAGAGAGAGAAATAAAAGAAAAGTATGTCAATAGATTACTAATATCAAACAAGTCCTCTCTCAAGATATAAGTGATTGTTCAGATGTTAACTAATAAGAATAGACACAATCTCACAACCAGAAATAGTTCTTGAAGCATGTGCATATCTCAGAACACACAAACGAGCATCTGTAGTTTCAGGCTGCAAAATACATTCTAAAAAGATATGAATAACCAACCAGAGAGGCACCATTTCCAACCAAGAATACTTCAAGCATAGAAAGCTTGTAAAAACAATGAGAAGAAATCAATCAGATCCCTCTTTCAGATTTTTTAAAGGCTGTGAAACATTATTGTAGCATACTTTTTGAGCTTTTTCAACAGCATGTAGAGGAAAAAGAAATCGGTAGGCAAGCCACGAGTGAACACATTTAAGCATACAAATGCAACCTTCTGTGTTTTGAATGCAAATCAAATCAGGTTGCAAGAAGTTAAACCCACAGCATTAAAACTATAACATGACAAATTTGTTATCCAAACTAGGTTCCAAAAGCATTATGGTAGCCATTTTATAATAAATGGGGAGTTCAGGCCCTTGACAGTACATATACCAGGGTAGTAGACATACCCAGGTGCCACAAGAACATTCAATAGCTAGAATGATTAACATAACAAAAAAATCTTACATACCTTACTTGAACCTTTCTGAACCTTACATACCTTACCACCCTGTAAGAACCCAAAAACTAGTAAAAGCATTTTTATTAAAGGATTTTCCATTATTCTAACTCTATAAGCTATAACGGTAAGATAACATGACATGCTCTCAATAACTCAAAATCTTGCACTCTGACTCCTACACAACTGTACTGAACTCATGAATAAGTCCCAGAATTAAGAACTCTCCATCCCAAAACCTTCAGTTAACCTATCCCAGTCGTGTTGGTAAGATGATAGGGCTTGACCCTTGTACTGTAAAGATTGCAGGCTGAATTCCCGTTTCTACCCTGTCATCAAGAAAGAGAAACCTATGTTCACCTGGTGGTCCATGTTGCCTAACTGTTGCACCTCACACTGAAATGCCACCTCATTCTCAGCATGGACCGCCTGAGGACCCCTTCATGAACCCTCCATTCATATTGGATACATTCACCACCATGACCATGGGAGATGGTTACACACTGGTCTCAGCTCAACAACATCACATATTGCCTTAAACTTTTCAGCCATGTACAAGTTCAATAATTCTCCCCATGTTGACCTTCTTCAAAGACATCATCCTTGCCACCACTTTCCTCATCAAATTGCTTTTGCTATAACATGCACATGATGTCTCTTGCAATGTTCATGTACAGGACATGTCGATCACTAAAAGTGATCTAAATGATGCTTTATTGACTCTAAATGATGCATTATCCCAGACATGGATTGTTGATTCTCGTGCTTCGTTTCATGTGACTCCTGTCAAGGAGTGTTTTGTTACTTTTCATGCGGGAAGCCATGGCCATGTATACCTAGGGAAGAATCATGCATGTCCCATTGAAGGTATTGGCACTGTGCATCTTTAAAGAGATGGCATAAATGTGCTTGCCTTGCATAATGTCAGATATGTACCAGGAATCAAGAAGAGTTTGCTCTCTGTTGGGCAAATGGATATGCATGGTTACAGAGTTTTATTTGAAAGAGGCTCATGGAAGATGATCAAAAGGTCACGGCTGATTGTTAAAGGCACGACAAGGGGAACTTTGTATTGCTTGCATGGAAAGGAATTGTCCAGCAAATTCATTGCATTGGCTGAGATTAATTCTCATATAGAATTGTGGCATAAAAGACTTGGCCATATGAGCCAAAAGGGTCTATTCAAACTTTGTAACTTGAAGAAGCAAGATGTTAAAGGCACCATGCTAGATTTTTGTATGATTGTCAATATGGAAAGCAAGTGAAAAGTTCCTATTACTCTGGTGTATCTCGTAAGTCTTGTATATTAGATCTTGTCCATTCTGATATATGTAGCATGCCCACCAATCTATGGAGGGTGCTTTATAATTTTATTTCCTTTGTTGATGATAACTCAAGGAAAATTCGGATGCAGCTACTCAAATCAAAAGATGAAGTGTTTGCTGCATTTAAGAAATTCCATGCATTTGTGACTACCCAAACAGCTAGAAAGCTGAAATGCTTACGTACAAATAATGGGGACGAGTTCACAAGTGCTGAGTTCAAAATTTTTTGCAAAAATTTGGGCATAAAGAGGGAGCTTATTGTTCCATACAGTCCCTCTCCTAATGGTGTGGCTGAAAGGTATAATCGGACTCTTTGTGAGAGGGTGAGATGCATGTTGTCCGCAGCTAATCTCCCTCATGTTTTTTGGGGAGAGGCTCTTAAAACTGCACTACACATATGCAATCGATCCCCTCACATGTCCTTGAAAGGTGACATCCCTGAAGAGGTTTGGTCTCGCAAACCTCCTTCATATGATCACTTACGCGTCTTTAACTGTGAAGCTTTTGTACACATAAGGCCTGAGTTGAGGAGTAAACTTGATGCCAAATCCATTAAAGGCCTCTCATGGGATATGGTGAAGAAGGTGATATGGGTTATAGAATATGGTTACCTCCGTTGAAAAAGGTCATACGCAGCTGAGATGTTGTTTTTAATGAGGCAAGGCTGCTACAAAACAATGTTGCCTCAAAACATGACCATAAAAAGGCCACATTTCAGCAAGACCAGCCACATGTTAAGCCTATTTCAGACCCTCACGATGCACCATATATGGCTAAAAATGTAGATAATCTTGTGGTTTTTGAGCCAGATTATGTTGGACAGCAAGAAGAGGCTCTTGAAGGGTGTATGCAGCCACAAAATAATGCTGAAAACGATGTTAGAAATGATATACAGCAGCATGGAAATGATGATTTTAGTATACCACCTGATGTGGACCCATTACCAGAGAATGAGGATCATTGGGTGAGACGATCTACTCATACTAGGCGTAATGTGAATAGATATGACACCTCTATACATTACATTATGTTATCAAATGAGGGTGAGCCTCTTACTTATAAAGAGGCAAAGTTATGTGAGTACAAGAAGAAGTGGGAGTCAGCCATGCAGGAAGAGATAAAGGCCTTGCATGCAAATGATACTTGGGATTTGGTTGAGTTGCCCAAAGGAAGGCCATTCCCGACAAGTGGGTGTACAAAATCAAAATTGTTGATGGCAAACCCAAGTATAAGGCAAGGCTGGTTGCTAAGGGATATGCCCAAAAAGAGGGCATTGATTTCCAAGAGGTGTTCTCTCCGGTGGTTAAAATGACCACATTATGTGTGTTGTTTGCTCTCAGAGCTGCCTTGGATTTGGAGTTATTCCAAATGGATGTTAAAACAGTGTTTTTGTATGGTGATTTAGACGAAGAGCTGTACATGAAATAGCCAGAAGGATATGCCATTCCTGGAAAAGAGCATATAGTATGCAAGCTGAAAAGGAGCTTATATGGGCTGAAACAAGCCTCGAGACAATGGTATAAGAAGTTTGATGCATTTATGCTCAAACATGGGTTCAAATGCAGACCACTATTTGTACGCTAACAAGGATGAAGATGGCAGCCCAATCATTCTTATACTGCATTTACGTTGAAGGGATTCTGTGATTCCGACATGGCAAGTGATGTGGATACACGAAAATCCACGAGTGGCTATGTTTTCACTCTTGCAGGTGGTGTTGTATCATGGTGCAGCAGACTGCAAAAAATTGTTGCTTTGTCTACTACTGAGGCTGAATACATTTCAGCCACTGAGGCTTCCAAAGGAGTAATATGGTTAGCACGTCTTTGCAATGAGTTTGGTTTGCCTCATAGAGCACCTATGCTTGGTTGTGATAGCCAAAGTGCCATATGTTTGGCAAAGAATGCCATGTTCCATGCACACACAAAACATATTGATGTGCGATATCACTTCATTCCAGAAGTGCTTGAGGATGGCCTTATCACATTGATTGAGGTCCATACCTCACAGAACCCTATAGATGTTCTCACTAAGTGCTTACCCAAAACACAACATCAGTTATGTATACAAATGGTGGGAGTCAAGTAGCTTAAAGGTGCCATTTATGCCTTTAAGTGGGAGGTTGTTGGGTAAAGTCCTAAATGAGCCCTTTATAGTGTATACATATGTATAAGCCTAGTTATAAAGGCTATGTCACTTATTCTTTATTTTTTGGGCCAAGTTCAATGTGAACTTGGCCAACCCTAAAAGGGTTCTATATAACATAACTCAATAAGACTTTGGGGTATGTCACTCATTTCAGCCCCTCCAAAAGTTGGCCGACTATCTCTCTCTCTCCAACCAGCTCCATCTCCATTTCTGCCTATCGCCCTCCATTCCCATACTAGCGCCTCCATTTCTGAGGCACACATAGCACTACATCAAGTCCTCTACCCCTCAGCACCATATTCAAACCCTTTCAACTATGCTTTACAATCACTAGAATTTGTGGACATTCTCACCATGAACAAAATGGGATGAGCATCTATGAGGCCTCCAAGCTAAGACAAATAGAAAGAATTTTATTCGTCAATCAACAGAAGAACATTTGGCAACAAGTTCTTCTCAAAGAGGAAACTGATTGTTCAACAAATGTTTGGAAGCACTATAACACCTTTCCTCTGGCACTATGATTGCTCCAAGTTGAGAAAAACTAGAAAGAAATTTATCCATCAATCAATGGGAAAACACTTGGCAGCAAGCACTTCTTAGTACAACAACCAGATGTTCAGAAAAACTTAAGTGATAAGCAAAGAGGTGTTTCTAAGAATTTGGATCTAAAAAAATATTGCATTATTTGAGAAGGATTTTCTTTCCCCTCGCATCACTTTCTTCAAATCTTATAAAAGCCGCGTTCTATTCAATCACTCTAGAGAATGTGTCGAAATTAGTATGAAAGTGCATCCAAGAAGTGATGAAACTATACATCGATTTCCATTCTCCATTTTCTCCTCAATTTCTATTGGTACAGCTCGAAATCTGTCTCTCTGGAAAAATATAGTCGCAGTAAGAATAATAATGAATATAATAATAATCATCATCATTTATAAAAGATTAATATAAAAAGAGAAAAACCGTATGATCTTCCTTGCAAAGATACATGTTTTTCAACCATTCATTAGTGGGTCATCAAAATGTGAATCTCTCTTTGCCTTTCCCAATCCTCTCCATAAGCATGCATCTTATTAATAAATCACTCATTTGCTCTCTCTCTCTCTCTCTCTCTCTCTCTCTCTCTCTCTCTCTCTCTCTCTCTCTCTCTCTCTCTCTCTCTCTCTCTCTCTCTCTCTCTCTCTCTCTCTCTCTCTCTCTCTCTCTCTCTCTCTCTCTCTCTCTCTCTCTCTCTCTCTCTCTCTCTCTCTCTCTCTCGGCCGCCCCCTCCACCTGCCTGACGCCTGCCCGCGCGCATCTGCCCCTCCGCCGCCCCTGCCACCTGCCCGACGCCTCCCTCCTCGCGCCACAGCCTCTGTCCAGCTCTCTGCTCGCGCTCATCTGCCCCTCCCGCCGCCCTTGCCACCTGCCCGACACCTTCCCGACGCTGCCCCTGCCACTTGTTCGGATCAGGGTTTAGGGTTATCCCCGACGGCCTCCTTTTTGTCGCCCAAATACCCCCACTCCGATCTGCCCGCCAACCTCTGCCGATCCCCCATGCCCCGCAACCCTTTTCGAAACCCTAATATCGAAAACCTACTATTATCCTAATATGATCAACATCAACATCATGTCCTTTATCCATACGACTCTAGCCCTAACCCGAAAATACCCAAAAACCTTAACCCTAACCCTAACCCTAAGCTAAAGCCCAACCTGAAAACCTGAAACCCATCCCGTCTCTATTATCAAAATGCCTAATCTAATCTCTCAAACCAAACTAACCTTAACCTTAGCCAAAACCCTAAATCCCAACCCTAACCCTAACTCGAGCCCTACCCTTAACCCTAACCCTAATCCTCTTCCCCAGCCCTAACCCTAACCCTAATCCTCTTCCGCCCTCTCTCTCTCTCTCTCTCTCTCTCTCTCTCTCTCTCTCTCTCTCTCTCTCTCTCTCTCTCTCTCTCTCTCTCTCTCTCTCTCTCTCTCTCTCTCTCTCTCTCTCTCTCTCTCTCTCTCTCTCTCTCTCTCTCTCTCTCTCTCTCTCTCTCTCCCCCCCCCCCCATGGCTCCCAAGTTGGAGGAACTGCTTGCCACCTTAGAGCATACCCTCCGAGAGTTGATAGGAAAACATAAGAAAGGAGATTCTGGACTGAACGGGGTTACTCACAGAGTCTTCGCCCTCGAAGCCAAGGTTGCAACCTTGGAGAAGGAAAACGAGTCCCTTCGGGAAGAGCTTCTTGCTATCCGCAAGCAGCACTCACGGGACCTGGAGGAGTTGCGCACGGAGCTTACTGATATGAGAACGAAACTGGACAGCATACGCGAGGAGGGGGAGATCGCCCCACAGCTAGAGGACATTCGGGTGACTATCAAGAAGGAGTGCATGGAGGTGGTTCAGAGTGAGCTTGAGACTAAGAAAGATGAAAGGGTCGAGGTTGTAAAAAAGAACCTTCGACAGGGAGCAAAGAAGAACCACCATGAGGAGATCCACATAGTACACACCACCATTGAGGAGCGGATGCGATAGGCTCGCAGGCTCAATGTTCGTGTCTCTGACCATAGAGACAGACGGATCACCAGAGCGGATGAGCCTCTCCCTTTCACCAAAGCCTGGAGAGCAGGATGGGACACCACATGGAGCAAAGCACTTATCATTCAGTTCTCAGATGAGGCAGGGAGGAGAGACTTCCTCATACGACGGGCGGTACTACGCACTACACCAGGCACCCCCATCTATTTGGATGACGATTTCACACGGATGCAGGTAGAGCACAGACGTGCATGCATGCCACATGTCCTCCAAGCCCGACGGGAGGGACATCGTGCCCTATACAGAGACGGTCGTGTCATCATTAATGGACGGCCCATTGACTAGGGATTCGCGGCCTATGAGACAGCACAGCGGGAGGTGCACATTGCAGTCTGGAATTGCAATGGATCTTTGTGGACACATCCAGGGCGCCTCGAGGAGGTGATGGAGGGCAGAGACATGATCTTCTTGACAGAGACACACGAGAGCCAGAGGAGGAGCCTACCGAGGATTGAGGGCTCAGGAGGAGTAGCCGTGCTCTACAGACAGTCGCTACAGCACAGGGTACAGGTGGTAGCCAGAGACCAAGAGGCACGTTTCATGTGGATACGCCTCCAGCTATCAGAGGAGAGAGCAGCGTATTTCGCCGTCTCCTATATTGCACCCATCGGCTCGCGCTTCACACATTCCCCCAAGCAACCCTCAGGGGGGGAGGGACCAGAGACCACACCACCATATGACGGCCTCAGTGACAAGATTATGGAGTATACCGGGATGGGCGAAGTCTTCCCTGTAGTAGACTTCAATGCCCGCACTCAGAGCCACCAGTGTGATATCTACGACTTTGACGACCCTGAGATGCTTCGTACCATAGAGGATATGCCTACACTCAGAGCCTTAGCCGACACCGCCACACCCACCTCATACGGCCGACACCTACTCCAGATGGGAGCAGCACACCGTCTCATTATATATAATGGGATGGCGACCTGGCCCACCTCGGGTGGTCTCACCTGCATTCCACCCACGACACCACGGGGGGCAGTGTGGTAGACTATGTTATCGGACCCCCGAAGGCGACACGTCTCATCACCTCATTCACTATCCCACCCATACCGATTGGAGCTGATCACGCATATCTTGCCCTATCCATATGCGGCTCACCATACATATCCCACCCCGTCACCATACAGCCACATGCCCATACCACCATTCACTTTAGACATGAGCTAGCACATATCTATAGCTCCCATGTTCGAGAGTGCATCTACTCCCTTGATCCCTCTGCCTCATTGGACACCCTCACCGCCCACTTCTCCTCGATCCTCCACACATCCGCTACTCTAAGCTTCCCATACACCACCCAAAGCACCGCACATTCGACACGGCTGGCTGGGGCATACATCCCAAAATAGATGGTACGATGAGGAGTGCAGGCGACTATACCGACATCTCCGAGCACAGCATCATAGAGAGGGAGGCACGACGACAGATGCGAGCCCTCACACGCCGAAAGCGGCGAGCTTTCGAAGAGGGACAAGAGGCAGAGTTGTTCGACCTTCTCATGAGTAGGGATTGTGCCACCGCGTGGAGGGCCCTACGTGAGCCACGCCCACCTACACCCATAGCCGATCCTCAGACTTGGCACACCTACGCCCAGAGGTTATATGACGTCCCAGGACAACCACCATTGCCGATCCCTCCCACACCGCGTCTTGTGATATCCACCCTATTCACGGCAAGCATGATACGACAGGCCATCCATAGGCTACAACATGGCCATTCAGCAGACCACACCGGGCTACAGGGCGAGCACTTTATATACGCAGCAGATGTAGTTTCCCACCTGATCGCCCATCTCTTCAACCGTGCTTTGGTTGAGGGATTACCTGACTCGTGGACTATGCATACCATTACGCCTGTCCATAAGTCCGGCGATATGATGGACCCAAGGAACTAAAGGACTATTATGATAGGCCATATCCTGACCAAGATCTATGGGGAAGTACTAGAGGCATAGCTCAGTACACACGCTGAGGCCGCTCGGATCAGAGCACCCGGCCAGGCAGGCTTCCGCCGCACTTTCTCCACCATCGACCACATCTTCATGCTTCGTTGCTTGATTGAGAGCGCGAAGGCAAGGAAGCGAAGACTATATTATTGCTTTGTGGATTTTCGCAAAGCCTTCGACATGGTCCCTCGAGAGAGACTACTATGGAGGCTCCAGGAGTTATAGCTTCCATCAGACATGCTATGGGCCATCCATGCTTTGTATGCACGAGTCACATGCAAGATACGCTGCCCCGACGGCCTATCAGACAGCCTTGTTAGCACCATTGGTGTGAAACAAGGTTGCCCTCTCTCACCCACTCTCTTCGGTCTCTACATCAACGAGATCACGGAGTATATACAGCGAGCAGGAGGGCTAGGAGGAGACCTCGGAGGTACGCCAGTACACAACCTATTATATGCTGATGACATTGTCTTGCTTTCAGAGTCACAGGAGGGGTTGCACTCACATTTACAGGCTCTCGATACCTTCTGCATGGAGAGAGGACTCACAGTGAACCTTGGCAAGACCAAGGTCATGATCTTCCATACCTCCAGGATAGTACACCATCACGCCTCTTTCACTCCAGCTCGAGGATAGATAGAGGTAGTGGACTCCTACGTCTACCTAGGTGTCACCTTCTCGGGCAGCACAGGGGTATTCTCCATGGCACAGGCAACGAGAGATAGATTGACGCGAGGCTATGCAGCACTTGCAGGATTGGAGAGACACTGCTTTCAAACACATTTTCAGGAGCTCCGGACTAAGGGGTGGCTCTTTGACACTCTAGTGACACCCGCATTGATGTACGTGGCAGCGGTATGGGCACCAGGGATCACGGTGGCGATGTGGATGCGGATTGAGAGGCCCCAGGTCACCATGATCTCATGCTTGCTGCGCAGCAAGCCCTCCGTACCACATGACATTATACGAGCTGAGCTTGGCATACCACCGATGCTAGTGGAGGCCCTCTTCCAGTTGGTGATCTTTATTCTGAGAGTCAGAGAGCTCCCCACCAGCCAACTCACCAGGCTTGCATTTGAGAGCTCTAGACATTTGGCAGAGACAGGGCATAAGAGAGTATGGTATGCATAGACCTACCGATGGTTAGCAGACCATGGCATGAGCATTACCGATCTCCCCCCTTTTCAGTATGACCTCTCTTCCCCCCACATTACCCTCTCTCGTTCGGAGAGGAATAGGATCATCCGTCAGGACCTACTATAGATACACGTTAGGGAGACATGGATAGCACCACAGGAGCCTCTTCCCACAAAGAGGCAACACTACAGAGAGCACTTCCTGACTGTGAAAGCGGATGGTTTCATTCAGAGACCACGATACATGAATACAAACATGGCACCAGCTGAGAGAGTGGCCATTGGGCAGCTCGGAGTATCATCACACCAGCTCGAGATTGAGGTTGGGCGACCGACACATACCCCGAGGGACGAGAGATTACGCAGGATATGCTGAGAGGAGGTGGAGGACGAGGAGCACTACACATGTAGATGCCAGGCATATGAGGACATCAGAGATCGCTACCCACAGCTCTTCAGGGGGCCCAGAGAGATCAAGGCTTTATTGGGGACAGAGGACCAACGCCCTCTAGGTCGTTTCCTAGTAGAGCTCAAGCACCGCCATGCATCACTTCTACAGCAGCAGATGGAGATACACCTGGCTCCCCCCCCTCAGACTTATATTACAGATTTTTTCAGACCCACAGCCACTCGAGGACCCGGCTCGATGTGGGGTGTCACATTACAAAGAGCATAGGAGCTTAGACGACAGCGTTGACGACCGAGACCCCCACTCTGGAGAGCCCGTCCACACCAGAGAGAGATTCAGGCGATTCACGCACTTCATGACATGTAGATACGGAGACGTCAGCAGCGCACCCCTGTCGATTTGGACGTTCATAGCATTTTGAGGATCGCCACGATGCCTTACCTACCGATGCATTATATCCTACACCCACTCCAGGCATTTAGAGGGTTGTGATCCCATCGAGCCTCCCCTCCCTATGCATATCATATTTGTATCTCACCCATGGAGCATATAGAGTGCATACCCATAGCACCCCACACCCTTGATGCCAGTTATTATCCACTCCTTTTATAACCGTTTTTTGTACTCACACTTTATTTTCCTTTTGGGATCACAGTGGATTGGATCATACTGATGTATATGTTTTGTCTCATAGGCCGATTTTGGCCTCTAATAGACATTAGAAAGTCTTTCTTTCTCTCTCTCTCTCTCTCTCTCTCTCTCTCTCTCTCTCTCTCTCTCTCTCTCTCTCTCTCTCTCTCTCTCTCTCTCTCTCTCTCTCTCTCTCTCTCTCTCTCTCTCTCTCTCTCTCTCTCTCTCTCTCTCTCTCCCTCTAATCAGAGACCGCTACCCACAGCTCTTCAGGGGGCCTAGAGAGATCAGGGCTTTATTGGGGACAGAGGACCAGCGCCCTCTAGGTCGTTTCCTAGTAGAGCTCCAGCACCGTCGCGCATCACTCCTCCAGCAGCAGATGGAGATACACCTGACCGCCCCCCCTCAGACTTATATTACAGATTTTTTCAGACCCACATACACTCGGGGGCCCAGCTCGATGCGGGGTGTCACATTACACAGAGCAGAGGAGCTTAGACGACAGCGTCGACGACCAAGACCCCTTGTCCGGAGAGCTCGTCCACATCAGAGAGAGATTCAGGCGATTCACGCACGCCATGACATGGAGATACAGAGACGTCAGCAGCGCACCCCTATCGATTTGGACGCCCAGAGCATTTTGAGGATCGCCATGATGCCTTACCCACCGATGCATTATATCCTACACCCACTCCAGGCATTTAGGGGGTTGTGATACCATCGAGCCTCCCCTCCCCTCCCTACGCATATCATATTTGTATCTCACCCATGGAGCATATAGAGTGCATACCCATAGCACCCCACACCCTTGATGCTAGCTACTATCCCTCCTTTTATACCCGTTTGCAGTACTCACACTTTATTTTCGTTTTGGATCACAGTGGATTGGATCATACTGATGTATATGTTTTGTCTCATAGGCCGATTTTGGCCTCTAATAGACGTTAAAAAGTCTTTCTTTCTTTCTTTCTCTCTCTCTCTCTCTCTCTCTCTCTCTCTCTCTCTCTCTCTCTCTCTCTCTCTCTCTCTCTCTCTCTCTCTCTCTCTCTCTCTCTCTCTCTCCCTCCAACCAAGTATACCATCCTTTGTTGTTTTCAGCCTTTTCAGCCTACACAATTGTGTACCTAGTATTTTTCCTTTTAATTTCTACACAGAGATTAATACAGTTGTACATGGTTTTGTCTCATAGGCCAAGTTTGGCCTCTATAAGACATTAATATAACTCTCTCTCTCTCCCCCTCCCCCTCCCCCCCTCTCTCTCTCTCTCTCTCTCTCTCTCTCTCTCTCTCTCTCTCTCTCTCTCTCTCTCTCTCTCTCTCTCTCTCTCTCTCTCTCTCTCTATATATATATATATATATATATATATATATATATATATATATATATATATATATATATATATATATATATATATATATATATATATATATATATATATATATATTGAGACCGGTAGAGCTGTAGAAATTCCCAGGGAGGAGCGGATATGCAGGAAATGTAGAGTAGAGATGGAGGATGAGGAGCACTTTATATGCAGATGTAGTGCATATGATGACATCCGAGACACATACGAGACTCTGTTTACCGGGCAGCCCACCCTCCGAAAGATCATGGACTCTAGAGATCAACGACAGCTCGGGCGATTCTTACTAGAGATACAGAGTCAGAGAGATTCCCTACTCCAATCTACTATGGTAGCCCAGATAGGAGGGAGACAGAGCTAGCTCACTGACTTCTTCGTTCCACGATATGCAGCAACCCTCCCTCCCTCAGCTCACACATCGAGAGGGGTGACTCTTCAGCAGGCGCAGACCTCTCAAGCTAGGAGATGACCCCGTGCTATAGGATATGGGGCCCCGAGACTTCACCGACACGGGATTGCAGAGATCCAAGCTCCTCACCATCGTGCCATTGAGGAGAGACAATCCAAGATGATAGTTGATCCCGCTCCAGCCATCAGGGCAGCCCTTACTCCACCTCCACCCATGTACCACATCTTACACCCGCCCACTAGTATAGGACGGAGCTAGTTAGTCGTTCAGATGCATTCTCATGCTTGTACTACTCTTTTGCATATAGACTATAGATATAGCACTCCATACACCCCCCCCAAAACTTTCATGGGTATCTCTACATGCATACTACGCAGATCTATATCAGCTTTACCAGTTTTTATCTTTTCCAATTGACAGAAGATACATCTATGTACATTGATTTGTCTCATAAGTCGAGTTCGGCCTCCTAATAGACGTAAAAACACTTCTCTTCTCTCTCTCTCTCTCTCTCTCTCTCTCTCTCTCTCTCTCTCTCTCTCTCTCTCTCTCTCTCTCTCTCTCTCTCTCTCTCTCTCTCTCTCTCTCTCTCTCTCTCTCTCTCTCTCTCACACACACACAAACTTTTGATTATTCTGCAACAAATCTGTCATTGGCGTAGCTATGTGTCAGTAGCTTGCAATGAAATTCCTATAAAAGCCCGATAATCCTAAGAATGATCGCAACTGGCTCTCATTCTGAGGATTCGGACAGCTACGGATAGAATAAACTTTCCGTGCTTTCCGTGGATCCATTCTAATTCCATCTGGAGAAATTATATGTCTTAAGTACTCAAACTCGGATGAACATAGCTGTGTCTTCGTTGGTTTAACGTACAAAGTATTCTACTCTCTCTCTCTCTCTCTCTCTCTCTCTCTCTCTCTCTCTCTCTCTCTCTCTCTCTCTCTATCTCTCTCCATGTATAAAATGTCTCTCGTACATATCAATATAGCAACTTACCTGGAGCAGCTAATGTAGAACCTATAACCCGCAATGTCCTGGCAACGGAAAGATGATGAATGAAGCAACATTAAATAGACTAGTCACTCTCCAAGTTCGTTGATCACTTGCATGCTTCTGTACTTGCTTCACGTCAAGAGCCCCACTACATACCTCTTAAGGACTCGAGCTTCAATTGACTCCTAGGTGGCCTTCACTGAGATTGTGAACCGAATGCTCTCGTCATCTGTGTCCCTCAACAATACACATTTTAGAACAATTAATTGAAATTGGAAAAAAATTAAAAATAAAATTATCATTGGAAAAGCCAACATTGATTTTCCTGTTCTTTCTTTTGCTTTTGTGTTAGAAAAAATCAGTATTTCTTGTGTGGAAATTCATAGCATTGCCGTCATCTAGTCATTTATATTTATTTTTGAAGTTTTGATAAATTGTTTAACTCATTGAGATGATCAATCATGTTATCTAAGTCTTTCACCTTAAGGTAATAGAGCTTTTTTATTAGATAGGTGTTATTGGATTTGATATGTTTTTGTTATGTTTCATTGAGCTTTGTTCACATCTATTTTCTTGGGAAGTTTGAAAATTTTGTGTCCATTAAATCCACTTAATGTAATTAGGTGTACACATGCGTTAGGTCTCAAGGGAAGCGTAAATGATTCTCATGCTTGATGTAGATATACGAATTTTTTATCTTGAATATATAGAAATGGAACATTAGACAAGTTGACATCCACATGTTGTTCGTTATACCGTGGGTATGGTTTCTTTTTGTGTGTTTTGACAATGTGTAGTGTATGCTTATAGATCCTCTTCTTTATACTTGCATAAGTCTTGTACTCTTTCATACCTTGTGCCTATTGAGTTAACACACACCCCAAAGTTTTCCATTGCATGGAGCTCAAAAAGTGGTATTAGATCTCACTAAGTTACGGCCTTGTGAATTTTGAGCTAACAAACTTGTATGTTTTGACTCTGGAGGTGTTGAAGCTATTAGAGCCTCAAGGTTTTTAATTCAAAGGTACTAGTGTGAAGCAGGATTAGAGCTTCAAGATTGATTTTTTGAAAGTTATCCCTAGATTTTTTTTAGTTTTATCTTCAAGAAGACTTCGTATATGTTATATATCTAGTATTTGTGAAGAAAAAGTACATTGTTGGTGGAGTTTTCTGATGGAAGACTTCAAGCTTATGACTTATGAAACAGCTCATGAAAGAACATTTTTGTGAAAAGAAATGGTGTTGCAAATTATTTGTCTTTGTAGAGAACAAGTGTTATATGGAGAAACAATGAAACTCACAAGAAGCAAAGTTTTGACAAAATTTATGGTCCAAAGCAAATTTGTTTTCAAACTTCAAATTCAAGTTAGTAGCTCGTGCTTCTTTGGTTTTTTGCATTTTTTATCTCTTTCGTAGAAGAGGAACAACAAATGAAAGGCATGAAAGAAGGATATAGAAGATGTTGAAATTTTATTACAAAGAAAAAATTTATTTTAATGAGCGAAAATACATAGTTGGGAAGGAAAATAAAAAAGGTTGCTTTTGTAACTAATAAGACATTAAATACAAGAAGAGATTGGCATGATACACAATCATATAGTACTCCTTTATAGAGGGTTCCAAAATAGCATAAGTAAGGGAACAAATGAATATGATTAGTGTCACATAATCCTAGCAAAAGTTGGATGAACCACACCTTAAAAGAGAGGATTAGAAAGTAATCCTAAACCATGGATTTTGAGACAAGAGGCTAGCCTATTATACTCCTAGCTAGGAGAATGTGAGTTCAATTCCCAACATTGGTATCAAAGCCTACTTGAGGAAGTTGGGCAACACAAAAGTAAGGAACCTCATACGTGGGCACTTGGGAAGTGCTTGACCATGGATGAGTCTGAAACTGGCCACAGATGAAGACACATGGGCATTTGGGCACCAACGAAGGGTTGGATAGGTCCAAAATAGGTTTGTTTACTCAAATTTGGGGTTAGTGGAGGCACTCAACATTGGCAAGGGTCTACCAAGTTGTAGAGAGGGTCCACAAGTGAACATTGAGGACTATTCTCAATCTACGAGGGAAAGAATGTCACATAATCCTAGCAAAAGGTGGATGAATCACACCTTAAGAGAGAGGATTAGGAAGTAATCCTAAACAATGGCTTTTGAAGCAAGTGGTTAGCCCATCATGCCCCTAGTTGATGTGTTAATTCTAGATATGATGATTTCAATCAATGCATACTCATGGTTTTTCTATTTAGATGATGCATCGCATGTGATATTGCATCATGATTAGCTTCTTTACATGTGAAGAAAAATATATTGACTTGATTCGAACTAGATATTTGCACCAACTATATATAGCTAGACTAGGGGATGTCAAATTTTGATTTATTAACATATCATATTTTTTTATGTCAAATTTTCAAAATTTTCTCCATTATCTTATATTGCAATGTCTATAGGAGAATTAAGTAGTCTTAATTACAAGGAAATCTTATATACTAAAACATCTTGAATTACAAAAGGAATTTTGGTAATTAAGACAATATCAATAGGAGAATTAAGTAGTCTTAATTACAAGGAAATCTTATATACTAAAACATCTTGAATAAAGAAGAATCCATTTATCCATTGTTCATGCAATATCAATAGCATTTATTGATAGGACTAGAGGTGTTGTCCAAGTTTGGAAATACATTGAATCTATCATCTCTAGAATCTATATATTTACATTGTAAGAAATATCAACATATCAGAATGGATCAATAGACAAAGTTGTCAAGAGAAATGTAGATAAAAGAAGATGCAAACAGGGAGAAAGAGAAATCATGTTCTCAAATTGTCAAGACCAATACAGCTACAAGATGGTACTATCCGCTCATGCACTCCTAATATGGATCTTCGATGGTGATCTAGACAGATTCTAGATGAAGGGCTTATTGGTGCATAATGCCACTTACTTAAAGTTACATATGTTCCATGTTTAAGTAGATTTTTGAATGGGAGTCAGTAGTTGGAAAAATATACAATTCAACAAAATTTCCATGACTAGAAATCCTACTGCAATCACTGGAAGATTGTAATCTCCAAAATACCATAGATAGAACACCAAAATCTTCGGCCCGACTGAACAGTTTATGCCCTACCTTATCTTATGCATAGGCTCATAAAGATCATCTATTACCATCAATGTTCATACATAGATCTCACCTAACTTGGAATTTAAGATTCCACAATGTCCGGGCTCTCTTAATGGCTTCTGCTTGTAGGGCCTTACAACTTAGAGCATGATGGATCATTTGTGGTCACTTGAGGGTGGAGTACTAAGTACATCTGAAACCCCCCCCCCCCCCCCTCAATGTCCACCCAGTGGTGAACTACCTCCTTGGTTCAATGCCAAGCTTTGGAAATTATCGATTCAATTTCTCTCTACCAAGAGCCTTGGTTAAGATGTCACCTCCATTTTTTTTCGTCAAACAATAACTTATTTCAACAACTCTATCTTTGATTAACTTATGCACATAGTGATATAAAAATTCTATGTGTTTGGTACATGCATGGAAAACAGGGTTTTTGGCGATGGCTATGCAACTTTGGTTGTCAGACATCAACCTTGTAGCCTCATATCCCTATATTCCTCTTCAACCATACTACTTCACATGTAGCTACACATGCTGCTTTGTACTCAACTTCAGTGGAAGGTAATGCCATCATTGATTCCTTCTTACTGATTGAAGAGAAAATCCCATACCCTAAAGTAAAATCAATATCCAAAAATTGATCTTTTGGTATCCATATCTCTCGCCCAATTTGAGTCACAGTATCCAACGAGAGATGATCGTTCTTCATAGAGAAGACCATAATCAATGGTTCATTTTTCATACTTGAGTATATGCATTCTTGCCTTCTAATGAGTTTGGCAAGGCTTATTAGAGAACCTACTAACTACTCCAACACCATAAGATATATATGGTTCGATAAGGCACAAGTAGATGAGACTTCCAAGTAGTTTCCTATATCTTCCAATATCCACTAGAGGTGAAGTATCTTCAATAGATAATTTTGTGTAATTGACTTTCATAGGTGTAGAATTCTCCTTTAAATACTCCATATTGAATGCCTTCAAAATTTGTCTTGCATACTTTTGTTTAGAGATGAAAATCTTACCTGGTTCATACCATACTTCAAGACCTGAGCAATAATGCATTAAGCCTAAGTCTGACATTTCAAATTCTAAACTTAGGGAATCTTTCATTTGTCGAAGAAGTGCATCATAATTTCTTGTAATCACAAGGTCATGTACATGGAGTACAATCACAATTGTCTTCCCTCCTCTCTTTAGAATATATAAGTTAGCACTAGAAGCACATCTTTTGAAATTTAGATCTAGGAGATACTTATCTATCTGTTGGTACCAAGGTCTAGGGGCTTGTTTAGCCCATATAATGCCTTCTTTATCTTACATAATTTGTTCTCTGATTGGGGAGGCTCAAACCCTGGTGGTTGAGACACATATACCTCCCACTTGAGGTCTCCATTCAGGTATGTTGATTTGGCATCCATGTGATAAATTCGTCATTGTTAATGCATAGCCACAACTAGTACTACTTGAATAGTATTCATCCTTGTAGTTGGGGTAAATGATTCACAAAATTGAATCCCTTCAATTTGTGAATAGCCTTCTGCAACAAGTCTCGCTTTGTAATTTTCTAGAGTACCATCAACCTTGTACTTTAACTTATAGATCCACTTGATGTCAATATCTTTGCACTTAGGGGGGTCGATTCACTAGCTCCCAAGTTCCATTCTTCATGATGTTGTCGTATTATGTTTGCATATTGGAAGTTCTCCAATTCGGATCATGGAGTGCCTTTTCCACATGTGTTGGTTCTTTTGCTTGCTCTTGGATGAGCTCAACCATCAGGGATGAATTCACAATATGGGCACTTTCCCATCTCTGCTCCTCTATTCTTTGTGATATTCTTGGTCCATCTCCAACCTATTTTAGTGATTGTGGGATGGGGTTTGCATAATCATAAAGCTTCCTCACCCAACGTGGCAATGGCTTTACATTTGGGTGACAATAGGTTGACGACTTTCATTCTCATCATCTAAAGATGATGCTTCGTTCTCTTTTACAAAAGGGATAGCTCTCAAGTTTGGTTCATAGTGCATTACCTCATTGCCAGATGATAAAGTGGAAGATCTCTTTTCCTCCTCACTATGTGGTTCTCATCCTCAAACACCACATCACTACTCGCTATGAGCTTCTTAGCATCAGGGCCATAAAGCTTGTAAGCTTTCTTATACCCTAAGAAGATACATTTGAGGCTCTTTGGTTGAATATTGTTTCTGTCATGCTTGTCAGAGACCTAACCCTCAATGATGCCCTTCATTTTGGGATTCAATGAGCACAAACGTTGATGCAAATGATAATAACTATATTCAAGAAATAAGACGCACTAGCTCTTGTCCATGATTGTCCTCCCAATGATGTACCTTTATTAATATGAACTCCCCACTTGGCTTCTCACATGGGTGCCACTTGGCACTCATGTGAGAGCCCTACCATACAAGGCTCAAAGGGTGGGTTCATACCCTTAATATTGGAAGCTCCCATGTGACATTTCCTTCCCCTTAAATCCAATTTGTCCTCAAAAATGGTATTTGAAGGGCGCACTAGGAAGAGAGACAATGGTAATAAGTACTCCCACTAAACCCCATGTATCCGATATACATGGGTCATATCTCCGTGGTGTTTCCCCTTAATAAGACTCTTGGGAATGAAGTATAAATTGGGAAATCGTCTTTGAAGGGTGCTAACCTGCTTCCATGTAAGAAAAATCTTCTGAGTTATCTTTCCACTTTACTAGGCACTCTTTATATAGGTGGCTCCTCATTTGTTTCTTTCGAGTTCATAGTATATGCTCTCATGCTCATGTGGAATAGATTGAATTGAGATAGGCTCTACTATCTCACTATCTGGAATGAGGTTGTTAGATTCACTCAGTCTATTCTTAAGCAAGCTAACATGAAGTACTAGACGGATATGGTTGTTCTTTGGAAGTTGGAGCTAGTAAGACATCTTTTCTACTCTCTTTAGTATTGGGAATGGTCCACAATATCTAGGAGATAGTTTTGGACAAGGTCCCATCTTCATGGCTTCTGACCTAGAGGGAACTCTAAGATAGACTTGCTCTCCTACCTCAAAGTTGATTTCTCTCCTTTGAGGGGAAGCATAGGTTTTAGCCTTGCCCTGAGACCTCGTAATGTTGTCTTTGGCAAGCCTAAGCATATAGTTCATCTCTTCCAAGAATTCCTTTACAACTTAGACTTTCTCATGTTGCAATCCTACGGAATAAGGAGCTCTTGGTTGAAACCTGTACATAAGCAAAAATGAACTATGCCTAGTGGAAAAGTGCTTGACATTATTATATGCAAATTCCCCTATAGATAAGTACTCTTCCCAATTATTTTGTCTTTCATTTATATATGCCCAAAGCATATCTTCTAGGATTTGGTTAAACCTCTTTATCTACCCATGCATCTATGGATGTTCGTTCATACTCATGCTAAGATTAGTATCCAACCTTTTGAAGACTTCTCTCCAAAGTGGCTAGTAAACTTCCTATCTCAATCCAAAACAATGTCTAAAGGAAGAGCATATCACTAGTATAGGTTCTTAACAAATAACCTAGTCAAATCAAGTTTCTTCACTATACTACGTGTTAGAATAAACCTAGCCTTTTTGGTTAACTTATCCACTATTACCCAAACCAAGTCGTTCCCTCTTTGGGACTTTGAGGAATGATATGAGGAGATAGATTCAAGTATGAGCTTGGGAATCATGGAAGAATAGTAGGAGAGAAAAAATGCATGAAGTGACAACGATACTTTTAAGTGAGTGTTTATTTGATTTGAATGAGTCATATAATGTTTTTTAAAAAAACTACATAAAGTGATTGAGATGCTTTTAAGTGAGTGTTAAGGGAAATGATAAAATTTTATGAGGAACAAGAGGGTGATCAAGAGTGGCTAAAATATGTGGCCTAGAATTGGTGTGATTTGAAGCGAGAAAGAATGAAAGGAAGGTAGAAATAGAGAACTTTGGTGTTGATGATGATTCAGGGTGAGAAAACCTTGACATAAGGGAGATATGAACAGGAGTGAGATATGGGAAGGAAGAGAGTGATTTGACTACACATGAGAAAGGCATAATAGGAGAGAGTGGATGTGGAGATCAAAGTGGGGTGGAAAAACGGATGGAGGATTCAAATGAGAGTGGGATATTGTATTAAGGTTCAACTGTGGAGATAGAGGAATAAATAATACTACTGGATGTTGTTGTGGTCAATGGTTTCAAAGTATAATAGATTAAGTGGGAAAGTTTTAAGAGATTTTTTTATATGATGAGTGTTAAGAGTAAAGAGAGAGGTTTGGGGGAGGATTAACGAAGATATGAAGAGATTTGTTAGTTAGATTTGGGGTTGATATATGACACAAGTAGATATTGTCAAGGTGAGAGATGGTTTCTCTTCGAAGAGTGTTAAGAATAAGGAGAAAATTATTTGTGATGTGAGGAGGTGGAAACATAGAGGAATTAAAAGATACTATTGATAATGAGAGAGCAAGTAAAAGATTTGGAGAGTTTTGAGTGTGATTTAGGAGTAAGAACAAAGGAGGTATGGGGAAAAGTAGGAGGATTGCATTGTTAGTTTAGAGCTTAAGGAATGTTTTGGAAATAGTGATTAAACATTAGGAGATGTGATAAAAAGTAAATTATAAGTGAGAGTGGATTGGATGGAGTGATGGACAGTCAAACTGAGTAATGAAAATCAATGAGTGAGTGAGAGGTGGTGATGGAGAGTGAGAACAAGAGATTGATTTTTGGAGATGCATTTTAGAGTGACGTAGAATGTAATGCAAAAAAGAAGGAGAAAGAGAGAGGGGGGGGATGGAGGGAGAGAGGGAGACAGGGGAGAGAGAGAGAGAGAGAGAGAGAGAGAGAGAGAGAGAGAGCTTGAGCTAGTAGTTATTAAGAAAGAGTTCTAATGTAGGAGAGTTTTGAAGAGAAGCAAAGTGAGAGATTGTGAGTAGAGAATGGCTGTTGAGTGATTGATGAGGTACGTCAATAGAAAAGAGTGTTGCAAAAGATGATGATGAAGTGATCAAGGTGGTGGAAAAATGAGACAAGAGTGTGGTATTGGTGGTGATTTAGAGAGAATTTCTAAGATCAATATTTATTAGATTAGGTGGAAGAAGACATGAATGTATGATGTCTCACAAGTTTATTGAAGCAAGTAAAAGAGATTTTTTCAAATAAATTTGGGGATCCTGAGAGTAAGGAGGATTGGTATATGTTGTAGACTTGCAAAATTCAAACCTCACTAGATTCAAGTGGTTGGGATCAAGTCTTATGTCAATGTAAGTACATTACCCTATTTGAGTGTATAATGATATGACTCCCCGGAGCTATGGATCTCTAAAGAAGCTCTAGAAGAAGAAGATCATCCACACACACCCATAAATGAAGAGAAACAAGCACACAAAGCATGTAAAGAGTACTTCGACCAGGTAGCTATGGATAAGGAAACTCTAAGAACACCATTGAAACTCAAAGGGAAGAAGGAAATAAAAGAAAAGAGCTCAAGAATCAAGATGCATGAAAACTCGCTAAAATTGAATAAAAAAGTGATTATAACTTAGGGTTTTTGTCCTTTATACTTAAGGTCTCGACCCCTTTCACATTGCCTTGGTTTAAATAAACTCAAATATTTTCCTAGAGCTAATTTGGTGACCGATTTGAGCTCTAAAATATCTTATGAAATCCTAGGAGGCTAGAATTACACTCTAAATGTTCAACGACTCCCTCAATTTTACAAAAATGGAGTGAAATTCTAACAATAACATGTCAATGATAAAAATTACATGAAAAATTTGGTAAAAGTCAGCACATTATTACATTTTCAAGCCTCTTTTGTCCAACTCTCTATTGATTTATGCTCATTTATTACTTGGCAAGATCCAATTAATTTGACATATACTTCATGGCCCAAAAAGGGGAAATTGGTGGGCCCCTTTAGGTCTTTCCTTTTGCTCAAACCTTTTGGCAACAACTCCCTTCTTCCTAGAATTTGTTGTCCTCGATGGGTTAGTTGATGAGGCTTGTCAAGATCACAATCTATGGGCCTCTTCAATTGTCAGTTCATCACATGGTTTCTATCTTTACATGCTAGGTATCACACACACAAATGAAACCACCATTAACCGTATATTCAATGTGAATTTCTATATATCATGATTGGTCCAAAATTTGGAGAAAGTAATCCTACCGTTGCATCCAAAATGTGCCAAAACCCTAAGATTGACTATTTATTTACTTGATTCTGACACCCAAATATCTTATTTTGAATTGATGACATCATCAATTTTTAACCACCATTGATGAACCGCCCTTGAAAAACTATATAAGGAGGGGTTGGCCACATATATACTCAGTCTTGCCAATGCCAGTCTTGGGAGCTCAAGGAGTCACGATCTCCAAGTAAGTACTTTCTAAGTTCCAGTTTGAATTCTAGTCTTGTCCTTTATTCTAGTCTTGTCTAGTCTAGTTTCATGGACATTTTATCTTGTCATATTGTAATCTCATTGTACGAGATCCTTTCCAATTATTCCTTGTATCTAGTTCATCACCCTAAAGGGAGTTCTTGTAATCCAGATATCTTGCTTCATACCTACAATCCTAGGTTGTGGGATCTCGTGTATCATCTCTAGTTAAGTTATTCATACCTATCAGTCTCTGGTTGTGGGGCTTCTTTTATTAGTTACATATTCTTGTATTATTTCCCTACATGGGTGATCTTGTAATGAAAAGTATAATTTTGAAATCTTGTCTAGCCTTGTGGAGGGCACAATCTAGTGCTTTGATGACACTAGGTGCACTATATGTTTTCTCTAAAGATAGCTCTAGGAATGAGAGGAGTAGGGAAATGCTCGATTTCTTTGATAGAAAAATGGATTTCATTAAAATGGCCTTACAAATATGTAGAGACCTTGGCAAAGATTTTGGAGTGCCTGTTTGAGAAGCTACCATGAAAGAAATTTTCAAAGGTTTGCAATAGATAGATAGATAGATAGATAGATAGATAGATAGATAGATAGATAGATAGATAGATAGATAGATAGATAGATAGATAGATAGATAGATAGATAGATAGATAGATAGATAGATAGATAGATAGATAGATAGATAGATAGATAGATAGATAGATAGATAGATAGATAGATGAATAAATGGATGAATAGATGGATTGATAGATAGATAGATAGATAGATGAATAAATGGATGAATAGATGGATTGATAAATACATGAACAAATGGAGATGGATAAATAGATGGCTAGATAGATAAGTAGATGGATATATAGATAGTGGGTGGATATATGGAAAGATCGATAGATGGACACCTATTAGAGTATAAGATAGATAGATATGTAAATTAATGACTGAATATTTTTATATTTGATGATCTCTAGGTGTGTGTATTTTTGGAGATTGAGGTCTACAGAAGCAGGTGAACAACACAATGAAGAAGAAGAAGCTTGGAGCACAAGACAAAATACTAAATGTATTACCACTAGAATGTATAAAGATAAGTGACCCATTAGGGCAATAGGCATATATACAAGCCCGGGAACAAAAAACTCCTAAAGAGGGCAAAAGTGTGCCGATGGTCCTATTGTGTTCACACACATCACTACCTAAATATATAAACAAATCCTCCCTAGGAGTGATGCGATGAACAAGGAGCTTGCACTCATGTATACGGAAGTGCCAAGCTATGTGGAATCAATCCAGAAAAGGAAGTAAGCCCAAAGCTTTGTGGAAAGCTTCAAACTTCTCCCTACACAGAGCCTTCGTGAAAATGTCTACAATGTTCTCCTACATGCGCACATATGCCAAGTTGATCCCCCCAATGCTTGACACCTGGGCAATGCATAAAGCTACTCATCTGTGAGACAACAAACTGAATATATGGTCAAGTAATGCATAAGTAAATCAAACATCCAATAGCCTATAGTAGAGAACACCATCAAACACATCTCCAGTATCATGAAGACTCAATCATAAACCTTTCTCCATAGGAGTGGCAATAGGTTTACAGTCTTCAAGGCCAAAACACTGCAATAATGTGTCAATATA
Source organism: Ceratopteris richardii (assembly GCA_020310875.1). NCBI lineage: Eukaryota > Viridiplantae > Streptophyta > Polypodiopsida > Polypodiales > Pteridaceae > Ceratopteris > Ceratopteris richardii. The sequence continues at coordinate 159,614,743 of CM035411.1, read as the reverse complement.
TTTTGTTTGACACAAAGCTATTCCGCCATCAAATTGCATAAAGTGAATGCCCAAATAATGATGCAAATGCCCCAAATATGAAATCTCAAATGAGGCATGCAAATCAGCCTTAAAATCAACAATATGCCTCTCATGAGGACCAGTGAGCAGCATGCCATCAACATACACAAAAATGATAATCATTTGCATGCTTAACTGTTGGTGCAAGTCAATCATCAATTGAAGTTTTGATGAAGGATTGAAGAAAAGATCAATCTATTAAGCATGAAGAAAGTACATGTTTAGAAGATGAAGATGTGTATACATATGTACATTAATTTAGAGATAGCTCACATATACCTTTTGTATGGTATATAAGCGTGTACATATTTGCCTATATATACAAGGAAAAATGTCGGTGCAAAAGAGAGAGAGCATGTGAAGAGAAGAATTAGAAGTATTTTGAGTCATTAGACACTTTAGAAGTGTAGGATATCCCTCTCATCACTCAGATGTAAAACTTCTCAGAAATGAAGAAAAGTTGCGCCCGATATTTTTGTGTGTACTCCTTCTGTGTTTAATCTTTTGTGAAATGCTTTTGTACAAGTCTAAGTCTATAGTTGATTAACTTATGTACAAGTTTTTAGATCCTAATTGTGATCAGGTTGAGAGAATTGAGTGTAGGAACATTCACATGTGTGAATGTGAAGAAGTGAAGTTATAAGAGGTGCAAAATTTGATGCTAATGTTTTGGTCAGTTCTCCTTCCACAGTGTCAAGTTTTGAGGAACCAAGCACTCATTCTTTAAGTTGGTAGGTAAGCTACCGATGGCTAAAATCATTTGAATAAATAGGTTGTAATCTGGGAGAACCATGCTTTAGAAGTTGCAGGTGTCAAAGTCGACTATAAAGAACTACAGTTTTAGACATAGGTGAATTGTTTAGATCATTTCTCAAGATCTACTAGGTCTTTTGAGATGATTTAACTTGGAGAAGGTGCACAAACTATTATGCAAAGTTTTATAAAAAAACTTTACACATTTGATCAGTCAATGAGTAAGATATGTGCAGCAGACTTTCTGAGTAATTACTCTTTTCACAGTTTGTTCAAGATTTTGGTAATTGAGCATTGATCCTCCAAATTGGTAAAGGTTTTAAGTTATTCTTGATATAGAGGGCTCTAACTTCAAGGATAGATTATTATTTTGGAGATAAACACTCTCCATCAGTGGTATCAGAGCAGGAATCATCAAAATTGAAGAAACGAGGACCCCGATTGCTACAGTCATAAAGAATTCAACATTTGAAGATTCAAAAGGTGAAAGCTTGGGAGCAAAGCTTGAGAAGGAGGGCAGAAGATATCAAGAAGATCAAAAGGAACATTCGAAATAAAGGTACACTTATTCCTTATAAAGGCTGAAGAGTTTAATACACAGGTGAAGAAAGGATGGGAGATTCTCTTCAGATAGAGAAATTGGATAGAGAAAACTATCCAGCATGGTCAATGAGGATGGAAGCTCATCTTATGAGCAAAGACCTGATAGGTTATATCACAGGTGAAGAAGAAAAGCCTCAATTCAGAGATCCTAGTGTGCCAACTAGGGATGAACCATCAGATTTGAAGACTTGGATGAAGAGAGATGCTCAAGCTAAGAGCATTATCTATATGGGAGTTAATGACTACTTGCTACCCCACATTAGAGGTCTTGAAAGTGCAAGTGATATATGGAATGCTTTGGAGGAACATTTCCAAAACACTACAAAGTCAAGGAAGGCATCTTTGTGGGTAGAGTTTACCACATTCAAGAAGAAGGCCTCTCAATCCATCTCTGATTATGTAACAAGGATGAAGGACATTGCAGATGCATTAGGAGCAGTTGATGAAGATATTGAGGAGGATAAATTGGTAAGGCAAATCCTCACAGGTTTGAGAGGTGATGACAAATGGAAGCCATTCATTTTGTCTATTGAATTGTCACTAGATCATTTTACTCCTGATTTAAATAAGTTGCTAGGACACATGCTAACCTTTGAGCAGGATGTCAAAGGTGAAAGTGATAAGAGTATAGGTCAATCAATGTATTCAAAGGATAAGAAGAAGAATAGCAAAGGGAGGCAACAAGCAAATGAAGATGAAGGTACAACTAGCCAATCTAACTTCCTAAGAGGAAGACGAGGTGGCAAAGGTAGAGGAAGAGGCAGAATTAATAAAGATAGAGTCAAAGCTTGCTAGATTTGTGGTAAGACAAATCACTTAGCTCATGATTGTTGACATAATACTCAGAACAATGGTGGATATAATCAGAACTTTAATGCAAGAGGAAGAGGTGGCAGAAATCAAAGAGGTAATTTCAGAGGTAGAGGTAGTAGAGGTTATTTTGGAAGAAATGTAGGTAGAGGATTTCAAAGCCAATCCTACAACAATACCTACTACAATTATGCTTCAGATCAAAAGGAGGATTCAACCTTGATCATGAATGCAACTTGTGAAAGGCAAAGTGAAGACCAAAGAGTCTTCTACATTGACTCAGGGTGTAGCAATCACCTGAGTGGCAACATAGCCTTGATGACTAATTTGGAGAATGTTGCTCTAGCACAATGGTGAGAACCACGTTAAGAAGCTCCACCTCCTTAATGTCAATCCGCGGAAGAGATAGGAGTGATATGAAGATCGTGACCGTGAGATGAAGTGAGAGTGAAGGTGAGAAGCATAGAGATGCACACACACATACACACACACTACGAAGAGACAAGCAAGACACAATGGAAGGTGAGAAATCAACTCTATTACTAAAGAACACTCTTACAAGCTCAAAATAGCTCTAAGCTCTTCTCTACTCAAACAAGCTAACCTCAAAAATGAGCTCTCTAGCTCTTTTTATAGTTTCTAGACTAGTTTTGACCGGTTTCACATCTAGTGACCGGCATAGTTAAAAAATAGGTCCTAAGTGCTATTTGAAAGGGTAAACGGTGTCTAAAAATAACCAAAATTGATACGCTAATTCTACCTAAGCTCCTCAAGCTCGAGGACTCCTCGGCTTGCACAAAATGGAGCTAGAAATTAAGAAAAGGGTTTTTCTATATTACATATGTTACAATAGTGATAAAAATCACTGTTGGAGGTTTTTGAAAAGTATTTGAAAACATAATTCTTTGAAAAAAGATCCGACTGACTCCCTGCTCCGCCTTTACATGCTTCTGCATCTTGTATGCCTCTGGCTGCTGCCAACACCCCCCTCCCTCTCGCTTCTGTCGTCCTCGACAGAACCTTGTTGTGCGGTCTGTCGGATGTAGTTCTGTAGTAGTTCCTGAGCGAGGGTGTGTTCTAAGATCCGAATGCCTCGGGCCAAATCTGCCTCGAGTTTCTCCCAATCAATTGGTTGCGGTTCATCGGGTGGTGGGAGCCGATAATGTGTGGAATATACCATCTGTTCATAGGCGAATAAGTGTAAGAGGTGGGTGGGCCTGCTGATGAACACTTCTGAATGGTATTCCCAGAATCCGGTTGTGAACATCTCTTCGAAAGTCTGCTTGTAGCACGCCGGTAAATATTTAATTCTACAATGCCAGGCATAACACACCCATAGCGATGGCGTTGTACTCATATCATATACAAGATCTAAATTGCCATTCTCGAAGCCCGACGTGTTTACATGAGGTGCCTTTATACGACGGAAGACTTTAAAAACCATTTGCATTAGGTCAAAGATTTTGACCGTCATGTGCGCTGCTATATCATCCATGTGTTTCAAGCGAGGGAGCCAGTGACGAATCATGGCCATCATGTATCCCACTGTCGGTAGTTCTATGGGTGGCTTGAAATATGGGTAATTTAACCAATCCTGGCACTGCTTGTTGTTCTGTACTTTAATAGCAAATGCTGTCCAGGAGCGGCGACGTGGCACTGGTCCCCAGCATGGGTTGTATTTCAAATGTAGTGGTGCCTTTACCCAAGTACTCATCATCTCAGGATATTCTTGTAAAAGATCTTTACGCCACTCTGGTTGATAAATCTCTCCTTGCTGTGCATCCAGTGGCAAATCATCAGGCTCAAACTGAGTAGCGTGAGATGGTTTCTTGCATGTTTCTTTCTCTATGGCCAACTGATACTCGGCCATTAGCATAAAATACGGTTTGTACTGTAGCTCATGCCATGATATATATCTGCGAGGGGCCAAGTGAGCGAAGTAGGGCGACTGTAAAATTCTTTCCTCAATCATTGCCATTGCGTGCAGCTGCGCCTCTACTCGTGCTGAGTGGGTGGTTCCAAGCTCTTCCACTGTCTTCATCCATGCGGGGGTTGGAAGTTCATACGTCATCTGGCCTTCAGCCGTGACTCGTCCGTTTGGGATGGGTTGTGGTTCATAGGCTTCTTCAAATGTTTCCTCCACCGGGATGGTTACATTTTCTTCATCGACTGGGAGCTCTGGTGGGGAATCTGGCCGTGGTGGTGCTTCATATATAGCTATCCGCGATTCAAGAGTGGATACCTGGGCCCGTAATGCGTTGAGTTCCTCTAGGATGTCAGGAGAAGGGTCCACAGGAGCTGGTAATCCTTGCGGTGCAGGTGCTCTGAGTTGGAGTAGTTTATGATCTTCCTTTAGCTTCTGATACTCTTCGTTTATTCGATCGTATTCATCGAGCAATCTGATGTGATCATCGAGCAACATTTTCATTGATTCAGAGGGCACTGCTTTGAATCGGCTAGGACTTAATGGTTGGTCTAGGTTATCGAGAGCAGCTTCTAAATTTTCTCTGTTCTGCTCTTGTAGCCGCTAGTTCTCTTCCTTTGCTACTGCTAGGTGTCTTCTGAGTAAGCCCATGTTCCGTGTCAGCGTTGCATTGCGAACTGTCTGGGCCCTTGACAAATTGTCAAGATCAACAGTGGCCTCTTTGGCTTTCTCTTCACTTTCTAGTTCCAGCTTGTGATAAGCCTCGCATAGTTCTTGATATCGAGTATTCAATGAGGCATTCTCAATAGACAATGAGTTGAGCTGTGACTGCAAGTCGTTGGTTGTCCTCTGCAGCTGCTGATAATTATTTCCTAGAGATGTGAACTCATCTCTTACTTGCGTCATACACGTGAACATCTGTTGAAATGTTGTGTCTAAGGTGGGTGATAAGATTAATGGTGTGCTAAGTGAAGATGCAGTGGGTGTAGATGCAAACGGAACGGGGAATGGGGGTGGGAAAGTGGATGCTATGGTGATTGTTGAAAATTGTGGTGTGCTTAAATATTGTGGTGCCACAATTGAAGTGAGTGGTGGTGCGGTGGGTGGTGATATATCCATATCACTGGATGTAGTGTCGAGTGCGGTGACTGTGAAGAGTGGTGTGATCGTGGGTAAGTGTGTGGATGTAAATACATGATTTACAAAGGTTGAGGAGTAATTTACAGAGGGGTTGTCTTGGACAGCTTGGTGGAAAGGGGAAAGAGGGGTTACGGTAGGTCGGGGAGGTGAGACTGGGGAGAAGGTTAATGGAGGTGGGAATGGGAACAGGGGTCTTGGAGGTGTGGGGAAGGATGGAAAAGATGGATGGAGAAATGGGTTGGATAGAAAGGTGGATAGGTTAGGGGGTAGACTAGGTTGAGTGGGTGCGGGAATTGTGGGCTGAACTTCTGCTACTCCACCGGAGAAGGAAGATGTTGTTCTGGGAGAAGGGGGATGTATGGGGGAGACTGGATGGATGGGAGGTGATGTGGGAGCGGTTGGGGTGGTCGGTACTTCGACGACTGTGGTGGTATGTACAACAGTAGTACGGGGTGGGGAGTCGACAATAATGGTGTTCTCTGCCAAAGAGCTTTCAGGGACAAGACGTGCTTCCCTGGCCTATTCTAAAGATTGTGCTCCTGTTGGGACACTAATGTATTCGCCCGGTTTTGATAATAGCCGTACACGTCGGGGGTCATACAGCGGTAATGGTTTCCTTTGTAAATATCTTAAGGCTTCGGTAGGTCCGACTGATTTGACAAGCTCTCTGAAACCTCTGATGTAGACTTCTTCGAACCCTCCTGAGACGAGTTCTTGTTCGATGATTATTTGGCTTTCTTCGTCAGTCAACTTCTTGCGTGCCCAAACTTTTTCCATAGTACGATATAATTTTTTTATGGCTAACGTATAAGCTGCAGCTTTGAAGGTTTCTTCTTCGTGTGTGCTCGTGTCACCTTGGGTGTCTGTTTGTTGTCCTTGTTCGTCTGTCTGTACATGTTCTTGGGATTCATGTGTACCCTGGCTGGCTTCATCGTCTCCTTCGTCGTCATCTGTTGCTGTTCTTTCGTCATCCGAGCTTGATACGATTTGCCCTTGTGGTTGATCTCGGGGTGGGGTAAGGTAGCTTGGCCTTTCATATTCCTGAGAGAAGATCTGGCCTTCCGAAAATTGAAACTCACTTGAAAATACGTCCTGCATCTCAAAATCATATGTGGTGCCTGCTTGTTTTGTTTCTAAATGGGGTATCGGGAAAGAGAAAGCTTCCGCACCAATAGTGGTGGGAACTTCTGCTGTAGTGGTGGTAGATCCTGGGACTGTGGTTGCTTGAGTAGTGACTGTGCTGGTAGTGCCCTCCGTTACAACTGGTCTTGATAACCGTATACGAATGGGTTGTACTGTGGGAGTGGCTTCTGTCGGAGACTGCTCGGGAGATGGTTGTGGTGAGGGTGATTCTGGCACCTGAAGGTAGGGGATAGTTCCTCTCATTCGCTTTCCTGCTCTTCCTTTGCTAGGCTTCCTAGCTTTCTTTGTGGTTCCTTTAAACGCTTTCAGCTCTTCACTTGTCATAGCTCGCTCGATAGGTAAATCGTATGCTAAGCACATATACACAATCCTAGTCAATGCGCAGCATCCATTGATGATTTTCTTTCTTTCCCATCTATGTTGTGCTAAATACATCTGATCAATGATCCAGCTAGCTAGATCAACTGTCTGGGTTCCCATACATGATAAATACAAACCAAACCATATGCGCTTGTGAGGCATTGTGAATCTGTCTTGAGCGGGGAAAGCAAAATGCTGCATATATATTCGTAGTGGTTTTGAAAGCTCAGGTGTGATCGCTGAAATCTCCTCCCACTTAGTGAAGTCCCCACGTTTCATAGGGTCAGGAACTAACCTTTCTCGCTCGGTGGGCGTGTGGGTTCCATGAATCTTGATGGCAGCTCGAATCAGATCTTTAGAAAGATAAAATCTTTTATATGGTGGATCGTTCACTAGAGATGGCAAAATAAAAGTTCCTGGCAGATCTTTGTTCTCCGAAGCTAACAAAGTGGTGATTAAATAATAGCATCTATAGAAGTCAGGTTTAGGCAAAGGGTCACTGAAATACTTTGTGAAGCCGGCTCTTGCCCAAACATGTGTTAAGTCTTGTGTATTCTGTAGCCCTTCGAACTCTCTTGAGAAGAACTGATATTTGCCCCATGTACGGTCATCAAAAGTTAAATTAGCCTCAAATATAAACTCAGCATCCGCCAATGGTCCTGCCAGCCCTTGAAACCAATGAGAATTGCGATGAATCTTCTCAGTATAGCCTCGAGGAGGGTTGTCGATAGGCATGGGTCCTGGGAAACCTTGAAATTCTGGCGGTGGAGCCGTTGGATGGGACTCTGCGAGTAAAACACCGATGGGTGCTATAGGTGCACTGGGGCCTGCTTCTGATGGTCCTTCTTCGGTTTGCATGATGATTGTCGTGCTAATGGAAAAGATCTGCTACAAAAGATTAGCACATTAGTATGGAAATTAATTATGATCCCATTAAGGTGAGACCGCAATCCCTTTCCATAGCCGATGTGTAACCCATGTAGCCAAGTGTTGTGCTGTGATTGATGCAATGCTTCTTGCAGAACTAGTGCAGGTCTCTAGACACCTACATGCGTTCAGATGATACATACATTTCTTGATGAGGTATTATTACAAGTGATGTTGGGTTATAGTGTGTGGATTTATACAAGGTTTGGTCATGAATGAGTTATTACATGGTTGTAGATTAGTCGGGGTGGGAGTGATGTTAGACAAAGGGTTAGGAGAAGACTTCTGGATACGTTTCGGTATCCACTTCCTAAGAGTTTGTGATCGGGTTATAGGTCTCTGCGGAGGAATAAAGGATGATATCAGATTTGGTGGTATGGAGGGCTGAAAAGCTTTCCGAGGGGTGTATTTTACATGGCTTGAGGGTTGAGCTATAATACATGGTTTGGGTACCCAAATTTGCATGGGTGTGTGTCGATTCATCAGGTACTTCTTGGCGATCCAAATTTGTCGAATGGTCGAACTTGTAGAAGAAGGTCGAGGGGATGTTGAATACTGATTCTGCTTCTGCCTTGACTTCTTCTTGTCATTATCTGCATTGTTGAAATCTGTCGGTACTTTCTGTCCTTTTGGCACCCATATTTGTCTTGTGCCACTTGCTTTGTGCTGCTGAGACTGCTTTCCTCTTTTTGTCGGCTGATGTTGTCGTGGGTCTGGGTTCCTTCGTCGTGGTTGACTCTGTTGTGGTTGAGGTTGAGAGGTCGAATGGACACTCTGCTTTGGAAAAGAAGGGAGGTCCAACACTTGCGTGACCTGCCCATTAGGAAGTGCTCCGTTTCGTATCTTTAATCTAGGCCAGTCCGCAGTAAGTGTGGAAGGATGGGCACCGCAGGGTGTTTTGCCCATGTGTCCGCTGATGCAACCCACCTGACCGCTGATTGTGTCCATCTGCCCTAGCGGTTGGGTAATTGCCCCTTCTAGTTTGCAGGAAGCCCCAGGGAAAATCTTTTGACGTCCTTCTGACTGACAACTGTCTATAGCCAAGCCCGAGTGGGTTGGTGTAGACGTAACGTGACTGATCTGACCAAAGATCTTCCGGTCTTCCGTCGCATGCATTTCATAGGGTCTATGGCTACAAACCTCAGTCGGAATGCCATTAGGGAAGTCAAGCAGTATCACTCGCTTTTGATCTAAGGTTCCAATCTGTAAGGAGCCTTGTCTCAGATTTAGGTCCACTAAGTGATCGTATAGCCAATCTTGGCCAAGGATTAGGGGTTCTATCAGGTCGTCATCATGGCACACTAGTAGCTTTGCTGTCATAGTCACTTCGTTTATGAGGATAGGAAGATCCACCTCACCCATGCAAGGGGTTTCCATGCCTCCTAGCCCTATGAGGTATGCCTCAATTGGCCGCATTTCTATTCCTGAATCCTTATAGTGGGACCATCTAATCGCACTAGTCGCAGCACCTAAATCAATTAAAGCCTTGAGCTCTTGGCAAGGGTTGCCGTGCTCTAGCCTGACTGTAATGAATGATCTCCTGTCCACTATGCTAGGATGAGTGGTTGACTTTACTTGACACATGGCCATGGGGTATCTGGGTGTAGTTTCCAGATGGTTATAATGTTCTCTCCCTAGTCCTTGTCTTCTTAACTTCATGCGCTTAATGCGTTCTATAGCTTCTGCCTGAGCTTCATCTTGTATTCTATTTTCTTCCTCCTTACGCTTCTTTGCCAACGTGAGTCGTCTAAGCATATCCTCAGTAAGAGGTTCCTGATATAACCTGACTCTACAACCACTAATGTAATTAGGCATTATATCTCCTTCTAGGGTGGCTAATTGTACGGCTCCACTTGTCAAGAGTCTGTTAATGATCATAGGTCCATAACCGCGCTTTTCTAACTTCCGTGCGTGTTGCTTTAGCGTATATACTAGAACTAAATCTCCTTCTTTTAGGCCTTTATCTTTCATGTGTGCATCAAAATATGCTTTCTGTCGCTTCTTTGCCGCGTATATTCCTGCTGCTGCTTTCAGCCTGGTTTTTCCTAATCGTTCCAAGTCCATTAATCTTGCTGATAATTCATGGCCGGTCCACTGATGTTCTTGTGCAACCTTAAGGGTCGGTATCAAGAAGTCCAAAGGAAGCACAACATTCTGACCAAAAACCATATGAAAGGGAGTTGCATTGAGTACGGTTTTGTAGGCCACTCGATATGCCCAAACAACGTGGTGTAACTGTTTGTCCCAATCTGAACGTCTATTGTTCACGAGTTTCGTCAGTACGTTACAAAGGATCTTATTAGTGCTTTCAGCTTGACCATTGGCCTGAGGATGATATGGTGCGGATTTCGTGTGAATCACCATAAAATCTTGTAACAAATATTCAATGACTTCGTTTAGAAAGTGAGTTCCTCGATCGCTCACTAACTCTATAGGCAATCCATATCTCGTAAAGACATTTTCAAATAAGAATTTTGCAGTCGTGTGAGCATCATTCTTTTTTGTGGCTTTTGCCTCTACCCATTTGGTGAGATAATCTGTCGCAACAATAATGTATTCAGCATGTGTTCCTTTTGTAGGGGGGTTAATGGGTCCTACAAAGTCTATGCCCCACTTAGAAAATGCACGTCCCCCCATCATGGGTTTCAATGGCATTTCATCTCTGCGAGTAGGAAATTGAGTTCTTTGGCACACATCACGTCTCTTTACATAGGTATGTGCATCCATGTGAAGAGTGGGCCACCATAATCGTGCAAAGAGGATAGCTTTGATTATCCTATCTGGTCCAAAGTGACCTCCTGCAACACCTTGGTGTGCAGTCTCTAGTATGCTCAAGTAATCGCTCTCATGAACACATTGTCTTAGGTATCCATCTCGTCCTTGTTTGTATAGATTATCGCCAATAAGTGAATAGTCCTGAGCTTCCTGCTCTAGACTGTGTTGTCGTGCTAAGGTCATTCCTTGAGGGAATGTGTTCGTCCTCAAGTATGTCACTAAAGGTTCACTCCAGTCAGGTGTGAGAGACACGTGATATAATGTAGCCTGTTCTACCGGTGGTCTTTCACAACAAACAGGGCATTCTTTACACAATTTGTAGACATCTGCTTCCATCGTAGGCCAATATACTCCTAGTCTATGCAGAGTCTGTAATGTTCGATGTTTTGAGTGATGTTGCTTTAATGCACCTATGTGTGCTAATTGCAACCAATTTGCATGTTCTGATTCATCTACACAACAAGCAAGAATCTTTTGATTATCCTGTTTATATTTGCTTCCTGCTATGATTTGGTATCTCTGGGACTTGGTAATCGCTCCTTCTTTGATCTTTATCCTAGGATTTTTGGGTCCATACGTGAGAATAGGGACTATCGGCTTAGCCCATTCTGGTGCTATCTCAAGGTTAAACAAATATGCATCTGGTAATTCGTCCACTATTCCTTGAGGAGCTTCTCTTGAGGTTAATCTTGAAAGGTGGTCAGCTCTGAGATGTGTCTTTCCTTTCCTGACTACTACTTCAAAATCGTACTCCATGAGTAATAGAAACCAACGTACTAGTCGTCCTGTGTTACATGGCTTGTTGACTAAGTACAATAGGGCTTGATGATCTGTAAAGAATTTGAACTTGTTTGCCAACAAATAGTGTCTGAATTTCTTTACCGCGTAGATCTTCCCTAATCCTTCTCGTTCCGTAGTGGTGTAATTTCTTTCTGCTGCGTTCAGTTGTCTGCTCGCGTAAGCTATGGGGAGATCTATGTTACCTTCACTCGTGGGTTGTGCTAACACACATCCTATGGCGTAATTGGATGCATCCACATGTACATGGAATGGCTTACTCCAATCTAGGGTTGTCAATATAGGTGCTGAGCACAAACGTCGTTTGAGTTCGTTGAATGAATTCTCACATTCATCTGTCCATTCAAAATGAGTCAAAAGAGAGTACAAAGGCTTGGCTATGATTGCATACATGTGTATGAATCTCCTATAATAACCGCAATGGCCCATAAATGCCTGTACCTCTTTCACATTAGTTGGTCTTGGTAATTCTGCAATTACTTTTACCTTTTCTTCATCTGTAGAAATTCCATTCTTTGACACAATGTGTCCTAAAATTTTTCCTTGTCTGACCATGAAAACACATTTTTCTGGGTTCAAACAAACCTGATATTCTCGACATTTGTCAAATATTTGTCTTAACTCAGGGATATGTGTCTGTCTTACATTTGAATGTGCACATAAGTCATCGACATAAACTTCCAAAGTCTTGCGTAAGAATTCCTTAAATACATGACACATGAGTCGCTGGAAAGTAGCGGGTGCATTTGTTAAGCCAAATGGCATTACACGAAATGCAAATATGCCCCATTCTGTGGCAAAAGCCGTCTTGTGTTGGTCTTCTGGAGCTATGGCTACTTGATTATAGCCTGAGAATCCATCAAGAAAGCTGTAAACTTCCTTGCCCGCAACTCTTTCCAATAAGTGTTCTGTGATAGGAAGGGGATAAATGTCCCTAATCATGGCGGCATTAACTTTTTTAAGGTTAATACATGGGGGATACCCATTCGGTATGCTCAATTTCGTAAATGAATCCTGCTTCTATCAAGCGATCTATTTCCTCTTTAATCTTCGCAGCGTAGTTATCATTGTACGTGTACAGTTTCTGTTTCGTGGGTTTTGCATATGGAGTCACAGGGATTCTATGAGAACATATGTCTGGATCTACTCCTTTCAAATCTTTGTAACTCCAAGCGAACACATCTCTATATTCGCGCAATAGGGCAACTAATTCTTCTTCTTCTTCCTTCATCAAATCATGCCCTATGTATGTACATTTTTCTTCTTCTCCTTCTATGGCAACTATTATTTTCTTGGTTTTCTCTTGATTATCATATACTTCTCCAATGTCACCTTTTCTGTTAGGCATTCGTACCATGATTCGTCTATCTTCTATTTCATACTTCTTGAAGTTCTCGGGTACTTCAAATAAAGATTCTTTCGTATCTGACATGGTTTCTTTCTTCTTTCTCTTCTTGCCTTCACTCTTGCTAGTCACCTGAGTGGCTATTCTCACATCATTCATAACTTCTTCGTGGTTCTGAGGATGAGTTTCTACTTTGTTAAAATATTCTTCCTCTGATGCAAAGGGTGAGTCCATGATAATTGATTCTAAATCGAAATCACTCGCGTCCTCAAATGCATCAGTGTTAGGTTCACATTCTTCTAAAATTGAATCACACATGATTGGCTCTATTGTGAAAACTGAGATGTCATAGCCATCCTCGTCACAGTGGGGTGTCCATTGTTCTTCATTGATGGCTACATCCATGGTTGCTAGGATTTCTGCCCAACCATGGGGTTCAAATTCTTTATCTGGAAATACTATAGGTGCGTAAGCTGGATCTTGAAGGGTTCGTGGATGTTGTTCTGCACCTAAGGTCCTGGCTTCTAACCGTTCTTCTTCTTGTTTTGCAACCTTACACATCCATAGATGAGTGTCCTCGTGAAACCATGAGGGGTCTGACTCTAAAGAGTGTACTGATTCTGTTTCTACTGGTGTCTTATGGATGGTATTCCATTGTATTGGGGGTACATCCCTATGGGAATAGTCTTTAAGATTGACTTTAGTAGTTACTCCTAAATGTTGCAAGTACAAAGAGTTAGATCCCCAATCTTGTACAATTTGCAACTGACGCATGAATGGTCGTCCCAATATCATCTCATAAGCATGATTTACGCAAAGTCACAAATGGCAAAGGTATGCTCAAACTCTACACCACAAGTGGTGAGAGATATGCCTTCTAGTAAGCCTAATGGTTTTTATATGTGTCCATCGGCCATTTGAAGCTTCATCCTGGTAGGTCTGAGTGCTGGCTTACCCCAATGTTTCCATAAAGCGGTGGTAGCAATAGCTACTCCGGCTCCTGAATCTAAGATGGCTTTCGTGGTGTAGCCCTGATGGGTTATTGGAAGATACGTGTTACCTTCCTCTCCTTCACTTACATCTCCGATCTTTTCTACGGGTATCTCCGGTACCTTCTTATGTGATCCTATCTGAGAGGAAGTTGTAGCAAGCTCAAGGAATTGATTTGCTACATGTTTCCACAATTCTGGTTTTACCTTTAACAATTCCTCCAGAGTGAGGTTACACTGTACTTTAGTGTTCTTGATCACTTCCGTGTTTCTAGGGATTACTGATTCTTCATTCCTCACTATTATCGTGGGTGCTCTCATACTAATAGACTTAGCTTCCCAAGGTTCTGTGAACTGAGGTAATTCTTGTAAAGAATTAGATTCAAAACCTGTAGGTTCACTCCGTTGTTCTTCCTCTACATCATCGTAAATAGAGGGGATATCTTGGGGAAATTGTTCTTGCAAATCATCTATTTCTTGAATAGGAGGATGAGTTCCTCGTTCTTTGCTCCATTTCTCTTCTTGGATTTCTCTCAAAAATTCATGTGAATATTTATGTATGGAAGATAGGTTGTCTTGACTTTCTGTATTGGGTACTTGAGACAGGGATGGTGCATTCCTTTCCTGTGTCTCTGGGACACTAAGATTCCTGTGCTGATCCTTTTTCTCTTTGCTTTCTATCAAGTATTCTAGCCTCTCCATTAGTCCTTGAAAGTGTAATTCTGGTTTTGCCATGCTATTCCAATTAAGATATCTAGAGGCTTCGAACAAAGCTTGTGCTAATTCTACCATCTTCATGCAAAGTTTAGTCCTCTCAATTTCCAAGTCTGCTCGAGGGTAGTTCTTGCTCATTTGAGCTACTTGAGGTCCTTCGTTTATTCTGGCTTGATACGCGTGAAACATCATGTCTAGGTTTTCAGGTATGGGTTCCGCTAAAACTGATCCTGATTTCTGAGCTGGGTTCTCTTGATTCAATTCCTGTGAAGTCAATTCTAGAATTTTGGCTCTAGATTCTTTTAAACTTCCTTCCAACTCAATTATCCTTTTACTCCATTTTCTCTTAATTCTTTCTCTGGAATCTTTCCAAGATTTCGTTTTTTTACTGCTAGATTCTGCAACTTCACTAGTTCCGGATACTTTCTCTTGATTAAGCTGTTGGTTCTGTAAGAGCGCCTGGGCTCTAGTTATAGCTTGGATAGGCACGTATGTAGGGTTGGATCCATCTGCATTGTGTACAATACCTATCACGTTGATCGGTGTCACATTTGAAGCGTTAACTGGGTTCTTAGGACAATCTTTGATTATGTGCTCTTTGCCACAATCGGCACAAAAGCCTTGGATGTTATAGTACTGTGATTGCCCTGCTATCGGAGGATGTGGACAATCCTTTATGAAGTGATCTCCTTGGCACCTAAAGCATGGTCCTCTAGGGCCCTGTGGTCTTTGCTGTCTCAATTGGGACCGTGGATTTGGGTTTGTGTACATCACATTAGCATAGTCTGGCTCCCAACTAGGTTCCACTGGTGGACTATCATAATGATATGTCTCCACGTGTTCTGGTGACTCTGTGTAATAAGCGGGTGGACTATCTACATGAGTAGAGTCAAAACTGTTTGAGTTCGGGTCACCCTCTGTGATCAAAGGTGAAGAAGGCACTAAGGCCCTACTTAGATTCTCTTCTGCAGCAGCGTATTTCACAGAGATGACATTCGCTGGTGGGGGTGGCTACTGAGGAGAGAGACATGTCTTAGCTCAGCAAGACAGAACTACCCGCAAGCATACCTGCAACCAGGTAGGTATCAAGGCTAATACAATGCTCAGCCTTATTACTATAGGCCTCCTTAGAACTACCCTTAGGGTCTCTCTTTATTTTTCTCCCTTTGATTACCATGGGCTGAGGATGTTCCTGCCCCTTGGTGGCTCGCATTTACATTTGCTCGAGATGGAGGGAATACTAGTTCACCTCTCCATGTGTATGTATTTCTAGCGTGGTCTGGCACCACAAAGACTCTTTCTGAAGTCTCATCCAGGTATACAACCTTTCCAGGTGTATCCGGGTCCTTGAACTCGTAGATTGTAATGGAGCCTACCTCACTAGGTTGTTCTGTTTTGTATCTCCAAAATGCTTCGTCAATTTCTTTATTTACAAACAACTCTATGCTTTTGTTGTCCTGAGGGGTCCATTTTGGAACTAGTACTCGTGTCAGTATAGATTTCCCTCTAGGTGTCCTAGGTTCTTCTAATGGTTCCTTTCCTTGAGATTTTGCTTCTGTTTCTAACTGAATCACGCCAAACTCATTCGTATTGTTTGGCTGCGTACTTAAGATATACATCGTTCCTTCCTTGTCTATGTACGCGTCTCGCTCAAATTTCACCACTGGATGTTCCAATCCAATGGGTTGATCGGGGTTATGCATTTGCACCACTTGTCTTCTCAAACCATCCTCATAGATGCGGGCACCTAATCGGTTGGTTCGCAGAAACTCCAATTGAGTCCTATAGGGTCCTTCAGGTCTTTCTAAATATGCAACATTCGACCCTCCTTCTGGTCTGTCTGTGCTAAATGCCATTTTTGATTCGCTAGTATCTGAGCTCTCGTAGGGATAACTAGTGTTCAACTGTTGAGCCCATGATCGTGCAGTAGTTCTTACACTCGCCTCTGATGATCTAAGGCTTCGTCGGTCTGACTTACCTATGTGTTTGCCCGATCTAAGGTTCATTAATTTTCTTCCTTGTACACTCAGTACACGCTCAGATCGACAAAGATTCTTTGTTATTACTTTCTTGATTCTTTTTTAAATTTCTTTAGATTCTTGTCTTGATGTATGCGTCAGGAATTCAACTTTCTGTGGTACTTTGAGTTCTCGTTCCGTCAGACTTATGTTCTTTCCTTTAGGTTTTCGTATCACACACCCTTATCTTTAGTCTTAGACTTGATAAATTTAATTCTCTTGAACTTGGTGCGTTCCTATCGTCTTGAATCCACAATGCTAATGTTTATCCTAAGCTAAAAATTGATTGAGGGGGTTGAGTAATCTTCCAACCTCGAGTCAGCTTTTCTGGTTGCTTTGATGCCCAAGAAGCCGCGCTTCCCAAGCTTATGCCCTTCACTGCCTTGCTTTGGTTGCCTTCGATTGCCCTTGATTGCCCTTGCTAGACCTGGAAAAATCCAATATTAGACCAATATCACAAATGGATGATCAAGCACTTGAGTTTATACACTTGGAAAGTCCCTTAACTTTTGGCAAAAAATTTCTTCCCAAGGTCCCTTTTCTTTCCTAGTCCCACAGATGGTCAACTTCAAATTAGCTTATCTAAAAATCAACGTATTCTTTATGAAAAAAACAGTTGAGGTCACGTAGTACTCGTCAAGAGCTTTCTAACGAGCTATAAAGCTCAAAAAACGGACTTTGGATGAGAAAGATATAAGCGTTCAGGCCCTCGGGGGTAAAAACTGACAAACAGGTTTCTCTTCAAATGTGGGCTAAGGGGTCTCCAATGAGTATAATGATCCAAAAATTTTCAAAAAATAGCCCCAAAATTGGTCAAAAAATCAAACCCTAAAATTTGTGTTTGGGGTGAGCAATCGCGATGGTTTGAGGTGATCGCGATGGTCTGGGACCGTCACGATGGTCCAGGCGAACCGTTACGATGGTCCAGGCGAACCGTCGCGATGGCATGTGCGCGAACCGTCGCGATGGTCTGAAGTGCACGGTCGCGATGGTCTAAATGTGAGCAATCGCGATGGTCGGGGTGAGGCGTCGCGATGGTCCGACTGAGTGAACAATCGCGATGGCGTCAGTCAACGGTCAACGTGAACCATCGCGATGGTCTGAAGTGAACCGTCGTGATGGTTATAGATGCGATGGCGTGAGCCAATCGCGATGGTCCAAATTTTGAGCTGTCGTGATGGTGTAAGGGTCTCGTCGCGATGGCGTGGCTAGTGAGCAATCACGATGGTCTAGCTTGCCACGTGGCACTATCGAGGCGATGGCATGGGCCAATCGCGATGGTGTGGGGTCGACGGGATCGTCGCGATGGTCAAGGACCGTCGCGATGGTTCAAGTGAACCGTCGCGATGGCGTGAGACCGTCGCGATGGTCCGGCCGAGCCATCGCGATGGCGTGAGCCAATCGCGATGGTGTGACACAATCGCGATGGTCTGCGACCGTCGCGATGGTCCACCAAAATGCAAATTTTTGAGATGCATCTGTGGATTCGTGCATACGCTTGTGTCGCCTACCTCGTGGTGTGGTCGCTTACCAAAAATACCAAACTTGGCAGACCATCGCGATGGTCTGACACACTCGGCAGATTTCTGACAGAAAGTGAATTTTTACCTTTTCCAAGATTTCCTGATGCACTGGAGCTCTGTACCTGCAAGAAAACTCAAAAACACACAAGTACACACAAGCACAAAAGCTCTCTCTCTCTTGCACATGCACAAATGAGGGGAAATGAGGAGAATGGGTGGATATGGTGATTTTTCTGATTTTTTTGGAGATGAAGATGATGATGCGGTGATGAAGATGGAGTGTGGGGGAGGTGAAAAGCACTAAAAACTAACTAAAAAAAACAACAAAAACTGAAATTTTTACCTTCCAACACCACTTCTTGCTATACTCTTACCATCACACATTCGTCCTAGACTCGATCCCCGGCAACGGTGCCAAATTTGGTGTTGCTCTAGCACAATGGTGAGAACCACGTTAAGAAGCTCCACCTCCTTAATGTCAATCCGCGGAAGAGATAGGAGTGATATGAAGATCGTGAATGTGAGATGAAGTGAGAGTGAAGGTGAGAAGCATAGAGATGCACACACACATACACACACACTACGAAGAGACAAGCAAGACACAATGGAAGGTGAGAAATCAACTCTATTACTCAAGAACACTCTTACAAGCTCAAAATAGCTCTAAGCTCTTCTCTACTCACACAAGCTAACCTCAAAAATGAGCTCTCTAGCTCTTTTTATAGTTTCTAGACTAGTTTTGACCGATTTCACATCTAGTGACCGGCATAGTTAAAAAATAGGTCCTAAGTGCTATTTGAAAGGGTAAACGGTGTCTAAAAATAACCAAAATTGATACGCTCATTCTACCTAAGCTCCTCAAGCTCGAGGACTCCTCGGCTTGCACAAAATGGAGCTAGAAATTAAGAAAAGGGTTTTTCTATATTACATATGTTACAATAGTGATAAAAATCACTGTTGGAGGTTTTTGAAAAGTATTTGAAAACATAATTCTTTGAAAAAAGATCCGACTGATCCGCCTTTACATGCTTCCGCCTCTTCTATGCCTCTGGCTGCTGCCAACAGAGAATAAGGTAATTAATCATGTAGTTCAAACAGGTGACAATACAAAGCATAATGTGAAGTCAATTGGATCAGTGAAGGCTAAGGATGGAAGTACTCTTTTAAGTAAGGTTTTGTATGTTCCTACAATTCCAAAGAATCTAATAAGTGTAGGAAAAATTGTTGGAAAAGTATATGAAGTAAGGTTCACTAATGAAAGAGTTTTTGTGGAAGACCCTAACAATGGGTATAAACAAATTGTTTCAGGGAAGAAAGAAGGAAGACTCTTCACATTGAAGATTCAAGGTAATGTTGGTCATGCCTTGTTCACTTATGGAGGATGTAAGATCTCTGAGTTAGATCTTTGGCACAAAAGGCTTCGACATTTCAATGAAAGAGGTATTAAAGATATAGTTAAAAATGGTTCAGTGCTTGGATTGCCTAATGTTGCAGGTCAACATATGACATACAGATGTGAGGCATGTCAATTAGGTAAGGCTCATAAGCAATCTTATTCCAAGCATGGTTTTATGTATTCAGAGAAGCTTGAGTTGGTACACACAGATGTGTGGGGACCATCAAAGGATTTCAGTATCAATGGTTCAAGATATTATGTGATTTATGTTGATGATGCTACTAGGTGGATCACTATCTATGTGATCAAAGATAAATCAGAGGTATTTAATACATTCAAGCATTATCATGTGTATGCAAAAAGAATTACAGGTCAAAAGTTGAAGAGACTAAGGTTAGATGGAGGGGGAGAGTATTTCCCTAATGAATTCAGTGATTACTTGTGGAATGCATATATAAAAAGAGAGGTTACTTGCGGGTACTCTCCTCAATAAAATGGTGTAGCAGAAAGGAGGAATAGAACTCTTGTTGAGTTTGCAAGATCCATGATGAAGGAGAAAAGTTGCCAAAATTATTTGTGGGTTGAGGCTATAAATATGACTACATATTTGGTCAATAGATTACCATGTAAAGATTTGCAGGGTATGACACCATATGAGGCATGGTGGGGTAAGAGACCTACCCTAGATCATTGCAAAGTATTTGGATGTTTGGCATATGCATATGTGCCATCTCAATTAAGGCACAAATTGGAACCTAAAGCAGAGAAGTATGTGTTCATTGGATATTATGATAAGCAGATGGGATATAGGTTGATTAGTCCATCCACAAAACAATTCCTTGTGTCAAAGGATGTTACATTTGATGAGCAAGGTACTTGGTATGCAGGTCCAATCAATATTCATGCAAGTGATGAAGAAGTTGTGAATCAGAAGAAAGGTAAATCAAAGGTTCAAATATTTGATGAAGAAGAGAATAATTAAGTACATGTTGAAGTTCAAGAAGTGCCAAGGTTTGATCCAGAATGTGATTGTAGCTCAAGCGTAAGCACCACCTCCTTTACTTGTCAATCCGCGGAGACGTGAGGACCGGTATGAAGACCACGAGCAAGTGAAGGCACAAGTGCGTGCGTGAAAGCACATAAACATGCACACGCATACACACACACACACACGCACAAGGTAAGATCAAAGAGAGGAACAATGGAAAGCTTCGATTGCAAAGAGTTCTCTTACAAAGCTCTATTCTCTAACAAGCTAACCTCAAAAATGAGCTCTCTAGCTCTTTTTATAGTTTTTTGACTAGTTTTGGCCCTGTCCAGACCTAGTGTCCAGCCTAGTTAAAAATTAGGTTCCAGGGCTTATTTGAGGGCTCAAACGGAGTCTAAAAATTATGAAAATTGGTAGGATGATACTTCTAATGCTCCTCAAGCTCGAGGAATCCTCGGCTTGCACAAAATGGAGCTACAAAAATAGAAAATGGTATTTACAATGGTTTTAGTGATGGAAATCACTATTTTTGTAGGGAATTCTTCTGAAAAGTTGACATGTACTTCTTGGAGCTCCCTACTTGCTCCTTCTTCTTGTGTGTCCACCTCTTAGATGTGTTCCTATGCTTTGTCCTTGACCTTCAGCTTCAACACTCCCCCCCCTCTTGAGTCTGTCGTCCCTGACAGACCCTTGTTGTAGTGGTTGTTCCATGTAGTGCTTGGGAGGTAGTATCCATTCTGTATGAACAAGAGCCGTCTATCTTCCAAATTTGGTAGTGTTGGTTGTCCGGTCCTTCATTTGTCACTGCACGCCTTTGCAAGTCGTAGTCCCTTGGTATGTGCTTCTTCCGTGGATTCCCGCATGAATGCGTATCAAGATTGAGTTGGAGCAACTGCTAGCTTCGAATTGCTTCCTAGGTATTGATGTTGCCCCAGGATGTCCTCTAGCGCTTCTAAAGATGATGTTCAGAGTAGTCATGCCAAGTACTCATAACCCATAGTGAATGATGGGTAAGTGTGTATGTGCATGGGTTGAAAAAAAGTATGTGCCTTGTGCACGGCCTTGTAATGTAGCCCTACGCATGCTTACTTGGAAAATGCATTGGAAGAAGTATGGTGCAAAAATTGCGGGTCTTGAGCTAAGTGCTCAAGGGTATGCTGACGAAGAGGTTTCCTAATCTATCATGGTTATGGTGTTGCCAGAGTAAAGATACTTACCGTGGTGAAGGGTTGATTGATGTCTATCTCTTCATGTTGTATACCCGGCATTTGTGATGGAACATTGTCGATGAATGTCCATGTTGTTGGTCCACCGAAAATTTTTTTGAGTGCCTGGTTCTGTCTTCTCTTTTCAAAGCATCGTTTGCCAAATACTGAGAATTGAATTTCTTTATATTCTTTGACAAACAACATTGGGTAACTACACGAAGCTTAGTTTCACATATTCTCTTTAGTTCACCATAAGCAGGAGTTTGCTCATCTAGTATACAGACAAGGATTTTCGGGGTACCAAACAAACTCTTGCAAATATCTCCTTGGATGCTCTCATACGTACAGTAGTTAAGCATCACTCAAGTTGTGGACCTTCAAGATCTTCACTCCCACCATGGTAAGGGGAAACAATAGTTGTGGATGCCCTATTCCTGCCAAGTTCTATCCAAACTGATAAATGCCCAGTAATAGATGGTTCCACTTTCAACTAAGCATGACTCATTCATGTTTCATGCGCCAAACCTGCGAACAAGTTCTTCCTCTCTTTCTTTTTTTTTTTTTTTTAATAGGAACAATATCACAAAACAAGAAGACAGAGTTTAGTATCAATCAATAAAAATCTTTGACATATGTCAATGTGCTCTTGTGCCTGGGATTCTCAAGTGTGTCTATGCACGGCCGTGTAATGTGGCCCTATATTAATGCATACTTTGGAAATGCATGACCTGAATGGTGCAAAAGACAGGGTTGTGCAAGGAGCACATGGTTGTCGCTCGTCGAGGCCTGATGTCACCTGCAAATGTTGATGTCATCTTTGTTGGAGGTATCCATTGGATCTCGAGATGACCACTGATCCTTCCTCTTGATAGGGACCCATTTTAGAACAGCATTTGGCACTGTAGAGATTACTTCAGGCGTCTTCCTCATTGGATGCTTTCTGAACTGTGGTATCTAGTGTGGTTGGCGCTTTGGTTTGATGGAGGCTACTTGTACTTTTGGCTTTCAAACCCATATCCTTTTTGCACGTCTTCCTACAATTGTTGAAGAGCTGATTTGATCTCCTTTCGGTCTCTGTACGTGGTTCTTACCCTCTTCTCCTTTTGGCTTCTTTGTTGAGACCTTTCGCATGTGGGAGAACATAGGTTGTTGTAGATGTAAGAGCTTCTTAGGTACCCACATATGTAATCGCCCTTGTTGAGCTTCAACTAATTTCTTAGGCACCCAAACTTGTTGGATACCTTGTGATTGAGCTTGTCCGAGCTGCTTCCTTCGTCTTCTGGCCTGGTTGGCTTGCCTGGATGGGATTTGTGGGGGCAAGGCTGGTGGTTGCTCTCCTTTGCGTACCCAGATCTGCTTCATGCTCGGAATTGCTTTCTTATCGAATGGTGTCTTTCTATTTGATGTAGTAGTTGTTGTGAACGGTTGTGTTTGCTTGTGTGGTGGACTCACTACTGTGGCTACTTGATTCTTTGGAGAAGAAGAAAGATCCACCCGCCTTCGAACCTGGTCTTCCACGATTGACTCCTTCTGCATCATAGAGCTTTTGACACATACAACATCTTCTTTCATATGATTAGTCTTGGAAGAACTAAGAGAGTGTGTGGTGCCATGATCTAGGAGCATGCAGCTCTCTAATTCTAATGTAATGCATTGTTCATGTACCCAAACTTGAAGAATTTGACTTCTTAGGTTTAAGTTAACTGCATGGTCATAGATCCAATCTTGACCCAAGACAAGTGGTTCTGTAAGGTTCTCATCTTGAAATACTAGCGCTTTGACTTTCATTGGAACATCTTGAAGGTAGATGGGAAGTTCCACCTCGCCCAAACAAGGGGTTTCCACACCTCCCAATCCTATGAGATAAGCTTCTATGGGATTGATGTTCAACTGCAAGTCTTGGCAGTAGGAAAGTCTAACTGCACTACTTGCTGCACCTGAGTCAATCAATGCTTTCACAGTCCTTGCACCCTTCCCTTGTCCTATCTCTATGGTCACAAAGGGTCTTCGGTCAATGACTTGAGAAGTCGCTATGCCTGACTTTTGGCACATATCCATGTGATATTTTGGGGCTTTTGAGTTGACATCTAGGCCTAATCGCCTTAACTTATTTCGCCTAATACGCTCTCTGGCCTCTGCCTGTGCTTCTTCTCTCACTCTTAACTCTTCTTCTTTTCGCTTCTTAGCAGTGTTGAGTCTCATTAGCATATCCTCAGTAAGAGGTTCTTGATATAACTTGACTCTACAACCACTAATATAGTTTGGCAAGTATAACACCGATTCAATGGAGTGACTCTCTGTGTTTGTTTATTTTGGACTCCTAGCTTCTTGGCAACTTGCTTAGCTATCTCCTCTATTTCCGTGGAGATTTTTGAAGTATGACTAGTAGAACTATCTGAATCCTTATAGAGTTTGGATAATCCTAACTCCTCACCCAAGTTATCTTCTATGTCAATGCATGTCCGCACGCACTCTTCTATGGATCTAGGCTCTTTCAAGTATACATATGATCTTAACTTTGTGCTCAGTAAGCCATCTAAGAACAAAGCCACTTGTTTGGCTGGTGTGGGTAGCTCTGGAGCAGGGCATCTTTCTAGGTACTGTCTAAACCTTCTACCTACTAGTCGCGCTGTTTCTTGGGGTGTCTGCTTAAAACTGTGGATCAAAGATGATGTGTTATGCCTGATACCACTCTTGGAAAATTCTACAATGAATTCGTCTAGCAGTTGGCCTACATCGCGATAGTTGTGACTACTCAGTGGTTGAAACCAAGCTAAGGCAGTGCCCTTAAGAGTCAAACCAAATGCCTCATACTGGGTGAACAAATCCTCAACCTGCTCAGCTCTTAACACTTGTTTGAACTCGGCCACATGATCATAAGGATCTCCTGACCCGTCAAAATAATTCTTCATTGCCTTGATCACTTGAGTGGGTCTAAGGGTTCTTGGGTGCTCTCGGGGTCTAGGCAATGGAAAATCCTGTTCATCTCTTTGTTGCCTATGTGCTTGATGTCTCTCTCTTTCAGGTCTTTCATTTTCAAATCCTGACCTATTCCTGCCCACGGTGTGTGCAAAACTTACCTCAGGTCTCTCTCTAGTTCTTTCTCTCTGGGCTTCATGAGCATGGGATGATCCTACTCCTTGGAGGCAATGGGAAACATTGGATCTTGGTGGAGGGAAAATCAATTCACTCTTCCAAGTATATGCATGTCTATCATGTTCTGTTACCAAGAATATCTTCTCTGATATGTTATCCAGGTAGACAACTTTGCCTGGTATCTCAGGATCTTTGAATTCATAGATGATGACTATGCCCAATTGGCTAGGTTGATCTGGCTTGAATCTCCAAAAGGCTTCCTTTGTTTCTCTATTCAAGAAGAGTTCTATGCTTTTGTTGTCTTGAGGGATCCAATCTGTTGTGATCACTTTGGTCAGAACTGACTTACCTCTAGGAGTCTAGGGTCCTTGTCCTACATTTCCTTGTTCTAGGTCTCCTATCTCATTCTCATGAATGATATTTCCAAACTCATCGGTCCTATCTGGTTGGTTGGTAACCACATACATGGTTCCTTCCTTACCAATGTATGAACCCTCTTCGAACTTGACCACCGGGTGTTCAAGTCCAAAGGATTGATATGGATTTTTGAGTTGGACCACTGATCGCCTCAGGCCATCCTCATAGATGCGAGCACCTAATCGGCTGGTCCGAATATATTCCAATTGTGTCTTATAGGGACCTTCTGGTGTTTGTAGATGGGCAGTCTGCAAGTAAATCACCAATTGAAGTTTTGATGAAATATTGAAGTCAAGGATTGAAGAAAATATCAATTTATGAAGCATGAAGAAAGTACATGTTTAGAAGATGAAGATGTATATACATATGTACATTAATTTAGAGATAGCTCACGTATACCTTTTGTATGGTTATAAGGTTGTACATATTTTCCTATATATACAAGGAAAAATGTTGGGGAAAAAGAGAGAGAGCATGTGAAGAGAAGAATGAGAAGTATTTTGAGTCATTAGACACTTTAGAAGTGTAGGATATCCCTCTCATCACTCAAATGTAAAACTTCTCAGAAATGAAGGAAAGTTGCACCCCATACTTTTGTGTGTACTCCTTCTGTGTTTAATCTTTTGTGAAATGCTTTGTACAAGTCTAAGTCTATGTTGATTGACTTTTGTACAAGTTTTCAGATCCTAATTGTGATCAGGTTGAGAGAATTGAGTGTAGGAACATTCACATGTGTGAATGTGAAAAAGTGAAGTTACAGGAGGTGCAAAATTTGATGCTAATGTTTTGGTCAGTTCTCCTTCCACAGCGTAAATTTTTGAGCAAGCAAGCACTCATTCTTTAGGTTGATTTTGGTAATTGAGCATTGATCCTCCAAATTGGTAAAGGTTTTAAGTTATTCTTGATATAGAGGTGCTCTAACTCCAAAGATAGCTTATTCTTTTGGAGATTAACACTCTCCCAAGATAGCTTATTCTTTTGGAGATTAACACTCTCCATCATTAACATATAAGGTGCTCTCAGTTGGATTGTTCTCAAAACCATGTGCAATAAGATAGGCATGTATCTTTTCATACAAAGCATGTGGTGCTTGTTTTAAATACCATATAATGCCTTATTCAACCTGCACACTTGGTTTTCATTCCATTTTTGCCAAAAGCCACAGGGCTAAAAAACATACACTTCTTCATGCAAGTCACCATTCAAAAATTTAGTTTTAATGTCCAAGTGATGTACATTCCAACCATGATGAGCTAGAAGTGCATAGATGCTACGAATAGTAGACATTCAACATGTAGGTGCAAAGGTCTCATCAAAATCAATGCCTCTTTTCTGCACATAACTCTTTGCAACAAGCCTAGCCTTATACCTGTGAATTGTTTCATCAGGCTTACACTTCAGCTTGCATACCTACTTAGTGCCAATGGCCTTCTTTCCAGGAGGCAAGTGACATAAAGATCAGGTACCATTTTTCATGATAGCATCATATTTTGATTGCATAGTAGCCATCCAATTTTCAAAATTTTGTGATGTGCTTTCTAAAGTGACCACCCTCATATGATAGAGTTGATATTGTTGGAACCAATACTTAGCAGTAGCATGTGAATGTGTAGATAATCGCTTGTAGTAAGCTAATAGTCCAACTTCGCCTGCACCAATGAACTGAAGTAAAGTTGAGAGGTTTTTCTGTGTGCCATCAATTTTGGACACCCCCCGAAAGAATGTTCAATCAAGAAGTCCCTATTCCTCCTTGGCAAAAGAATCTCCAACTCTAAAAGGTCCCCACCTTTTAAGCATCATAAGGTGTTTCTCAATGAAAACAACAAGGTTAAATCCAAGTGGGCCCCACATGAGGGAGACAAGAGGCTTGTTAACCTCCTTTGTAACACTCTTTAAACCCGTAAGCTCTACCCGTGTGTTGCGGGATTTGGGGGGTCCCAAGATCACTAGTCCCATTCGCTTGTAATTTCTTTCTCTTCAATTAAAGTCTGGGAGAGTAGGCTTAGACCAAACTTCCTTAAAAAAAAAAACAATTCCACATGGGAAGGGGATGTGTAAGCTTAATTGAGGAGAAAAAACCAATTAGAGTCGAGGATTACTTATTTACTGAGCATTTCAAAGGGAGGATTGATTAGGAAGGTAAGAAGGAAAGGTTAGCTTTTTTTATGATGTCACTTATTAAGTCCTTGAGTTAAATCTATTGAACAAATTCTTATGAGTTTGGAGGTAAAATTGAGTAAAATGGAATGGGAAAGGGAAGCAAGATCAAATTAAGCAATTCCATGCCCAAAGAAAACTAAAAACCAAACATAGATAAAGATAGGATGCTGAAAAGAAGATTCAATTAAATCTTATGAAGATCTACCTAAAGAGAAAACAAAATCTGCCCCCTCCCCTAATTAACAAGCATAAATTCAAGATTTCAAGGTTGCAAAAATGCCCAAGGGAGGAATGAAGCGCTATAGGATGCATTAATTTGATTAAATAATTAAATAAAAGAGTGAATAAATTAGAAGAATTTGTGATTTTTGATATCCTTGAATAAAAAAATCGGATGCCTTTTTTTGACGGAAAGATTTCAATAAGAAAAGTTTTTTATCAAAATTGTATTCAATCAAAAGCACTATCGATTGAAAAATTGGATGTGCAAAAAAATTTTATATCCACAGTTCAACCAAACGTCCTTATTTGATCCTTTTGATCGAAAGTGTGACCTAGCAATAAAGAGTCCTAGTAGTGATCATTTGAGCTAAGCATATGTTGGATAATAAGAAGATATTGGATCAAGAGGATACAGTGAACCATGAGTCCAAAGATCAATACTTTTTTCTCCAGTTGCACGACATTCATTTTGAGAATTGACATCATTGTTGCATTGTGTATTTGGAGCAAACTCTCTAGGCACATGAACATGGATACTTGTTGATGTAGGAGCATGAGGACGTTCTACTGTGAAGTTTGTAATACATGTCACACCATCTTTGCCAATGACCAAGAATATCAAAAACAAAGTGGAGAACTTGTTGGAAGGGACTCTAAAGCATATGTATTGCTCAGAAAATGTGTTTTCTTGTATGTGTATGGGTTAAAGTGTATTTTTCCACTATGTATGGCTGAAAATGATGAAATTTGAAAAAAAGTCATGTTTTGGAGGAAGCATAGTCACGGATTTGATGATGTGGCACTTACTTTTGGGAGGAGCTTGAAAATTATACTTTTTCTAAAAGAAACTTTAAAAAATAGGCCCAAAAAAGTAACTTCTGACATATATATTAAAAAATGAGTCCTTTTGAGTTAATATACACTAAAAATGATACTTAAAAGAAAATCATTTTTTTATTCAAATACATGCACGAGTTTGATGATGTGGAAAGTAGATTCTCTTGATCTCTCTCTAGAAGAAGAAAGAGAGAGGGCTAGTAAAGCCTAAAAAAAACCTACTCTAGCCTACTAAAAAGTGCCCTATTAAATGCACTTTGTCCCCTTAAACAAGAACAAAATTAATCTTAATCCCTAAAAATTAGGGATCCTTACAAGGCCCATGTAGGGTTCATTTTTCCCCCTAATGTCTTAGGATGGGTGGTTCCTTAGAGATAACATTAAGGATGGAAATAGAATATTAAATGGGATTATGCCTTCCAATCCACAAAAAGGGTGAAATATGAAATTTGGTTATCTCTATCTTGATATACAAAATGTCTTTTATGTTTCATACAAAAAATGTTTGTAATTTGTAGAATGTTTGATATACAAAATATCTACAATGTACAAGTCTTAGTCTATAGGCTCAACAGTGCATAGTTTATATATTATTCTTTGTGAAGTAGCATTAAAGCTCTCTACTAAAGCATTTCACTAGGGATAGTAGGAAGTTTCCAATCATATTTATTATTTGACTACTCATTTGGAACTTTTATCGCTTTGTTTTTACACTACTCATTTCACTTGTTTGGAATTTACTTTACTTACTATTGTAATGTTTCCCTCTTATTAAGAAATAATCTTTTGTAATAATAAGAGATTTTTACCATGGAGTTGCAAGCATAAGTCTTATCACATCCAAGCTTCACTTCTCAAATATTTTTTAGCTTTTTGTAGATTGTAATGGCTGAGATATCAACACTATTTTAGAAACTTTTGACATTGTTGCATAAACTTTACACTATCACTCACATCTCTCTTAAGGCTTGACAAAATTATTCCTGTATTTAAAATGTTTCTTATGGTTACAATACCATTGGCCTACCCTTTGTACATTTTTCATAGGCTATTTTGGGACAATATTGGGCCTCATCCTCAGAGAACACCCTTCTCAATACCTCATGAGGAAATTTCATATAACATGATATGCGAGTAACACATTGTTTTGATTTGCTTAACATGCATGTTTTTTGAGGGACATGTCTTTCCATGTCTATAATAAGTTTTAACTTTAGTCAATGTTCCTCTTCCATCATATGATGGAATCAGAAATCATAATTTTTATTAGTAATTTTTTATTCTCATCATAATTTTTATTAGCAATTTTTACTTTCATTTCCTACTTATAAACTTCATGAACTCAAAAAATCTCTCCCCTAGAATGTGCATTATCTGAAATTTGTAGAAACTACTCATCAACATCAAAATATTATAAGGGTGACATTTTGGTTGATCATTTTTGCACTTCTAGGTTCCTTGAACTTGTCTTATTACCAATAAAGCATCTCCTATCATGCAAACGCTCTTTATTCCTTTTAAGTTAGATATCTCCAATCTTCTTGTCAAATTCATATATTCATCTTCATTATTTATCAAATATGCAAAAATCACACCTAGCTCTCACTTTTATTCACCACCCAACTCATGGAAAATAATCTCTATTGCAGCTGAATTTTCACTTCTTTTGAACGATACATCAAAGAAGATAATCCCCCTCCACATTAGCAAATTATTACATCAACACTTCTCCTACTTCCAAATGTTCCTTGAATCTTCTATATTCTATCTTTATGATGAGGATAAATAGAACTCTTCAACCTCTCAAATTTTCACAAATTTTGGTAAGGACCTAGAAGTTAAACTCAAGGCTCTCTTCTTTCCTTCAACATTTGGCTCTTCACTTGATCTCTTGGTCTTTTTCTCAATATCTAAGGTGGTAAGTTGCTAGAACTCAAAAAATGAGTACAAATTCTTACAAATTTACTTTGGTGGGAATCAAGTTGATTTTTTTGGTTGATGCCCTTCTCATTCTTAGAATGGGAAGTTTCCTTGCTAAATAATTTGTCTCATTTTAAGAAGCATGTGAATAAGGCTTCCTTGAAATTCTACATGTAAGCGATATTAAATACCAAAGTCTCAAAATAAAAAAGGCCATAATCGAGTGGCCTCCTTAGATTTCAATTAAAATCTTTTGATAGCAGTCAAATGAAGAAGAGGATTCTTCACCCCATCAATCCATCAATCAAGAGCTATCTAGGGATGAGAAGAGAAAAGCAAAATTTAAGGTTGATCTAACTAAGAAATGGGCTATGTGCTTTTAGTGACCTTGAAATTCCTTAAGTGGTATCTAAGGGAGATCTTGTTTATTGTACACTAATGATTCCATGGCTTGGGTAGAATGTTCTAAGGCAAGATCTACTAGAGGATATTGCAAGTATTCTTTACACCCTATGATTTCCTATAATTTTTGGATCTTACTTGATCTTTGGATGGAGTTAGACTCACACGCCATGAAGTGGAACTTGGAAATGGTAGTGTGGAGCACATAAGTAGCTACATAGAAGTACTTTCAATTTGCAAACAAGAAGTTAGAATCTCTCATCAAGTGTAAGCTGGACTAAAAGGATTGATGGTGTAGGAGCAATGTCATATGGGGTATGTTTTTGAGAGTTCAAATCATGGGTGGTTAACAACCCCTCTATGGGCACTGATGAAGAGTCCATGAGGGCATGAAGAGGTGTTTGTAGAATGAAGGTATTACTGAAAGTCAAAATCTTTAGGATCATAAACAAACATTGTGCAATTTTTGTGTGCTTCAAAGGATCATTAGGGTTAACAAATTCCACCCATGAAAGATACATATGTAATTTTTTTTACTTTTGTTTGTCTCTTCTTTCTTTTCACTTTTTTTGGGAAAACTTCTTGGTGCATCTACTTGTGCATAATACAATAAAATGAAGTAAAATAGATTAAATTCACTAGTGCATAAAAATCATTCCTGGAAGGCCCTATACTTAGGTACACTCTAGGTGTAAGGTTTTCAAATGGTAAGAAGGATAGATGAACAAACCAATTTTTGGGCTTGTAGATTGATTATGATGGGTCTTATCTATGCTTGGTTCACATTTTTTGATACCACCAATCTTCCTCCTTGTTTCATGGAAACCAAGAGTGGAGATACTATCTTTGAATGAAAAACATGGGGAGATTTGTGAAAAGGATGTTCTTCCATAAGCTTGGTTACCCATTTTGAATCATCCTCTTGTTTGATCAGTTTTCATACTTATTCTTCATACAAGTCTTAGTTGTTTGTAGTTCATTGTATTCATTGACATTGTAGTTCACTTAGTTTTCTAGTATGCCAAGTCACCATAGGTTTTGGGATCCATATTTGAGGTAATCTTGCTTCCACTTTGACAATAGCTTTTTTGGGCTTAGATAACTTTGAATTTTGGCAAGAATGTTTCTCTAGCATGATATGAACTAATTTTCTCCTTACTTTCTTTATTTCAAGCCTACAAAGATGAGGTCCTCTTTACCTTTCTGACCCATTTTAGCTTTTTGTTGTGATTTTTTATTCTAAGGTCACGAATTCTTGTTATTATTAAGATAGTGCGGTGCTACTTCTTTGATCAACTCTATTCCTTTGACTAATCGTTTGCTAGATTTCTCAACCAAAGGAGATGAAATAGAACTTCTTGAGAGATTCAAATGAGAATTATCATGAAATGAAATTATGCACATTTTCATACATACTTGTATTTTCCATGCACTTTTGATTAGTACTTATGACGGTGTAAGCTAAGGATTCTGTGTATTCCTTAAGAAAAGAGAAAATTTGATACCATGCACATTTTCTATTAAGATTCCTTTTGGAATATTCAAGCATACTAAGTACTAAAACAATTACTCTTAACCTAGTACAATCGATTCTATGACTACAAATGTGACTTGTAGGGGTAATTGATTTTCATCAATGCATTTTGTTTGGATCCCTCCAACTTCTATAAGATAGGATTTGATATGTTCAATTTTAACCTTGTAGGTATTGAATGATAGAGATCTTATTTACACTCATTGCTACTCCTATGTTAATTATAATATTGTAAAATTTAAATATTTTCCACCCTAATGCATACTTATGTTTATCCATTAGTGCTCATGAATAGTTTCACATGTGGCCTTTGGTTTGCATTCTGTGTCTTTTCTTGCCTGATTTTGCTCATCCACTTTTCTCTTCTCCAATCATCTTTTTTTAATATGTTCTAATTTATAGGCTTGGGCTTCCTCCCTTATGAATTGTCCTTATTGCTTTCTATTTTTGTCTTTTCTCAACCTTTCCAACATCTCTTTGGAGAGGGGATCTTTATATATATTTACACCACACCCATTAATGTACTTGCATCCAAGACCTCAATCAAGCATTGGAAATCATTTCACACCACTTGCATATACTTGATTGATTACTAGTGGGTAACAAAACCACTTTTGCATTTCCTTGTGTTGGAAGCAATGCCATATAGTCCAATAGAGCAGCCATATTATATATTCTTTGGAGAATTTACACACCAAAAGTGACAGGCAATGTGGCTAAGCCAAAAGCCTACTATTCAACCCACCCCGATTCAGAACCCGTCGGTCTCAATGGAGATTTCTTGAAGATCAATCTTTTTTAACAACAATACAAGCGGCACCTATTCATATTTCTAAGAGCATTCACATGCTTTCTTGATCTTCTCAGGGAGCTTATCAACTCAAACTCTAGCAAGCTAAGGAGGAGGTCAAGGAGGTCCTCTCGCTGAGGAAGTTTTCTTGTACTCTTGAAGGAGGTGTGCTCTACATCATGAGTTATCTAGAGGAGTTCGTATTAGCCAAGCATCAGCATCACTTGCTGAGTTACTATGAGTAATAAATCTATTTCCATCCACACTTGTTCATTCAATGGTTTCTGATTTATGTTAATCAAAATTTGGGTTTGCTATAAGATAGTTCTAAATTGTTCAAATTCTCCATGTTCTCTCTCTCTCTCTCTCTCTCTCTTTCTCTCTCTCTCTCTCACACACACACACACTTCATACCTCTTAGGCACACAATTCCTTGTATCTAGTTCCTATTTTTGCCTAGATTGAGATCTAGTCAATTTGTATCATATTCTCACATTGTAATTTGACATTGGAATATCAGATCGTGTAGGTGAGCATTCTAGCTTACCATACACTTTGAAAATCACATCTATTCTCTCTATCGCTCACTCATTATATTTTTGAATATTAAGGTGTGTATGCTAAGGTTCATGTGTTCGAAGATCTTGTAAACCTATGTTTATTGTTATTGTGGCCCACGCCACTTCCAACATTTGGTATTGAAGCATAGTTGAGATACACCCTTAACAAGATGAGTGACTATAGACTTGAGAATCAAGACAAGCTTGAAGGCATGTCTAATTATCCAATATGGAGTTTTTTTATGATGGGATGAAAGGGATGCAATAGCACTTTCATATATTGCTATGGGAGTCAAGAGGAATATTATACCCCAAATCAATTCTTGCGAAACCTCTTGATAAGCTTGGTTGAAGTTAGAGAATCTCTATCAGAGTTGAAACCCTGTTAGGAAAGCTCATTTAAGGAGACATCTAGCCAACACAAGGATGAAAGTTGGTGATTCAGTTCAGTCACATATTTTGAAGCTTAAAGATTTATGAGATCAGTTACTCAATGTTGGAGTTAATATTTCAGATAAAGATATGGTAAATACACTTCTAAACTCACTTCCGTCTTCATATCTTGCTTTTGTTACTTCTTTGTTTCTCTCTACAATAGATAGAGAACTTTCATTTGAAGAGCTACAGCTCTTGTTACTTCAAGATGAAGATCAACAAAGGATGTTATCATCGTCGAAGGGGAGGGAAAGAGTATGCCATTACTGTGAGAAATCAGGTCATTTCATAGTAGAATGCAAAAGAAGTATTTTCAATAAAAAGAAGAAAGCATTAGGTAATAGTGTTGAAGATGATCCAAAACCAAAATCTTGAAAGGTAGATTCATATGCATTTGTTACTATTGAAGAAGTAGCTTTTGATCACACAACAGTAAATGCAATCTCTGATAATCCTTGGATTTTTTATTATGGAGCTACTAAACATATGATAAGTTGCAGAAAGGTACCTCCTTCCCTTTCTAACTCTTTAGGTAGAAGAGTGACCATTGCAGATGGTCATGATTTGGATGTTGTTGGTGTGGGAGAAGTGAACCTTACGTCAAGAGCAGGTGGAAAATTCACAATTTTAAATGCTATTTATGTTCTAGATATGAATATTAAATTGATCTCCATCTCTACTTTCTTGTCAGATGGTTATAAAGTTGTTTTTAAGAAAGATTCATGTCAGATCCTGTCACCTAATGAGGAACATTATCTACTTCAAGGTGAAAATAGAAGTGGCATGTTTGTGTTATCCAAAATTATTCATGCTAATGTTGCTAGTTCTAGTACATCTATGGAGAACATGAAGTTATGGCATGCTAGATTTGGTCATATCAGTTACAAAGCTCTCAAGCATATCAAAGATCAAGGTATGGTGGAGAGTTTTCCTACTTTTGCTTTAACATATGATGTAGAGTCATGACAAGGATGTCTTGAAAGAAAGCTATGCAACAAGAGATTGATTCTATTAATAAGAATCAAACATGGAGGCTTTGTGAGTTATCTATTGGTTTTGAAAACTTAGATGCAGCTCCTACTCTTTATGTTAAAGGTGACAAAGATGTTTTGATTATTATTATCATATATGTTGATAATATGATCATGATAGGTCCCAAGGATTCATACATTCTCTATTTTAAAGCACAACTTAATCATACATTTGATGTGAATGATTTAGGAATTTTGCATTATTAACTTGGGATTTAATTCATATTCAGAGATGAGTGTATCTACATGACACAATAGAATATTGAGAAATTTTTGGTTAGATTTGCAATGAAAAATTCCAAGCCTATGCAGACACCTATGGATGTCAATGTGTCATTATAGTCCAAAGTAGATTCAAAACCATTTGATGCTACATTATATAGTCAAATAATCGGTTGCTTGATATATCTATGTAATACATGTCCAAACATTCAGTTTGCAGTTTCTTAAGTATCTAGGTTCATGTAGAATCTGCAGAAGATTGATTGGAAAGCTTAGGTTCATACAGAATCTGCACAAGATTGATTGGAAAGCCATTAAGGGAATTTTTAGATATTTGAAGGGAACTTCCAATTATGCTATGGTATTTCCAAAACCCTCACATTTCTTATTTAAAGGTTTTTCACATTCTGATTGGGCAGGTGATAAAGACTCAAGAAGAAGCGCAAGTGGATATTGTCTATTTCTAGGAGATTATCTTATCTCTTGGTTGTCAAAGAAAAGACCAACAATTGCTACATCATCAAGTGAAGCAGAGTATAGGGATGCCTTTATAGCTACGCTTGAATCAGTTTGGTTACAGAACATCTCATTTATCTTGATGTTCATGTTCATCTTCCAATTTAGATATTTTCAGACAAACAGAGTTCTATTGCTATTGCAAAGAACCCTCTTCATCATGCTAGGAAAAAGCATATAGAGGCTCATTACCACTATATTTGGGAACACATATCTAAGAAGCACATTGAGCTAGTCATACCTACAAATTGAAAATATCGTAAATATTTTTACCAAAGCATTGACCAAAGAGAATCATAAGAAGTTTTGCAAGTTATTAAACCTTGTACCATTATGACATTCAAGGGGGGATTGTTGGAATGCCATATAGTCCAATAGATCAAGCACATTATGTGTTCTTTGTAGGATATACACACCAAAAGTGATAGAAAATGTTGCTAAGTCAAAAGCCTTCTATTCAACCTATGCAGCAAGACAAAAGGTGTTCAAGCAGTCCAAAAAATTGGAAACAGAATTTTCATCAGCATTAAGAACAACATTAGTATCATTAGCAAACGTTTGCAATCCAAGAGTGGTAGGGGAGTTAGGAATGTTTATACCTTAAATCAACCCACAATTCATAGCATCCTTGAGAAGCCACCCCAAAGCATCACTAGCTATAGCAAACAAGAGGGGAGCTAAGGGGCAACCCTGCCTAATGGATCTACTAAGTCTAAAGGGTTCAGAAATATGACCATTAATGGCCACTCTAGAATAGGCATTGCCAAAAAGAGTACTAACAAAATTAATGAGTCTACGGCCAGCACCTAAATCATGGAGAGATTGAAGGATAAAATCCCACTCAATCCTCTCATAAGCTTTGTAAAAATCAATCTTGAAGAAGTAGAAGTCTTGACCACTTTCCTCAGCATAGTCCATACCTTCCCAAAGGGAGAAAATGGCATCAAGAATATACCTGCCTTTTATAAAACGTTTTTGCGCAGGAAGAATGAGGAAGTTCATCAGACGGCTAAGGCTTTTGGCTATGGTGGAAGCAAGAATCTTGTAGATAGAGTTAAGACAAGTGATAGGTCTCCAGTTGTTAAGGTCATCTTTGTTGCCTCTTTTGTGAATGAGTCTAATAATTCCCGTGTTGATATGGTAAGGAAGGAACGCTTTACTAGTAGCCTCTTCCCACACCAAAAGAATATAAGGAGTGAGAAAATCCTTCAACATCATGTAGAACTCATTGGGAAGACCGTCATATCCAGGAGACTTACAGGGTTTCAATTTATTGGTGGTTTCTTTGATCTCACCGGCAGTGAGGGGCTTTCAGGAATCATTTTCTTCCTTTTCATGGAAATAGTAGCTCTGGCCCTCTGGATATCCTCCCCCCACTTGGGAGAACTAGAGAAAACATCCATAAAGAAGCTTTTAGCCTCGTGTAGAGTCTCCTCAATATTTATAGTATGCCCACCTTCTTTCTTCTGAATCATGGGGATAAAATCCCTAACTTTACTTTTTTTCAATAGAGAAAACATATGCTTATTATTTTTGTCAATTTTCTCACTCCAAAACTCCTTTGAGGAGGCAAGAGAGTAACTAGCTTCAAGGTATCTTTCCTTACTGAGTCTCAAGTTGATGTCATGGAAATCTTGAGAAGTAACATCAAGAGTTTTCAACTTATTCATAAGGGCTTCTCTTCTTTTGGCTCTCAGGTCTCTAGCATGCTTCTTGCATTGAGTGAACAGGAGTTGGACATCTTTCACCGACTTATCCCATGCCCTACAAGGGGAGTTGATGGAACTAAATTTAGTGTAAAACAAAACTTTAGTCTGGGCTATAACACTAGGGAGCTTAAGGAGGTTAGCATCAATGTGCGGCCAGCCAGACCTATACGAAGGGGTACCCATCTTGAAGGAAACAACTAAGGGTTTATGATAAGAAACCATTAAAGTAGAGTCAGTTTGGACACTTATGTCCCAACAGTTTTGAATGATTTTTTTATTAGCATAATATTTGTAAAGCCTAGCAGCTACAAAGGCATTACCAATTTGTTTGTTGTAACAAGTACATCGAGTATTGTGAGATAAATCAGAAAAATCATGGGCATTACACAAAACAATTCAGACATCTTTTTCCCTACCTCTAATAATATTACCCTTACATCCCCATCTGTCATTTGAGAAGGTAACCATATTAAAGTCTCCCATCAAGATTAAGGGATCTTGAAGATGGGTAAGCTCTTCCCAACAAGACTTCCTATTCAAGCTAAAGTTGGAAGCATAAACAGAGACAATGGACAGATCATAAGGAATTCCCAACTTTATGCCACACCATTGATTAGAGATACTGACCTGTTTATCAACAACCAAATGAAATAGGGATAAGGAAAAACCAATTACTGCTCCTCCTTTGCCCCCAAGATGGTTGGTACAGTACCACTTATATCTGGAAGACAACACATTAAGATTAATCATGAGGGGAGCACCACCAATCTTAACCTCCTGCAAGCAGAGAACATCTAACAGCTTAGGCAGGGAATACAACCACTTATTAATCATCTTGGGTCTAACAGGGTCTGTAAGACCCTTAACATTGATGGAGATAATAGACAGAAAAATCATGAAAAACAGATGAGATTTAGTTCCTACTATTCTTTGTAGGCTTGGATGCTGTCAAGGATGACCTCACCACCTCTTTTCTTTTAGGCTTGACTCTGATAGACAGAGCCCTTGAGTCTTCAACTTCCTGGGACATAGGAACAATGTCATGAGAATTCAGATCATCATCCATATTATCCAACTTATCTTGGTCCATAGCCTCAACTTCTTGACAGAAGTCTTCAGGTGATAGACCTATAGGAGAATGATGGATAGCACCAGAGGAGTTAGAAAAAACATTATTAATTACAGGTGGGGGAATCGCTCTATTTTTCTTTCAAACTAAAGACCATCCATTGTTGTTTAGATTTTGCCCTCAACCTTGTTTTTACCTTTTCCAGGGGATAAGAGTAGGGAGAAGTTACTTGGAAGATTATTATTGTTAAATAGAACACTGTTATTGTTACCATTTCCCTTAGCAGACTCTGCGTAGGATTTTTTGGGGGAAGGCGACTTGACTGCTCCCTGTTGCAGCTCCGAAAAGTCAGAGATGACAATGCCGAACTGGATTCCTTGGTACATGTGGGTGGGAGTGAGCCCTTTATGCCCCTGGGGGATGGTTGGAAGTTTTGAGCTATCCATTCCTCCCCTGTCTCACTCCACCATCGATATGCGATTCCGCAAAGCTTCAAACAATGCCATCAACACAGATCCAGACGAGAACACAAAACTGAGGGAAGGGGAAACAAGCGCTAGCTCCCCCATGACGGGGGGGAGGATGTGTGG
Source organism: Ceratopteris richardii (assembly GCA_020310875.1). Lineage (NCBI taxonomy): Eukaryota > Viridiplantae > Streptophyta > Polypodiopsida > Polypodiales > Pteridaceae > Ceratopteris > Ceratopteris richardii. The sequence goes on along the minus strand of CM035411.1, from coordinate 159,575,759 downwards.
GAGGCCTCCTGAAAGAGCCTAGTCCATCAAAGAGAAAACCCTAGTCCATCGAAGAGAAAACCCTAGTCCATCGAAGAGAGTAGGCTTTTGTCGAACTTCCTTTTTCTTGGCCAGAAGTTTGCATCAGAATTCGGTTCTAGAAAGAGCACTTGGCGGGCATCGAATTTGTCTTTCTCACTCAACTGAATGCATCGTTAACACAGGAGTGCTTCAGCAAGCTGTACTCCATAGTGCTTCAACGAGCTGTATTCCATAGTGCTATGCTAGATAGGAGTGAAGTGTAACTGTTTTGTGCTCTGGCCCCCTCTCCGGCTTTCTTTTTGGATTCGCCCGAGTGCACATCTAAACAAGTCGCTCGAGTGCTCTCTCTCTCTCTCTGAGATGGAGTGTAATCTAGGTGTGGCTCCTCATACCTTGTCTGCTTTGTTTTGCATGTGTGCCTATGTGTACCTTACATCTGCAGACACAGTTACTACCCGATTGATAGAGCAACGTGTGTCCTATAGCCTTTTTCATTTTGCAAGCAGGCTTCTAGGAGCAGATAATTGTTGAAGTGTTAACTTCTGTTGTGAAATCGCTCTACATTGATCAGTGTGTGTGGAGGGAGTTCTACGATCAAGGGAGTCAATGACATGCTTCGACTGAATGTTTAGATGGACTACTGTGAGAAGGTAATTGCAATGATCAAAACGCAATGTGAGAAGGCAACATACTTGGGGTGAAATGAGAATAACCAAGGTGTTAATTGAAGAGAAGATTACCTAAGAAGATGTAGACAATAAGGTAATTATGTTATTAAATGTAAATGTGATGAATATGATTCTCTTCTTATGATGAATGTAGAAACTTAGATGAATTGCAACAATGATGTATGATATGTAGATAGTGGTTGCTCTAACCATATGTCTCATGATACCTCATGGTTTTCAAATATGCATAATCCTCTATGTAAAGGTCATGTTGAAATATGAGATGATACAACACATAAATTTATGCAGGTTGGAGATGTTGTCATCCAGGATAAGTGCAAGAAAATTTGCTTGAAGGATGTACTTTATGTGCCAATGATCACTAAGAATTTGATGATGATTGATCAAATGGTATAAAAAGGTTTGCAAGTGAGATTCAATCATGCACATTACTTGATTGACAATTCAAAGCAATGGAGATTAATTGGTAGAGGTCAAAATCAAGGAAGATTATTTACATTCAAGGTAAGCCCAAATCATACAAACTATTTCTCTTATGTAATGCATAGGAAAGTAGAACTTGATCTATGGCACAAAAGGATTGGCCGCATGAATATACAGAGGTTAAAAGAGCTGTCAAAGAAGAGGATTGTTGAAGGATTGTGTGCTATTATGAAGTATGTCAAATGGGCAAGTTGAGTAGACAACCTTTCAAGCATTCAATCTATGAAAGTGATGGTTTGCTAGACCTCATACACATATGTGTCGGGACCTATTAAAGAGGCATCCTTGGCTGGTAATGAGTACTATGTATCATTCATTGATGATCATAGTAGAATGACATTTATGTATTTGATTAAACATAAGAGTAAAGTCTTTGATTGTTTCAAAAAGTTCAAATCATTTATCGAGAATGAAACATGAAGGTATGTTAAGAAGCTAAGATCTAATGGAGGGGGAGAGTATTTATCTCAAGCTTTTACTAATTTTTTATATGATGAAGGTATCAAAAGATAAGTGACATGTAGGTATATTCCATGACAAAATGGAGTTGCAGAGTGAAGAAACACAATCATAGCAGAAACATCTTGAAGCATGCTAAATGATATGTGTTTCCCTAATTGTTCTTGGGTTGAAGTTATTGGCACAAGTGTGTATTTATTAATAGATTTCTACATGTGGAGTCCATCATGTGACACCATATGAGGTATGGCATGGAAGAAAATCATGTAAGTCATTTGAAAATATTTGGTTGCATATATTATGTGCATGTACCTAGTGAAGTGAGATAAAAACTTGATCAGAAATAAAAAATGTGTGTATTTATTGGTTATGTAGATACATAAAGAGGATATAGATGCCATAATACTCATTCCAATAAGGTGGTTGTTTCAAGAGATGTAAACTTTGATGAATCCATTTCTTGATATGTAGATAAGAAAAATTTGCAGGTCATGAAAGTAGACGAAGAAGACACAGGTGAAGGAGATGAGTGCTTACCTCAGTCCACAGGAATTTTAAGTGATGAGAGTTTGGATGAAGGAGAGCTACCTTTTAATGGAAAATCAAAGGCAAGAATCACCTCGATATGCTAAAAGTAAAGGTAAAATCAAAGTTGTTGAAGTTAATGATGAAGGAGAAGAAATCGATAGTATATTTATGGAGAGTCATCAAAGGTTCCTAATAAAAAAAAGTAAAAGCACCTATATTAGAGGTAAGGAGAAATTCAAGAGTGAGCAAGAAACCTCAAAGATATACTTGTTAATCTTTTATGTATACACATTATGCTTTTATGAAAAAGGTTGAGCACAAAGATGAACCTACATGTTATGAAGAGGCATAAGGAAATGACAAGTGAAAGAAAGAAATGAAAGAAGAACTAGATGCACTACAAGATACTAAGATTTGGATTTTAGTTCCAAAGGCACCAAAACAAAAGGTGCTGCAAATGGGTTTCTAAGATTAAAAGAAATAGTGATGGTAATGTATCAAGATATAAATCCCTAACTTTACTTTTTTTCAATAGAGAAAACATATGCTTATTATTTTTGTCAATTTTCTCACTCCAAAACTCCTTTGAGGAGGCAAGAGAGTAACTAGCTTCAAGGTATCTTTCCTTACTGAGTCTCAAGTTGATGTCATGGAAATCTTGAGAAGTAACATCAAGAGTTTTCAACTTATTCATAAGGGCTTCTCTTCTTTTGGCTCTCAGGTCTCTAGCATGCTTCTTGCATTGAGTGAACAGGAGTTGGACATCTTTCACCGACTTATCCCATGCCCTACAAGGGGAGTTGATGGAACTAAATTTAGTGTAAAACAAAATTTTAGTCTGGGCCATAACACTAGGGAGCTTAAGGAGGTTAGCATCAATGTGCGGCCAGCCAGACCTATACGAAGGGGTACCCATCTTGAAGGAAACAACCAAGGGTTTATGATAAGAAACCATTAAAGTAGAGTCAATTTGGACACTTATGTCCCAACAGTTTTGAATGATTTTTTTATTAGCATAATATTTGTAAAGCCTAGCAGCTACAAAGGCATTACCAATTTGTTTGTTGGACCAAGTACATCGAGTATTGTGAGATAAATCAGAAAAATCATGGGCATTACACAAAACAGTCCAGACATCTTTTTCCCTACCTCTAATAATATTACCCTTACATCCCCATCTGTCATTTGAGAAGGTAACCATATTAAAGTCTCCCATCAAGATTAAGGAATCTTGAAGATGGGTAAGCTCTTCCCAACAAGACTTCCTATTCAAGCGAAAGTTAGAAGCATAAACAGAGACAATGGACAGATCATAAGGAATTCCCAACTTTATGCCACACTATTGATTAGAGATACTGACCTGTTTATCAACAACCAAATGAAATAGGGATAAGGAAAAACCAATTACTGCTCCTCCTTTGCCCCCAAGATGGTTGGTACAGTACCACTTATATCTGGAAGACATCAAATTAAGATTAATCATGAGGGGAGCACCACCAATCTTAACCTCCTGCAAGCAGAGAACATCTGACAGCTTAGGCAGGGAATACAACCACTTATTAATCATCTTGGGTCTAACAGGGTCTGTAAGACCCTTAACATTGATGGAGATAATAGACAGAACAATCATGAAAAACAAATCAGATTTAGTTCCTACTATTCTTTGTAGGCTTGGATGCTGTCAAGGATGACCTCACCACCTCTTTTCTTTTAGGCTCGACTCTGATAGACAGAGCCCTTGAGTCTTCAACTTCCTTGGACATAGGAACAATGTCATGAGAATTCAGATCATCATCCATATTATCCAACTTATCCTGGTCCATAGCCTCAACTTCTTGACAGAAGTCTTCAGGTGATAGACCTGTAGGAGAATGATGGATAGCACCAGAGGAGTAAGAAAAAACATTATTAATTAACACAGGTGGGGGAATCGCTTTATTTTTTCTTTCCAACTAAAGACCATCAATTGTTGTTTAGATTTTGCTGCTGATGGATGGTAGATCATCGTTTTCTTTAGTACCTGATACATCATGAGAATCATCAGGGCTATCTTTGTTGTCAAAGGGATTAAATACCTCCTCAAGAAGGATATCATTCATATTATCCGACTTGAAACCCTTCTTTTTATTTTTAATTAAAGGTTTTTTGACTTGTGATGTCAGAGGAGCATGAGCACCTTGACCATCTTTTCCCATTTCCTTATTTTTCTCAAGGCCAACTTGGTTACCTTGATCCTAGATAAGGGGACAATCTTTGATCAAATGTCCTTGCTTGTAACAATTGTAACAGGCATTAGGAAGATTTCTGTACATGACCTTCTGTGTGTGCAGCTTTTTGACTCTAGAGTCTTTAATGATAATATGAGTTTTAATTTCTTTGGCCATATCAACTTCAATTAAAACTTGAGGGTCCCACTTGGGGTTAATGATGGAGTTCCTAGATTTCTGCCCCAGAACTTTCTTGACAATATTGCCAAGGTTTTCCACCCAGGGGTAAAAGTCAAAAGGCAATTTAGGGAATTCTACCCAAACTGGTATCTTGGTGGGCTTTGGACCCTTAGGGTTAAACCCAATAAACCACTTGAAAAAGGACACGGGTGTGTTTCGAATGAGCCACTTACCCTCACTGATGACATGCAATGCACTATTGGCTTCTTAAAAAAAAAAACAAAAAATAATTGTTTGGGCAATATTGGACATGCTTGACAAGGAGGCCCCTAGTTTCCCAATGAGTTTAATCCTTGATTTCAGAATCTCTTGGGCTTGCCTTGGCCCATAACAGAGCCCTATCACAACTCTATCTGTAAGCTCATGATGATAGTTATCCAGAGAATTCCTGTCTATAATGAGAGCATCCTCATTATCATCACTAACATCACTATCAATAAACAGTTCATGGGGGTTGCCCTCAACCTTGTTGGAAGGCGACTTGACTGCTCCCTGTTGCAGCTCCGAAAAGTCAAAGATGACAATGCCGAACTGGATTCCTTGGTGCATGTGGGTGGGAGTGAGCCCTCTATGCCCCGGGGGGATGGTTGGAAGTTTTGAGCTATCCATTCCTCCCCTGTCTGGCTCCACCATCGATATGCGATTCCGCAAAGCTTCAAACAATGCCATCAACACAGATCCAGACTAGAACACAAAACTGAGGGAAGGGGAAACAAGCGCTAGCTCCCCTATGACAGGGGGAGGATGTGTGGGAGGCCTCCTGAACGAGCCTAGTCCATCGAAGAGAAAACCCTAGTCCATCGAAGAGAGTAGGCTTTTGTCGAACTTCCTTTTTCTTGGCTAGAAGTTTGCATCAGAATTCGGTTCTAAAAAGAGCACTTGGCGGGCATCGACTTTGTCTTTCTCACTCAACTGAATGCATTGTTAACACAGGAGTGCTTCAGCAAGCTGTACTCCACAGTGCTTCAGCGAGCTGTATTCCACAGTGCTACGCTGGATAGGAGTGAAGTGTAACTGTTTTGTGCTCTGGCCCCCTCTCCGGCTTTCTTTTTGGATTCGCCCGAGTGCACATCTAAAGGAGTCGCTCGAGTGCTCTCTCTCTCTCTCTGAGATGGAGTGTAATCTAGGTGTGGCTCCTCATACCTTGTCTGCTTTGTTTTGCGTGTGTGCCTATGTGTACCTTACATCTGTAGACACAGTTACTACCCGATTGATAGAGCAACGTGTGTCCTATAGCCTTTTTCATTTTGCAAGCAGGCTTCTAGGAGCAGATAATTGTTGAAGTGTTAACTTCTGTTGTGAAATTGCTCTACGTTGATCAGCGTGTGTGGAGGGAGTTCTACGATCAAGGGAGTCAGTGACATGCTTCGACCGAATGTTTAGATGGACTACTGTGAGAAGGTAATTGCAATGATCAAAACACAATGTGAGAGGGCAACATACTTGGGGTGAAATGAGAATAACCAAGGTGTTAATTGAAGAGAAGATTACCTAAGAAGATGTAGACAATAAGGTAATTATGTTATTAAATGTAAATGTGATGAATATGATTCTCTTCTTATGATGAATGTAGAAACTTAGATGAATTGCAACAATGATGTATGATATGTAGATGGTGGTTGCTCTAACCATATGTCTCATGATACCTCATGGTTTTCAAATATGCATAATCCTCTATGTAAAGGTCATGTTGAAATATGAGATGATACAACACATAAATTTATGCAGGTTGGAGATGTTGTCATCCAGGATAAGTGCAAGAAAATTTGCTTGAAGGATGTACTTTATGTGCCAATGATCACTAAGAATTTGATGATGATTGATCAAATGGTATAAAAAGGTTTGCAAGTGAGATTCAATCATGCACATTACTTGATTGACAATTCAAAGCAATGGAGATTAATTGGTAGAGGTCAAAATCAAGGAAGATTATTTACATTCAAGGTAAGCCCAAATCATACAAACTATTTCTCTTATGTAATGCATAGGATAGCAGAACTTGATCTATGGCACAAAAGGATTGGCCGCATGAATATACAGAGGTTAAAAGAGCTGTCAAAGAAGAGGATTGTTGAAGGATTGTGTGCTATTATGAAGTATGTCAAATGGGCAAGTTGAGTAGACAACCTTTCAAGCATTCAATCTATGAAAGTGATGGTTTGCTAGACCTCATACACATATGTGTCGAGACCTATTAAAGAGGCATCCTTGGCTGGTAATGAGTACTATGTATCATTCATTGATGATCATAGTAGAATGACATTTATGTATTTCATTAAACATAAGAGTAAATTCTTTGATTGTTTCAAAAAGTTCAAATCATTTATCGAGAATGAAACATGAAGGTATGTTAAGAAGCTAAGATCTAATGGAGGGGGAGAGTATTTATCTCAAGCTTTTACTAATTTTTTATATGATGAAGGTATCAAAAGATAAGTGACATGTAGGTATATTCTATGACAAAATGGAGTTGCAGAGTGAAGAAACACAATCATAGCAGAAACATCTTGAAGCATGCTAAATGATATGTGTTTCCCTAATTGTTCTTGGGTTGAAGTTATTGGCACAAGTGTGTATTTATTAATAGATTTCTACATGTGGAGTCCATCATGTGACACCATATGAGGTATGGCATGGAAGAAAATCATGTAAGTCATTTGAAAATATTTGGTTGCATATATTATGTGCATGTACCTAGTGAAGTGAGATAAAAACTTGATCAGAAATAAAAAATGTGTGTATTTATTGGTTATGTAGATACATAAAGAGGATATAGATGCCATAATACTCATTCCAATAAGGTGGTTGTTTCAAGAGATGTAAACTTTGATGAATCCATTTCTTGATATGTAGATAAGAAAAATTTGCAGGTCATGAAAGTAGACGAAGAAGACACAGGTGAAGGAGATGAGTGCTTACCTCAGTCCACATGAATTTTAAGTGATGAGAGTTTGGATGAAGGAGAGCTACCTTTTAATGGAAAATCAAAGGCAAGAATCACCTCGATATGTTAAAAGTAAAGGTAAAATCAAAGTTGTTGAAGTTAATGATGAAGGAGAAGAAATCGATAGTATATTTATGGAGAGTCATCAAAGGTTCCTAATAAAAAAAATAAAAGCACCTATATTGGAGGTAAGGAGAAATTCAAGAGTGAGCAAGAAACCTCAAAGATATACTTGTTAATCTTTTATGTATACACATTATGCTTTTATGAAAAAGGTTGAGCACAAAGATGAACCTACATGTTATGAAGAGGCATAAGGAAATGACAAGTGGAAGAAAGAAATGAAAGAAGAACTAGATGCACTACAAGATACTAAGATTTGGATTTTAGTTCCAAAGGCACCAAAACAAAAGGTGCTGCAAATGGGTTTCTAAGATTAAAAAAAATAGTGATGGTAATGTATCAAGATATAAAGCTAGACTTGTAGCAAAAGCATATGCTCAAAGTGAAGGATTGGACTATGAGAAAACATTTTTTCCAATAGCAAACATGATCAAAATGAGAACTTTTTTGGCTTCAACTACAAGGAAAAGGTGGAATATATATCAATTAGACATAAAGAATGTCTTTCTAATTGGCGAGTTAAGTAAAGAAGTGCATATTTCACAACCAGATGGTTTTGTGATACTAGATGTCCTCATAGGCTATGGTGAAAGATTTCCATTGCTTGTCACCTCTAATCCCATGGAGAATTTGCCTCATGATGGCCTCTTCTTCAATCAACTCTCCAATGGATGCCGATTGATCAACAACCTCCTTGAGCTTTGTAATAAACTCAATGATGGCTTGTTTTGGTGTCTTCTTCATCTGTTTTGTTTTGGTGTCTTCTTCATTTGTTTGAACTCATTCCAAAGATAGTTCTTCCTTGCCTTTGTACTAGCAAAAAAGAAAGTCTCTAGAGCATCCCAAGTCTCTTGAGATGTCTTGCATCCTCTAATATGAGGTAATAGAAAATTAGAGATAGAGTTGAGTATATATGACCTTGCTTGAGCATCCCTTGCACACCAAAGTGTGAGCTTATTTGTTTCCTCTTGAGTAGGTCCTCCTTTGGATCTTCGAATAGGCATTGCTTCATCACCTGATACAATCACATATAAGTTTCTTCCTTGCAAATAAGCCTCCATTCTGATTTTCCAAGCAGCATAATTGTGTCTTCAAGCTTTTAAATCATTGATGGAAAACCATCTCCCATCTTAAAGTTGCTCTGATACCAGTAAAAGAAGTTGGAGAAGCTTGTAGAGGCTTGGAAAGTTGAGTTATCAAGTGGTGAAGTTGGTCCAACAAACTAGCATAGGACCAAACCTAGATCTTTGGATATGTAAATCGGGATTTGTAGGCTTGTGGTAAGTGCAATAAATCCCAATAGGTACTTTGGATCATCAAGAAGAACAAGTTGATGCAAGACAGATAACTTACATCTTGACTAGCTCATAAAAAACCTTCTAAAAATGGATGGAAGTTGTGACTTCAAACACTGAGAGCAGCCAACACAGAAATAATTGGATGGATTGAGAATCAATCCTAACCACTTGTAACTTATGGCTTTTAGGCCTTTTAGTCTTTCTTTTTACAATGTTAAACACCTTGAACTTTACAAGAACTAATCATAAGTGATCAACCAATTAATACAAAGAAAATATGTGTATATAAGTGCTATTATTCAAGGCATATTCATAGCATCCAAATAATGGACTTGATGTAGTGCATATCTTCCTCAAGCATAATGGAAGCTTGACGTTCTAACAGTGGACACTTCAACAATAACAATAGGGGCCATAACAAAAGGGACTTCAACAATTATTCAAAAGATCAACCACATGAAGACTCAATGCTTCTAATGAATCTAAGCCATAAAGAAGGTAAAGAAGAAATTCATTTGTTCTAAATAGATTCAAGATGTTCAAACCATGTTGCAGGCAACATTGCTCATCTATGTGCCTTGGAAAATCCAAAGCAAAGACATGAAGTACAAACATGGGATGATGCTAAGAACAATGTGAAGAAGATTGGTAATGTTAAAGCTTCCAATGGCAAGAAAAACATTCTGAATAAGGTTCTCTATGTAGACACTATAACTATTTAAACCTAATAAGTGTAGGCCAAATAGTTGAGAAAGGCTTGCAAGTTAGGTTCACCCAACATGGAGCTTTTGTGGAAGATCCATGTCAAGGCTTCAAGAAGATAGCAAGAGGTGAAAAAAACAAAGGATCTAGAAAAGCCGAAAGAATCTGTAGCTCGATCAACTTTATTGTAAGTCAAGGGATGGAAAATTGTGTGTTCTAGTGGCATATCCATAATAGAAGTGTAAACATTTGGGGGATTTGATACTAGATTGAGATATTAGGAAGATTGGGTCAAAGATGTGAAAGTTTGGATGACGGATGGTAGAAAGGCCGAAATTGAGGGAGACCAACGTGTGCAAAGTGAAAGAACCAAGAGGTTGAAAGTTGAAAAAGACCAAATCTTGTGAAGAATGTGGATGTTAGAAAAATAAACTTCGGAAGACCAAACATCCTAAGATTGGAATGGTGGACGATCAAAATTTGAGAAGACTTAAGATTGGCAAAATTGAATTATCCGAAGACCAAAATTTTGAATGATTGAAATGCGCAAAGATTGAAACTTAAGGAGCTCAAAATTTTGGTAGTCCAAAAGATATTACAAAAAGGAGGGACTTGTTTTTTTGAAGATTTATGACTAAGATTGATACTTCAAAAAGAAAATGAAGTTCGTGTTACAAGGGAGGTATTTACACGTAGTTGGGCAAAACTTGGCAAGACTATTGAGCCTTGCTGCACTCTTACTCAAGAAAGTGAAATATTTTTGTGGTCCCTCCCAAACCTTGACAAATTTCCCCCCTATGTTGCACTTGTTAGAAGGGTTCTAGACTAACACAAGAGATCCTTCTTGAACCTTGGATGGCCATAATGTCCTATCATGAATCAGCTTCCTCTTCCCTTTGGTCGTTCCTAGGAGGGATCTAGTTTCTTCATGGATTTCTTTTAGTTTGTGTAGAGATAGTAGGTGAGAAGCAAGGGATGTGGTGCCATTGCGAGTTTCTTTGTGGTGTAGTTGTTCAACTCAAGAAAACCTTGTCAAGAGTTTAAGTGGTGCTCTAGGGTAGATGTTGTATACCAAGTACAAAGAGGTATGTCTAGTGGTAGCCTTGTATTTCATCAGGTAGGCCTAAGAAATGTGTATGTAGGTTGTGCCCCACATCCTGGGCTTCAAAATACATTCTGACTTAAGCAACTTGACCAATGTTTTTTGGTGCTCTGAACTTGGCCATTGGCATGAAGATAATATGCACAAGATTTTTTGTGGAGGACATCATATCAGAGGAATAGTTCTTCGATGACTTTGATATCAAAGTGAGTGCCTTCATCTATGGTAATTTCAATAGATTAGCCATATTGGGCAAACACATGTCCAAACAAATATTGTTGGAGCAAGACAATCAACATTTAGTGATTATAAGAAACTTAGGAGTGAAGACATGAAGGAAAGATTGAAGTATAAGGGCATGAAGTAAAGTGGAAGTTCAGAAAGAGAAGGTCTATAAACACATGTACATTAGTTTTGTAAATACTTAAAAATACTTGATGTAATGACGAATCAATACTCATATGTATACATATATACGTGTATATGATCGTATGTAAGAGATGAGATGAAGAATAGATGAGATAGAAAGGAATAGATCATGAGTATTGTGTGTATCATCCATCAGATGTACAATGAGTTGAATAGAAATAATTTTTAGAGAATTGCGCGTCGACCTTTTCTCCATTTCTCCTTCTGTGTTTGAGTATATCAAAAATCCTTTTGTAGATATATAAATCCATAGTAAATGTATCTATGGTTAAGATTTGAGAGCCTAATTCCAAACAAGCTGAGAGAATTATGTGTAGGAACATTTATATGTGAAGACGTGATGAGTGTCTTCTGAAACAGGTGCAATCTCGATGGTCAAAGAATTGATCAGTTCTCAGTGCAGAGTGTAAAGTTTTGCACAAATGAGGAGTCAAAATCTAAGTTGGAAGGTAAGCCATCTATGGCTAAAAGCATTTGCTTAAATGGGTTCTAATTTGGGAGAACTATGTGTTAGAAGTTATAGGTGTCAAAGTCGAATCTACAAGAAGGCAGTTTTAGACATAGGTAGATTGTTTGGATCATTTTGTTGGAGGTAGATGTCTACGGAAGCATGCAAACAACACAAGGAAGAAGAAGAAGCTTGGAGCACAACACACAAGACTGAATGTATTACTAGAGAATGTACAAAGATAAGGCGTATATACAAGCCGGGGGAAAAAAACCTCCTAAAGAGGGAAAAAAGTGCCCCGATAGTCCTAGTGTGTTCACACACATCACTACCTAAATATATCAACAAATCCCCCCTGGGAGTGATGTGGTGAACAAGGAGCTAGCACTCATGTATAAGGAAGTGCCAAGCTATGTGGAAATCACTCCACAAAAGGAAGTAAGCCCAAAGCTTTGCGGAAAGCTTCAAACTTCTCCCTAGGTAGAGCCTTCGTGAAAAGGTCTGCAATGTTCTCCTGCGTTGGCACATATGCCAAGCTGATCTCCCCAGCAGAGAACCTCTCCCTGACATAGTGATAATGCACCTCAATGTGCTTAGTGCGAGTATGGAACACAAGGTTCCTCGCAACTGCCAATGCGCTCTGACTGTCAGTAAAGATGGTGGTGGCAGAAGACTAGCCAACACCCAAATCAGCCATAAGGCATCTGAGCCACACACACTCAATAGTCGCTGTGAAAGCTGCCCTATACTCAGCCTCACAACTGGAAGTGGCCACAGTAGGCTGCTTCTTGCTCAACCAAGATATACATGAGCTACCAAGCATGAAGCAAAAACCACTGGTGGACACACGAGTGTCATAGCAACCACCCCAATCTGAGTCAGAAAAAGCATGCAAATCTGGCAATAGTGATCCCCCCTTGGGATAAAACAACCCAAATAGCCGAGTACCACTCAAGTAGCGAAAGATGCGCTTAACCGCCTTCCAATCCATGACTCCTGGGCAATGCATAAACCTACTCATCTGTGAGACAGCAAACTGAATATTTGGCCGAGTAATGCATAAGTAAATCAAGCATCCAACAACCTGCTGATAGAGAACAACATCAAATGCATCTCCAACATCATGAAGACTCAATTGTAAACCTGTCTCCATAGGAGTGGCAATAGGCTTATAGTTTTCAAGGCCAAAACGCTGCAATAATGTGTCAATATATTTTGTTTGACACAAAGCCATTCCACCATCAACTTGCATAAATTGAATGCCCAAATAGTGATGCAAATGCCCCAAATCAGACATCTCAAATGAGGCATGCAAATCAGCCTTGAAATCAGCAATATGATTCTCAATAGGACCAGTGAGCAACATGTCATCAACATAGACAACAATGATCAGAAGCACATCATTAGCACGCTTAACATATAAGGTGCTTTCAGTTGGACTGTTCTCAAAACCATGTGCAACCAGATAGGCATGTATTTTCTCATACCAAGCACGTGGCGCTTGCTTTAAACCATATAATGCCTTCTTTAACCTGCACACCCGGTTTTCATGCCCTTTTTGCACAAAGCCACGGGGCTGAAAAACATACACTTCTTCATGCAATTCACCATTCAGAAATGCTGTTTTAATGTCCAACTGATGTACATTCCAACCATGATGGGCTGCAAGTGCACAAATGCTCTGAATAGTAGTCATACGGCATGTAGGTGCAAAGGTCATCAAAATCAATGCCTCTTTCTTGCGCATAACCCTTTGCAACAAGCCTAGCCTTATACCTGTCCACTATACCATCAGATTTACCCTTAAGCTTGTATACCCACTTAGTGCCAATGGCCTTCTTGCCAATTGGCAAGTCACATAAAGACCAAGTACCATTCTTCATTATAACATCATAGTCAGATTGCATAGAAGCCATCCAAGTCTCAAAATTTTGTGCTTCATCAAACGAAACAGGCTCATTCTCATCACAGAGACTAGATGCAGCCATAGCATGGCAATCTGATGCAAAAGAGGCACTATGAAAGCCCGAATGAGTATGATATGACAGAGGTGCATCTAATTTGCTGTCACGCAAAGTCTGCACCAACCATTTTGGCATAGTTCTTGCCTGCTCAATATCAACTCTCTCATCAATAAGTGCATCATGTACATCTGCATGAGAAATAGAATCATCTGCATCATCACATGAAACCTGCAAAGGCTGAGAAGTTGCCTCATTAGGACCAACACTAGACTGTCCACCTATAAAAAGAGGCATCAAAGTATCATACATGTCTTTGGAGCTGACAGATGTCTCTTGGTACATGAAAGCAATGGCTGAATAGCATCTTCCACAAAAACAACATCACGGCTAACCAGAATGCGTTTAGTCTGTGGATGATACAGAAGATAGCCTTTACTTTCAGAATTGTACCCAACAAAAATACATTTTACTACCTTATCATCCAATTTTCTGCGATGTTGTTCAGGCACTAATGCATATGGCAAACAACCAAAAACATGCAGATGAGCAACAGATGGCTTGTGGTCATGCCAAGCCTCATATGGAGTGATGGACTGCAACGCTTTAGTGGGACACCTGTTAAGTACATATGCTGCACACATGACAGCCTCAAGCCAGAAACTATGTGGTAAAGCCTGACTCTTGACCATACACCTCGCCATCTCCATGAGTGACATGTTCTTTCGTTTAGTAACTCCATTCTGTTTGAGGTGTATATGGCACTATACACTGGTGTTTTATCCCACGTTCAGCCAGAAATGTATTAAAATCAGAAGACATATATTCCCCCCCCTCGATCAGAATGGAGGGTGCCCATTTTACATGCTGATAGATTTTCAGCCAAAACCAAAAATTGTTTAAAGCACATGAACACTTCGGACTTTGCTTTGAGTGGATATACCCATGCATGCCTGGGAAAATCATCAATGAAAGTCACGAAGTAAAGGTAATTTCCAGAAGAGGGTGTCTGCATAGGACCACAGACATCACTATGTACAAGCTGCAATTTCTGTGTAGCCCAAACTGAACCATCTTTTGGAAAGGAGGAATGCTGCATTTTGCCCAAAATACAGCCTTCACAAACACGTTTTCCAGGTGCCTCAAGCTTGGGCAAAGAAGACACCATATCAGATTTCTGCAGGCATAGCAAACTAGCAAAATTCAGATGACCAAAGCGTGCATGCCAAAGCTTTGCATCTGACATAGCCTGAGAATCATGAACTGCACATGCCGAATCATTCATAGATCTTTCATAGTCTATGAGCTTATATAGCCCACGACATAAAATGCCAGAAGCAATAATAACATCGCCATTTGACAGATCATGAACTGTACATCTGTCATCAACAAATTTCACAACCAAGCCAATCTTGGCTAATGCAGAAATTGATAACAGATTCTTCTTGATCCGTGGCACAAATAAAGCATCTGACAAAGTGAAAGAACTACCATCAGCAGTAGTCAAAATGATCTTACCAACTCCCATAACAAGATAAGAGGAGTTGTTGGCGCATGTGACAGTATTCCCTATAGGGGTAGGCTCGAGTGAAGAGAAGAAACTGCACTGCATAATATGTTTGGTCACCCCATTGTCAAAGTATCAAACATCTGAGTCCACTGCAGACATGCACTACTCATGAGAAGATGGGTCAAAACTACAAATAGTAGTAAATACCCATTCTTCTTCGTGCACAAGATTAGCAGACTCTGTTTTTGGTGTAGAGGCTTCTACAACAACCATTTCAGCCTCCTTTTTCTTTGCCTCTTTTGCAGCCAGCTTTGGACAGTTCTTTATGATATGATCATTCCCTTTACAGTACTTGAAGAACAATTTTTGCTTTTCTGGTTTCTTCTCATCTTTATCCTGGTTCTTCGAATGTGCAGCATTTGCAGATTTCTGCTTACTAGTAGAAGAGCTCCATTTTCCTTTGCCCTTCTGACTAGCCAGGAAAGCTTGATCTACAACACACATAATGGACCTGTTCTGCCTGGACTGATCTTCCTGCAACAGAACAGAGACTAACTCCTCAAATGATAAGGCATTCGGATTGCCTTTCATCATCAACCGAAGAGTAGAAGCAAAACTATGATATGAATCAGGAAGACCATTCAGAACGGTCTGCACAAGTGAGCTGTCTGGTATAACCTCATCAGCAGAAATCAACTGTTCCTTCAAATCTTTGATCTTCGTTAGGAAACTGTCCATAGAATCACCTTCATTCATGTGCTCACTCTCTAACTGTTTTCAGAGGTAAGCAACACAAGCCTCATTCCTAGCTTGGTACAATGTGGTAAGTGTATCTAAAGCATCCCTAGCTGTTCTGCAAGAGCGAATATGAGGAATAATGGCACGTTTGACAGACAAAGCTATCAATGCATGTGCCTGTGCATCTTTACCATCCCAACGAATCTGCTCTGCAGTAGGTGTAGTAGAAATAGCAGCACGGACAGGAATCTGCACAATATCATCTTCGATACCATCTTCATCAGCTCCAGCACCTGTATTCGTAGTACCTGCTGTTATAGGTGTAACAAGACGTCTTTCAACACCCTGCACAATGTTCCACAATCCTTTTGCAACCAATACATGTCGCATCATATAAGCCCATAATGGGTAGTTGGTACCATCCAACTTATCCTCAACAACCAACATACGAAATACATCACTGCTTTCAGCCATGGCCGGTGACTAAAATACCTTGATGCAGAAAATTGATTGTATCTCAAAAAGTTGAACAAAACTGCCCAGACGAGTTCTGCTAAACTTGTAGCAGACTTCAAGACGCTTATACTGGCGAACAAAAACTGGTATATACCTTTGGCACAAAAAGACAAAATAGCCTGCACAAGTGCTACGATAGTGCGTTCGGCGGCCGAAACGAGCTCAGATCACGATTTTGGCACCACAGATGGAAGCTGTTTTGATCTCGGAAACACTCTGAGTATGCTCACCAAAATTCATATGATTCTGAGACTGCAAACGGAGGAGTGTCGACGGTGCCCTAGATGAAGCGACGACTTGCTCTGATACCAATTGTTGGAGATAGATGTCTACGGAAGCATGCAAACAGTACAAGGAAGAAGAAGAAGCTTGGAGCACAACACACAAGACTGAATGTATTACTAGAGAATGTACAAAGATAAGTAGCCCATTAGGGCAATAGGCGTATATACAAGCCGTGGGAAAAAAACCTCCCAAAGAGGGAAAAAAGTGCCCCAGCGGTCCTAGTGTGTTCACACACATCACTACCTAAATATATCAACACATTTGTCATGATCTACTAAATATTTTGAGATGTTTTAACTTGGAGGAGGTGCATAACCTTTAGGTGACAACTTGTATAAAGTTTCATCAGAAACTTTACACATTCGATTAGTCAATGAGTGAGTAATGTGCAGCAGACTTTTATGTGAAGTGACTTTCTTCACAGTTAGCTAAAGACTTGATAGTTTGGCACTTGTCTTCCAAAATTGGTTGAAGTTTAGAGTTATTCTTGATATAGAGGTGATCTAACATCAAAGATAGCTTGCCTTTTGGAGATTAACACTCTCCATCAGTGGTATCAGAGCAGGATTCATCAGATTTGAAGGAAAGGAAGACCTCGACTGCTGTAGATATACAAAATTCAAACTTTGAAGGTTCAAAAGGACAAAGTGTGAAAGAAAAGCTGAAGAGAGACACACAAGAGCAATCAAAAGGATCAAAAGGAGTAAAGTTTGAAGCTAAGGTACATTTATTCCTTATAAAGTTAAAGATTTGATAGTACAGGTGAAGAAAGGATGGGAGATAGTCTCCAAATTGAGAAGTTGGATAGAGGAGAACTATCCAGTTTGGCCTATGAGGATGGAAGCTCATCTTATGAGCAAAGATATGATGGGATACATCACATGAGAGGAAGAAAAGTAGAGTTCAAAGATCCTAGTGTTCCAACTAGGGAGGAGCTTGCAGATTTAAAGATTTGGATGAAGAAGGATGCTCAGGCAAGGAGCATAATCTACATGGCAGTGAATGATTATTTGCTTCCTCATATTAGAGGACTTGAAAATGCAAGTGACATATGGAGTGCTTTGGAAGAGCATTTTCAGAATACAACCAAATCAAGGAAAGCATCATTATGGGCAGAGTTTACTACATTCAAGCAAAAGACTTCACAATCAATAACTGATTATGTGACAAAGATTGCTAATTATTTAGGTGCAATTGATGAAGATATTGAAGAAGATAAGTTGGTAAGACAAATTCTGATAGGGCTAAGAGGAGATGAGAAGTGGAAGCCTTTTATATTGTCTACAAAACTTTCATTAGGTCATTTCACTCTTGATTTGAATCAATTGTTAGGACATATGCTAACTTTTGAGAATGATATCAAAGGAGATGTTGATAAGAGTGCAAGACATGCAATGTATTCCAAAGACAAGAAGAAAGCTAGCAAAGGAAAGCCACAATCAGTTGAAGATGAAGGTACTCCAAGTCAATAAAACTTCCTAAGAGGAAGAGGAAGTGGCAGAAGTAGAGGAAGAGGCAGAAATAACAAAGATAGTGTCAAAGCTTGTTGGATATGTGGTAAGACCAATCATCTATCTTATGAATGTTGGCATAATAATCAAAGCAATGGTAATTTTAATCAGAATTTTAGTCAAAGAGGAAGAGGTGGTAGATATCACAGAGGAAATTTCAGAGGTAGAGGTGGTAGGAATTTCTTTGGAAGAAATGGAGGAAGAAACTTCCAAAATCAATCCTATAATAACACCTACTACAATTATGCATCAGATCAGAAAGAAGATTCAACTCTTATTATGAATGCAACATTTGAAGCCTCACATGAAGACTTGAGAGTATTCTATATTGACTCAGGATGTAGCAATTATCTAAGTGGAAACATTGCTTTGATGATAAATCTGGATCATAAGGCAATCAATCACACAATTCAAACAGGGGATAGTACAAAGCACAAAGTAAAGTCAATTGGTTCAGTTAAAGCCAAAGATGGAAGTACTCTCTTGAGTAAAGTTTTGTATGTTCCTATGATTCCAAAGAATTTGATTAGTTTAGGACAAATTGTGGAAAAAGGATATGAGGTAAGGTTTACTAATGATGGAGTTTATGTTGAAGACCCTAGAAAAGGGTATAAACAAATTGTTACAAGAAAGAAGGAAGGAAGGCTCTTCACACTAAAGATACAAGGTAATGTTGGACATGCTATTTTACATATGGAGAGCAAAAGGTGTCTGAATTGGATCTTTGGCATAAAAGACTTGGACACTTCAACGAAAGAGGTATCAAAGAGATGATTGTTAATGGTTGAGTACTTGGATTACCTAATGTTGCAGGTCAACACATGACATACAAATGTGAAGCATGTCAGTTAGGTAAGGCTTATAAGCAATCATATAATAAGCATGGTTTTATGTATTCAGAAAGACTTGAATTGGTACATATAGATGTGTGGGGTCCTTCAAAGGACTTTAGTATAAATGGTTCAAGATATTATGTCATATATGTTGATGATTCTACTAGGTGGATCACTATCTATGTGATCAAAGACAAGTCAGAAGTGTTTAATACATTCAAACACTATCATGCATATGCAGAAAGAATTACAGGACAAAAATTAAAAAGGTTAAGCTCAGATGGAGGGGGAGAGTATTTTTCAAATGAATTCAGTGATTATTTATGGAATGCAAGTATAAAGAGAGAGGTTACTTGCAAGTACTCTCCTCAACAAAATGGGGTAGCAGAGAGAAGAAATAGAACTCTTCTTGAGTTTGCAAGATCAATGATGAAAGAGAAAAATTGCCCAAATTATTTGTGGGCTGAGGCTATAAACACAACCACATATTTGGTCAATAGGCTACCATGTAAAGCTTTGCAAGCTATGACACCATATGAAGCTTGGTGGGGTAAAAGACCTACCTTGGATCATTGCCAAGTATTTGGATGTTTGGCATATGCATATGTGCCATCTCAGTTGAGGCATAAATTAGAACCTAAAGTAGAAAAGTATGTGTTTATTGGCTATGATGATAAGCAGATGGGTTATAGGTTGTGTAGTCCATCCACAAAGCAATTAATTGTGTCTAAGGATGTTACATTTGATGAGCAAGGTACTTGGTATACAGGTACATTTAATGTTCATGCAGGTGATGAAGAAACCTTGATTCAGAAGAAAGGTAAATCAAAGGTGCAAATATGTGATGAAGAAGAGAGTAATGAAGGACAAGTTGAAGTAGAAGAAAGGCCAAGGTTTGATCTAGAATATGATGAACCAGAAACTTCAAGAAGTGGAGAACTCAGAAGGTCATCTAGGCACAAATGGCAACCTACAAGGTATAGCTATGATACTTCATTCTTGACTACTAAAGATTATGCTTATATGATAAAAGCAGATGAAGATCCATCCACATATGATGAAGCCAAAGGAAAGGAGAATTGGGAAAAATCTATGCAGGAAGAATATGATGCATTGATGGAGAATGAAACATGGGATTTGGTTCCTAAACCAAATAGTCAAAAGATCATTGGATGTAAATCGATTTACAAAACAAAAAGGTTTGCAAATGGAAGTGTATCTAGGTACAAAGCGAGGCTTGTTGTAAAAGGATATGCACAGACATATGGTGTGGACTATGATGAAACTTATAGTCCTGTTGCAAAGATGACAACCATAAGGACTCTCATAGCAATTGCTGCTTGCAAAGGTTGGAAATTATCTCAATTAGATGTGAAGAATGCATTTTTGAATGGTTATATTTCAGTACATGGAAGAATCAGATGGTTTTAAAAATCAAGTGTATCCAGATCATGTGTGTAAGCTCAAGAGAGCTTTGTATGGTTTGAAGCAAGCCCCAAGGGCATGGAATTATAGGCTTATAAAGTTCTTGAAGGAACTTGGGTTTCAAGTATCTAAGGCAGATAATAGCTTGCTAGTCAAAGCAAGTGAGGATGGATTTATTTATGTTTGTATTTATGTTGATGACATAATACTTACAAGAACATATGAAAAAGGTATAAATATGATTAAGAAGCAGATGGAGAAAGAATTCAAAATCAATGATTTCGGAAATTTATCATTCTTCTTGGGAATGGAGATTTCATATACTCAACATGGAGTGTATGTAACTCAAGAAAGGTACTTAAAAAATTCGCTTACCAATTTTAAAATGGAAGATTGCAGGATAGCACCAACTCCAATGGAGGTGAATCATCGATTGAGTAGATATGGAGGAGAGTAATTCAAAGACATGAAGCTTTATCAAAGTTTGGTGGGTAGCTTGATTTATGCTACATTCACAAGGCGTGACTTATTATATACAGTTGGAGTTTTATCTCAATTTATGCATTTTCCTAGAAAGGAACATTGGATTGCACGACAAAGAGTGCTTAGGTACATCAAGGGCACACTTAAAGGTTTGTACTATGGGTTTACTTCATATACAAGAATCAAGATATACAATGATGCAGATTGGGCACGTAACTCTGATGATAGAAGATCAACACATGGATATTTGTGTTATGTGGGAGATAAGGTAATTTCATGGTGCTCTAAGAAGCAACATATGATTGCTTTATCATCAATAGAAGCAGAATACAAAGGCATGGTAGAAGCTGCAAAGGAAGTCATATGTCTAAAGACTCTTATGAAGAGTTTTGATATCATTCAGAGTACTCCTATCATTTGTGGAGATAATATGAGTTCTTTATATTTGGCAGCTAATCCTGTGTTTCATGCTAGAACTAAGCATATTGAGATTCAGTATCATTTTTTGAGAGAGAAGGTTGTTGATAAAGAAGTAGAAGTCATACATACTCCTACAAAAGATCAACTTGCAGATATGATGACAAAAAGCTTGGATGGACCAAAGTTGCAGAGGTTTAAAGATATGGCAAGAATAAAGAAGATGCAGGGAATCACAATTGATGATTGAGGGGGAGCTGTTGGGGCAAGACAATCAACAATTAGTGATTATATGAAACTTAGGAGTGAAGACATGAAGGAAAGATTGAAGTCTAAGAGCATGAAGTAAAGTGGAAGCTCAAAAAGAGAAGGTGTATAAACACAGTACATTAGTTTTGTAAATACTTAAAAATACTTGAATTAATGACAAATCCATACTCATATATATACGTGTATATGGTCATATGTAAGAGATGAGATGAAGCATAGATGAGATAGAAAGGAATAGATCATGAGTATTGTGTGTATCATCCGTCAAATGTATGATGACTTGAATAGAAAGAATCTTCAGAGAATTGCACATCGATCTTTTCTCCATTTCTCCTTCTGTGTTTGATTATATCAGAAATCCTTTTGTAGATATCTAATTGCATAGTCAATGTATCTATGGTTAAGATTTGAGAGCCTAATTGCAAACAAGTTGAGAGAATTATGTGTAGGAACATTTATATGTGAAGAAGGGCATAACCTTTAGACGACACCGTGTATAAAGTTTCATTAGAAACCCTACACATTTGATTAGTCAATGAGTGAGTAATGTGCAACAGACTTTTTTGTGAAGTGACTTTCTTCACAATTAGCTAAAGACTTGATAGTTTGGCACTTGTCTTCCAAAATTGGTTGAAGTTTAGAGTTATTCTTGATATAGAGGTGATCTAACATCAAGGATAGCTTGTCTTTTGGAGATTAACACTCTCCATCAAATATCATGCTTCTATGGATGTAGAGGGGTCCTGAGTCGCTTGTATCTCAGCCCATGGATCAAAATGAGTGCCTTGATCTATGGTAATTTCAATAGACTAGGCATATCGGGCAAACTCATGTCCATGGAAAGGTGAGAGGGTTGTGGTTCCTGTGTGAAGGGCAAGGTCCGCACCTCGAGCATGCTTCTCATTTTTTGGCCCAAGTAGTGGCTTGCTTGAACAGTGTCAACCACCATTGATGGGAGTCTAGTATCATATGTGCTAGGATATGTCTAGGATTGTGTCAATATCCTACTCCCTCATGAGCTTCCCATACTACCATCTATGTTTCGTGCAAAAGAAGACATTTTTTGAGGGTTCCATCATAATTTTTCTTGTAGAGATTTCCTATGATGTACTTGTAGTTTTTGCACTTTAATAGTACCCTTATCTTTTCAAGGGGGTGGAATTAGGAGGAAACATTCTAGGGGTCACACGACTCCACAACTCTTTGTTTCATGATGAAGAATTTACAATGAGAAGAGTGAGGCATCTAGAAAGCCATTGAATTTTTTTTTTATGTGCTCTTTCTTTGGTACTCCCTGGAACACATAATAAAAAATGATATGGTGTCACCATGGTCTAATCAAAATCTCAAATTCAAATTCTTGAAATAGAAAGAGTCAACACCAAATCCATTTGGTGACTTGGGGTTTGTTGAGCAAGTATTTCAAGGCATGGAAATCAATGATCACAACAAAATTGATGCCAACCAAATAGTTTCATAATTTTTGTAGAGTGAATATGATATTGAGGTCCTCCCTTTCCATAGTGCTATAGTTCTATTTAACTCGGCATAACAATCGGCTCCCATGGTGAATCAAGTGCATTAGGAAAAAAGGTGAACCCTGGATGGGCCTTTTAGCTTAAGGAGTGATTAGTGATGGACCAATCAAAAGAGGGTGGTGGCCACAATCTATACCCTATAAAATACTAGGCTAAAGGGGGAAGAGGGGACAAGATTCCTCTATGTTCAGGGTTGTCTTCTAGAGAGAGAAGAAATCTCGTAATCGGGCTGGGCCCAAAAATTCAAAATTTTTTAAAAGTTGTAAAACTCATCATAATACCATTAAATGACCTCCATATCACTTTTCAAGGTCAAAAGTGCTATTTTTGACTTCTAATTCAAAATCCATGCATGTTTTTGAAGTAAAAAAGTGTCTTTTTTCAAAATAACTCAAAAAACTCTATTTTCCCTCTTCAAACTCCCATTTTCATACCCGAAACCCAAAAAGTCATATTTTTCACCTCTATTCCCTCCATACCATACAACAAAAGCGTTGTTTCTCCTCCTACCATTCTCCCAACTTCTGCAGCAATGACAACAACTCTTACTCCCATGGAAAGCTCTAGAGCTCGTAGGAGACCAAAAGATGAAGTTCACACAATGACATGCCACAACATCAAAACAATGGAAGGAAGTTGGCTACCACAAGAGTTTTGCAAAGGTGCATGGGTGTACATGCAACCATCTAGACTTGGTCCTCATCGTGTTCGAGATCGTGGAAATTTGGATCTTCATTGGAAAGGTAAGCTCTTAGGCTTCAAGCAGCAAACACATGGTGGGATGGTTGCTATTGTACAACATGTCTTCACAGTTTTAACCATGAAGTTAGAAAACTCCAATAGAATTAGATATCCAATCCATTGTGAGTATTTCTATTTTTTCAATGCTTCATGGTGTCAAATGTCTTAATTACTCATCTCATATGTTTTTCATTGCTACAGTCATATTTCCTTCTAGTTTAGTGGAAGAGCAACTACTTCATAGTCTTACAGGAACTTTCAAAGCATTACATGCAGACATTGGGGCATTAGTGTTTCCAGATGTACCTCTTGCTAAACTTATTTGTGAAAGGATCTTCTTTTACACTCACAAGTACATTGTTCCTTCCACAGATGGTGAATATGGAAGGTTGGAGATTATCAAAGTTGACTCTCTTCTTAGTTTAGAGTGGCCAAAACCTGATTTTTGGTCCATATCATCTTTCAAGCGTAAGATGGTGATGGACATACATAACTCTTTGAAATTCACACGAGTGTCTAGATCAGTAGGTCTTCAT
Source organism: Ceratopteris richardii (assembly GCA_020310875.1). Taxonomy (NCBI): domain Eukaryota; kingdom Viridiplantae; phylum Streptophyta; class Polypodiopsida; order Polypodiales; family Pteridaceae; genus Ceratopteris; species Ceratopteris richardii. The sequence goes on along the minus strand of CM035411.1, from coordinate 159,551,322 downwards.
TGGACTCTACCAATCCATTGCTTTGTTTTCATATTTCAAGGCATTCCTTTTGTAGAAACTCCTACAATGTTCCTATGTAAAGATATTACATACGAAGCAGTAGAAGGATTGTTAGGGGAAAACTGGGGTTATGTAGAAGGATTGTCAAAAGGGGATAGATATCGTTGTAGAATTGGTGACACAGGTATAGGGTTTTGCTATTTAAAACATCGCACCTCATTATACATCAGATTTTATTATGATCGTTGGATGTGTAAACTAGGAGAGTGGATACCTTTGCAAAGCTCGGAAGGATCTTTAGCTTCATTTGAAATTAATGTGAAGTTACCAAACAATGATATGGAGGTGGTTTTAGTTAATCAACATGGAAACTTGGCCAACTTGAGAGAGCACTACTTATCATGGGATATGATGATCTTCATGATTTCAAATTTCGAATACGAGGGAACAAGGTAAGAGTTGTATTCCATATATACATATAGATATATATATATATATATATATATATCTTATTCTATCACTATTGTTCATGATTTGAAAATGTTTTACTCTTTTATGAATTGTCCACAGATTGGAAGACAAAATCAAGGTTCTTGCAGATTGGAGCATGGATGGAACTGAAATTTCATTGTCATAACTCTTTTTTGTAAAGATACTGTGAAACCTGTAAACAAACCTATTTTTGCAATGAAAATTTTTTCACATTTGCTTCAAGGATATTTTGGCCACATTCTACTTGTATTTGTACATTCTCAAGGTTTTTCTTGAAAGAGCATTCTTATTGTTTATTTTCTTTGATGTGATCTCAAATTTCAAAGTTTTCCTTTCCAAGACTCTTATGTTTTAATTTAAGGAAAAGTAACTTCTATGAAAAAGTGGGACCCATCACTTAAAAATTCTAGAAAAGTTATAAATAGGAGTCCTCTCTCCTCATTTCTCACTTTTGCAACTACATTGAGTATTAGAGCAGTCTGCATTTGCAAGCTATGGCTTGCACCTCTGTACCTACTAAGAGTGCACACCACAAGTTTCTAGAATTTTTGGAGGATTCAGATTATAAAGGTCAACATGCCCTATATGATCTTCTCTCCAAGGTTCCTGACCTCCATGGAACTATGCAAATGAATGCCGATGCTTTGGAGGAGCTACTTCAATATATGCAAGTTCATATATTGCGTTTCTCCATCGAACTACCACCATATGATGGAACCTGGGTTCCATGTGACCTTCTCACCTACATTCACAAAGGTGATGAGGCATTTGCAAAACGATTGAAACGGTTCGAGGTAATTGCAAAGGAAGCAGGGCACCTTCTTGATGACACTGTGCCACTTATAAGGAGATTGAATAGGAAACACAAGATGGGTGCAAAATATCTTTCATTCATTGGTGCCACAATTTTCTTTGTGAATGAGGAACCAGAACCAATTCCTCATGAGATCCCTCATATTCTTACAGGTGGTTTTCTTGAGGATAAAAAGGAACCACCTCAAGAAGCCTTGAATCTCCGATTAGAGAGAGAAGCTATTAAGAAAACTTATCCTCTTGGTGTGGATGATAAGTTGAAAGAAGTGCCTAAGCCATCCACCTCTTCGGAGCTAGAAGCAACTATTCCAGAGGTGGATATTAAAACTTTTTCAGTGGTTCTTGTCGAGGGACAAGAATATTTGTTTTTACATGATGTAGAGAAGGCATTTGGGCTACGGCTGGATGAATGCCTAAGTTTGTTTTGTACTTTGTCAGAGTGTCCTTTGGATAGTACCTCTGATTTGTTGGAGAAAAAGTGTTTGCCATTTGGTGACTCAGTGGCCGACACAATAAAATTGGTTTGCAATGACATACTTACAAGTGAACATCAACATATCACAGAAGAACAATTTAGTAATGCACAAGAAAAGATATTGGAATCAGAAGTTCCCGCCTCACCAGTAATCGAGCAGAGTGGGATGTTCCACTCCAGCATTAATTTACATCTTCAAGAGAGAGGAGAAGAAGAAGATAGAGTTCAAGATGTAAGTATCTTCAATTCATGTCACTCATTCTTACAAACACATGCAGCCACTAATCGTAAAACTTTGTGCAGGAGGTGATTGAAGTCGACAAGTTTGCAGCAAGGAGTGGAGGTGATCGAGTGGCTCGTGGAGGTGGCTCATCCCTTGCAAACTACATTGGGAAACTTCCCAAAGAACATTTTGTAATTATCCATAAAGAGTTCAGTCTGCAGGGCCACTTCATGACATGGTGTCTAAAGGCCTTAAGTAGATTGCTTTGTTTATCAATATCTTTTTAGTTAAGAAATCCCTTGTAACTACAACCTTAGGTTCCAACTTCCGTGGAAAGGTCTTAGGTCAAATAGGTATATCTCTAGGTCTAGGAGTTAGAAATGTTGATGAAATAGCAACCTCAATTTTGACTTACACCCTACCCATGGCTTTGGAGCATCAAAAGAGAGTCATTGAGAAACTAAAAGCCAATTGATGTAAACAATTGAATTAATATCAAATTTTCACTTTGCTTTATTTACAATTGTCTCAAGTCTTTCTTTTTGAGTATATTATCTAAAATTCTTTTGGACCTGCATGTGATGTATTGAGGTCATGTAGGGCATTGGGAGGCATTGGGAGGTTCTTTACTTTCATTATTTTGGACCTTCTTACTCTCATTTAAGGTCTTGTAGGGCATTGGGAGGCCAAATAAAGCCCTGCCATAGAAACACGGGAGAAGGCCCTGCAAAACGTTTGCAGGGCCTTCTCCTGCGTTTCTGTGGCAGGGCTTTATTTGGCCTCCCAATGCCCTACATGACCTTAAATGAGAAAAATTTCACTAGATGGATATGATCAAGAATGCAAATGCCCTAGGTGACCTTACATGAGAGTGAAACTTCACTAGATGGATATTTTCAAGAATGCAAATGTTCTAAGTTTCAAAATGCTCTGCTCATATGTTTCAAAGGTATAGGGAGGTCAAAATTTGTTCATGTTCACTCCTCATGAACTAGCTTTACTCCTCATGATCCTTCTTTAATCTCATTCTTTTGGACCTTCTTACTCACATTTAAGGAGTCTTGTAGGGCATTGGGAGGCCAAATAAAGCCCTGCCACAAAAACGCGGGAGAAGGCCCTGCAAACGTTTTGCAGGGCCTTCTCCCGCGTTTCTGTGGCAGGGCTTTATTTGGCCTCCCAATGCCCTACATGCCCTACATGACCTTAAATGAGAAAGAAATTTCACTAGATGGATATTATCACTAGATCAAAATGACAAGATAAGAAAACAATCACTGATATATGAGAGATTATCACAAGAAAACACATGGAAATGTAAAATGACTGCTCATGTTTCATTCTAAATAATGAGATTATAAAGGGAATAGAGGAAAAGTGCTAATGTTTCATTGAAAATGGCAATATTTACAAAAAATCTCTTGTCCATAGAGATCAGTTACAAAACTTAGCTACGATCACCCCTAATTCTCCTAGCTAACTGTATGTCCTTCGGTTGTATAGTCACTCGCTTAGCATGGATGGTGCACAGGTTGGAATCCTCTAGCATTGATAGAAAAAATGCTTCAGTTGCCTCTTGTAAAGCTTCTAAAGCTAGAGCTTGGATCCTTAACCTTGCACAATACCTTTGTAACTCTTCTTTAACCACCCTTGCAAAGGGTCTTCTAGGTATCAAAAGCTCAGCTGTCTTTTGGTAGTGCCTTATCTCTGCAAATGCCTTCGTATATCTTCTTCTTCGTTGTGGTGATCTAGCTTGTGGTGGTGGTGGTCTTCGTTGGACATTTTCTTGTGGTCTTGTTTGGGGTGGTCTATGACGGGGTTGAAAGACTTTCTTCTTCGGTTGCACGCATCTTGAGCTTTCTCCTTGTTCAGAATGTTGTTGCTGGCTTTGCTCCCTCTCTTGATCATTGGGTATGGACCCCTGATTTGTTGGTAGTGTCTTTCCCGCTACAGTAACCCTATGATTTGTAGGTATTTCTTCGTTACCCCATGGTGGCAATGTTTGACTCTCCTCACTTGATTGTGAACGTTGTTGAGACACATCCTCATGCGATTCATCAAAATCATCATCAGAAACTACCTATCTGTGAGCACGCTCCTTCACCCTTGTCTTTGTTGGTCTCTTTGGTGATGGAGGCTCATCATATGATGATGGTGGTGATTGGGGTTGATTTACGGCCTCTTCCCTGGATTGCCCATGTTCCACTTGTTCATGCAACTGTTCTCTCCCAGAGGTATGACCACCACCTGTTTCGCGATGGGATGCAGAGCATGAGACACTACGTTCCTTTTGTGGTGATTCATCCATGGTGGCTTCTGAGTGCCTTGCACATAGGTAGGAAAGTTAAAGGGATCCTTCCTTGCAATTTGCTTTGTTTGTGCCATCCTCTATAGTGCTAGAATGTTGAAATGAGACAATGAGTCTCCTTTTATTATGTTTCACTTAAAAAGGTTCAGTTCACATCTGAATGGACAAAAAATAGTTAAAAAATTAAAAATTACCTTTAAAAATTGCAAACAAGAGATTAGTGTGTAGCAAATCTTATGAATTATTCAGAAAATGCCATGAATGCATTAAATGACTTCACTTCCATGATGAACCCTATCGTGTTCTTGTAGCCCGCCATTGAGCATGACGTAAAGGTCCCAATGATGACTTCCATTTTTCAATAGCTAAGTTGTGTTGATTAAATCTTGCAAGTTTTGCAACTTTCGAGTCCTTGGCTCGTTCCATTGCATATGTCCTTGAAAATGCAGTACGATAAAACCAATTAAACATCTCTTCCATATAGTTTGATTGCATTGCACCACCACCATGTCGTGTGTTCTTGAAGTAAAAACCTCTAGCCTTGTAATGTGACTTCTCCATTCCTTGTGTACTAAAAATCTCCAATGAACCATATCGATGCATAAAAAATGCTCCATGTGCAAATAAAATATGCTAAAATGATATAAGTACATATAACACAATCTTATCAACAAGAAAATTGAAAAAATAAGAAAACTTACAATGTAATGTGTAATATTGCTCTCTCCCCAAGATAGGATGGAACACTTTGCAAACTCCATTAATGTATCTTGAAACAACTGACGGTCATTTTTGTTGGAGCTATTAAGACTCATTAAGCCTACCAACTTATCTAAGCATGACCAAACCTTCTTTCGCCTATTACTAAGGTCAATTTGAGAATCATTATCAGTGGTGATCATGCATAAGTCTTTCCATAGCTCCCTGCATTCATTTTTCTTAGGGCTTACACCTCTTTTGAAAAATTTTCTTGCCTTCTTCCCTGTCATTGACACTTGTTGCAAACTATTTTGCGATTCACCAGGTTTTTTGACAACTAGAGTTACATTACCACCATGACAACCAATCGAATTAAGCAACTCTTCCAACTTTTTGATTGCTTGTACAGATTTATCAATTGGCTTCATGGAAAATGCATATTCTATGTGGAGCTTCAATAATCTATCAAATATTCTCATGAAAGCATGCAATGTGCAAAAGTGAACATTAACTAATGGAAATGGAAAAATGGGATTCCAATATTTATCTAATGTATCACGGTTAGGTATTTCTAACATTGGACACCTTAACATAGGTCTATCCCATTCCGTGGAAGTAGGTGCATCTATGTATTCATCTAAGCTAGATAGTATTTTTTGTTGTCCCTTTGTTACTTTGTAGCCTCGAGTACAAAATGGACATGGATAATGAGCAGATGCACCTTGCTTGCAACCTAACATGCATTTGATAGTTTTTAAATCCCCACCCAAGTGCCAATCTATCTCAAAATCACCAAAGTTTTCTATGTGAAGCTTTGCACCATGAATTTGAGAAACTATTACTTCAATGATCCATGGGGTCCTACTAAAAATCCATGAAAGAACATCATTGGATTCTTTAGGTACTTCAATAGCACCTAACCACCATATTTCTTTCTCGGATTGAACACTATATGTAGAGTTAGAGCTAGAGGTACTACTTTCATCAGATATGGCATTTGTCATAGCTTCATTCATGAGTGTCAAACTCAATCTCTCCATTCATCGTCCCTTTATGATCTGGCATTCATCTAACTTCAATATAAACTGTAATTTGGTATTACAATCTGCATAAATTAGCAAAATTTTTATAACATCAAAATACAATGTATATCAAGGTAACAATAGTGCACATACCTGGTATAGTAGATTTGTAAAATCGAACCATTGCCTGTTGAAGCCTCTCCAAATCCACAAATATGTTGTTGTACTTTGTGTAAGGAAATCCATTTCCAGCTACGCTTTTCAACTCTTTTTTGGATGTAGATAAATGATAAATAGACATAGGCATAATATCCTCTATTTATAAGTAGTTTCTAAGAATACTAGCTATATCTTCATTGGACATTGACTTCTTTAGCGATACCTTGTCAGGAGATGGAAACATATCTACAAAATACCTTCTCTTTGTAATGAATTCTTCAAAAGGTTGTACAATGCACTGTATCCTTTAGTACTAATTCCTGCTTCATCACATACCATCTTCACGTCTCTAGGAGTGATAATATCTTGTAACTTTTTTGTGAAATCTTTAATCACTTGCTTCTTGATAAGGTTTCCTATCCGTGACTCCAAAATACTAACCACCTGCTTGTTGGTCAAACAAGAATTTAATAACTTGAATTGATCCTCTATTGTTGATGACGCACTAACATCTTCAACGAATGACCTACATAACAAGAATATATATATATATATATATATATATATATATATATATATATATATATATATATATATATATATATATATATATATATATATATATATATATATATATATATATATATATATATATATATATATATAAGTCTTCCAAAAAGAGAAACAAATACAAACCAAACCTTATCGCAAAAACTCGTCGTTTGCGTGCTCCACCACCAATTGAAAGAGAGTCAAAGGATGTTAATGATCGTCTCCTACGTCGCATCCCAAGTGGAGTCTCTCTCAAGTGTTGGACAATGTTTTTTAATTTCTCAATTGTTCTCTCCTTTTCTTCCATATGCTTTTCAAGCTCTGCAAGTTTTTCTTGTAAAGATATGATTGTGCTTTCAAAAGTGACCAACCTTGTATGATTTAGTTGATATTGTTGAATCCAATACTTAGTAATGACAGTTGAATGTGTAGATCATCGTTGACAATAACCTAAGAGCCCAGCTTTACCGGCACCGATGAACTGAAGTAAAGTTGAGAGGTTATGGAATGTTGGATGGTAAGAAGACATTGGATCAGGAGGGTATAATGAACCATGAGTCGAAAGATCAATATTCTTTTCTCCAGCTTCACGACGCTCATTTTGAGAGTTCACATCATTGTTGCACTGTGTATTTGGAGCAAAATCTTTGGGCACACAAGCATGGATACTTGTTGATGCTGGGGCATGAGGACGTCCTAATGTGAGGTTTGTAATAGGTGTCAACATCATCTTTTCCAACAATTAAACAATACTGAGAAAGAGACCAGAAATTTGTTTGGAAGAGATGCTAGATCATGATTTTCTCAGGAAAATTTTGTTTTCTTTGATGTGGATGGGTCCCAGTGTGTTTTTCCACTGAGAATAGCCCAAAATGATGAAATTTTGAAAAAGTCATCTTTGTTGGTGCATACCAATCACCAATTGAAGGCTTGGAAGATCAAATGATGAAGGAAGAATCAATTCCTAAAGTGTGGAAGAAGATTACAATCAGAGGACAAGAGAAGTGTACACATATGTACATTAGCATAGTCATAGATGACTTAGATCTTTTGTTCAGTAAGAATTATGTACAAATTATCTATAAATACCTTGAGAAAAGTCGGGGCATGTATGAGAACTTATGTGACAATAGTTAGAAGTCAAGAATGAGGGAGATAGAAGTCATGAGATAGAGGAAAGTAAATTTGAGTTAGCTCTCATCACTCAGTTGTATTTGCTCTGAGTAAATGAAAAGTTTTGCGCCCGATGTTTCTGCGTGTTCTCCTTCTACAGTAGATCAATTGTGGAATGCTTTTGTACAAGTCTAAGTTGAGAGTTGCTTGACCTCTGTGCAAAGTTTCAGCTTCCAATTGTAATCAGGCTGAGTGAATTAAGTGTAGGAACATTCATATGTGAAGTGTATTCATAGGTTCCTAAAACAGGCGCATATTTCGAAGTCAATGTTTTGGTCATTTCTCCCAGCACAGTTTAAAGTTTTGCATGAGTGAGGGCTTAATCTTTAAGTTGGAAGATAAGCTACTTATGTCTAGAAGCATTTTGTAAAACGGGTTCTATTCAAGGAGAACCAAGTCTTAAAAGTTACAGGTGTAAAGTCGACTGTTTTGGATAACAGTTTCTGACATAGGTAACTTGTGAAATCAATTTCTCAAGTTATACTTAATCTTTTGAAGTAATTCAACTTGGAATAGTTGCGCAATCTCTAGGAGATGATTCATACAAAGTTTCATCAAAAATTTTACAGATTTGATAGGCCAATGTGAATGAACAATGCAGCAGACTTTTCTGTGTATCATCTTCTTCACAGATTTGTTAATTTCTGATAAGTTAGCAATTGATCCTCTAAATTAGTGAAGTGTTTGACTTACTCTTGGTATAGAGGTGCTCTAATCACAAGAGTAAGTTGTTCTTTTGGAGATTAACATTCTCCATCAGTGGTATCAGAGCAGGAGACATCAATTTGAAGAAAAGGAGGATCCCGACTGCTGCAGATTCAAGAGATTCAACATTTGAAGGATCAAGAAGTGAAAGCTTGGAGTCAAAGCTCGAGGAGAAGACAAATTGATATCAAGAAAGGCAAAAGGAGTTCAATTCGAAGTAAAGGTACATACATTGTTTGTAAAGCTTGAAGATTTCAATACACAGGTGGATACAAGATGGGAGAAAGCTTGCAGATTGATAAGCTAGATAGGGAGAACTATCCAACATGGTCCATGAGGATGGAAGCACACCTCATGAGCAAAGATCTTATATCATTTATTACAGGAGATGAAGAAAAACCAGAATTTGCAGATCCAAGTATTCCTACTAGGGAAGAACTTGCAATGTTGAAGACTTGGATGAGAAAGGATGCTCAAGCAAGGAGTATCATCTACATGGCTGTAAATGATTACCTTCTACCTCACATCAGAGGTTTAGAAAGTGCTACAGATGTTTGGAATGCCTTGGAAGAGCATTTCCAAAATACAACTAAGTCAAGGAAGTCCTCACTATGGGCTGAGTTCACAACCTTCAAGAAGAAGAGCTCACAATCAATTTCAGATTATGTGGCAAGGATGAAAGATATTGCAGATAGCTTGGGAGCAGTGGATGAAGACATTGAAGAAGAAAAGTTGGTAAGACAAATACTTACAGGTCTAAGAGGTGATGAGAAGTGGAAGCCTTTTATATTGTCCATAGAGTTGTCACTTGATCACTTTACTCCTGACCTTAATCAATTGCTAGGACACATGCTAACCTTTGAGCAGGATCTTAAAGGAGACAATGATAGAAGTACAAGTCAAGCTATGTACTCCAAAGACAAGAAAAAGAATGGCAAAGGAAAGCAATCAAATGATGATGAAGGGAATTCAAATCAAGCCAACTTCACAAAAGGGAAGACAAATTTCAGAGGTAAAGGAAGAGGAGGTAAGAACAAAGATAATGCTAAAGCTTGTTGGATTTGTGGCAGAACAAATCATTTGGCAAATGATTGTTGGTATAATAATCAAAATGGAGGATACAACAATCAGAATTATAGTCAAAGAGGTAGAGGAGGCAGAAACCAAAGAGGCAATTTCAGAGGAAGAGGTGGTAGGACATCATATGGTAGAGGAGGTGGAAGAAACTTCCAATCTCAGTCCTACAACAATAATTATTACAATTATGCATCAGATCAGAAGGATGACATGACTCTTATCCTGAATGCAACTCATGAATCAATGGGAGAAGATCAAAGAGTGTTTTATATTGACTCAGGGTGCAGCAACCATCTGAGTGGGAATCTATCCTTGATGACTGATATGGAAGCAAGGGTGAATGGACATACAGTTCAAACAGGTGACAATACCAAACATAAAGTGGAGAGCATTGGATCAGTGAAGACAAAGAGTGGAAGTACACTTCTGAGTAAGGTACTTTATGTTCCTACTATTCCTAAAAATTTGATAAGTGTAGGGCAAATTGTGGAGAAAGGATATGAGGTAAGATTCACAAATGATGGTGTTTATGTACAAGATCCAAATCAGGGATATAGAACCATAATTGCAGGTAAAAAGGAAGGAAGATTGTTCACTCTCAAAGTCCAAGGTAATGTGGGACATGCATTGTTTACCTATGGAGGTCAAAAGGTGTCTGAATTAGACCTATGGCATAAGAGGCTAGGTCATTTCAATGAGAGAGCTATAAAGGAGATGTCAAAGAATCAGGTGGTACTTGGATTGCCAAACATTGAAGGGCAACATATGGTGTACAAGTGTGAAGCTTGTCAATTAGGTAAAGCACATAAAAGTTCTTATAACAAATCAGGGTATAAGTATTCAAACATGCTTGAATTGGTTCATACAGATGTATGGGGTCCCTCAAGGGACTATAGCATAAATGGATCCAGATATTATGTGTTGTTTGTTGATGATGCAACCAGGTGGATTACTTTGTATGTAATCAAGGATAAATCAGAAGTCTTTAAGACATTCAAACATTTCCATGCTTATGCAGAAAGGATCACATGACAAAAGCTAAAGAGGTTAAGATCAGATGGAGGGGGAGAGTATTTCTCAAAAGAGTTTGATGATTATTTGTGGAATGCAGGTATCAAAAGAGAAGTAACTTGCAGGTACTCCCCTCAACAGAATGGAGTAGCAGAAAGGAGGAATAGGACTCTTGTAGAGTTTGCAAGAGCCATGATGAAGGAAAAGAATTGTCCAAATTACTTATGGGCAGAAGCCATTAACACTGCAACATACCTTGTGAATAGGTTGCCTTGCAAAGCTTTGGATGGAGGAACCCCTTATGAAGCATGGTGGGGTAAGAAGCCTAGTCTTGATCATTGCAAAATATTTGGATGTATTGCATATGCTTATGTTCCTTCACAATTAAGACATAAGCTAGAACCAAAAGCAGAGAAGTATGTGTTTATTGGATATGATGATAGACAAATGGGTTACAGGTTGTGGAGTCCATCCACAAAGCAATTTCTTGTTACTAAAGATGTGACATTTGATGAGCAAAATTTGTGGTATTCAGGATCACCAAATGAGTATACAGGTGTTGAAGAAATTCAAAGGAAAGGAAAGGCAAAGGTAAAAGTATGTGAAGAAATTGTTGATGAAGTTGACTCTAGATGTAGAATGCAGGATCATGTAGAAGAAGGGCCAAGATTTGATCCAGAATCAAATGAGGCTGAAACTTCAAGAAGTGCAGAAATCAGGAGATCTACAAGAGAAAGGAAAGAGCCTATAAGGTATAGTTATGATACATCTTTCCTAACAACAAAAGATTATGCCTACATTGTGAAAACAGAAGAAGATCCAACCACTTATGAAGAAGCCAAAGGTAAACAGAATTGGGAGAAGGCAATGCAAGAAGAGTATGATGCTCTACTTGAAAATGAAACTTGGGAATTAGTACCAAGACCAAAGAATCAGAAAGTCATTGGATGCAAGTGGGTATATAAAACAAAGAGGTTTGCAGATGGTAAGGTGTCTAGATATAAGGCTAGACTTGTGGTTAAAGGTTATGCCCAAACTTATGGGGTAGATTATGATGAAACCTTTAGTCCTGTTGCTAAGATGTCTACAATTAGGACATTGATTGCTATTGCTACTTGCAAGGGATGGAAATTATCACAATTGGATGTGAAGAATGCATTTCTTAATGGTTACATTGCAGATGAAGTATATATGGAGCAACCAGAAGGCTTCATGGAATCAATTGGATCAGATTATGTGTGTAAGCTCAAGAGAGCTTTATATGGGTTGAAGCAAGCCCCAAGAGCTTGGAATTACAGATTGGTCAAGTTCTTGAATGAATGTGGTTTTCAAGCATCAAAGGCAGATAGTAGCTTGCTAGTGAAGGCAAGTGAAAATGGATACATTTACATGTGTATTTATGTTGATGATATTATTGTTACAGGAACAGATGCTCAAGGAATCAATGAACTCAAGAAGCAAATAGAGAAGGAGTTTAAGATAAGTGACTTGGGAAACTTATCTTATTTTTTAGGAATGCAGATTGTGTATACTCAACATGGAGTATATGTTTCACAAGAGAGATACTTGAAGAATCTTCTAGTCAAGTTTAACATGGAAGATTGCAAGACCTCAACTACACCATTGGAGGTAAATCATAAATTAAGCAGATATGGAGGTGAAGAATTCAATGACATGAAGAAATATCAGAGTTTGGTAGGTAGTCTAATCTATGCTACCTTGACAAGGCCAGATCTATCATATGCAGTAGGTGTGTTGTCACAATTCATGCATTGTCCAAAGAAGACTCATTGGATTGCAGCCCAAAGGGTACTCAGATATATCAAGGGAACCCTAAGTGAAGGTTTGTATTATGGTTTCACTTCTGACACAAGAATCAAAGTGTTTAGTGATGCAGATTGGGCAGGTGACTCAGATGATAGAAGGTCTACTCATGGATATCTATGTTATGTTGGAGACAAGTTAGTTTCTTGGTGTTCAAAGAAGCAACATACAGTTGCTTTATCATCTACAGAAGCTGAGTATAAGGGAATGGTAGAAGCTGCAAAAGAAGTGATATGGTTGAAGACCTTGATGAAGAGTTTTGAGTTTGATCATAGTACTCCAAGAATTTTTGGAGACAATATGAGTTCTTTGTATTTGGCAGCTAACCCTGTTTTTCATGCCAGGACTAAGCATATAGAGATTCAGTATCATTTCTTGAGGGAAAAGGTACTAGATAAAGAGATTGAAGTGATGTACACTCCAACAAAAGAACAGGTGGCAGATATGATGACAAAGAGTTTGGATGGACCTAAGTTACAAAGGTTCAAAGACATGGCAAGTATCAAGAAGACAGAGAAGACCTCAATTGATGATTGAGGGGGAGCTGTTGGTGCATACCAATCACCAATTGAAGGCTTGGAAGATCAAATGATGAAGGAAGAATCAATTCCTAAAGTGTGGAAGAAGATTACAATCAGAGGACAAGAGAAGTGTACACATATGTACATTAGCATAGTCATAGATGACTTAGATCTTTTGTTCAGTAAGAATTATGTACAAATTATCTATAAATACCTTGAGAAAAGTCGGGGCATGTATGAGAACTTATGTGACAATAGTTAGAAGTCAAGAATGAGGGAGATAGAAGTCATGAGATAGAGGAAAGTAAATTTGAGTTAGCTCTCATCACTCAGTTGTATTTGCTCTGAGTAAATGAAAAGTTTTGCGCCCGATGTTTCTGCGTGTTCTCCTTCTACAGTAGATCAATTGTGGAATGCTTTTGTACAAGTCTAAGTTGAGAGTTGCTTGACCTCTGTGCAAAGTTTCAGCTTCCAATTGTAATCAGGCTGAGTGAATTAAGTGTAGGAACATTCATATGTGAAGTGTATTCACAGGTTCCTAAAACAGGCGCATATTTCGAAGTCAATGTTTTGGTCATTTCTCCCAGCACAGTTTAAAGTTTTGCATGAGTGAGGGCTTAATCTTTAAGTTGGAAGATAAGCTACTTATGTCTAGAAGCATTTTGTAAAACGGGTTCTATTCAAGGAGAACCAAGTCTTAAAAGTTACAGGTGTAAAGTCGACTGTTTTGGATAACAGTTTCTGACATAGGTAACTTGTGAAATCAATTTCTCAAGTTATACTTAATCTTTTGAAGTAATTCAACTTGGAATAGTTGCGCAATCTCTAGGAGATGATTCGTACAAAGTTTCATCAAAAACTTTACAGATTTGATAGGCCAATGTGAATGAACAATGCAGCAGACTTTTCTGTGTATCATCTTCTTCACAGATTTGTTCATTTCTGATAAGTTAGCAATTGATCCTCTAAATTAGTGAAGTGTTTGACTTACTCTTGGTATAGAGGTGCTCTAATCACAAGAGTAAGTTGTTCTTTTGGAGATTAACATTCTCCATCAATCTTTTGGGTGAAGAGTAGTTACAGATTTGATGATGTGGCACTCTACTTTTGGAGGGATTTTAAAAATATTACTTTTCCAAAAGGAAAATTAAAAAATAAACTAAAAAAAAGTCACTTCTGATATATATATATTAAAAAATTAGCCCTTTCAAGTAAATAAACACTAAAATTGAGACTTTTCATTTTTTTATTCCCATACATGCTCGAGTTTGATGATGTGGAAAGTAGATTCCCTTTCTCTCTCTCTAATAGAAGAGAGAGAGGAGCCTAGTAAGCCTTAAAAAAAGCCTACTTCAGCCTACTAAAAAGTGCCCTATTAAATGCACTTTGTCCCCTTAGACAACAATAAAATTAGGCTTAATCCCTAAAAATTAGGGATCCTTACAAGGCCCATGCAGGGTTCACCTTTTTTCCTAATGGGTTGGTTTTTCCTCCTTCTCTAGGTTTTGCAGGGATAGCACTAGTACTCTGAGACTTGTTGGAACATCAAGATTACACTATGCTTGAGGTGGATTTGACCTACATAAAAAATCTATCATTTGGATTATGTTAAAAACATCCATTGAAGAGTTCTTTTCTTTATTCTCATTTATTGTATTTTTTCTAAAGTTTTTTATGCATAATTTACCAAATGTAAAAGCCTAGAGCTTGACACATGTAAAAGGAGAAAAAGAGAGCTCGAATTCCATGAATTAGAGGTGGTTGAGCTTGGCAATCAATGAATGAATCAATCAATCACGTAAAAATAGATCAAACTAGATCTTCACTTTTCCTAGATTGTTTCAAGAGACTATATAAAGACTTGAAACCACTTGTGCATTACATGGAAGAAATTGAAACCACTTGTGCATTACATGGAAGCAATTGTTGATATATTTAGGTAGTGATGTGTGTGAACACAATAGGACCGTCGGGGCACTTTTTTCCCTCTTTAGGAGGTTTTTTTCGCCCGGCTTGTATATACGCCTATTGCCCTAATGGGCTACTTATCTTTGTACATTCTCTAGTAATACATTCAGTCTTGTGTGTTGTGCTCCAAGCTTCTTCTTCTTCCTTGTGTTGTTCACGTGCTTCCACAGACATCTATCTCCAACAATTGGTATCAGAGCAGGTCGTCGCTTCATCTAGGGTGCCGTTGACACTCCTCCGTTTGCAGTCTCAAAATCGTACGAATTTTGGTGAGCATACTCAGAGTGTTTTCGAGATCAAAACAACTTCGATCTGTGGTGCCGAAATCACGATATGAGCTCGTTTCGGCCTCTGAACGCACTATCGCAGCGCTTGTGCAGGCTATTTCATCTTTTTGTGCCAAAGGTATATACCAGTTTTTGTTCGCCAGTATAAGCATCTCAAAGTCTACTATAGGTTAAGCAGAACTCGTCTGGGAGTTCCGTTCAACTTTTTGAGATACAATCAATTTTCTGCATCAAGGTATTTTAGTCACCGACCATGGCTGAAAGTAGTGATGTATTTCGTATGTTGGCTGTTGAGGATAAGTTGGATGGTACCAACTACCCATTATGGGCTTATATGATGCGACATGTATTGGTTGCAAAAGGATTGTGGAACATTGTGCAAGGTGTTGAAAGACGTCCTGTTACACCTGTAACAACAGGTACTACGAATACAGGTGCTGGAGCTGATGAAGATGGTGTCGAAGATGATATTGTGCAAATTCCTTTTCGTGCTGCTGTTTCTGCTGCACCTACTGCAGAGCAGATTCGTTGGGATGGCAGAGATGCCCAGGCACATGCATTGATAGCTTTGTCTATCAAACGTGCCATTATTCCTCATATTCGCTCTTGCAAAAAAGCTAGGGATGCTTGGGATACACTTACCACATTGTACCAAGCTAGGAATGAGGCTCGTGTTGCTTACCTCCGAAAACAGTTGGAGAGTGAGCACATGAATGAAGGTGATTCTATGGACAGTTTCCTAACGAAGATCAAAGATGTGAAGGAACACTTGATTTTTGCTAATGAGGTTATACCAGATAGCTCACTTGTGCATACCGTTCTGAATGGTCTTCCTGATTCATATCAGATTTTTGCTTCTACTCTTCGGTTGATGATGAAAGGCAATCCGAATGCCTTATCATTTGAGGAGTTAGTCTCTGTTCTGTTGCAGGAAGATCAATCCAGGCAGAACAGGTCCAGTATGCGTGTTGCAAATCAAGCTTTCCTGGCTAGTCAGAAGGGCAAAGGAAAATGGAGCTCTTCTACTAGTAAGCAGAAATCTGCAAATGCTGCACATTCGAAGAACCAGGATAAAGATGAGAAGAAATCAGAAAAGCAAAAATTGTTTTGCAAGTACTGTAAAGGGAATGATCATATCATAAAGAACTGTCAAAATCTGGCTGCAAAAGAGGCAAAGAAAAAGGAGGCTGGAATGGTTGTTGCAGAAGCCTCTACACCAAAAACAGAGTCTGCTAATCTTGTGCAGGAAGAAGAATGGGCGTTTACTATTGTTTGCAGTTTTGACCCATCTTCTCATGAGCAGTGCATGTTTGCAGTGGACTCAAATGTTTGGTACTTTGACAGTGGGGCGACCAAACATATTACTTCGCAGCGCAGTTTCTTCTCTTCACTCGAGCCTGCCCCTACAGGGAATACTGTCACATGCGCCAACAACTCCTCTTATCCTGTTATGGGAGTTGGTAAGATCATTTTGACTACTGCTGATGGTAGTTCTTTCACTTTGTCAGATGCTTTATTTGTTCCAGGGATCAAGAAGAATCTGTTATCAGTTTCTGCATTAGCCAAGATTGGCTTGCTTGTGAAATTTGTTGAGGACAGATGTACAATTCATGATCTGTCAAATGGCGATGTTATTATTGCTTCGGGCATTTTATGTCGTGGGCTGTATAAGCTCATAGACTATGAAAGATCTGTGAATGATTCAGCATGTGCAGTTCATGATTCTCAGGCTATGTCAGATGCAAAGCTTTGGCATGCACCCTTTGTTCATCTGAATTTCGCTAGTTTGCTACACCTGCAGAAATATGATATGGTGTCTTCTTTGCCCAAGCTTGAGGCACCTGGAAAACATGTTTGTGAAGGCTGTATTTTGGGCAAAATGCATCGTTCCTCCTTTCCAAAAGATGGTTCAGTTTGGGCTACACAGAAATTGCAGTTTGTACATAGTGATGTCTGTGGTCCTATGCAAACACCCTCTTTTGGAAATTACCTTTACTTCGTGACTTTCATTGATGATTTTCCCAGGCATGCATGGGTATATCCACTCAAAGCAAAGTCTGAAGTGTTCATGTGCTTTAAACAGTTTTTGGTTTTGTCTGAAAATCTGTCAGCATATAAAATGGGCACCCTCCGTTCAGATCGAGGGGGGGAATATATGTCTTCTGATTTTAATGCATTTCTGGCTGAACATGGGATAAAACACCAGTGTACAGTGCCATATACACCTCAATAGAATGGAGTTTCTGAACGGAAGAACATGTCACTCATGGAGATGGCGAGGTGTATGGTCAAGAGTTAGGCTTTACCACATAGTTTCTGGCTTGAGGCTGTCATGTGTGCAGCATATGTACTTAACAGGTGTCCCACTAAAGCGCTGCAGTCTATCACTCCATATGAGGCTTGGCATGACCGCAAGCCATCTGTTGCTCATCTGCGTGTTTTTGGTTGTTTGGCATATGCATTAGTGCCTGAACGACATTGCAGAAAATTGGATGATAAGGCAGTAACATGTATTTGTGTTGGGTACAGTTCTGAAAGAAAAGGCTATCATCTGTATCATCCATAGACTAAATGCATTCTGGTTAGCCGTGATGTTGTTTTTGTGGAAGATGCTATTCAGCCATTGCTTTCATGTACCAAGGAGACATATGTCAGCTCCAAAGACATGTATGATACTTTGATGCCTCTTTTTACAGGTGGATAGTCTAGTGCTGGTCCTAATGAGGCAACTTCTCAACCTTTGCAGGTTTCATTTGATGATGCAGATAATTCTATTTCTGATGCAGATGTACATGATGCACTTATTGATGAGAGAGCTGATATTGAGCAGGCAAGAACTATGCCAAAATGGCTGGTGCAGACTTTGCGTGACAGCAAATTAGATGCACCTCTATCATATCATACTCGTTCAGGCTCTCACAGTGCCTCTTTTGCATCAGATTGCTATGCTATGGCTGCATCTAGTCTCTGTGATGAGAATGAGCCTGTTTTGTTTGATGAAGCACATAATTCAGAAAATTGGATGGCTGCTATGCAATCTGAATATGATGCTATAATGAAGAATGGTACTTGGTCTTTATGTGACTTGCCTCCTGGCAAGAAGGCCATTGGCACTAAGTGGGTATACAAGCTGAAGCGTAAACCTGATGGTACAGTGGACATGTATAAGGCTAGGCTTGTTGCAAAGGGTTATGTGCAAGAAAGAGGCATTGATTTTGATGAGACCTTTGCACCTACATGCCGTATGACTACTGTTCGGAGCATTTGCGCACTTGCAGCCCATCATGGTTGGAATGTACATCAGTTGGACATTAAAACAACATTTTTGAATGGTGACCTGCATGAAGAAGTGTATGTTTTTCAGCCCCGTGGCTTTGTGCAGAAAGGGCATGAAAACTAGGTGTGCAGGTTAAAGAAGACATTATATGGTTTAAAGCAAGCACCACATGCTTGGTATGAGAAAATACATGCCTATCTGGTTGCACATGGTTTTGAGAATAGTCCAACTGAAAGCACCTTATATGTTAAGCGTGCTAATGATGTGCTTCTGATCATTGTTGTCTATGTTGATGACATGCTGCTCATTGGTCCTATTGAGAAGCATATTGCTGATTTCAAGGCTGATTTGCATGCCTCATTTGAGATGTCTAATTTGGGGCATTTGCATCACTATTTGGGCATTCAGTTTATGCAAGTTGATGGTGGAATGGCTTTGTGTCAAACGAAATATATTGACACATTATTGCAGCGTTTTGGCCTTGAAGACTGTAAGCCTATTGCCACTCCTATGGAGACAGGTTTACGATTAAGTCTTCATGATGCTGGAGTTGCATTTGATGCTGTTCTCTATCAGCAGGCTGTTGGATGCTTGATTTACTTATGCATTACTCGGCCAGATATTCAGTTTGCTGTCTCACAGATGAGCAGGTTTATGCATTGCCTAGGAGTCACACATTGGAAGGCGGTTAAGCGCATCTTTCACTACTTGAGTGGTACTCGGCTACTTGGGTTGTTTTATCCCAAGGGGGGATCACTACCGCCAGATTTGCATGCTTTTTCTGACTCCTATTGGGTTGGTTGCTATGACACTCGTGTGTCCACCAGTGGTTTTTGCTTCATGCTTGGTAGCTCATGTATATCTTGGTTGAGCAAGAAGCAGCCTACTATGGCCACTTCCAGTTGTGAGGCTGAGTATAGTGCAACTTTCACAACGACTGTTGAGTGTGTGTGGCTCAGATGCCTTATGGCTGATTTGGGTGTTGGCCAGTCTTCTGCCACCACCATCTTCACTGACAGTCAGAGCGCATTGGCAGTTGCGAGGAACCCTGTGTTCCATGCTCGCACTAAGCACATTGAGGTGCATTATCACTATGTCAGGGAGAGGTTCTTTGTTGGGGAGATCAGCTTGGCATATGTGCCCACGCAAGAGAACATTGCAGACCTTTTCACGAAGGCTCTGCCTAGGGAGAAGTTTGAAGCTTTCCGCAAAGCTTTGGGCTTACTTCCTTTTGTGGAGTGATTTCCACATAGCTTGGCACTTCCTTATACATGAGTGCCAGCTCCTTGTTCACCGCATCACTCCCAGGGGGGATTTGTTGATATATTTAGGTAGTGATGTGTGTGAACACACTAGGACCACTAGGGCACTTTTTTCCCTCTTTAGGAGATTTTTTTCCCCCAGCTTGTATATACGCCTATTGCCCTAATGGGCTACTTATCTTTGTACGTTCTCTAGTAATACATTTAGTCTTGTGTGTTGTGCTCCAAGCTTCTTCTTCTTCCTTGTGCTGTTCGCGTGCTTCCACAGACATCTATCTCCAACAGTAGTGATGTGTGTGAACACACTAGGACTGTCGGGACACTTTTTTCCCTCTTTAGGAGGTTTTTTCCCCCCGGCTTGTATATATGCCTATTGCCCTAATGGGCTACTTATCTCTGTACATTCTGTAGTAATACATTCAGTCTTGTGTGTTGTGCTCCAAGCTTCTTCTTCTTCCTTGTGCTGTTCGCGTGCTTCTGCAGACATCTATCTCCAACAACAATATACATAGACTTGCGGCCATCAATGTCTTGCTCCTTCATTTCTCTGCATCATCTTCTTCAACAACACTAAACTTGCAGAGGTTGCTATTCTCTCTATAGAGTTTCAAACTAGATGAATGTAGCAGTCATTGAAAGGTATTAGTGTCTAATTTATGTCTATAATTTTTCAAAGAATTTGGTATAGTACATTGAGAGAAGTCTTAGTTTTTGTGTCTGGTAAAGTTGAGTTATCAAGTGGTGAAGTTGGTCCAGCAAACTAGCATAGGAACAACCCTAGCTCTTTGGATATGTAAATTAGGTCTTTTAGGCCAATAGGTACTTTGGAGCATCAACAAGAACAAGTTGATGCAAGACAGATAACTTGCATCTTGACTAGCTCAAAAAAACCTTCTAAAAATGGATGAAAGTTGTGATTTCAAACACTGGGACAAGCCAACACATAAACAATTGGAAAAATTCCTTTTTAGGGAGTTTCATGCATATGTTTGGCTTGCTATAATGCATAAAAACCCTAATTTATAAGATCCAATAAAAGAGCAATCACCTTAACATTGGACTAGTGTCATTCCGATTTTTTAGGGATGTGAAGAGAATGACCTCGAGACTACGAAACTTAGTTTTCTATGAATTAATGAACCAAATGACTTGAAATTTGTACACATAAACTAGAAAATTACAGCTTTCCTATGAAAAATTAAACACTAGATTTAGAGCTCTGTAGAGAGAACAACAATCTCTCTGCAAGTTGACTGAGTTTGAGGAAGAAGGAGCAGTGAATAGAAACGGCACCAAGCAATGATCAAAGAGTATATTTATTGTTTTAAATCAACAATCTACTTCTTGATTGATTGATTGAGAATCAATACTAACCACTTGTAACTCATGGCTTTTAGGAATTTTAATCTTTCCTTTTACAAAGTTAAACACCTTGAACTTTACAACCAATTAATACAAAGAAAATATGTGCATATAAGTGCTATTCTTCAAGGCACATTCATAGCATCCAAATAATGGAATTGATGTAGAGCATATCTTCCTCAAGAATAATGGAAGCTTGATGTTCTTATAGTGGACATAACTTCAACAATAACAATAGGTACCATAACAAGATGGACTTCAACAATTATTCAAAAGATCAACCACATGAAGACTCATTGCTTCTAATGAATCTAATCCACAAAGAACGTAAAGGAGAAAATCATTTGTTCTACATAGATTCAAGATGTTCAAACCATGTTGCACACAACATTGCTCATCTATTTGACTTGGGAAGTCCAAAGGAGAGACATGAAGTACAAACATGGGATGATGATAAGCACAATGTGAAGAAGATTGGTATTATCAAAGCTTCCAATGTCAAGACAAACATTCTGAGTAAGATTCTCTATGT
>CM035411.1:159517083-159519583 GCA_020310875.1 Ceratopteris richardii | reverse complement strand
TAGATAGGATTAGCTGCAAGGTGAAGAGAACTTGTATTATCCCCAAAGATAATTGGTGACCTAGTATATAAGCCCAATTTTGTATACAAAAGCTTAATCCAAATTGCTTCTTGTGTGGCATTAGCTAGTCCTCTATACTCTGCTTCTGTGGAAGATAAAGCAATAGTAGGTTGCTTCTTTGAAGACCATGAAATTGGTTTGTCACCTGGAAAAGAAATATATCCAGAAGTGCTTCTCCTATCATCCTTGCATCCTGCCCAATCTGCATCTGAATAAACTTTGATATCAATATCTGAAGTGTAAGGGAAATACAAACCATGGTTTTGTGTACCCTTGAGATACTTCAAGATTCTCTTGGTAGCCTCTAAGTGAGGTATCCTTGGCTTGTGCATAAATTGACTTAGCACACTTACTCCATATGCAATATCAATTCTTGTAAGAGTAGCATAGTTCAAGCTACCCACCATACTTTGATAACCTGTAATGTCTTTGACTTCATCACCTTCATGGGCACTTAGCTTTAGGTTCACCTCCATTGCAGTGCTTGCTACTTTAGCATCCTGTAAGTGAAACTTCTTCAACATATCTTGTACATACTTTTTCTGAGTAATGTATATCCCTGAATTAGTGTAAATTAATTCAAGCCCTAGAAAATACTTCAATAAACCAAGATCATTGATCTTGAACTCCTTCATCATCTGGCTTTTGATATACCTGATTCCATTGACATCATTACCTATAATGATGATGTCATCAACATAAACACAGAGATAGATTACCTCTGAATTACTTCTCTTAATGAACAGAGAAGTATTAGCCTTGCTCATGACAAAACCTTGATCTTGGAGGTATGTGGTTAACCTGTAATTCCATGCCCTAGGTGCCTGCTTCAATCCATATAAGGACTTCTTTAATTTGCAAACATAAGTTACCTTCTTAGGGTCCTCATAGCCAGGAGGTTGTGACATATAAACTTCTTTTGAAATCCATCCATTCAAGAAAGCATTCTTGACATCCAATGGTACATGTTCCAATTCTTTGATGCAGCCACACTTACCAACACTCTGATTGTTGGCATCTTGGCCACAGGAGAAAATGTCTCTTCATAGTCAATGCCTTGGGTTTGTGCAAAACCCTTGGCTACCAATCTGGCTTTGTACCTATTAATTGTTCCATCAGAATTTCTTTTCAACTTATAGATCCATCTGGATCCTATTACCTTCATAGAATCCTTCTTGGGTACTAACTCCCATGTGTCACTCTCCTTGAGTGCTTCAATCTCCTCATCCATAGCTTCTTTCCATTCTGATTTGGTTATTGCTTCTTCATATGAACCTGGTTCTTCATTTGACAAATCTTTGGCAAGATAAACTGAATGTTTAGTAACAAGAGATGTATCATACCCATATCTGATAGGTTTCTTGCTTTCTCTTTGAGATCTTCTGATTGATTGAGTTGATGATTCAGGTATGTCTTCAAGCTTCTTCATCTTCATTTTGCCCTTGGACTTCCATGCTTTGAATTCTTCAAGGTTGATAGTGTCTTCATCATCTAAACTTGAGGCTTCATTCTGAGTAGGTTCCTCCTTTGCAAGTTTTGGAAATTCCTCTTCTAAATCATAGGGTAGTTTGACCTTCCTGCATTCATTCTCATACCGAGAATCGTTTTCATCAAAGATCACATCTCTGTTTACCATAAATCCCTTATTGGTAGGATTATAAAACCTGTAACCTTTTTGATTTAAATCATACCCAATGAAAATACATTTTTCAGCCTTTGGGTCTAGCTTACCTCTTATCTGAGAAGGAATGTGCACATATGCTAAACATCCAAATATTTTGCAGTGATCTAATGATGGTCTCTTACCATGCCATGCTTCATAGGGTGTCATACCATCAAGTGACTTAGATGGTAACCTGTTTATGAGGTAAGTGGCAGTAGAAACACTCTCTGCCCATAGATAGTTAGGTAACTTCTCATTAGGCATAGATCTAGCTGTCTCAACAATTAACCTATTTCTTCTCTCAGCTACCCCATTCTGTTCAGGAGAATACCTTGTGGTTATCTCTCTTGTGGTTACCCTGCAAGAAATCCTCAAATTCATTGGAGGAGTACTTATCTCCTCCATTTGACCTTAGCCTCTTCAAATTCCTTCCTGTCTGGTTTTCAACTAATGCAAGATATTTCTTAAAACAATTAAATACCTCATCCTTGTGCTTCATGAAGTATAATACAGTCCATCTACTATAATCATCAATGAAAGACACATAGTACCTTGATCCTGAGACTGAGGGGTCTTTGCTAGGTCCCCAAACATCTGTGTGTACAAGCTCTAGGTAGTCTTCATGCATATATCCTTTCTTGGAGAAGGATAACCTGTGAGACTTACCAAATTGACAAGCACCACACTTGTAAATCATATGTTGCTTGGATACATTAGGTATCCCAAGCACACATTGGTGCCTACACATTTGTTTCAAGATTCTTTCTCCTATGTGCC
>CM035411.1:159482274-159492083 GCA_020310875.1 Ceratopteris richardii | reverse complement strand
AAGCCCCCAAAGTAACCTTAAGCTCAAGCCAAAACCTTAAATCCCCACCTTAACCCTAACCCTAACCCTAACCCTAACCCTAACCCTAACCCGAGCCCTAATCCTAAACCTTGAAATGGCTCCCATGGACCGGAAGGAAGTGGACGACCTTATTGCTAAAGCTCTCAAAGAGGCCAAAAAGGAAGCAGACCGCAACCTCAATATGGAGATACGAAAGATGATGAAAAAGTTCAAAGGGCTCGAAGAACAAGTCATGAATAAAGTCAAAGGACTGGAAGAACAAGTGAAGACTCTCACAGAAGAAAGAGACCATTGGAGGACAGCTTATGAGCACATGAAAGAAGAGGGGGAGATCTCCAACGTGGAGATACTCAAGGAAGAAATAAAGAAGGAAATCAAAACGGAGGTAGAATCTACTCGAGAGTCATGGGTGGAAGTAGTACACAAAAGGGTTAAGAAGGAAGTTAGGGAAGACGTGCAGAAAGAAGAGCTCACACGAGTCCAGGATACACTTGAGGAGGAGAGGCTTCGACACACTCGAAGACTTCACATTCGGATTACGGGCCTACCCGAAGGGGTATGACCCGAGGCAGACGCCACTGACATTTGCCGTTGACTTGGATACGAGAGCATGCCCTACACAGACGCATGAGGGTTGGGAGGGATACATCGCGTTTGCGGGCACTCATCCTCAAGATGAGTTCTGAGGAGGCACGGACCGCCTTTTTTAGACGTCGATCAGTACTACGTGGACTACCCGGCGGCACCCTCTACATGGACGAGGACCTCACGCGTATGCAAGTGGCACACCGACGCGCTTGCATGCCACAGATACTCCAGGCGCGTCAAGAGGGGAGGAAGGCCTTTTACCATGATGGTAAGGTCTTCATAGATGGACGCCCTATCAAATAGGGCCATGCGGCCTATGAGACATCACTACACCAGGAGACACCACTCAGAGGAGTGGTGTGGAACTGCAACGGGGCACTCTGGACGCGACCAGACAGAGTCGAGGAGATCCTGGCATCACATGACTTTGTGTGCATCACAGAGACACACGAGAGCCTAGAGAGAGGTCTACCACGCATTGCAGGTTTTCATTGGGAATCTGCATTCAGGACCACGACGAGACAGAGTACAGCGCGAGGATCGGGAGGAGTGGCCATCGTATTTCGACAGGAGATACAGAGCCAAATCCATATTATATGTAGAGATGAGGAGGCACGATACATGTGGGTTCGCATGGAGATAGCACAGGGGAGCTCGATTTACATTGCTATATGCTACTTCCCACCAGGCGGATCTCGATACGAAGGACAGGATCTTGGGGGACCGATCCGAGATAGAGACTCACCATACACAACGCTTTCAGATGAGATACTACATTACAGCACACTAGGTGAAGTCTTCCTTATGGGGGACTTCAATGGCCGCACTCAGTCGCATCAGTGCGAGGCATACGACATGGATCACCCACATCTCATGAGGGCAAGAGACCCGGTTGAGATTAGCACCAGCAGAGTATCAGCAGATACGGGTCAGGACACCACCGGCTATGGCAGACATCTACTCGAGCTAGGCAGCCGCCATCATCTCGTTATATACAACGGGATGAATCGTTGGCCAGGTTCAGGCGGATTTACTTGCTTCCCTCACGGGGGAGGTGAGAGCATAGTCGACTACATTTTGGGTACTACCTCTGGAGCTTCACTCATCCCTTCACTCAGTATTGGACGACGCCCCACTCGGTGCAGACCACACATTTATCACATTCACACTCTCATCTCCGATTCCCTTAGACCCTCCCTCACCCACTGAGATACATACCACGATACACTTCACACACGAGCTCTCACACGTTTATGCACACCATTTACACACCCGCTTACTCTCCCTCAATCCATGCTCACCTTTGGACACACTCACATCACATATCACCACCATCCTACAGGACTCAGCTCTCCGCAGCTTCCACACCACACACATATGCACCCTCCACGCACATGATCCATGCCCCAGAACCGTTGGTATGATGCAGATTGTCGCGAGCTTCGGAAGCACCTACAGATTTTAGAGCATAGAGGAGATATTACACACACACAGGCACAGCGTCGCATGCAGAGCCTTACTCGCCGCAAACGGCGGGATTGGGAGGAGAGACAGTATTGGGATATTCACCATTTGCTCATGAGTCGAGACAGTGTAGTGGCATGGCGACATTTGAGAGAGAGGAGACAGCAGACACCTATCCGAGACCCGAGCACTTGGCATAGCTATGCACGGAGCCTATACGAGATCCCAGACCAACCTCCCATTCCGAGACCGCAGAGCTCACGTCCTACTACCTTCGACTTCTTCACACCCACTATGGTGGGACGCGCTATTGCCCGGCTGCAGCATGGCAGGGCCCATGATCATTTCGGTTTACAGGCAGAGCACCTCATTTATGGAGGCACGACTCTCGCACCGCTCATTGCCCATCTCTTCAACCGTGCATTAGTTGAAGGGTTCCCAGACTCATGGACTGAGCACACCATAGTGCCCATTCATAAGTCAGGTGACACTATGGATCCAGCTACATACCGGACGATCATGATTGGCCCTATATTGGCCAAGTTATATGGGGCCGTACTAGAGACAGAGTTGAGTACTCTAGCTGAGAGGAAGGGCATCAGGGCTCTAGGACAGGCAGGGTTCAGACGAGATTTCTCTACCATTGACCACATCTTCACTCTGAGATGCCTGATCGACCAGGCCAGGGTGAGGAAGAGGAGATTATATTGTTGCTTTGTGGACTTTCACAAAGCATTTGACACTGTTCCTAGGGATCGACTCTTCAGACGACTACTTGACATCGGAGCTCCGGAAGGAGATGATATGGGGGATCTACGCCTTATACGAGAGAGTATCTGGTAGAGTCAGATGTC
This sequence comes from Ceratopteris richardii, assembly GCA_020310875.1. Taxonomy (NCBI): domain Eukaryota; kingdom Viridiplantae; phylum Streptophyta; class Polypodiopsida; order Polypodiales; family Pteridaceae; genus Ceratopteris; species Ceratopteris richardii. The sequence continues at coordinate 159,489,156 of CM035411.1, read as the reverse complement.
CAGGGGGCTTATCTGATCCACTTGCTAGCACTATCGGGGTGAAGCAAGGATGCCCTCTCTCGCCCACCCTCTTTGGTCTCTACATTGATGAGATAGTGGACTTCATACAGCAGCAAGGGGGAGATGGCATTGAGGTACACGGGTCCACTCTCCATATTCTTTTATACGCTGATGATATTGTATTGGTTTCAGAGTCTGCAGAAGGTCTACAGCATCATCTACACGGCCTAGATGACTTTTGTAGACACAGAGGGTTATCTGTGAACCTTGGTAAAACCAAGGTCTTGATCTTTCATACATCAGCACAGGTACGCAGACATAGTTTGTTCACAGCTGCAGGTGGACCGATCGAGGTGGTCGGATCATATGTTTACTTGGGGGTGACATTTACAGCAGCGTCGGGAGTCTTCTCTATGGCTCAGGCAGCCAGTGACCGCATCACACGTGGGTACGCAGCACTAGCTTTGATGGAGAGACAGTGCCACCAGGCATATTTTCAGGAGCCCCGCACAAAGGGGTGGCTCTTTGACACTTTGGTTACGCAAGCGCTCATGTATGGGGCAGCCATATGGGGACCAGGATTAGCTACATCAGTATGGACAGCATTAGAGAGGCCACAGATCCTCATGATTGCCAGACTTATCCACAGTAAGCCTTCAGTACCACATGACATCATTAGCGCAGAGCTCGCTGCACCACCGATGCTAGTTGAGGCACTATTCCAGACAGTATGCCTATTACACAGACTTCGGAGCATGGATACAGAGCGTATTGCTTATCGTGCTTTCGAGGCATCACGTGATATGGCATTAGCAGGCGACACCTCCTCATGGTATGCACAGACACGAGACTGGCTTGCCCACCATGGCTTTGACATAGACAGGCTACCACCACTACAGTACGACTCTCATGCACCCACCTACTCGCTCTCTCATCAAGAGAGGAATAGGATCATTCGTCAGGAGATATGGCATACATACATACAGAGGACATGGGTGAGCCCTAGGGGTACATTGCCACCCAAAATGCTCTACTACCGCGAGCATTTTCTACATATATCAGGCACGGGCTTCATCGAGATTCCGAGATACATGCAGACCTACCTATTCCACCACCTACGAGTCATCATTGGGCAGCTCCGGGTTTCATCACATCAGCTCGAGATTGAGAGGGGTCGGTCCAGGGGAGTCCCCCGTGAGGAGAGGTGGTGCCAAGTATGCCAGACAGAGGTAGAGAGTGAGGAGCATTTTGTTATCAGATGTCCAGCATACTTAGACCTACGAGCACAGTTCTAGATCGAGGAGTCATTCCAGCTGTGCATGACTATGGGAGACCAGAGACGCTTGGGATGCTTTCTCACAGCAGCATACGAGAGGCGAGAGCGGTCACTACAGCACATACATCAGCCACGGGTGAGTACCCAGCAGACCATTACCCAGTTCTTTCAGCGAGTTGAGCTACATCAAAGAGGTCCATCTATAGGGCTCACTCTCCACCAGGCAGCAGCACAGAGAGCACGGCGCCGACCACGCATGGGCGGATATCGTCGACCACGACTATATCAGGAGGATGTCTCACGCATCAGGATTGCCTACAACCACATGATGGAGCATAGGCGTACCACCACCCCCTCGGTTGTCTTCCTTCATGAGGCACTCAGACCACCACCGATGTACCACATACTACACCCACCTCCACCCATCACTTGTCGCTAGGGCGTTTAACTCACATTTTGGATCCCCCCATGTATTAGGTGGCCACTATCTGCAGAGTCAGAGCCACGTCTCCCCAGCCTTTTCCAGCCCTATATAGCTTTGTGTAGCGATATACCTTTTATTTCATTTTATCTTCTACACAGGGTTACTACACTTGTACATGGTTTTTGTCTCATAGGCCAAGTTTTGCCTCCAGAAGACGTTAATATGACTTTCTTTCTTCTCTCTCTCTCTCTCTCTCTCTCTCTCTCTCTCTCTCTCTCTCTCTCTCTCTCTCTCTCTCTCTCTCTCTCTCTCTCTCTCTCTCTCTCTCTCTCTCTCTCTCTCTCTCTCTCTCTCTCTCTCTCTCTCTCTCTCTCTCTCTCTCTCTCTCTCTCTCTCCTCTCTCTCTCTCTCTCTCTCTCTCTCTCTCTCTCTCTCTCTCTCTCTCTCTCTCTCTCTCTCTCTCTCTCTCTCTCTCTCTCTCTCTCCCCCCCCCCTCTCTCTCTCTCTCCCTCTCCTCCATGGCTCCCAAGTTGGAGGAACAGCTGGCCACCTTAGAGCATATCCTCCGAGAGTTAATAGGAAAACAAAAGAAAGAAGGAGATTCTGCATTGAACATGGTTACCCGCAAAGTTGTCGCCCTCGAAGGCAAGGTGGCAACCTTGGAGAAGGAAAACGAGTCCCTTCGGGAAGAGCTTCTTGCTATCTGCAAGCAGCACTCACGGGACCGGGAGGAGTTGCACACTGAGCTTACTAAGATGAGAACGAAATTGGACAGCATATGCGAGGAGGGGGAGATCGTCCCACAGCTAGAGGACATTCGGGTGACTATCAAGAAGGAGTGCATGGAGGTGGTTCAGAGCGAGCTTGAGACTAAGAAAGATGGATGGGTCGAGGTTGTAAAAAAGAACCTTCGACCGGAGGCAAAGAAGAACAACCACCATGAGGAGATCCACATCTTACACACCACCATTGAGGAGGAGCGGATGCGACAGGCTCGCAGGCTCAATGCTCGCGTCTCCGGCCTCACAGAGACAGACAGATCACCTGAGCAGGACGAGCGTCGCTTGTGCACACTACTTGGATACCGCGCGGATGAGCCTCTCCCTTTCACCAGAGCCTGGCGAGAAGGACAGGACACCACACGGAGCAGAGCAATTATCATTCAGTTCTCAGATGAGGCCGAGAGGAGAGACTTCCACAGACGAGGGGCGGTACTACGCACTACACCGGGCACCCCCATCTATTTAGATGACGATCTCACACGGATGCAGGTAGTGCACAGACGTGCATGCATGCCGCGTGTCCTCCAGGCTCGACGAGAGGGACATCGTGCCCTATACAGAGACGATCGTGTCATCATTGATGGACGGCCCATGACTAGGGATTCGCGGCCTATGAGACAGCACAATAGGAGGTGCACATTGCAGTCTGGAATTGCAATGGATCTTTGTGGACACATCCAGGACGCCTTGAGGAGGTGATGGAGGGCAGAGACATGATCTTCTTGACAGAGACACACGAGAGCCCGGGGAGGAGCCTACCGAGGATTGAGGGCTTTATGTGGGAGTCACCTCACCGCCGACAGATGAGACAGCACACCACACGAGGATCAAGAGGAGTAGACGTGCTCTACAGACAGTCACTACAGCACAGGGTACAGGTGGTAGCCATAGACCCAGAGGCACGTTTCATGTGGATACGCCTCCAGCTATCAGAGGAGAGAGCAGCGTATTTCGCCGTATGCTATATTGCACCCACCGGCTCGCGCGTCACACATTCCCCCGAGCAGCCCTTAGGGGGGGAGGGAACAGACACCACATCTCCATATGACTGCCTCAGTGACACCATTATGGAGTATACCAGGATGGGCGAAGTCTTCCTTGTAGGAGACTTCAATGCCCGCACTCAGAGCCACCAGTGTGATATCTACGACTTTGACGACCCTGAGATGCTTCGTACCATAGAGGATATGTCTACACTCAGAGCCTCAGCCGACACTGCCACACCCACCTCATACGGCAGACACCTACTCCAGATGGGAGCACCACACCGTCTCATTATATATAATGGGATGGCGACCTGGCCCACCTCGGGTGGCCTCACCTGCATTCCACCCACGACACCACAGGAGGGTAGTGTGGTAGACTATGTTATCAGACCCCGGGAGGCGACGCATCTCATCACCTCATTCACTATCCCACCCATACCGATTGCAGCTGACCACGCATATCTTGCCCTATCCATACGCGGCTCACCATGCATATCACACCCCGTCACCATACAGCCACATGCCTATAGCACCATTCACTTTAGACATGAGGTAGCACATATCTATAGCTCCCATGTTCGAGAGCGCATCTACTCCCTTGATCCCTCTGCCTCATTGGACACCCTCACGACCCACTTCTCCTCGATCCTCCACACATCCACTACTCTCAGCTTCCCATACACCACCCACAGCACCGCAAATTCGACACGGCTGGGGCATACACCCCAGAATAGATGGTACGATGAGGAGTGTAGGCAACTATACCGACATATCAGAGCACAGAGTATCTTGGGATCCATCACAGAGAGGGAGGAACGACGACAGATGCGAGCCCTCACACGCTAGAAGCGACGAGCTTTCGAGGAGAGACAGGAGGCAGAGTTGTTCGACCTTCTCATGAGTAGGGATTGTGCCACCGCGTGCAGGGCACTACGTGAGCCACGCCCACCTACACCCATAGCAGATCCTTAGACTTGGCACACCTACGCTCGAAGGTTATATGACGTCCCAGGATAGCCACCATTGCCGATCCCTCCCACACCGCGTCTTGTGATATCCACCCTCTTCACGGCAGGCATGGTACGACAGATCATCCATAGGCTACAGCATGGCCGTTCAGCAGACCACACGGGGCTACAGGGAGCTACAAGACTATTATGATAGGCCATATCCTGGCCAAGATCTATGGGGTAGTACTAGAGGCAGAGCTCAGTACACACGCTGAAGGAGCTGGGACCAGAACACCCGGCCAAGGAAGCTTCCGCCGCACTTTCTCCACCATCGACCACATCTTCGTGCTTCGTTGCTTGATTGAGAGCGCGAAGGGGAGGAAGCAGAGACTATATTGTTGCTTTGTGGATTTCCACAAAGCCTTCGATATGGTTCCTCGAGAGAGACTACTACGGAGGCTCCAGAAGTTACAACTACCATCAGACATGCTATGGGCCATCCATGCTCTATATGCACGAGTCACAGGCAGGGTACGCGGCCCCGGCGGCCTATCAGACAGCCTTGTTAGCACCATTGGTGTGAAACAAGGTTGCCCTCTCTCACCCACTCTCTTCGGTCTCTACATCGACGAGATCACGGAGTATATACAGCGAGCGGGAGGGCTAGGAGAAGACCTCGGAGGTACGCCAGTACACATCCCTATTATAAGCTTATCACATTGTCTTGCTTTCAGAGTCACATGAGGGGTTGCAGTCACATCTACAAGCTCTCGACACCTTCTGCATGGAGAGAGGACTCACACTGAACCTTGGCAAGACCAAGGTCATGATCTTCCATACCTCGAGGATAGTACGCCATCGCGCCTCTTTCACTGCAGCTGGAGGACAGATAGAGGTAGTTGACTCCTACGTCTACCTAGGTGTCACCTTCTCAAGCACCACAGGGGTATTCTCCATGGCACACGCAGCGAGACATAGATTGACGCGAGGCTATGCAGCACTTGTAGGATTGGAGAGACGTTGCTTTCAGACACATTTTCAGGAGCCCCAGACTAAGGGGTGGCTCTTTGACACTCTAGTGACACCCGCATTGATGTACGCAGCAGCAGTTTGGGCACCTGGGATCACGGAGGCGATGTGGACACTGATTGAGAGGCCCCAGGTCACCATGATCTCACGCTTGCTGCGTAGCAAGCCCTCCGTTCCACATGACACTATACGAGCTGAGCTTGGCACACCACCGATGCTAGTGGAGGCCCTCTTCTAGTTGGTGACCTTTATTCTGAGGGTCAGAGAGCTACCCACCAACAGACTCACCAGGCTTGCATTTGAGAGCTCCAGACATTTAGCAGAGACAGGACACGAGAGAGTATGGTATGCACAGACTTACCGATGGTTAGCAAACCATGGCATGAGCATTACCAATCTTCCCCCTTTTCAGTATGACCTCTCTTCCCCCCACATTACCCTCTCTCGTTCGAAGAGGAATAGGATCATCTGTCAGGACCTACTACAGATACACGTCAGGGAGACATGGATAGCACCACGGGAGCCTCTTCCCACAAAGAGGCAACACTACAGAGAGCACTTCCTAACAGTGACAGCGGATGGTTTCATTCAGAGACCACGATACATGGATACATACATGGCACCAGTTGAGAGAGTGGTCATTGGGCACCTCAGAGTATCATCACACCAGCTCAAGATTGAGGTTCGGCGAGAGACACATACCCCAAGGGACGAGAGATTATGCAGGATATGTAGAGAGGAGGTGGAGGACCAAGAGCACTACACATGTAGATTCCAGGCATATGAGGACATCAGAGACCGCTACCCACAGCTCTTCAGGGGGGCACAGAGATCAGGGCTTTATTGGGGACAGAGGACCAGCGCCCTCTAGGTCGTTTCCTAGTAGCACTCCAGCACCGTCGTACATCACTCCTCCAGCAGCAGATGGAGATACACCTGCCCCCGCCCCCCCCCCCCCCCCCCCTAAGACTTATATTACGAATTTTTTCAGACCCACATCCACTCGAGGACCCAGCTCGATGTGGGGTGTCACATTACATAGAGCAGAGGAGCTTAGACGACAACGTCGACGACCGAGACCCCCACTTCGGAGACCCCGTCCACACTAGAGAGAGATTCAAGCGATTCACGCACGCCATGACATGGAGATACAGAGACGTCAGCAACGCACCCCTGTCGATCTCGACGTTCAGAGCATTTTGAGGATCCCCATGATGCCTTACCCACCGATGCATTATATCCTACACCCACTCCAGGCATTTAGAGGGTTGTGATACCATCGAGCCTCCCCTCCCTATGCATATCATATTTGTATCACACCCATTGAGCATATAGAGTGCATACCCATAGCACCCCACACCCTTGATGCCAGTTATTGTCCACTCCTTTTATACCCGTTTTTTGTACTCACACTTTATTTTCCTTTTGAGATCAC
>CM035411.1:159452274-159474774 GCA_020310875.1 Ceratopteris richardii | reverse complement strand
CCAAAACTCGTTGCTAAAGAGGCAAAGAAGAAAGAGGCTCGAATGGTTGTTGTAGAGGCCTCTACACCAAAAACAGAGTCCGCTAATCTTGTGCAGGAAGAAGAATAGGCGTTTACGACTGTTTGCAGTTTTGACTCATTTTCTCATGGGGAGTGCATGTCTGCAGTAGACTCAGATGTTTGGTACTTTGATAGTGGGGTGACCAAACATATTACGCGTAGGTTCTTGTCTTCACTCCAGCCTACCCCTAAAGGGAATACCGTTGCATGTGCCAACAACTCCTATCCTGTTCTGGGAGTTGATAAGATCATTTTGACTACTGTTGATGATGATAGTTCTTTCACTTTATCATATGCTTTGTTTGTGCTAGGGATCAAGAAAAATCTATTATCAGTTTTTGCATTAGCCAAGATTGGCTTGGTTGTGAAATTTGTTGATGACAAATGTACAATTCGTGCTCGTTCAAATGGGGACATCATTATTGCTTCTGGCATTTTCATGGGTTGTATAAGCTCATAGACTATGAAAGATCTGTAAATGATTTGGCATATGAAGTACATGATTCTCAGGCTATGTCAGATGCAAAGCTTTGGCATGCACGCTTTGGTCATCTGAATTTTGCTAGTTTGTTACGGTTGCAGAAATCTGAAATGGTGTCCTCTTTGCCCAGACTTGGGGCACCCAAAAAACATGTTTGTGAAGGCTGTATTTTGGGCAAAATGCGGTGTTTCTCCTTTCCAAAAGATGGTTCAGTTCAGGCTACTCAACAATTGCAGCTTGTACATAGTGATGTATGTGGTCCTATGCAAAAACTTTCTTTTGGAAATTATCTCTACTTCGTGACTTTCGTTGATGACTTTTCCAGGCATGCATGGGTATATCCATTGAAAGCAAAGTCCGAAGTGTTTATGTGCTTCAAACAGTTTTTGGTTTTGGCTGAAAATCTGTCAGCATGTAAAATGGGCACCCTCCGTTCTGATCGAGGGGGGAGGGATATATTTCTTCTGATTTTAATGCATTTCTGGCTGAACGTGGGATAAAACACCAGTGTACACTGCCGTATGCACCTCAACAGAATGGAGTTGCTGAACGAAAGAATAGGTCACTCATGGAGATGGCGAGGTCAAGAGTCATGCTTTACCACATAGTTTCTGGCTTGAGGCTATCATGTATGCAGCATATGTACTTAACAGGTGTCCCACTAAAGAGCTGAAGTCTATCACTCCATATGAGGCTTGGCATAATCGCAAGCCATCTGTTTCTCATCAAGGTGTTTTTGGTTGTCTTGCATATGCATTAGTGCCTGAACAACATCGCAGAAAATTGGATGATAAAGCAGTAAAATGTATTTTTGTTGGGTACAGTTCTAAAAGTAAAGGCTATCGTCTATATCATCCACAAACTAAATGCATTCTGGTTAGCCGTTATGTTTTTGTGGAAGATGCTATTCAGCCATTGCTTTCATGGACTAAGGAGACATCTGTTAGCTTCAAAGACATGTATGATACTTTGCTACCTCTTTTTACAGGTGGACAGTCTAGTGTTGGTTCTAATGAGGCAACTTCTCAGCCTTTGCAGGTTTCATGTGATGATGCAGATCATCCTATTTCTGATGCAGATTTACATGATGCACTTGTTGATGAGAGAGCTGATATTGAGGAGGCAAAAACTATGCCAAAATGGATGGTGCAGACTTTGTGTGACAGCAAATTAGATGCACCTCTACCATATCATACTCGATCAGGCTCTCATCGTGCCTCTTTTGCATCAGATTGCTATGCTATGGCTGCATCTAGTCTCTGTGATGAGACTGAGCCTGTTTCGTTTTATGAAGCACAAAATTCAGAAAATTAGATGGCTGCTATGCAATCTGAATATGATGCTATAATGAAGAATGGTACTTGGTTTTTATGTGACTTGCCTCTTAGCAAGAAGGAGGCCATTGGCACTAAGTGGGTATACAAGATGAAGCGTAAACCTGATGGTACAGTTAACAGGTATAAGGTTAGGCTTGTTGCAAAGGGTTATGCATAGGAAAGAGCCATTGATTTTATGAAACCTTTGTATCTACATGCGGAATGACTACTGTTCGTAGCATCTATGCACTTACAACTCATCATGGTTGGAATGTACATCAATTGGACATTAAAACAGCATTTTTGAATGGTGAATTGCATGAAGAAGTGTATGTTTTTCAGCCCCATGGCTTTGTGCAGAAAGGGCATGAAAACCAGGCATGCACATTAAAGAAGGCATTATATGGTTTAAAGCAAACACCACGTGTTTGGTATGAAAAGATACATGCCTATCTGATTACACATGGTTTTGAGAACAGTCCAACTAAAAGCACCTTATATGTCAAGCCTACTAATGATGTACTTCTTATCATTGTGGTGTAATGTTGATGACATGCTACTCACTGGTCCTTATGAGAAGCATATTGTTGATTTCAAGGCTGATTTACATGCCTCATTTCAGATGTCTAATTTGGGCCATTCACATCATTATTTGGGCATTCAGTTTATGCACGTTGATGGTGGAATGGCTTTGTGTCAAATGAAATATATTGACACATTATTGCAACGTTTTGGCCTTGAAGACTGTAAAGCTATTGCCACTCCTATGGAGACAGGTTTACGACGGAGTCTTCATGATGCTGGAGATGCATTTGATGTTGTTCTCTATCAACAGGTTGTTGGATGCTTGATTTACTTATGCAATACTCGGCCAAATATTCAGTTTGCTGTCTCACAGATGAGCAGGTTTATGCATTGCCCGGGAGTCAAGCATTGGCAGGCGGTTAAGCACATCTTTCGCTACTTGAGCAGTACTCGGCTACTTGGGTTGTTTTATCCCAAGGGGGGATCACTACCGCCAGATTTGCATGCTTTTTCTAACTCTGATTGGGTTGGTTGCTATGACACTCGTGTGTCCACAAGTGGCTTTTGCTTCATGCTTGGTAGCTCCTCTATATCTTGGTTGAGTAAGAAGAAGCCTACTGTGGCCACTTCCAGTTGTGAGGCTGAGTATAGGGAAGCTTTCACAACGATTGTTGAGTATGTGTGGCTCATACGCCTTATGGATGATTTGGGTTTTGGTCACTCTTCTTCCACCACCGTCTTCACTGACAGTCAGAGCACATTGGCACTTGCGAGGAACCCTGTGTTCCATGTTCGCACTAAGCACATTGAGGTGCATTATCATTATGTCAGGGAGAGGTTCTCTACTGGGAGATCAGCTTGGCATATGTGCCCACGTAGGAGAACGTTGCATACCTTTTCACGAAAGCTCTGCCTAGGGAGAAGTTTTTGAAGCTTTTCGCAAAGCTTTGGGCTTACTTCCTTTTGTGGAGTGATTTCCACATAGCTTTGCACTTCCTTATACATGAGTGCCAGCTCCTTGTTCACCGCATCACTCCGAGGGGGGATTTGTTGATATATTTAGATAGTGATGTGTGTGAACACACTAGGACCGCGGGGGCACCTTTTTCCCTCTTTAGGAGGTTTTTTCCCACGGCTTGTATATACGCCTATTGCCCTAACGGGCTACTTATCTTTGTACATTCTCTAGTAATACATTCAGTATTGTGTGTTGTGCTCCAAGCTTCTTCTTCTTCCTTGTGCTGTTCGCATGCTTCCGCAGACGTCTAACTCCAACTGTATTTATGTACGTACGTACGTACGTACGTACGTACGTATGTATGTATGTATGTATGTATGTATGTATGTATGTATGTATGTATGTATGTATGTATGTATGTATGTATGTATGTATGTATGTATGTATGTATGTATGTATGTATGTATGTATGTATGTATGTATGTATGTATGTATGTATGTATGTATGTATGTATGTATGTATCAGACACAATGCACATGGTGTAAATATGTGGCCATTTGAAATGCATATGTATGTATCCATGGATAGCTAATGTTGTACTATGCAGTTCATTTGAAGTTTAAATCAATTGTACTTCTCTCAGTAATTCAATCTCAACTAATAACTTACTTGCTGATTACAGAAGATTTCAACGTCAGGCTTTGTTCCAAGCTGCCATGGCCTGGTGCTTCCCCTAGAGCTTCCACCATTAGCGGTATGTTGCTGGCCACTGGTTTGTGATGATGATGATGTTTCTTCCGATGGTCGCTCAAGCAGAAGCTTCTCAATAACATAGGTTATAACCTGTCAATAAGAAGAATTTTAAAATAGAAAAGAACCTCATCAACTAAATGGAGACATGAAAAAATGGGAGAGAACAAGGAGTTTTAATAATTCTGGGTTCAGACACTCGAGCAATATCATAATGGAGACATAAATTATTCATACAATCATTCCTTATCTATCAAGAAAGTACCCCAAAAGTTAGCAATGAAAAATTCTTTATGATAATAAGGAATTATGTTCTTCAATACACCCAGCAAACTTATTCAGATTTATTCAAAGTAGATCTACATCAAAAGAAAGTTTATCATACAAAACCTCTTCTGCCCCTCACCCTCCACCCTGAACACAAATAATAGAAATGATGATGGTGATGGTAGTAGTGGTAGTGGTGGTTAATCGTAATAGCAGTGGTGGTGGTGATCATCGTGGAAGCAGCAGCAGTGGTGTTGGCAATGGCTGTAGTAGTCATTGTAGCCGCCGTGGTCGTCGCTGCAATAGTAGTAGTAACTATCATCATTGTAGTAGTAGTAGTAGTAGTAGTAGTAGTAGTAGTAGTAGTAGTTGACATTGTAATCTTAATCAGTGACAAAATATCATCCCCATCCATTATATACATCTACATACATATAAATATGTAATATAAACACATCTGCACACATAAAAATACATGTATCATTAGTAAATAGATAAATATAAACATGTACACACACAAAAATACACATACACGTAAAACTACATATAGAACGAGCTTGGTACATGGAGGTTAGAGGCTGGGTTGATAGTCATGGACTTGATATGGACAGATTGCCGCCCTTTCAGTATGACCCATACTCACCTCACATCCACCTCTCCCATAGTGAGAGGAATATTGTGCTCAGGCAGGATCTCTGGAAGCTCTACATTAGTCAGACATGGCTCACACCACATATGGGATTGAGACTATCACACTACAGAGACCCGTTCCTAGACATACTAGCGGACAGTTTCCTCCAGTGACCACGCTACAGGGATACTTATTACTTACATGCCTCATAGCTCGAGGGTAGCGATTGACAAGTTGAGGGTCTCATCGCATAGGACTAGAAATTGAGATGGTCAAAGCAGTAGACATTCCCAAAGAGGAGCAGGTATGCAAGATATGCAGAGTGGAGACAGAGGATAAGGAGCACTTTGTATGCAGATGTGGGGCATATGATGACTAGAGATACAAAGTCACAGAGATTCCCTACTCCAGCCCACCGCAGCAGCCCAGACAGGAGGGAGACATAGTCAACTCACTGACTTCTTCGTTCTGCGACGTGCAGCAGCCCTCTCCCCCTCGGCCAACCAACCGACAGGGGTGACTCTTCAACAGGCTCGGACCTCTCGAGCTAGGAGAAGACTCCGTGCTAAAGGACATTGGGCCCCAAGTCTTCATCGACACCAGATTGCAAGGATCCACGCTGATGACCATCATGCCATGCAGGAGAGACGGTCACATATGATGGCTGATCCCACTGCAGCCATCCAGGCAGCCCCAACTCCACCTCCACCTATGTACCACATCTTACACCCACCCACTAGTACAGGATGAGCTAGTTAGTCACTGAGATGCATTCTCATGCTTGTACTACCATTCTGCATATAGACTATCATAGATATAGCGCTCCATACACCCCCCCACTTTCATGGCATCTCCACATGCATACTATGAAGACTCATATCACCTTTCTCAGGTTTTTCTCAGCACTTTTATTTTGTCCATTGACAAGAGACACACCCATGTACATTGATTGGTCTCATAGGTCGACTTCAGCCTTCTAATAGATGTAAAAGCTCTCTCTCTCTCTCTCCCTCCCTCCCTCCCTCCCTCCCTCTCTCTCTCTCTCCCTCCCTCCCTCCCCCCCCCCTTCCCTCCCTTCCCCCCCCCTCTCTCTCTCTCTCTCTCTCTCTCTCTCTCTCTCTCTCTCTCTCTCTCTCTCTCTCTCTCTCTCTCTCTCTCTCTCTCTCTCTCTCTCTCTCTCTCTCTCTCTCTCTCTCTCTCTCTCTCTCTCTCTCTCTCTCTCTCTCTCTCTCTCTCTCTCTCTCTCTCTCTCTCTCTGTGTGTGTGGGCGATTATGCATGGGGGATCACCACCTGCCTAATGGACTATGCTGCAAACAGCAAACAATGCATGAGATTTGTCAATGCACAATGCATGGAACCAACCAGCTAATTTCATAATCAATAAAATCAATCCCAAAGAAGAAAAAAACGAAGGCTATGGGCTCAAAATTGAGATAAGATTCAAGATTCAAAACCATCTCAACCTCAAAAGTGGATCCTGCAAGTTAAGGCAACACTAGCTTTAACTTTCATTACATACCGTTCCAACCAAAATCCCACTTGACAATGAGCGAAGCCTACCTAAGCCATCTACTAGCCATAAGTTGTCCAATACGACCTTCATTAGCATGTGAGCTAGGATTCCCAACATCATCTTAATGAATTATTAGCTCCTCATAATTAGGGCTTACAAATGTGCAATAGAACATAAAATCACGAGGGATCGACATTGATCATATGCTAACATATAATGCAAGAGATTCTTCAAAAGCAATTCATTGCCATTTTGACTTAAAACTTCATAAATTATGATGCGACTAGCATCAGGTTTTTGCAGATCTACTACTAACAAAACATAGGGCATTTGAAACTCCTTGTTTCAATGCATCAAATGCTTGTTGTTGTGCACTGCCCCACATAAACGTTTTACTCTTCTGTAATAAATATGCCAATGGCGCAGGTGTGTCTGAATAGCTCACGACAAATTTATGATAAAAGCCCGATAATCCTAAGAATGACCGTAACTGCTACTCATTCTAGAGAATTGGCCAACTAAGGATCATAGATACTTTCTGTGTATCCATTCTAATTCTATATGCAGAAATTATATGTCCTAAGTACTCAACCTAAGAAACAGTTGTGTCTTCTCTTAACCGACAGATCATCCACAAAATCAACTACAAATTGATCAATAAAAGGATGAAAAATATCATTCATGACCATCATGAAGAAAGCTGGAGCATTTGTTAAGCCAAAAAGAATTACAAGATACTCATAATGACCAAATCTAGTGTGAAAAGTTTTTTATATAGATGATCATCCTTTACTCTTATCCAGAGTAGATTCGGTGCGTAGCACCGGAAATTTTTTCCATTCAAGCCGTTCGGTGCGTTCGGTGCCATTCAGTGCCAAAAATTCATGGTTACAAGATTTAAAAAAATTCGTTCGAGTGACCAGTCATATGACCTAAGTTTTCAATGAATTCGAACTTCTCAGTTCTGTAAGCTTTCGAAGCTTCGTTTTCCATTGCTTGAGGGTTGAGCCCATAGCTTTAGGCTTCATCCTTGCAGCCCATAGCTTCCTACCTTTCCTCATCGTAACCTTCTCTCATCGGATCAGCAGCGGCCAGCCAATCCGTCTAGTCCGTCCGAGTCTAGGCTTCCACGAGAGAGAGAAAGAGAGAGAGAGAGAGAGAGAGAGAGAGAGAGAGAGACTATTAGAGTTAACCTAAGAGCTTTCAACCCACATATCATAGAGAGAGAGAGTCTTCAGCCTATTAAAAGTTTGAATTTACCTAAGAGCTTAGAGCCCTCAGCCTCCACATTTTGCCTCTTTAAGTCTTGGGCACATATATATCATCAGGCCTCGTGGTATTTCACCTTTATGGAGTATCCATAAGACTAATAATGAATTGGTGAATACTACCGGATCTGGTTCTCGTACGAGGAGATGGATGTGTAAGTATTGTGGTAGGTCCTTTAGTACCACAACTACACGTCTTATCCGACATGTATCTGGACTAAGAGGATTGGGCATTGCTGAGTGTACACAAGTCCCACAAGAGATTGCAGAAATTGTGCGCAAAGAGCATAAGCTTGCTCAAGATGCTAAAGAAGCTCGTCGTCGTGAGTTTGTTGCAGCTTCTGAGGATATATTAGAAGAACTTGAGGATATAGGACTTAGCGCTAGCACATTGAGAAGTCGGACTTCTTCTCAACGTGATGAGAATGAAGAGTCTGTTCCATTGGAAGGACAATCATCTCAAAGATTCAAAGCATCACAGTCCTCTATTCAATCCTCTTACATATCCAATGGCTTGCAGAAGCAACGCCAAAGAGTAGCTCACATAGAGATGGAGCATTGCATACTTGAGTGCAACATTCCTTTCAATGTTGACCGCACGGATGCATGGAAGAGAATGGTAAAAGCAATAGCTCAAGTAGACCCTTCTGATGATTGGCATGGGGCTGATTATAAGCGGTTGCGTACCTCGATGCTCATAGAAGAGAGAGAGAGAGAATCGAGAAACTTCTAGATCCTATTAGATTGGGGTGGCAGACATATGGTTGCTCCATTCTATCCGATGGATGGAGTGACATTCGACGCCGCCATATCATAAACATAATGGTCTCTCGTTGTTTGGGCACCTTTTAAGGCCATTGATTGTAGTCATGCCGGCACACGCATCACTGGAGAGCTTATATTTGAGCACATCAAAAGTGCCATCGAGGAAATCGGTGTGCAAAATGTAATACAAGTTATCATTGATAATGCTTCAAACTGTAAGAGAATGGGAGAGTTGGTAGAGGCTGAGTTTCCTAGCATTGTGTGGACTCCATGTGCTGCACGTTGTTTAGATTTATTGATTGAGGATATAGGGAAGATCCCTTGGCTCTCTCCTGTTGTTAATGATGCCAAAAAGGTGATTTCTTTCATACGTAAGAATCACCAAGCACTAGCTATTTTTCGGGCTTATAGTAAAAAAGAGTTGATTCGTCCAGCAGAGACCCGATTTGGCTATGTATACCATGTCTTCTCTAGACTACATTTATGCATGGACGCATTGCGCTTGACAGTTACAGACCCTCGATGGCGGGCCATGGCCAGAGGATGCACAGAGGCAGCAAATTTTGTGCAGCGGAAGGTTTTCGATGTGGATTTTTGGGCAGAGATAGAGCATATTGTACCTGTCTTGCGGTCGATTCATATCGTATTACGTTTTGCTGATATGGAGGGATCCACACTTCGCCTTCTGTACCATATGTACACACGGATGCGGGAGGCTATTTCATCCGTGACGACTCTATCGACGTCTCGGTATATTTGAATTTTTAATTATTAATTATTACTTTATGCGTGACCACATTGATGATTAAAAATTTATTTACGATTACATTGATGATTTTATAGTGGCTTTTTGCTTTTGTAATTTCTTAATATAGACATCGTGATGTGATGGAGCTAGTGGAGTCTCGATGGCAGTTTTTATCGCGATCGATTCATAGTTTTGCAGCCCTTTTACACCTTTACTTTAAGGGTCCACGTTTATGGTCGCAACCACACATGCGTCATATGAAGGACTTATACATGGAGTGCATTATGAATCCTGATCAGCACGTCACATTTGATACGGATTTTTCAGCTTACATGAGCAATGTTGGTATTGCTTATGCTAGATCCACCTCATTGAGGCAAGATGTCACATCTCGACCTCTTGAGTGGTGGAATCATTACGGTTATGGTCACCTTATCATTGCACCGCATGGAGTGCATTATGAATCCTGATCAGCACGTCACATTTGATAGGGATTTTTCAGCTTACATGAGCAATGTTGGTATTGCTTATGCTAGATCCACCTCATTGAGGCAAGATGTCACATCTCGACCTCTTGAGTGGTGGAATCATTACGGTTATGGTCACCTTATCATTGCACCGCATGCGCTCAGGGTATTGTCACAGGTATAAATAATAGGGTATTAATATCTATATTGAAATTTGATTTATCATTTGTTATTTGTTACATAAATAATAATTATAATGGAATGTTCATGAATAATAGAGTCTAATGATTAATTATTGTAAGATTGCTCTTCTAACCCATGCGAGCGGAATTGGAGTGCATTTTCTTTAGTGCACACCAAACTCCGCAATTGTTTGAGTGTGGAGCAGTTGCATCGTGTGGTCTTTTGTAAGGCCAATTTACGACTTTTACGTTCACTACGATCTCTTACAGGTCCGAGGCATGTAATAATTTTGGTAATTATAATTTGTGTATATACTTTCTAAATTCTAACTTTTTCTTATGTGTCATGTGATAAATTATAATATTCTTAATATTTGCTTTGTTTTTTTCAGATTTCACATGTTGATTTTGAGAGTGCTTTAACGTCAGAGGAAAGCATAGAAACACATGTTGATGATGAGCAAGAGCAGATTTACAGGATGCTTCATTCAGAGCTTGAGAGCATTGATAGGAGAGTTACGAGAGCACGATCCCGTGCTATTTCTAAGCGCCAGAGTGATCCACCCGAGGAGCAGAGTCCATCTACGAGTGCAGCACCTATTTATAGTAGGAGACGCAAAATGCGTCCTCGACGTAGAGGCCAGCCCATTGTGTCGGAGGCACAGCTCGAGGACATTGTGGAGCATGCACCAGAGGATCATGAGTTTGCAAAGATGGCTCCTATTGTGGATCTAGAGTATGATGATGAAGGGAATGTCATTCCTAGAGATGATATTTCTCTTCCATCATCAGACGAGTCCTTTGGCATAGATGATCTAGAGTAGATAGTAGATTCAGACTTTTTGGAAGATGTTTATGAGTTACCATGACATATGTATGATCATTGATGTTACATGTATCATGATTCATGTTAGATGCTACATGTATGATGTATCATGTTACTTTTTGGATTCATACTTTTTGACATTGGACATTTGACAGTACACAGGGTTTTTTACTTCATATTTATTGTTTATGTCATATGATTTATTAGAGTTCATAAATTTCTCCATTGATTATATTGTGTTTCATGCCATATGAAACACAATATAATCAATGCCATATGAAATCATGCCATATGATTCAAACTTCAATGTTCATTAATAGACTAGGATTGTGATTTGATATTCATAAGTATTAGATTTATATATATATATATATATATATATATATATATATATATATATATATATATATATATATATATATATATATATATATATATATGTGTATATATATAGTAACGACGCACCTTGAGCACCTTACCTCCGCATACCATTCGGTCCTCGCACCTTACACGCACCGAACCGAACGCACCGGACTGCCTTGCTCTTATCTGATGATAACCACTTTTTAAGTCTATCTTACTGTATACAATAGCACCTCCTAATGCATCCATAACATCATCAATGCGAGGTATCGAATATCTGTGTTTTATTGTTACTTTATTCCATGCTCTATAGACTATACATATTCTAAACAATCCATCTTTTTTGCGAACAAAGAGCAATGGGGCCTAAAAAGATGAATAGCTTAATCTGATCAATCCTTTCTCGAGATACTCCTCGACTCTACAACGTACTTCTGCCTCCTCTTGGAGACTCATGCAATACGGTTGTCTTGCGGATGGATAAGCTCCATAGCTCAATCTTGTGCTCCACTTTTCTGCAAGGAGGAAGACTTGTAGGCAATTCTGACAAAAAACAAATGTTGAAATTCAGTTTTCATTTTCGAAGCTCGTTGGGCTTCCAAACTAGTTTGAACTTGTAAAGATGACGACTCTTTATGTTCATCGCAAAGGTAGACAATTGTCTATAACTTTGAACACTAGCTCTCTAGAAATGGTGACGACTTTATGAGAGAACTAATACACATGAGTCCCAAAATCTATAATGGGCTTTTCACTCACATGCCACTCTTTACTAAGTACGAGATCAAATCTACCCAACATAGCAAGCTCGAAATCAAGCTCACCTTTATAAGTCTGAATATGGACGGGCAACTTGACTACTCGTCGATCTCATGTCTCAAATCCCTTTCCATCTACTAACTCTACCATGTAGGTGTACTCAGATGGATTGGTCTTTAGCTTTAATTTCTTAAACTACAAAAGAGTTGATTTGAATGGATCCTGTATCAAACAATATTCATAGGATGTCCATTCAGCTCCCTTCTCATGACGATAAGCTTCGTGGTGTCAAGGAACTGATAACCTTTTTGTTCAATTGGGGATAATACTACACCTATCACCTCCTTGGTCACCTATACATGGCATGTTGGATCTTTTATTTCTCATCAACGATATTCCGTAAGCGGAAGCATAGCTCCCACTTGCTTATCCACTGTTCCACCGCATCTTCAGTCCTAGCATTGGTATGTACGTGGTATTTTGGTGGATTTAAATATTTTACTTGCTACAATCATAGAAAACAAAAACGCACTATTTTTTATAGCGTAAAAATCGTCGATTTTTATTCAAAAAATCCTTTTGAATTTTTTTAATTAGGTTTCGGTTTTCGGTTGTCGATCTTCTTTCAAACTTCTTGCCTCCTTTGCTCCAGCTTGCGCGCGCATACATTAAGAGAGAGAGAGAGAGAGAGAAAGAGAGAGAGATAGAGACAGAGACAGAGAGAGAGAGAGAGAGAGACCCAGCCTTGAAAGTTGAGAGAGGGAGAGTTCAAACTTCAGCCTGCTACCCACCCTTTTCAATCTTTATCCTTCACTCTTGAGCTTTATCATCATGGGAAGAACTCCTAATGTTATTCGAAGCCATGTGAAAGAGCTTGACAAGAATACATGGCAATGCAAATATTGCATGGGAGTTTACACAGGCACCGCATCTTGCATCAAAGCTCATCTCCTTGGCCTTAAAGGTGGAGGCATTGGAAAATGCACTTCTATTCTTCCAAGGATTGTTGAGGAGCTTACAGCTCAATTGAGGGAAGGGGCAGGTAAGATGCCGATTGGCTCATCTTCATTGTCATATAGCAGCGAAGAGCAAACCAATCCCATTGATGCCGTTGATTATAACCCTAGTGCATCCAAAAGGCCCCGCACTGAGAGCATTATTCCTATCCATCTCTTCACAAAAACAGTATATTAGAATTCAGAAACTAAAATGAAGAATGAAAAGTATTCTTATCTATATATTATATATTATATATATAATATATATGAGGTCTATCCCTTCGAATGCGACTACGGGTCCGATGTACATGTCTCTCAGACTCCATGGCAAGCATGGCAAAGATCTCTCTCTCCCCTCGAGGGATATCTTTGACAAGGCCAATATCAATAGAATCTATATTAATCTGTAATTCAAATTTTTCAAAATTATAGATTAGAGTTTACTAAATACAAATATAAATTTTAAATGCATGATTAAATCATAAAGGTCAGAGATTTATGTACTTGTAAAGGAGCAATGTTATGCCTTTTAGTCTCTAGTAACTTGAGATTGTAGTGGCAATACACTAACTTCTCAAGTTGTGCTGGACTCAATCTATTCCTCTTTTTTGTGTGGAATAGAGCCCATGTGCTCCAATTCCTCTTTGTAGGTCGTGTACCACATTCTTGGAAAAGTATTTGCAAGACAAGTTTTCTCTGTGATTGGCATATAATCAAATTAATTAGAATTTAGACTTGATTCTTTGATAATGAGATGAAATATTTATTAAAAAATCACTTACCAATAACGAAGTACTAACTCCATATTTCCCCCACCATGTGATAGGAGAAAACTGATTCTCTCGTAATTATCAACAATCATACATGAATCATGATACATCATATTATATATACGATGTATCATGTATGAAGTATAAATAATGATATATGTAACATAAAAAATTAAACAAGTAGCAAATTGCAATAAACTTACTCTGTCTCTGATAGTCCATCGACTCGTTGGATACAATCTTATATACGGTTGATGTACTCGTATACAAGGCCAAGAGTGCTACCCTCCATATCTATAATGCGAAGCACAATGTATACAAGCTTGATAGCAGCTACCAATATCTCTTCCTTCACCCAAAGATCATCCTCTCCCATGACGAGTGATAAAAGCTTTGTGAAGAGAGGATTCCTTGCTCTAACTTCCGATAATTGATATATTCTTCTGCAACACATGTGTGTAAAAGAGCCTTCCTCACTCTCAAGACTCTATCAACAACTATGTACATGTAACAAAAACGGGTGAAAGAAGGTTTTTTGAAATCTAAGGAGGAGTGAGCGCGAAAAATATTTAAGACTTTGGGCGGCAATTGACAAACTTCACTATGAATTTGACTTATCTAGGATGGTTCTTACATGGAATCCCCCCTATGCCTTCCATGAGTAGATTTAAGCTATGTGATGCACAAGGTGTCCATTTGATTTTGGGATACATATCCTCAATCATACGCCCCATGGACACACAATTAGACATATTGTCATTCACAACTTGCACCACATTTTCACTCCCCACATCCTCAAGGGCTTTTTGCACATGAGAAAATATGAATTGACCGGTAATCACTGTGCCATGTGCATGTGCAGGTATGACACGTAAGAACATTGTGCCCTTGCATGAAGAAACAAAAATGTTGTAAACATTCCTCTTCCTCATGTCTGATCAGCCATCACATAGAAAAGAGCGCCATACTTTTCCCATGAGCCCCGTAATGTCAACATCTCTATCTTAACTAACATTTTTGGTTTGGAGAGCTAAGAGGTACGCAAAACTTGTCCGGATGGACCCTCCCAAGGATACCCAATCCTACTCACAGCTTTTATGTCCCTCTTCCATGCATGTGTATTTGCCACATTGAATGCGATACCACATTGAATGAAGAGCATGGTTACTTCTCGGGTGCTTCATTCATTGATTGTTCTTGTAGTCCAACCCTCACACTACCTTTTACAAATATATTACTCTTTGGAATCTTGGGCCAAGGATCCTCAGAGATGCTCACTTGAAGATGAAGAGGTGTTGCAAAATCCTTGATCTACACCAGCCAAATGAACTCCAGTAGTATGTGGTGGGCCCTTTTAGCTTGCCAATGGATGTATTAGACACCCTATGTACCTTGGAAGATCACTCACAAAAAGATAGATCAAAACAGATAAGTTGGAGTTAGCTCAGAGGTGAAGAACTTGCTATTTTTGGTTCATACACCTGTCCAGTGTTTTGCATAATTCTCTGAGCACAGAAGCAATTAGCTTAATTCCTCTTGGGGAAGTCTAGTTAACTTAAAGAGCTAACTTTCAAGAGTAATCTCATCAAAAATAATGAACCACACACTGAGAATGATGTTTAGCAACTAATGACATCATCCCGATTTTCACTGGCTTCTATAGTTTGAGACCAGTGAGCAGAAAAATGAACATAACTCCAGATTTAAGAATCCAATGATTATGAAAATATATGCTTATACTAGACAGTAAGCTCAATCCAAGAAGATTTAAATCATTGAATTTGGATAAGCACACACTGAGAAACAGCTCTGACAAGATGAGTAAAAAAGTCGGGTACCTGACAGAGAAGTGAAAATGAAAGACAGGGTTGACTTCAACTGAACATAACTGAAGATTGCAATACCCAAATGAAATGAAATTTGATGAGCATATATTAGAATTATAGAGCTAACTTTACCAAGTTAAATCACTGAAAATGATGCACCAAGCTCAGAGAAACCATCTCTACAATCTGGCTGAGAAAACTGAGAGATATGACAGTGAGTAGTACACTTCATAAGGACATGGAAATATGAACTCAAATAATCATGAAAATGAAAGTAAATTGCTTGTACAATACAATGGACTTACTGATACATATGTATGCCTTAGAATCACACCTTGATATGGCATAAAGCTCAGCTCTTGGAGGTCTTCACATAGGTCTCTCTAACCACGACTAAAGCTGCCATCTATTTATAGTTGAGTTTGGGAGGCTAACTTCCCTCAATCACTCTCCAATCAATTTGTGATTGATTTGATTCTCTACCTACCACAAATCACGAATTCGTGGCTCCTCTTTCCCTTTTTGATCAAGTGGACTCAACCACTTAAGATTCTTTCACTTTTACATTGAGTAAAGTCTTCAAAAGTTACAAGAGGTAGTTCACAAGTGAACTTTACATAGTCTTCATTTTAAAGCTTCTTCTATGACTTTGTGGGACTCAAGCCAATACTTAGGCTTGTCATAGACTTTCTCCAACAGCTCCCCCTCAAGCCAAGTATGCTTGAGGTCTTCAATCTTCCAAGATTACCTGCAAACCAATCATAGCCTTGAATTTGCAAAGCTTTGTACCATCCAATGCTTTCGTTAGAATATCTGCACATTGTTGATGAGTGGACACATATGATATTTGAATTTCTTTGCTTAGAACCTTCTCTCGTACATAGTGATAATGAACTTCAATATGTTTAGTCCTTGCATGAAAAATAGGATTAGCAGCTAAGTGAATAGAACTCATATTGTCACCAAAAATAGTTAGAGTTCCAAACTCCAATCCAAGATCTTTGAATAATGTCTTCATCCACATAGCTTCTTGTGTAGCTATGGCAAGACCTCTATATTCAGCTTCAGTAGAAGAGAGAGAAACTGTGGGTTGCTTCTTGGATGACCATGAAATAAGCTTTGAACCTGCAAAGGTAAGATAACCTGAAGTGCTCCTTCTATCTTCCTTGGAGCAAGCCCAATCTGCATCAGAAAATAGCTTCAAACCTAAATCAGATACATAAGGATAATAAAGTCCTTCATTTATGGTTCCTTTGAGATACTTGAGAATCCTTTTGGCAGCATCCATATGTGGTTTCCTTCATCCATATGTGGTTTCCTTGGTGTGTGCATAGATTGACTTAGCACACTCACACTGTAACATATATCTACTCTTGTCAATGTGGCATAGTTGAGGCTACCCACTAGACTTTGATATGATGTGATGTCCTCTATGAGTTCACCTTCATGTGAGCTCAATTTGTGATTGACCTCCATTGGAGTACCTGCAATCTTACAATCTTGCATCTTGAATTTTGCCAACATGTCCTTAATGTACTTTCTTTGAGTGAGAAACAAACCATGGTCTTTGTAGACAACTTCCAAACCTAGGAAGTAGGTAAGTGAACCCAAATCACTTATCTTGAACTCTTCTCTCATATGATCTTTGATCTTCTTCATACCATCTGCATCATTTCTTGTCAATATAATATCATCTACATATACACATAAGTAGATGATCTCAGAATTACTCTTTTTAATAGAGTGAAGGATCTACCTTGCTTGGTTGAAAGCCTTTGTCCTGCAAGAATGAAACAAGCCTGAAATTCCAAGCTCTTGGGGCTTGCTTGAGACGATACAATGCTTTGTTAAGTTTACACACATAATCAGGATAAATTTGATTCTCAAAACCAGGTGGTTGTGCCATATGGTTGTGCCATATGTACCTCTTCTGTTATCCAACCATTCAAGAATGCATTCTTTACATCTAGTTGAAGTATCTTCCAATTCTTGGAAGAGGCAATACTAAGCAAAACCCTAATAGTAGGCATCTTTGCCACAGGAGAGAAGGTCTCCTCATAATCAATTCCCTGAGTTCGCGCAAAGCCTTTTGCTACAAGCCTTGCCTTATACCTGTTAATGGAACCATCAGAATTCTTCTTGAGTTTATAGACCCATCTTGAGCCTATTACCTTCATGGATGAAGTCTTGGGCACCAAATCCCAAGTGTTGTTTTCCTCAAGTGCTTCAATCTCTTCCTTCATTGCATGCTTCCATTTTGATTTTGCTTTGGCCTCTTCAAATGATGATGGCTCCTCTTGGTTTATGTCTTGTGCTATGTAGATAGAATGTTTAGTTACTAATGAGGTGTCAAACCCATACCTTTCTGGTTTTTTCTCTTCCCTCGTAGATCTTCTTAGGCCATGATGTGATGATTCTGCCTCATGTCCAAGTTCCTTCAATTTTGCTTTACCTTTAGACTTCCATGCTTTGACCTTTTCAATCTGAGATTCTTCATCATCCTCTGAGGTGTCTTGTTCTTCAATCTTCGGTTGTTCTCTACCAAGCTTCGGAAAATCTTCTTCAAGATCATATGGTAAATTGACCTTCATGCATGAATCTTCATACCATGAATTGTTTTCATCAAAAACTACATCTCTGCTTACCAAGAATCCTTTGTTGGTAGGGTTGTATAACCTCTAACCCTTTTGATTGTTCTCATATCCAATAAATACACACCTTTCTGCCTTTGGATCCATCTTGCCTCTAACCTGTGAAGGAACATGAGCAAAAGCAATACATCCAAAAAATTTACAATGATCTAAACTTGGTCTTCTTCCATTCCAAGCCTCATATGGAGTCATCCCATCAAGGGATTTTGAAGGCAACCTGTTAATCAAGTAATTGGCTGTAGATACAGCCTCAACCCATAGATAATTAGGCAAATGCTTTTCATTTAACATGGACCGTGCAGCTTCAACAATTGTCCTATTCCTCCTTTCTGCCTTTCCATTTTGCTCATGAGTGTACCTTGTAGTTACCTCTCTTTTGATTCCTCTTTCTTGAAGAAAAGAATCAAACTCATGGGAGAAGTATTCTCCCCATCCATCCGACCTTAGCTTTTTTAGTGATTTACCTGTTTGATTCTCCACAAGAGCCAAATATCTTTTGAAACATGAAAAAACTTCATATTTGTGTTTCATAAAGAATAGGATAGTCCATCTGCTGCAATCATCAATAAAGGAGACATAATACCTTGATCCGGATATTGAAGCTTCCTTGCTAGGTCCCCATACATCTGTATGAACCAACTCCAAGAGATCTCCATGCATATAACCTTTCTTCATGAATGGTAACCTGTGAGACTTTCCAAATTGACATGTACTACACTTATAAATCATATGTTGTTTTGATAAATTAGGGAGTCCAAGTACACTTTGGTCCCTGCAAATTTGCTTTAATGACCTTTCACCAATATGTGCTAACCTTTTGTGCCATACTTCCAATTCTGTGAGTGTCTGACTACCATAATTAAAGAGAGCAATGTTTCTAGTGTCTTGTAATTCAAATGTGAACAATCTACCTCCCTTTTCACCTTTTGCAATTCTTCTGAATCCTTGACTTGGATCTTCAACAAATGCTCCTGCTTTTGTGAACCTGACTTGCAACCCTTTCTCTATTATCTGCTAAACACTTATCAAATTCTTTGTAATGGTAGGGACATAGAGTACCTTACTGAGTAGGTTGATGTTTCCATCCGGTGCTTTGACATTGCCTATTTTCTCCACAAGATGTCTTGTATCATCTCCTGTTTGTACCTCATGCTTATTCCTTGGATCTTCTAAATCTGATAGGAGTGCCACATTTCCTGCCACATGATATGAACAACCTGAATCTATGTAGAAAACATGCTCATCAGATTTACCTGGTGGCATAGCCATGTTCATGATCAATAATGAATCCTCTTTGTTTGAGTCTTCTGTGTAGTTATTGAAGTCTCTCCTTCCTTTGTAGCCTCCTTGATAGTTTGAATGATTGTAGTTGTTGTAGTTTCCATGATAATTGTTGAACCTTCCTCTTGAGTAGCCATAACTTCCTCTATTGTATCCTCTTCCTCTTTGATTCCTCGATTTCCTAAAGCAATTTTCAGTTGTATGATTAGTTAATCCACAAATAGAACATGAGTTGGAGTCTTGGGATCTCCCCCTGCCTTGTCTACCTCCTCTTCCTCTACCTCTGCCATGTCTTCCTCTACATGCATAGTTAGCTTGATATGTTCCTGCTTCATCGTCCACTTTCTTTGCCTTTCCTTTGTTATCTTTGGACTTCCTTTTATCTGTGTATATAAGTTGAAGATTGATTACCTTTAGAGCTTTCTCCATTTTTGATAAGCTTTGCCTCTTGAGTAAGTAGTTGTCCAATGAGTGTATTGAAATCAGGTACATGCATGTCCATGTACGAATCCATAGCTATGGTGAATGCTTCCCACTTGTCATCTGCCTTCAAGCCATTGATGATATGCCTTACAATTTGCTCATCATCTATTACCTCTCCAATGCTTCCCAACTGATTTGCTATGTCCTTGAGCTTTGTGACAAAATCAGTCCCATTTTTTAGAGTTGTGAAATCCAACCATGGTTGATGCTTCCTAGCTTTGGTACTTGAAGAGAAGAAGACTTCAAGTGCATCCCACACTTCCTTAGATGTCTTACAACTTCTAATGTGAGGCAACAAAAAATCTGAGATAGAGTTTAAGAGATAAGACCTTGCAAGTGCATCCTTGGAGCACCATGTGCTCAATCTTTCTTTCTCTTCTTGTGTTGGTTGACTTTTGTTCCTAAAACTTGGCATAACTTCATCTCCAGCCACATAACCATATAAACTTCTACCTTGGAGATAAGCTTCCATTCTTAATGACCAAGCTGAGTAGTTACCTCTGTCCAATTTGTCAATTGATTTAGGAAATCCATCTGCCATGTTGTCCAACCTTGCTCTGATACCACTGTGAAGAGATGGATAGGAATGTGCTTGAAGATGAAGAGGTGTTGCAAAATCCTTGATCTACACCAGCCAAATGAACTCCAGGAGTATGTGGTGGGCCCTTTTAGCTTGCCAATGGATGTATTAGACACCCTATGTACCTTGGAAGATCACTCACAAAAAGAGAGATCAAAACAGATAAGTTGGAGTTAGCTCAGATGGTGAAGAACTTGCTATTTTTGGTTCATACACCTGTTCAGTGTTTTGCATAATTCTCTGAGCACAGCAGCAATTAGCTTAATTCCTCTTGGGGAAGTCTAGTTAACTTAAAGAGCTAACTTTCAAGAGTAATCTCATCAAAAATAATGAACCACACACTGAGAATGATGTTTAGCAACTGATGACATCATCCCGATTTTCACGGACTGCTATAGTTTGAGACCACTGAGCAGAAAAATGAACATAACTCCAGATTTAAGAATCCAATGATTATGAAAATTTGTATGCTTATACTAGACAGTAAGCTGAATCCAAGAAGATTTAAATCATTGAATTTGGATAAGCACACACTGAGAAACAGCTCTGACAAGATGAGTAAAAAAGTCGAGTACCTGACAGAGAAGTGAAAATGACAAACAGGGTTGACTTCAACTGAACATAACTGAAGTTTGCAATACCCAAATGAAATGAAATTTGATGAACATATATTAGACTTATAGAGCTAACTTTACCAAGTTAAATCACTGAAAATGATGCACCAAGCTCAGAGAAACCATCTCTGCAATCTGACTGAGAAAACTGAGAGATATGGCAGTGAGTAGTACACTTCACAAGAACATGGAGATATGAACTCAAATGATCATGAAAATGAAAGTAAATTGCTTGTACAATACAATGGACTTACTGATACATATGTGTGCCTTGGAATCACACCTTCATATGGCATAAAGCTAAGCTCTTGCAGGTCTTCACATAGGTCTCTCTAACCACGACTAAAGCTTCCATCTATTTATAGTTGAGTTTGGGAGGCTAACTTCCCTCAATCACTCTCCAATCAATTTGTGATTGATTTGATTCTCTACCTACCACAAATCACGAATTCGTGGCTCCTCTTTCCCTTTTTGATCAAGTGGACTCAACCACTTAAGATTCTTTCACTTTTACATTGAGTAAAGTCTTCAAAAGTTACAAGAGGTAGTTCACAAGTGAGCTTTACATAGTCTTCATTTTAAAGCTTCTTCTATGACTTTGTGGGACTCAAGCCAATACTTAGGCTTGTCATAGACTTGCTCCAACAGTTTTATGAAAATATTATGTTACATGTAGATGATCAATCATTACCATCTACTAGTCGACCACAGAAGAATTATTCAAGATGAGGTGGACAAGGTCGTGGACAACGCGGTGGGACATCTAGTGTTCGCGATATTTGTGGCCTTAGGACTTCTACAAAGCATGCACATGATTGGGAGGAGTTATCAACCTCATCTTCTAGCGGAGATGATCTTGGCCCAGACACTACAGCGCTTGCAACTAAGTTTGGACATTCAGAGTCGGATTGTACATCATCATGGGCTAGTACATTTAATGAGGATCCCATAGATGATGACTCCATGGATGAGATTGGGGAGTCAATTCATCTTAGATTATAGACTATAGTGTTGAGAGTTTTCAATGACTTAGTGATAGAGTATACTGTAGACTGTAATCTTTGATAGTGATCACGATTCACTCTATGCTTTTTTGTATGACATTGCCACATGGCACTTATTATATGGTTTTTGTGCCATCGACTACTGACATTCATGCTTGATGTATATTTTTTTACTTTTCATCATTCATGTACTGAAATGTCATTGACCACTATCTCATTTATGGTGTAAATTGCACTTTGCAATGTGGATATAAGTTATAAGGTTCATGATTCAGCATTCATTTAATTTCTATGATGTAAGGTATGATGTTACATGTATCATGTGTCACTAGTAACTATGATCGTGACTCATCGATGTAATGATGTAATGGGAAGAATAAAAACTTCGATTTTTATTTCTATTTTTAAAAAC